>CM034357.1:47970702-48603877 GCA_019925275.1 Mytilus edulis | reverse complement strand
TACCATGTCACAAGATGCCGTAATGGCCGCTAGTAAAACATTTGCACATGTATGCAACAGAAATGGAACAACAACATTTAAATTGAATTAAAATATAATACATTCATCTGAACTGTACTTTATATTTACCTTAATCATTAGCCTACACATAAAGCAAATGTTGATAACCCATTGTAACTCGGTGTATTTGAATATTATCTATAAATTTGTTAGATGTAAAAGTAGCTGGATTATGTATTTCACAACCATAACCAATGTTTTATCAGAGGTACATAAGGTTTTTTTCGTGTGTTTATGGACGGTTGCCACCTTATCTGATTTCTGTTAGTATGTTAACGAAATGACAACATAATGCGCTTAGTTTGTAAATTTGGAATATGAATACGATTGTCGTATTCTTTTGTCTGTAAATAGCGCAAAGCATGAACCTGATTTCTGTACGAATTCATCATCTGTAGAATTTGAAATTCACAATTGTGTAAAAAAAAAATGATATATCATTGATCATAATATCACACAAAGTGAACAAATACAACCATTTACCAGTTTGTTCAACTCTACACAATACACTCATATGTAAATGAAACAATGTACCACTCTACTCCATAATAATGACCAGACACACGACCACTTATTCAACTTGCTGATGTCTGCTTGTCAACAACACCAACTACAGCTGGCATCACAATTCTTCTATAATGCTTGTAATTATGCGCTAGAAGCATTCTCCAACCTTATCCTTTCATTCCCACTACACACCATAAATGTTTCTAATTCACCATATTCATGCAATCGGCTAAATATACTTTGTGTATGATATGGTTGTAAAGTGTACTCGGTTTAACCGGCCTTCATCTCATTTAGATGTATCATTGATGGTGTTGAGTTTATGTGATATGTATAGTAAAATCTTTATTTTACAGACCATTGGCATAAATTAATCATTCTAAGTAGAGCAGGCAAGATATATTAGCCTGTGCACTTTTAATATTTCGAACTTTTTCTCAATAATTTAGGTGTCTGAAGGATAAGATTTTTGAATCAAATAACTCGTACCACTGGAAGCAGGAAACATTCAAAGAAAAGAACGATGTCATAGTATTATGCTCATCTAAAATAGTTCGTGCTATGTATGAGGTTGCTAGATTTGATATATGCCTTGTTGTGCTTCTTCGTTAAATATGTGTTGGTTTTTATTGTTAGTAAGATAATTGTGGTACGTGCACATCCTGTCATTATTGTTTATAATATTCTCCTATTTTTGTCTTTTATTTTTGCTAAAGTGCTTTGTCTATATGTCTTTTGGTGTTACATCATCTACATCGAAAACTTGTTTGTTGCTTGTCTTTGATTTTAGCTATTTGCTTCGTATATATACCTTTTAATGTTACATATATAACATGGCTCTGTACTTAAACACTCCGTTATTGTGTAATTGTACAATGGTAAATCTGTGTATTCCTGTCTTTAATTTTTGCTAATATGCTTAGTCTATATGCCAGTTTGTGCTTTTTTGTTACATATTTGTATGTTTTTTAATGATAAAGATTATAACACAATGTTGATTTCTGTATTTTTGCATTCAATACCTATAATGTCTGTTTGTTTTGTTCACGCACCGTTGTCAATATAATGGAATTTGATGCAACTGTCATTCAAGTGAGAGATTCAGCTAGCTATAAAACCAGGTTTTGTCGACCATTTTTTATCTAAGAAAATGCATGTATCAAGTCAGGAAAATGACAGTCTATTCGTTTGATGAGTTAAACCCTGTGATTTTGCCATTTGAATAGGGACTCTCCGTTTTGAATTTTCGTCGGAGTTCAGTACTTTTGTGATTTTACTTTTTGGACGCATGAAATTGATCACGTGTTGTTTTCAGTTTTATTATAAAGCACTTGATAGATACCTCTGCTGATAGACTATATATATAGCTATCAGTCCAAAAGGGTATCATCAGCTCAGTAGTCATTACTTTGATACTGACATGATTTATAACTCATACAAAATTGTTCGTTTATAGATTTTAAAATGATATAGAAACTAAAGTCAAAGTGATCTCAAGCATTAAATGATATCTCCTAAACAGCACTTACCTTTGATTAAACTACCAACCGTACATGGCCCATTGGTGGCATTCGGCTGTTGTCTCCTCTATGGTCGAGTTGTTGACGTTTTGACACATTCCCCATTTCCTTTCTCAATTTTATGATACGTAGCAAATCGGGAAACCTCTATTAGACCAGGAGTATAGGTTACTAACATTTTATTAATTTTTCATGTATTTTCTTTTTTTCTTTTTGAATCATTAATTACATGCGTATTAATTACTTATTATTTAACATGTTTTTTCTGCAACAACAACAAAAAAGTTGATTGAAAACACCGTCTTTACGTTTATTGTCTGAAAAAGTGCTACTTTTTGTCATTCTGCCACACGTATGCTCAACACAAGAAAAATGAAACCGTACCTACAAATACAAATCAGACAAGTCAACAGTCAATGAATGGAAGTAACTGGACTTTTGACTAGGTTATCATTTTTCAAGTAGAAATACCTTAATGTTAGATAATAAAATCTGGAAGAGCTATTCAGACAAGACCCATGGGAAATATAATATATTTTCATTTACCCAGGTTTCCTACACGAGATACTAATTAGTCGTTATGATATAGCTGTCGTCGTTGAAAGTTATGTTGAGCACCAAGAATCAGACAACACACACACTATATAAAACTTAAATGTAATATTAGCATTTGCCATCTTCGATCTAACAAAATAGAAACATATTTGGCCGAGGCAAGGTCATTGTTTTACATGAGAGATGTAACATATTCTGTCATAAGGAAAGTATTATCAACCTCGACATAACTAGATAAACTTCTAGATTTAGGTATGACCTGAAGACAAGATTAAACCATTCGTGATATAAATAAATGATCATATTAACGTGAACAAAACAAATTGAGAGATTCACGTTACAAGTGAATGGTGTGAAAAAAGAGATGTTGGGCATGCACAAATGACACATTCATCCAACGGAGAATGAGAATCAATATACAAAAATATCTTAATTCATGATCTTTAGGACAATATAAAGTCTGTATCAATAGTTCAGTTGATATAATATGTCAAGCAGTACATTGTTACGAGTATGCAAAATATATAAAAGCTTCGAATTAGTTAATACAATTAATATCAATAGTTGTGTCACAGATAAAAAAAAAACCAGCTGGAGTTGTTTTGATTATGACAAGGTTGAGTAGAAACGTTTTGGTTGCGTGGATTTTTGGTTTTGATTTTGTACATTGTTCATGTATTTTTTCTGTTTGTGTCTTTGTCCTAGATCATATATCAAACTAATTTTAGTAAAATTTGATGTGTTTTTAATCACTTTTCAGAAGCACATCAGCTTTCTTCTAAAAAGAAATGAAACCAAACAGTATGCCCAGATATTGTCATCTAATAACATATTCATATGATTATGGTAGACAGTGTAAACCACCCTCTGGGATTGTACAATAGCAGTACAAAATCGGTGATGTTCTTTGTTTAAATTGGAAATCTGGATAATGTGAAACAGATATGTTATTTCTTTGTTAGACTGTTTGTATAAAGAAAATAATTGATTGATTGTATAATCCAATATGTTCCAAATATAATACCAAATATTTGTGTTTTTTGGAATACATTTTTCAAGGTTTTGAAGGGGGGTACTAAAGAAAATTATTTTAGCTAACGTCTTGATGTACATGCTGGGGTGATAATGATATATGAAAATATAAAGAGGGCTTGAACGCCGATTAAGTAAGACCATACCGAGAGTTCAAATCAAAATACTTAAAATATACAATGACAAAAAAAAAGGAATGCACAACAAAACATTACACACAAAACTATAGGTTTAGCACACAATTTCTCGCTAAATTCCTATGGTTTAGAAAAGAGCAGCAGTTTCTGATCCACTACTGACATCGTATTTTATACCCAGAATATCATGTTTCATGAATTAAAATTGCTGAAAAAGTCACATATTATGAAAGATGAGTGCACTTATTTCCAATGTTTGTCACCTTTACACTTCAAGTACTTTAACTTAGTACTAAATTCAATGAGAACTGACGCAGGTTGATGTCGACGGAATCAGAACTTGTTACTATTTAAGGGTTTATCTACTAGGTCACACCGAATGAACTTTGTATCTTTCTGCTAGAGTATTATAGTGAATTAGTATAAATACTATCGCAAGTTTAAACTTTTCTCTAACGAAACATTCACTGTGCTACAAATACAATCAACATGATCTTCACAGTACTTTTATGCTGTATGGTTGGTCAGGTAAGTGTTTTGAAAATGTTTTATACTGATACTTTATTAATATCATAATGAGAAGATTTGTTATAACGGAAAATGGGACAACTACCCCTACATTTAAGGGACCACACATATAACTTCAAAAAAGATTTAGAGTAAGGGGATACGAATTATTTTCTTATAATATATTATGTTCCCTAATTTGTTGAACAAAAATCTTACGAAGCAGATGACAAAAACAAATTCTGAATCCAGATTCCCCCTTTACCTTATAGTGTTGAATATTGAAACACATAATTTGATTAAAAGTAAAAAAGTAAGTTCGCGAGAAAAATTGTTCTGACTCAGGAAAAAACACACCGTCTTGAGGCCCCTAAACAAAAGTTGTAGTAGGCTACCGATTGAAATGTACATGTGGTGGATCATTGTCTCATTGACAATCATACCACGTACTATTTTAGACGGTGTGGTTTCTTCTTTAGTAGTCGGCTATTAAGACCTTGGCATGAAAAATGTGAAACAGTTCAAACAGTATTGTGAAAATGCAAGAATTTTAATAATTTAACATTGTTTTAGGTAGAGATATAGCTTTTGTTGATTCGCTGCTTTGATTAAAAAATAATGGACACTAGTTTTTATATATTAACATGTCTTTCAGAATTTTGCTGCAACAACCATGAACCCTTCCACAAAACATCACGCACACCACCATACCGGTACTCATCCAACGCATGCTCATCGTACTCACCCAACAGTGGAGCATCCCGTAAAGGAATCGTTTGCATTTAGATATGATCCAAGTATGGTAGGTACTCAAATGGAAAATGCAATTATTTGTTAAATAGATTTCGATATGATATTATTTAGAAGTGACGTTTTGCTGATATAAGATCCTGATGCAGTGTTCGGGATACAAAAGGAAACACAAGGGAAAAATAACGCATATAATTTGAAAGTGGTGAATTCCAAAATCTAATATCAAAGCATATTTGATAAAGGCTATATCTTTTCATATAGTTTAGAATGAAATCTTTGAAAATTTTATAAAATTCTTGTTTTTTTTTCCCTCGTTTTTGAAAGAAAATAGTGTCAATGTTAAATATTTTGAAAAAGCTAGAGAGAATTATTGCATACAAATGGGTACCGTTTATTTGTCATACATTCCTTTTGCATTAATTGTTTGTACATACATGTATATTCCCTTTATAATTTTGCTACTTTAAACATGCATCATTTCTTGTTAAACGCAAATGCTAGTATTTTTTATATTCGTTCATTTAAAAGGTATCTGTAGCACAATACATTGATCAAGACAAGTAATTCAAATGAAAAAAAAACCTTTCATTTTAATTCAATAAAATGTTAAGGACAAAAAACGTTTCTTACAATTTATAAATATCTTCTTTTTCAGCACTTGATGCTTGCATCTCAACGTCATAATTGTTTCATTTACACAATGAATGGGCAAGAATCTACAGAAGTACACACACCACATGGACTTCATGAACTTGAGGTAGGTCATCCGAAAAAAAAAACATTTTAGGGTTTGAGAAGCAAATAACCATTGGAACTAAGGAAAACCAAACGTCTAAATGTTTAAGTTATTTCAAGTTAGAATAAAAATCATATTATGCAAAACTAAAATCATAAAAGAACTCCGAAGAAAATTCAAAGAGATAAGTCCCAAATCAAATGTCATAATCTAAAGCTCAAACACATTAAAGGAATTGATAACAACTTTAATTTTCCTGACTTGGTACAGGCATGTAGAAAATTGTGCTGATAACCCGATTTTACAGCTAGCTAAACCTCTCACTTGTACTGATGAAAAACGAAAATTCAGTAATAGTTTCTACATACACGTCTAGGACGATAATTTAAGGTAGAAAGTGTGACTTGTCATAATCATCTGTTGTTGACATGTTGCAGAAGTATTATTTTAGTGAAAAAATATTTAACCAAGGATCATTCAATATACAACAGAAACATTAAATACTAAACATGTTTACCTACAACTACAAGAAAATGAAGTGTTTAAAATTTTCAGAAACAATCCTTTTCGAATCAGGGGCACATATTTATTTTTAATTTCAAAATACAATGTGTGTTTTTTTTTACTCTTCAAGAAAAATACGGCATAGAACATCATGAAAAAAAATATATTTCGCTAGTATTAATTAAAAGCAATTTTCTCATTGAATATTAACCAATTCTCTTGTGAAGAGTTATCTCATTGGAAATCATTCCACATCTTCTTATTCTTATATATAAGAAAATAATTAACTAAACTAAATTGTTTTCTTGTTACATTTGATTGAAAATGATCCCTTGAAGGTATCGTCCCCGAGGGTATGACCAGTCCAGTAGACAACACTTCGGTGTTGACATGAATATCAATAATGTGGTCATTTTTACAAATTTACTGTTAACAAAACTTTGAAATTTTCGAAAAACTAAGAATTTTCTTATCCCAGACATAGAATATCTTAGTCATATTTGGCACAACTTTTCGGAATTGTGGATCCTCAATGCTCTTCAACATTTTACTTGTTTGGCTTAAAAAATATTTTGATATGAGCGTCACTGATGAGTCTTATGTAGACGAAACGCGCGTCTGGCGTACTAAATTATAATCCTGGTACCTTTGATAACTAATTATAATGTATGATCATGTGCATCATGCAAACACCCGAAACATATATAATTATCTATTTCTTGTCTTTTGGTAGTCGATCACCATGTTTTGTGTCAAATTTTGTTATATATATATATATGTATATGTTGTGTACAAGTTGTAATGTTGTACAAATTATAATTTGTACAGAATTTTTGTACAATTTATCAGTGTTTTACGACCTGCTGAACAAAAATGGATGATGCAAGCAAACAGTCTTTTGCTCCGCATATTTCTGTCAATTTTTCACAACTTCATGATACAGTCTAATACGGAGCATTGATACAAAAACATTATAAGACCTCACAAAGATTTTGTATAGATATGAATATGGTATAAGGAAAAAAATAAAATTAGAATTTAAGGGGGCTCCTGGGTATAAATGATTTTTTTTTTCATATATAGGATTTCGCTATATTTTTTCATAAATGAACTTATCATATACTTAAAAGAAAAATGAAATAAAAAAATGGGGTCACCGTTCATTTAAGCTAAAATCTGCCTCTAGAAGAAGCATACATTTTTGTTAATGTCCTTTTTTTCTGTTGAACTAATAGGAGAAAAAGAGGAAATATCGAAATAAAAAAATAACCTAATATAAGAAATCGCTTAAATTTAACAATTATTTAGTTTATGTACAGCTTATTTGAAAACAATAATAAAAAATATAGGTCACCGATGAGTTAAAAAAGATAGTTCAAATTTAAGGCCAAAAAAATGGCATTTTTGCACCAAAGGGAGATAATTTGGAGCTTTTTCAATTTTTTAAAGTCATCTGGGGCCAAACCAAATAATTTTTTTGGGTTGTTTTTTGTACCATATCATAAAGTAACAACTAATAGTGTAAAAAATTAAAATTTGTAATGAAAAAAATAAAGGTTTAATTTTTTGCTAAAATTTTTGTACCCATGAGCCACCTTAAACCATTCTGGTATCCTCATTTCCAGTTTGAAGGAAAGGAGAATAGCACTAAATGTTAGGTTGACGTATATTTTTTTGAATTTAAAACATTACACTGGTACATTTTATAAGTTAAACCTGTATCACCTGTTGCAAGAAGGTAGTTTACAAAAAACTTATAAATTGTACAAAAACCCTGTACAAATTATAATTTGTACAAACTTACATCTTGTACACAACATATATATATATATAGGAGTGTAAATATATATCAAAAGACAATATAACATTGGTTTATCAAATTATTTGACGGTAACACTAAACTATCTCTTTTATTTCAGAAAACGATCATCACTATCATAGATGATACATCAAGAACATTCAGTACCATGTCACATGATGCAGTAATGGCCGCTAGTAAAACATTTGCACATTTATGCAACAGAAATGGAACAACAACATTTAAATTGAATTAAAATATAATGTATTCATCTAAACTTTTCTATATATTGACCGTAATCTTAAGCCTACACATAAAGCAAAGGTTGATCACTCATTTCAACTTGGTGTGTTTGAACATTATCTATTAATTTGTTAGATGTTAAAGTAGCTGGATTATACATTTCATAATCATAACCAATGCTTTATCAGAGGTAAAACAAGTTTTTTTCGTGAGTTTATGGCTGGTCGCCACCTTCTCTGATTTCTGTTAGTATTTTAACAAAATGACAACATAGTTGGCTTAATTTGTAAATTTTGAATATGAATACGATTGTCGTATTCCTTTGTCTGTAAATAGCGCAATGAATGAACCTGATTTTTGTACAAAACCATCACCTGTAGAATTTGAAATTCACAATCGTTTAAAAAAAAATTGATATATCATTGATCATCATATCATATAAAGTGAACAAATACAACCATTTACCATTTTGTTCAACTCTACACTATAGAGGCAAATGTAAATGAAGCAATGTACCACCTCTTCTCTAATCTAATACCCATAAAAATGACCAGACACACGACCACTTATTCAACTTACTGACGTCTGCTTGTCAACAACACCAACTATTGGTATTATCACAATTCCTCTTTAATAATGCTCGTAATTCTGCTCAGCAAGCATTCTCCAACAGTATCTTTTCTTTCCCACTACACTCAATAATGTTTCTAATATACCATACTCTTGCAATAGGCTAAATATATTTTGTGTATAATATGGTTGTAAAGTTATTAGGTTTAACCGACCTTCGTCTCATTTAGATGTATCACTGATGGTATTGAGTTTATGTGATATGTATATTATCTTCATTGTACAGACTATTGAGACATACATTAATCATTCTTAGTAAAGCAGGTAAGATATAATGTCAGTTTGTACACTTTTATTATTTCTCGAACTTTTTTCTGAATAATTGAGGTGTCTGAAGGATAAGATTTTTGAATCAAATAACTCGCAGGAGACATTCAAAGAAAAGCACGATGTTATAGTATTATGCTCATCTAAAATAATTCGTGCTATGTATGAAGTTGTTAGATTTGATATATGCCTTGTTGTGCTTCGTTAAATATTTGTTGATTTGTATTGCTAGCAAGATACCTCCTGTCATTATGGTTTATGATATTCTCCTATTCTTGTCTTTTGTTTTTCATAAAGTGCTTTGTCTATATGCCTTTTGGTGTTACATCGAAAACTTGTTTGTTGCCTGCCTATAATTTTGGCTATTTGCTTTGTCTATATGCCTTTTAATGTTACAAACATAACATGGCTCTGTACTTAAACACTCCGTTTTTGTGTTATTGTACTATGGTAAATTTGTGTATTCTTGTCTTTAATTTTTGCTAATATGCTTAGTCTATATGCCAGTTTGTGCTTTTTTGTTACATATTTGTATGTTTTTTAGTATAACACAATGTTGATTTCTGTATTTTTGCATTCTTTATCTATATCTGTTTGTTTTATTCACGCACCGTTGTTAATATAATTTAGTCAACCATTTTCTATCTAAGAAAATGCCTGTATCAAGTCAGAAAATTGACAGTTGTTCTATTCGAATCTATTCGTGTTTACAAATCTTGAAAAAAAAAGTATACCCGATTACTTTAAAAATAAAGCTACACCTGTTATTTCTCATACTTACACCAAGTCTATTGCATCCAAGATTTGTAACCACAAGAGAGTTTTAGAGGCCTTTAACCTCAAAGATGTGAAATCCAAGCCTCCGGATGGCTCATGTTCATCGTAACAATACAATTATAGTCCAGCTGGTCATGTTATTACTGGTGACCTTGGCATCGTTACCAATGAACAACTAAGAGAGTTGTTAGGCAAGGGATCAAAATATATCCTCCAGCCCATCAACTGGAAAAAGAACTTCAAGTTACTGATGGATGCAGTTGAGGACTATGCAAGAAAATGGGTAAAGCGCGAACCAGACGAAGCAGAACTGGACACTTTGTCTGAATGGATCAAATCTTTTCTCTCATGCATTCAAAAACTACGAAGCAAAGTGAGTACTAGAGATACTAGCCCTTTTCAAGAATCCGGATGTTGTGGATGCTTTATCCTCTTTGCATGACAAATATGTCGTTGTTCCAGCAGATAAAACCTCAAATAATATTATCTTCATATGTAAAAAAAAAAAAAAAAACAGAATTTGCAATGTCTAACAACAGAGCTTGGAATAAATATAATAACTACTGGTAACCCTACATATTCTTTAACATCATTTATCAAGCTTTGTACAAAATCATACATCCGTCCTTCTTTCTTTTGGTATCAACATCAAAGAAAACAAAGAAAATTTACCATCATTAGACTGGATACCTAAATTACACAAAACTCCATATAAAGAACGATACATAGCTGGGTCTTCAAAATGTTCGACTAAACATCTTTCTAAAGTACTAACTACTTTTCTTTCTACAGTTAAACATGGGCTTCAAAAATATTGTGATGAGATTTATTCTACCAGTGCTGCTAACCATATGTGGATTCTCAAAAATTCGAAAGATCTACTGCTTAATCTTCGATCACAATCTTTGCAATTTTGCGGTAACATAAAGACTTTTGATTTTTATACGCTTTGTACTTCTATTCCCCAAGCTCAGTGGAAAGATCGACTTCACCATCCCATTAAACAGAGCAAAATGGTGGACTTTTTGATCGACAATAAATTTGTTGAGTTTGGAGGATTTATATTTCAACAGACAGTCGGTATTCCAATGGGTTTTTATTGTGCAGCCTTACTGTCCGATTTGTTTTTGTACTCGTTTGAAGCAGAATTCATTCAAAACCTTCTAAAAGACAGAAAGAAAAAGGCACCTTGCGAAATTTTTTTGTTTTACTTTCCGATATATTGATGATGTTCTATCATTGAATAATCCATATTTCAGCCCATACTTACATCTCATATATCCCAGTCACTTTGAAATTAAAGATACTACTGAAACTAGAAGGACTGCTTCATACCTTGATCTTTTCCTCAATATTGACGCAGATGGACGACTCCTCACGAAAATCTATGATACACGGGACAATTTCAACTTCCCAATTATCAATTTCCCATTTCTCAGCAGTAACACACCCTCTGCCCCTTCGTATTGTGTTTACATATCCCAATTGATACATTATTATCGTGCTTGTTCACACTATACGGACTTCATATATAGGAGTGTGCTCCTTACGCAGAAACTGCCCCAACAAAGTTATGAAGAGGACAGATTAAAATTGACACTCCGTAAATTTTACGGACACCATCACGAATTGGTTGATCCATCCGATGTATGTTTGACCAAACTAACTAAGGACATTTTTACCACATGTTAGATTGTGGTTTGTCATTACGTCGTCTTACCTTTAATTACCAAACGTTACTTGTTCCCGATTGTGACTGTTTTGCTGAGCTGAGTGTGAATTCGCATTGCTATATGACATGTTACGGCACTTTTCTATCCCAAATTCATGTATTAGTTTTGAAGTTATATTTGTAATTCTCATCGGATTTTGTCAAATGTCTTCACGTCTTTTCGGTTATATTCATGTGTTATGGTTATTAGATTTGATTTGGTTCAATGATGTATTAATTACGTTTGCAGTTTGATTCTGAATTAACCGGACATAGAATATAGTTTATTGTCTAATTGCTACCCGAGTTTGATACTAATAAGTATTGCAATTTTCATTGCTGTTAAATGTTATATCAGTATTTAGTACAAATATAATATTAAATCAATCCTAATTCTATCTTATTTTTGATAGATAGTTTTATTCATTCAAATGTGACGTCATTTTTCATTTTTGGTGTGCTTTTTTACAAATTCAAATGTGACGTCATAATTTTTTTGTCCTTTTTTTTAAATTTCAAATGTGACGTCACTTTGCGTTGATGCCTTGACTAATTCGGTTGTGTCTATTTTTTTTAGTTGGATTGTGTTGGATTTTCTTTTTCGAACTTTTGGTCTTCGATGCTGTTCAACTTTGTATTTGTTTTTGGTTTCAAACTTTTATATCTGGGCGTCACTAGTAAATCTTGTGCGGACAAAACGCACTTCTGGCGTATTAAATTTTAAGGCTGGTGCCTTTTGTTAGCTATTATTCGTGTGTTTTTTTTTTTCAAATGAGTTCTTCTATTTATTTGTATTGTAGTCCTGTAATGCTGTGTTGTCATTTTAAGGTTATATTTAAAATGGCCATAAAAGAGAGAGGTTTGGCATGCCAAAAAACCAGGTTCAACCCACCATTATTTCTTTTAACACATGTCCTGTACTAAGTGAGGAATATGGTCATTGTTATATTATAATTCGTTTCTGTGTGTGTTATATCTTAACGTTGTGCTTCTGTTATGTCGTTTGTTTCCTCTTATACTTGAGTTGGAATTCACATTATTATTAGACGTGTCACGGTACTTTTCTATCCCAAATTCATGTATTTAGTTTTAATGTTATATTTGTTATTCTCATCGGGTTTTTTCTTATGCTTAGTTCGTTTCTGTGTGTGTTTCATTTTAATGTTGCTTCGTCATTCTCCACTTATATTTAATGCGTTTCCCTAGGTTTTAGTTTGTGACCTGAATGTTGTTTTTTTTTCTATCTAGTTTGTGACCTGAATGTGTTTTTTTTTTCTATCGATTTATGAGTTTTGAACATCCGTATACTACTGCTGCCTTTATTTTTGACCCTGTGATGTTGCCATTTGAATAGGGACTCTCCGATTTGAATTTTCGTCGGAGTTCAGTACTTTTGTGATTTTACATTTCGGACGCATGAAATTGATCACGTGTTGTTTTCAGTTTTATTCTAAAACACTTGGTAGATAGCTCTGCTGATAGACTATCAGACCAAAAGGGTATCATCAGCTCAGTAGTCATTATTTTGATACTAACTTGATTTATTACTCATACAAAATTGTTCGTTTATGGATTTTGAAATTAGCTAGAAACTAAGGTTAAAGTGATCTCAACCATTGAATGATATCTCCTAAACAGCACTTACCGTTGAGTAAACTACCAACCGTACATGACCCACTGGTGGCCTTCGGCTGTTGTTGTTTTGAAACAATCCCCATTTCCTTTCTTAATTTTATGATACGTAGCAAACCGGGAAACCTCTATTAGACCAGGAACATAGGTTACTAACGTTTTATAAATTTTTCATGAATTTACTTTTTTTCCTTTTTAATCATCAATTACACGCTTATTAATTATTTATTATTTAACATGTGTAACAACAAAAAAGATGATTGAAAACACCGTGTTGTTACGTTTATTGTCTGAAATTGTGCTACTTTTTTCATTCAGCTACGCGTAAGCTCGACACAAGATAAAAAAACCGTACCTACAAATACAAATCAGACAAGTCAACAGTAAATGAATTGAAGAAACTGGACTTTTGACTCGGTTTATCAATTTTCAAGTAGAAATACCTTAATGTTAAATAATAAAATCTGGAAGAGTTCCTAAGACAAGACCAGTGGGAAATATATTATGCTTCAAGGTACCCAGGTTTCCTACACAAGATACTCATTCGTCGTTATCATATGACTATTGTCGCTGCAAGTAATGTTTAGCTCCAAGAATCAGACAAGACACAAACTATATAAAACTGTAATGTAATATTAGCATTGGCCATTTTCGATCTAACAAAATAGAAACATATCTGACCGAAGCAAGGTCATTGTTTAAAAGGAGAGATGTAACATATTCTGTCATACACCGGTACAAGGAAAGGATTATTAACCTCGACATGACTAGATAAACTTATAGATTCAGGTCAGACCTGACGACAAGATCGAATCAGTCATGATATAAACAAATGTTCATATTAACGTGAAGAAAATAAATTGAGAGATTCACATTACACGTGAATGGTGTGAAAAAAAGAGATGTTGGGCATTCACAAATGACACAGGCACCCAACGGGAAAAGGGGATTCAACAACAAAAAAGTCTTAACTTATGATGTTTATGACAATATAAAGTCTACACCAATAGTTCAGTTGATATACTATGTCAAGCAGTACGTTGTCACGAGTATGCAAAATTTATAAAAGCTGCTACAATTTATATCAGTAGTTTTGTCACAGATAAGAGAAACAGCTGATGTTGTTTTGATTAAGACAAAGTTGAGTAGAAACATTTTTGTTCCGTGGATTTTTTATTTTTATTTTGTACATTGTGCATTTATTTTTTCCGTTTGTGTTTACGACCTAGATCACATATTGAACTAATTTTTGAGTAAAATTTGAGGTGTTTTAAATCACTTTTTTGACGCACATTAGCTTTCTACTAAATATAAATGAAAACAAACAGTCTGCCCAGATATTGTTATCTAATAACATATTTATATGTTTATGGTAGACACACTGTATTCCGCAATCTTTTTTTGTACAATAGCAGTACATAACCGGATTTACTCTTTTTTTTTAAATAGAAATCTGAAAATTGTGAGACCGATTTGCAATTTATGTGTGTGCCTGTTTGTATAAAGAAAATAATTGATTGATTGTATAATCCAATATGTTTCACTAATACCAAATATTTGTGTTTTTTGGAATAAATGTTTAAAGTTTTTGATGGTAGGTACTAAAGAAAATGATTTTAGCTAACGCCATGATGTTGGTAAATGCTGAGGTGATAATGATATTTGAAAATAGGAAGAGGGAGTGAACGCTGAACAAGTGAGAAAATACCAAGAGTTCCAATCAAAATACATAACACAGACAATGACAAAAATAAAGAAGTAAACGCACGGTGGGTATGGTTGTCCTGCGAGAGAACGTTCTGTGCTGGTGATTCGGTCCTGACGGGTGCTGGTGATCGATGAAAAAATGTAAACAAAGACGAAAATTATGATTTTTGACGTTTTCACTCATAAAAAATGGAAGAAAACAGTTGAGATTTTTCAATTTTGTTTCTTATGAGTTCATATGTAAACCATTTAAAAGTTGACCCTCTAAACTGTTTCAGTAAACGTAACACAAAAATGCTCATTTTCAGAAAATCTAGAACTGAAAAAATAAAACAAAAATACACACGACAAAACTATTTTGTGAAAAAGCATTTCAATTTATTAAAATTTAGCATTTTCTCAATTTATTCATGTCCTGATACTGTGCTGGTGGGTCCTGTCATTGTGCTGGTGGGTCCTGATACGGTGCTGGTGATTTTGGATAAGAAGTTGGTCATATTTGAAACAAATGTTACAAAATCAATAAAATTGGGCAGATAATTGTTGTCAATAGGATCTATGACTCCTATTTTAGCTCTTGTGCATCCGTTTGGCTGTTTAATATGTGTTTTCAAATGATCGTAACTTGTATTACATAATTACATAAAAGGGCAACATCTTTCGTCCAATATCAGATAACAATATTATATAGTATCTAAAATAAGAATAGTTTTATTAAGATATTAAATGCCCCTTACATTGATGCTTTAACAATGATCAAAGCCCATGCCGCATAGACATTTTGTTAGCGCTCCGCACACCCCTCCCAACTTCCACCCAACCGAACCTCCTCATTTCCTCCTTCATTGTTACAGTGGTGTACCAGCACACATAAAATAATTACACAAAGACACACATTATTGAACAACGAATGCTCACAGGTACTGGAAGCTAGTAGTTCAAGGAGTCCACATGTTCAACTAATAGATAAACCATGTTCTCATATACAAAAATCCCAATCGTGTCGATTAAAAAAGTCTCAAAACTTAAGTTCACATTTTAATGTTTGATAAAGCAGAACTTTAAAAGTGTGCAGTGAATCTTGTGCTCACAACAGTTATTGTCGTAATTATGTTTACATAAGACTTAAGAAGGAATTAAGAAGGTACCAAGAAATATTTTACAGTTCAATTTAATGATCATGAATGGAAGGAAATTGTACGGAAGTTTACATAGGACAAAAAGAAATTGATAGTATTTTGTGGCGAAAGAATTAAACGCTTCTTTGCATTATATAGTACAGCTCTTCTATAAAAGCATGCAAAAAAAATTTGATTGACTTGCTTGCTATGTTTGCTTGGAAGTTTTCAAACAATAGGTAGGCGGAGTTTCAATACATACTGGGATTTGATTGGACGAATACAAACTGACAGGAATTGAATTTAATGTGTATTGTACAAACAAATTCTAGTATATAGTAAACAGACTACTTACCTGTCGTTTACAAACATCCAAACAATCATAGCAAGCAATTTGATCAATGGTTTGCTTTGCATATATTTATAGAAGAGCTGTAAATTCTAAAAAAAAAATCTTGTTGTCGTAGATGGTTAAATCCTCAACAAAATCTCAATAACTTTGTTGGAACGAATAAAGGTTTTAAATCAAATTTCCGTGGACTTTTTAGCTTCCACCCTGACGAGACATGTTAGTTGTTCGTATACTGTTGCACCTGACGCACGGAAACTTTCACATTTCCATCTTCTTTTCTGAAATATTTTACCCAGCGCATACTTGACAGGATTGTTATCCTAGTAAAAGGTGTAACCAATGGATTGAACACAAGTTAAAAATTCCACAATACTATATGATTCATTTTATGTGTCAATTTGTTCGAAAAAAGTCGAAAAGAAGAAAGTTTTTTTAATGTCATGATTATCTGTTGCTTTCTAGATCTATGCTTAGCATTTATTTCAGATGACGTGGACTCCTCACCCTGGTGACCCTGCTGCCTTTCATAAATTTATCCGTATACATATATTAATAGATAAACAAAAGGCTGCAACTTGTATTTTTGTATTTAAAAGGATTCGTTGTAACGAGAATATTTGTGGTGAATGGAAACTGTGAGGGTCAAAATCTTAAATTGCTTATAAATGTTGCCGGACCCAGTTTCGTTATCTGATCTGAATTTTCTGAAATGTGCGAGGTAGATAGACATTGGCCTTTTTTTTACTCGGTAAGTTTTGCCCTAATTGCTTGAACTTTTGCAATATTAAAGCCGATTTCAATGAGTGTGTAGACAAAGGGAATATCTTTGGTTGTCTTGCTTGCTGAACAGAAAAGTCATCGTTAGGTTATGTAAACTACCCTACTTTAAAAGTAGACTAGTCCGACAAATGACACATCTTTCTGTCTGTAGAACCAGGCTACTTCGAAAGGAGGGTAGTATACCTTACCTAACAATGACTTCACGGATTAGCTAACAAGCAAGCTAACCAAAGATATTACCTTTGCCTACATACTCAATGGAATCGGCTGTAACTAAAAACTCGAATACATTTTAACAGACAGTGGTCATGTTTGTTGATGAATATTGTTTTTCCTAGATTCACTCTTGAAAAATCATTTGGTAACATTTTGTCAAGTAATTTCAGAAAAGATCTCTTTATAATTGCGGACGCCAAGACAATACATGAACCTCACACGACCCCTCGACACAGGTGAGCTTATATATGATCTTATAGCGATTCGGGTTGATAACCAGTTGAAATTAAGCCAGTTTTTTTTGTGTGTGTAGATTTGTATTGTTTTAAACTGTTATGACCTTTTAAAGTTAAATGTAGGTGTTTAATCTAAGAATTTCTTTTTTAAACTTATATACTTGTTTTATACTCAATTGGTAATTTGAAGCTACGAAATATTTTAATTTTTGAAATTGACATATTCTAGTCTGCCCTTTCATAAAATAGTGATTTTTTTAGTGATCTATCGAACTTTCGAAAAAAAATACCTGATAACCGTTCAGACAAAAAAATTATGTTGAAAATTTTTACAGATACAGCAAGTGAGTCTTAATAGCTATAAGATACATTTTTCTTTTAAAATATAACTTTTAAATCTTACGGGAAACTATTCCAAGATTAAAACTTTCACTGTAAACTCGCTCTAACTTATCCCCCCCCCCAAAAAAAAAGCAACACCAAACAAACAAACCCGCAATACTATTGTCATTCTTATAGTCAGCACTAAATTGTTCACAAACAAATGTGTTTTAAGCTGCTAAAGATATATGATTCAAACGCTCAGAAAGTCCTTTGTTCTATATTTTGGCTCTCCATTTTTATGCAAAACCTTTTACATTTTTATTTTATGGGTTATTGTTGAAGGTCGTACCGTACACACATAATTCCTTTGGTTTCTTATGGAAATTTGTCCATTGACAACAAACATACCACATCATCTACTTTATATAAGTATTTGGTGATCTTGCAAAATGATCGTAATCCCGAAAATCGTAAACATATTTTCTTTTCTTAAAAGGGGGCAAGAAGGGTTCCATTATCAGGCCAATAAATAAGATTACAGTTAATTAAAAAAAAAAAAAAATAGGGGTATTTTTTACTCTCATAATAACAGTAAACAGATTCACAACCATGTCAATTTCAAGAAAGCAGACAACAGTTAATTAGTCAATAACAGTACAGCATCAATGATCTTGAATATATGCCACTTTTAACTAAAATATAAAGGCACAGAACCAGGACATAGGAGCACAGAACCAGGACCGTTTTTCATATCAACAGCACAGCGTCAGGACAATTCCGTTTAACGAACTTGCACGACTTTTGCAATATAATATTGTTGTAATATACTGTGCATGGTACTTATGACGCATCAGAGAAACATTAAGCAACAAAACATTCGTTTTATTGCCGTTCTGATACAATGTAAACA
This sequence comes from Mytilus edulis, assembly GCA_019925275.1. Lineage (NCBI taxonomy): Eukaryota > Metazoa > Mollusca > Bivalvia > Mytilida > Mytilidae > Mytilus > Mytilus edulis. Next base: position 48,584,865 of record CM034357.1, on the reverse strand, counting down.
AACCCACCAGCACAGAATCAGGACCCACCAGCACCTGACAGGACCAAATCACCAGCACAGAACGTTCTCTCGCAGGACAACCATACCCACCGTGAAACGAGAAAACATTACACACAAAAGCTGTAGGTTTAGCACACAATTTCAAGTAAGAAAAACAATGGTTTAGAGAAGAGTTAGCGGTTTCTGATCCACTACTGACATCGTATTTCATGCATAGGATATAATGTTTCTTGAACTAAAATTGTTGAAAAAGTCACATTTTAAGAAAGATCAGTGCACTTAGTTCCAATGTTTGTCGCCTTTCCACTTCAAGTACTTTAACTTTGTACTTAGTTCAATGAGAATTGACGCAGATTGATGTCAACGGAATCAGAACTTGTTACTATTTACGGGTTTATCTACTAGGTCTACCGTTTAAATTTATATCTTTCTACTGGAGTATTTTGGTTTATTAGTATGAATACTATCACTAGTTGCATCGCAATCTCGATTTATTTACTTCTTCTTCGTATATCCTGCCAATTATGAAGACCAAGATGAAACAGAATTGTATTTACTTGTATTATTTATATTTCAACAATACTATGTAAATCGGATAGTTTTGAAATATAAAAAAAATGTTGAACACTCCAACCCCATTGTACAAGATACAAGTGCCATCCTATAATATATATACAACATTATCGTGCAAAGTAGGAGCAACGTTTACAAAAAATGTACCCGTCAGACACTCTATGGTCGTTGTGAGGATTGTGATGATGTGGAAGACAATGTTGACATTTTTTCTGTCCTCGATCTTGATTATGGTAAAGAAAATCATGGAGATTTTAAAAACCCTTATCAAAATATGGATCCCGTGTCTCTTTTTCTTGTCCACATATATAAAAAAAAAACAACATGGAAATAAGCATCTATCATTTATATTAGTGTTTGTCAAATGCATGCCATTTTGGCAGAACCAGTAGATTTGGAGCAGGACCAGTAGATTTTTCAGTCCAATGGTTCGCCTGTCCGATACATAAAAAAGCTTAAATTCGTCCCAATAACAGAACAAATATCATTTCTAGTTTATCCTGCACAATGACGATCACTCAGACACTTTATAAACATTAAAAGTGCGGAGAAACAGGCGATACCCTCTATCTTTTAAATGATGTCATAAAGGCGCAATACATTGACTATTGCTTACTTCCACGTTATTATATATGGTGGATAATTGTGTCAATGCAAATCATACCACGTCTTATTCTTATACGCTGTGGGTATTTCTTTCACTAGTGGCTATGTGAAACAGCTCAAACGTGAAGACTAGCGACGGAACATCAAAACACAACAAAAGAATTTTCGAAAATCAAATATCATGACAGACAACAACCAACGACAATCACTGGACTGCGAGCTCTTGACTTGGCACAGGAACATATATAAATTAGCAAGGTTACCAATCAATATCACATTAAAAAGTAAAATCACAAATATTCTAAACTCAGAGGAGAATCCAATCGGAAAGTCCATAATCACATGGCAAAATCAAATGACAAAACACATAAAAACGAATGGACACGAACTGTCATATTCCTAACTTGGTACAGACATTTTCAAATGTAGATAATGGTGAATTAAACCTGGTTTTAAAGCGCTAAACCTCTCACTTTGATGACAGTCTCATCAAATTCCGTTATATTTACAATGATGCGTGAACTAAACAGACATAATAAATAAAATAGTCAAAATATAGGTGCTGCAGGCATCATAGTGAAACAATTTTAAAAGGAACAATTTAACAGAACACAAACAACATCTATCTACAAAGTCAACACATTCATTGATTCGCGTGTCTGACATCAGAAAATTTAATACGTCACATAAACATGTCGTTCAATGTATATATACAAACAATTTAAAAAATTCACATGGGCAATGTTAGCATACAGGGTTAAAAAATATGTAAGAATTAGTTTCAGAAATAGACCGATTAAGGTGATTTTACACATTAAGAATTTTAAACAGCAATATGTAAAGAAACAATAATCAAAATTTATCCGAAAATACTGAGTTAAATGTTGCAGGTTTTTTTCTTTTGCAAAATATTGATAACAAACCAATACCACAGCGGTGCATATTTTTTATTATATGGTGAAATGAAAAAGTCGAAGAAAGTTGTTTTTGTAAGATTTCTTATAAACTTTACATAGAAAATGGGAAGGCCGTTGTTTATTGTTGTGTGTTGTTGAAGGCCGTGACCTATAATTGTTAAATTCTATGTCATATTGGTCTCTTGTGGAGAGTTGTCTCATTGGCAATCATACCATATCTTCTTTCTTTTTTGTAGTATATGGGAATAAACTTACGTAACTTGTCCTTGTTTATTCGCATACTGAATATTTTAAGACAATCAATTTAATATCGATCATAATTCTATGAACAAATAGTGTTAAGTTGCCAAATTCTGTTTCGGTAATTCATCTTAGGTCGCGTTTTGTCATATATAGATTGTCCAGTATTTCACACAAGTTAGGCTTTCATTTTGTATTTGTGTGTGTGTTAATCTAGTAAGAGCATCGGACATACCAAACTTTTAAAGTGTGTTTTTTTTTCAACCAACCCAAACAAAATATAGCAGTTATGTATTATAAGTATTTGACAATAGCGTAAGATACGAAACAGTCATTATGCATATCAATATCATAATATGGACCGTAAAATAAGAAAAGTCCAAAATGAACCTTGAAATCTTCTAATTTGTTTTGTTTTCACATCCAACTACCAATAATAACTAATTGTATGTAGACTGTATCATGTGTATCTAGAGTTTTAATAGGTGACTTAAACGAGTATGCAGTGTGGGTACGTTTTCGCAAAAAGAGAAGACATCATTTGAGCAAACAAAAAAGTCACCAATAAAGAAGGGGAAAATAAAACGCAGTTCAAACAATGATCTAAAGATAGTCGGCGAAAAAACAACTCTTGATAACAGTAAAGAAAAACAAAAACCCTCCTCACTGAAAATCACAGATAAAACATTATAACAATTATCAATTAAAATGCACGAATTTTAATAATTTAACAATATTTCAGGGAGAGATAATGTAGCTGATTTGATTCGCTGCTTAGTTCGAAACTAGGAATTAATAGCAGAAAAAATTGGATACTAGTTTTTATATTAAACATGTCTTTCAGTATTTTGCTGCTACAACAATGACCCCTACCACAAACATAACACACATCATCATACTGGTACTCATCAAACGCATGCCCATCGTACTCACCCAACAGTGGAACATCCCGTATTTGATTCGTTTGTATTTAGATATGATCCAAATATGGTAGGTTCCCATAAAGGCAAATACAATTATCTATTAATTTTATTCTATTTAAATGGATTAAGATATGATGTTATTTAGAAGTGACGTTTTTGATGATGTTAGATACTGATGCAGTGTTCGGGTTACCAAAGGTCAAACAAGGGGAAAATAACGGGCAAGCCCAGAAACTGGAAGTTGTGTAGATGGAACGCTCCAAGCCTATTTGATAAAGGATGTTCGCTTTTCTTGTATTTGAAATTTTGTCAGATAATCGGTATCCTCTTGTTTTATCCATAATTTGGGTATAAATATTTAAAAATGTCTTCTTTGAAAACTACATAAAATCCATATTATATTTAAGCCAATGTTAAATATAAACTAACTTTTATTTTTTTCATGCTTTCTTATCACCTTTGTGCATATGCTATCAATTCATAACATTATTCTAACCAGGTTTTGTCGACCATTTTCTATCTAAGACAATGCCTGTATCAAGCCCGGAAAATAACAGTTGTTCTCTATTCGTTTGATGTGTTTGACCCTGTGATTTTGCCATTTGAATAGGGACTCTCCGTTTTGAATTTTCGTCGGAGTTCAGTACTTTTGTGATTTTACTTTTTGGACACATGACATTGATCACGTGTTGTTTTCAGTTTTATTATAAAGCACTTGGTAGATACCTCTGCTGATAGACTATATATATAGCTATCAGTCCAAAAGGATATCATCAGCTCTGTAGTCATTACTTTGATACTGACATGATTTATAACTCATACAAATTTGTTCGTTTATAGATTTTGAAATTATATAAAAACTAAGGTTTAAGTTTTGCGTAAACTACCAACCGTACATGACACATTGGTGGCCTTTGGCTGTTGTCTGCTCTATGGTCGGGTTGTTGTCGCTTTGACACATTCCCCATTTCCTTTCTCAATTTAATGATACGTAGCAAATCCGGAAACCTTTATTGGACCAGGAATAAAGGTGTCATACCACCAATTAAAAGTCCCTTTCTGTTCAACCAAATTTTGCAATTTTCAAAGTTTTCTAAATATTTTACCTTAAGTTAAACTTCATAGAAACTAGGTATATTCTGAATAGTACAGGTGTCACCTTTCTGCATGCCAATTTTCAACATACATTCAAAATCATATAAGAGAGAGAGCTTCCGAAAGGAGGTATCACTAAAAATAACCCCTGGTTTTCTGGAAATCTTAAATTAGTATACTATGAAGCGCATTAATCCTCAATTTTAAATGCAAACTCATAGACAGGTAAATTTTGGCTCAAAATGGTCTTAATATATTTCTCTTTCAACAAAAGTTTCATTTCTGCAAATTTGTTGGTTAGTTTAGGTGAACAATGACACCAAATGCACTATTTTTTGTCCGAGTAGGCCTACTTTCATAATTGGTGGTATGACACCTAAAGGTTACTTACGTTTTATAAATTTTTCATGTATTTTCTTTTTTTCTTTTTTTAATCAATTATTACACGCATATTAATAACTTATTATTTAACAAGTTTTTCTGCAACAACAACAACAAAGTTGATTGAAAACACCGTCTTTACGTTTATTGTCTGAAATTGTGCTACTTTTTGTCATTCTGCCACACGTATGCTCAACACAAGATAATGAAACCGTACCTACAAATACAAATCAGACAAGTCAACAGTCAATGAATGGAAGCAACTGGACTTTTGACTAGGTTATCATTTTTCAAGTAGTCATACCTTAATGTTAGATAATAAAATCTGGAAGAGCTCCCCAGACAAGACCCATGGGAAATATAATATATTTTCATGTACCCAGGTTTCCTACACGAGATACTAATTAGTCGTTATGATATAGCTATCGTCGTTGCAAGTTATGTTGAGCACCAAGAATCAGACAACACACACACTATATAAAACTTAAATGTAATATTCGCATTGGCCATTTTCGATCTAACAAAATAGAAACATATTTGGACGAGGCAAGGTCATTGTTTTACAGGAGAGATGTAAATAAAGGCAACAGTAGTATACCGCTGTTCAAAACTCATAAATCTATGGACAAAAAACAAAATCGGGGTAACAAACTAAAACTGAGAGAAACGCATAAAATATTAGAGGAGAACAACGACACAACATTAAAATGAAACACACACAGCAACGGACTAAGCATTAGACAACATCCGATGAGAATAACCAATATAACATCAAAACCAAATACATGAATTTGGGATAGAAAAGTACCGTGACACGTCTTATAGTAATGTGAATTCACACTCATATTCTGTCATAAGGAAAGTATTATTAACCTCGACATAACTAGATAAACTTCTAGATTCAGGTATGACCTGAGGACAAGATTAAACCAGTCGTGATATAAATAAATGTTCATATTAACGTGAAGAAAACAAAATGAGAGATTCACGTTACAAGTGAATGGTGTAAAAAAAAAGATGTTCGACATGCACAAATGACACATTCATCCAACGGGAGAAGGGGGATCAATATAAAACAATATCTTAATTCATGATCTTTAGGACAATATAAAGTCTATATCAATAGTTCAGTTGATATAATATGTCAAGCAGTACATTGTCACGAGTATGCAAAATATGTAAAAGCTGCAAATCAGTTAATACAATTAATATCAGTAGTTGTGGCACAGATAAAAGAAACAGCTGATGTTGTTTTGATTAAGACAAAGTTGAGTAGAAACGTTTTGGTTGCGTGGATTTTTCGTTTTGATTTTGTACATTGTTCATGTATTTTTTTGTTTGTGTCTTTGTCCTAGATCATAAATCAAACTAATTTTAGTAAAATCTGAGGTGTTTTAAATCCCTTTTTGAAGCAGATCAGCTTCCTTCTAAATATAAATGAAACCAAACGGTATGCCCAGATATTGTCATCTAATAACATTTTCATATGATTATGGTAGACACACTGTAAACCACCGTCTGGGATTGTACAATAGCAGTACAAAATCGGTCATGTTCTTTGTTTAAATTGGAAATCTGGAATTTATTTGTTAGACTGTTTGTATGAAGAAAATAATCTATTGATTGTATAATCCAATATGTTCCAAATATAATACCAAATATTTGTGTTTTTTGGAATATATTTTTCAAGTTTTTGAAGGAGGGTACTAAAGAAAATTATTTTAGCTAACGTCATGGTGTAAATGCTGAGGTGGTGATAATGATATATGAAAATATAAAGAGTGCTTGAACGCTGCTTAAGTAAGACCATACCGAGAGTTCAAATCAAAATACTTAAAATATACAATGACAAAAAACATTACACACAAAACTATAGGTTTAGCACACAATGTCTCGTCAAATTCCAATGGCTTAGAGAAGAGCAGCGGTTTTCTGATCCACTACTGACATCATATTTTATACCCAGAATATCATGTTTCATGAATTAAAATTGCTGAAAAAGTCACATATTATGAAAGATCAGTGCACTTATTTCCAATGTTTGTCAACTTTACACTTCAAGTACTTTAACTTAGTACTAAATTCAATGAGAACTGACGCAGGTTGATGTCGACGGAATCAGAACTTGTTACTTTTAAGGGTTTATCTACTAGGTCACACCGAATAAACTTTGTATCTTTCTGCTAGAGTATCATAGTGAATTAGTATAAATACTATCACAAGTTTCAACTTTTCTCCAAAGAAATATTCACTGTTCTACAAATACAATCAACATGATTTTCATAGTACTTTTATGCTGCATGGTTGGTCAGGTAAGTGTTTTAAAAATGTTTTATACTGATATTTTATTAATATCAAAATGAGAAGATTTGTTATGACGGAAAATGGGACAACTACCCCCACATTTAAGGGAACACACATATAACTTCAAAAAAGATTAAAAAATGGGGGGGGGGGGGGGGGGGGGGGGGGGGGGGTATGAATTATTTTCTTATAATATATTATGTTCCCTAATTTGTTAAACAAAAATCTTACGAAGCAGATGACAAAAACAAATTCTGAATCCAGATTCCCCCTTTACCTTATAGTGTTGAAAATTGAAACATATAAGTTGATTAAAAGTAAAAAAATAAGTTCGCGAGTAAAATTGTTCTGACTCAGGAAAAAACACACCCTCTTGAGGCCCCCTAAACAAAAGTTGTAGTAGGCTACCGATTGAAATGTACATGTGGTGGATCATTGTCTCATTGACAATCACATGAATCATACCACGTTCTATTTTAGACGGTGTGGTTTTTTCTTTAGTAGTCGGCTATTAAGACCTTGGAATGAAAAATGTGAAACAGTATTGTGAAAATGCAAGAATTTTAATAATTTAATGCTGTTTTAGGTAGAGAAATAGCTTTTTTGATTCGCTGCTTTGATTAAAAAAATGGATACTAGTTTTTATATATTAACATGTCTTTCAGAATTTTGCTGCAACAACCATGAACCCTTCCACAAAACATCACGCACACCCCCATACTGGTACTCATCCAACGCATGCGCATCGTACTCACCCAACAGTGGAGCATCCCGTTAAGGAATCGTTTGCATTTAGATATGATCCAAATATGGTAAGTACTCCAATGGAAAATGCAATTATTTGTTAATAGATTTCGATATGATATTATTTAGAAATGTATTTTGCTGATGTAAGATCCTGATGCAGTGTTCGGGATACAAAAGGAAACACAAGGGAAAAATAACGCATATAATTTGAAAGTGGTGAATTCCAAAATCTAATATCAAAGCATATTTGATAAAGGCTATATCTTTTCATATAGGTTAGAATGTCATCTTTGAAAATTTTATAAAATTCTTGTTTTTTTCCCTCGTTTTTGAAAGAAAATAGTGTCAATGTTAAATATTTTGAAAAATCTAGAGAGAATTATTGCATACAAATGGGTACCGTTTATTTGTCATACATTCCTTTTGCATTAATTGTTTGTACATACATGTATATTCCCTTTATAATTTTGCTACTTTAAACATGCATCATTTCTTTTTAAACGCAAATGTTAGTATTTTTTATATTCGTTCATTTAAAAGGTATCTGTAGCACAATACATTGATCAAGACAAGTAATTCAAATGAAAAAAACCTTTCATTTTCACAAAACACGTTTTTTACAATTTATAAATATCTTTTTTTTCAGCACTTGATTCTTGCATCTCAACGTCATAAATGTTTCATTTACACAATGAATGGGCAAGAATCTACAGAAGTACACACACCACATGGACTTCATGAACTTGAGGTAGGTCATCCGAAAAAAACAACATCTTAGGGTTTGAGAAGCAAATAACCATTGGAACTAAGGAAAACCAAACGTCTAAATGTTTAAGTTATTTCAAGTTAGAATAAAAATCAATATTATGCAAAACTTAAAATCACAAAAGAAACTGAATTCCGACGAAAATTCAAAGAGATAAGTCCCAAATCAAATGGAATAATGTAAAGCTCAAACACATTAAAGGAATGGATAACAACTGTAATTTTCCTGACTTAGTAGAGGCATGTATAAAATTGTGCGGATAACCCGATTTTATAGCTAGCTAAACCTCTCACTTGTACTTGAAAAAGAAAATTCAGTAATAGTTTCTACATACACGTCTAGGACGGTAAATTAAGGTAAAAAGAGTAATCATCTGAAATTTGGGGTAAAAATATTTAACCAAGGATCATTCAATTATCAACAGAAAAAAAAATGTTTACCTACAACCACAAAAAAAATTTCAGAAACAATCCTTTTCGACTCAGGGGCAAATATTTATTTTCAATTTCATAAAACAATGTGTGCTTGTTTTTACTCTTCAAGAAAAATACGGCCAAGAACATCATGAAAAAAAACATATTTCGCTAGTTTTAATTAAAAGCAATTTTCTCATTAAATGTTAATCAATCCTCTTGTAAAGAGGTATATCATTGGCAATCATTCCAAATCTTCTTATTTTTATATATAAGAAAATAATTAACTAAACTAAATTGTTTTCTTGTCACATTTGATTGAAAATGAACCCTTGAAGGTTATAATTTATGATCATGTGCATCAAGCAAACACCCGAAACATAAATAATTATCTATTTCTTGTCTTTTGGTAGTTGATCATCTTTTTGAGTGTAAATATATATCAAGAGACAATATAACACTGGTTTATCAAATTATTTGACGGTAACCCTAAACTATCACTTTTATTTCAGAAAACGATCATCACTATCATAGATGATACATCAAGAACATTCAGTACCATGTCACATGATGCAGTAATGGCCGCTAGTAAAACATTTGCACATTTATGCAACAGAAATGGAACAACAACATTTAAATTGAATTAAAATATAATGTATTCATCTAAGGGGTCATCCATAATTGTCAACCATTTTCCAAAGTGTACAAAGCGTACACTTGGGGGGAGGGGGTTAAAAAATCAACATTTTTACCGTACGCTTTTTTTTTATTTCCAGAATTTATTTCGTTTCCGTAGGGTAGGTCGATGTATAAAATCGAGAATTGGCTTGGTTGTGTTTGTCTTCTTATTTCTTCTTTATTATTTTCTTTTGATGATATTTATTTCGATATCATAATTCTCCTCAATCCGGATTGAACGATTAAAAGATCAAATCATATGAAAACTAAATCTTTGATCAAATGTAAACTTATAAAATTAGAAAATTTAAAAAAAGTTTGCAAGCATTTCTCAGTACCCCCGATTGTCAATTTCACCTGCTTTATTATTAATCGTTATCGTTTCACTCTGTTTAATTAACAAAACTGATGGAAACACTAAATTCTTTGAATGTTTTGATTTTGACAAGACGCCATTTTGTGAAAAGATTTTAAACTGGTCCTTCGATTAATTTCCTTGTAATGTATAACCCGAATGTCAGTCGTTATATTCCGCTGATCTCCGTCTAATCTCCAGTTGCTATTAACCATCGATAGGCTATAGGCCGCTAGAGGGCGCAGAATTATTCAAGTTATGTAATGTATTCCAAAACAGTAAACCATTAAAACGGAAGTAAACTTTTTTTTCTTAGTATAAGCCTCCTTTAATTAGGAGCACCTCCATATGAAGTTTAACCTTAACCTTAAAAATTATCCAATATATGTACACGTACAGTATATATACATAAACGATAATAGTGCCATGAATGATAAAATTGAGAAAGGAAATGGTGAATATGTCAAAGCGACAACCACCCGACCATAGAGACAATGGCATATTTACAGGGACCTTTTAAATAGAAAAACAGGCAGGAAATTTAAAAACTTTAAATGTTTTAAAACATTACACTTTTATTGATTGCTGTCTTGAGCTCTAATTCCATCAACAACTGTCAATCCATACTTTACCAATGCAATATAACCATGCATTTCCCTTTCTTTGATTCTTAGCATAGTTAATGTGCCCTTTTGTTAATCTTTTGCATACTCTAGGTGCCCTTTTTCATTGTAGTTCCCACTGTGTGATAGGGGAAACACTAATCTTTGAACTCTTTATTCTAACAAAACACAAGCATCACAGATAGATGTCATCAAATAAAACAGTCAGATATGTTTTAGTTTATTTTCAATGCAAATTTCTATATTAAACTAAAATATAATAAACAGGATCTTCTTTGTATTAAGAATTATTGATTCCTCTCCTGAAATCTGAAAATGGTTGATGTACACTTTTTGGGGGAGGGTGGGGGGTCTGAAAAAGTGTACGTTTTGTACACTTTGGAAAATGGTTGACAATTATGGATGACCCCTAAACTGTTCTATATATTGACCGTAATCTTAAGCCTACACATAAAGCAAAGGTTGATCACCCATTTCAACTTGGTGTGTTTGAATATTATCTATTAATTTGTTAGATGTAAAAGTAGCTGGATTATACATTTCATAATCATTATTATTGCTTTATCAGAGGTAAAAAAGTTTTATTCGTGAGTTTATGGCTGGTTGTCACCTTATCTGATTTTTGTTAGTATTTTAACAAAATGACAACATAGTGGGCTTAGTTTGTAAGTTTTGAATATGAATACGCTTGTCGTATTCCTGTTTCTGTAAATAGCGCAATGAATGAACCTGATTTTTGTACAAAACCATCACCTGTAGAATTTGAAATTCACAATCGTTTAAAAAGAATTGATATATCATTGATCATATTATCACATAAAGTGAGCAAATACAACCATTTACCATTGTGTTCAACTCTACACTATACACGCAAATGTAAATGCAGCAATGTACCACCTCTTCTCTAATCTAATACCCATAAAAATTACCAGACACACAACCACTTATTCAACTTACTGACGTCTGCTTGTCAACAACACCAACTATTGGTATTATCACAATTCCTCTATAATAATGCTCGTAATTCTGCTCAACAAGCATTCTCCAACAATATCTTTTCTTTCCCACTACACTCAATAATGTTTCTAATATACCATATTCTTGCAATAGGCTAAATATATTTTGTGTATAATATGGTTGTAAAGTTATTAGGTTTAACCGACCTTCATCTCATTTAGATGTATCATTGATGGTGTTGAGTTTATGTGATATGTATAGTATCTTCATTGTACAGACTATTGAGACATACATTAATCATTCTAAGTAGAGCAAGCAAAATATAATGTCATTGTGTGCACTTTTATTATTTTTCGAACTTTTTACTGAATAATTGAGGTGTCTGACTCGCAGGAAACATTCAAAGAAAAGAACGATGTTATAGTATTATGCTCATCTAAAATAATTCGTACTATGTATGAAGTTGTTAGATTTGATATATGCCTTGTTGTGCTTTGTTAAATATTTGTTGATTTGTATTGCTAGCAAGATACTTGTGGTACTTGCACCTCCTGTCGTTATTGTTTATGATATTCTCCTATTCTTGTCTTTTGCTTTTCCTAAAGTGCTTTGTCTATATGGCTTTTGGTGTTACATCGAAAACTTGTTTGTTGCTTGTCTATGATTTTGGCTATTTGCTTTGTCTATATGCCTTTTAATGTTACATATATAACATGGCTCTGTACTTAAACACTCCGTTTTTTGTGTTATTGTACTATGGTAAATTTGTGTATTCTTGCCTTTAATTTTTGCTAATATGCTTAGTCTATATGCCAGTTTGTGCTTTTTTTTTTTACATTTTTGTATGTTTTTTAGTATAACACAATGTTGATTTCTGTATTTTTGCATTCTTTATCTATAATATCTGTTTGTTTTATTCACGCACCGTTGTCAATATAATTTAGTCAACCATTTTCTATGTAAGAAAATGTTTGTATCAAGTCAGAAAATTGACAGTTGTTCTATTCGAATCTATTCGTTTGATGTGTTTACAAATCTTTAAAAAAAACTATACCCGATTAATTCAAAAATAAAGCTACACCTGTTATTTCTTATAATTACACCAAGTCTATTGCATCCAAGATTTGTAACCACAAGAGAGTTTTAGAGGCCTTTAACCTCAAAGATGTAAAATCCAAGCCTCCGGATGGCTCATGTTCATCGTAACAATACAATTATAGTCCAGCTTGTCATGTTATTACTGGTGACCTTGGCATCGTTACCAATGAACAACTAAGAGAGTTGTTAGGCAAGGGATCAAAATATATCCTCCAGCCCATCAACTGGAAAAAGAACTTCAAGTTACTGATGGATGCAGTTGAGGACTATGCCAGAAAATGGGTAAAGCGCGAACCAGACGAAGCAGAACTGGACACTTAGTCTGAATGGATCAAATCTATTCGCTCATGCATTCAAAAACTACGAAGCAATGTGAGTACTAGCCCTTTTCAAGATTCCGGATGTTGTGGATGCTTTATCCTCTTTGCATGACAAATATGTCGTTGTTCCAGCAGATAAAACCTCAAATAATATTATCTTCATATGTAAAAAAAAAAAGGGCAGAATTTGCAATGTCTAACAACAGAGCTTGGAATAAATATAACTACTGGTAACCCTACATATTCTTTAACATCTTTTATCAAGTTTTGTACAAAATCATAAATCCGTCCTTCTTTCTTTTGGTATCAACATCAAAGAAAACGAAGAAAATTTACCATCATTATACTGGATACCTAAATTACACAAAACTCCATATAAAGAACGATTCATAGCTGGGTCTTCAAAATGTTCGACTAAACATCTTTCTAAAGTACTAACTACTTTTCTTTCTACAGTTAAAGATGGGCTTCAAAAATATTGTGACGAGATTTATTCTACCAGTGCTGCTAACCATATGTGGATTCTCAAAAATTCGAAAGATCTACTGCTTAATCTTCGATCACAATCTTTGCAATTTTGCGGCAACATAAAGACTTTTGATTTTTCTACGCTTTGTACTTCCATTCCCCAAGCTCAGTTGAAAGATCGACTTCACCATCCCATTAAACAGAGCAAAATGCTGGACTTTTTGATCGACAATAAATTTGTTGAGTTTGGAGGATTTATATTTCAACAGACAGTCGGTATTCCAATGGGTTTTTATTGTGCACCCTTACTGTCCGATTTGTTTTTGTACTCGTTTGAAGCAGAATTCATTCAAAACCTTCTAAAAGACAGAAAGAAAAAGGCACCTTGCGAATTTTTTTTATTTTACTTTCCGATATATTGATGATGTTCTATCATTGAATAATCCATATTTCAGCCCATACTTACATCTCATATATCCCAGTGACTTTGAAATTAAGATACTACTGAAACTAGAAGGACTGCTTCATACCTTGATCTTTTCCTCAATATTGACGCAGATGGACGACTCCACACGAAAATCTATGATACACGGGACGATTTCAACTTCCCAATTATCAATTTCCCATTTCTCAGCAGTAACACACCCTCTGTCCCATCGTATTGTATTTACATATCCCAATTGATAAATTATTCTCGTGCTTGTTCACACTATACGGACTTCATATATAGGTGTGTGCTCCTTACGCAGAAACTGCCCCAACAAAGTTATGAAGAGGACAGATTAAAATTGACACTCCGTAAATTATACGGACACCATCACGAATTGGTTGATCCATACGATGTATCTTTGACCAAACTAACAAAGGACATTTTTACCACATGTTAGATTGTGGTTTGTCATTACGTCGTCTTACCTTTAATTACCAAACGTGACTTGTTCCCGATTGTGACTGTTTTGCTGAGTGTGAATTCGCATTGCTATAGGACATGTTACGGTACTTTTCTATCCCAAATTCATGTATTAGTTTTGAAGTTATATTTGTAATTCTCATCGGATTTTGTCAAATGTCTTCACGTCTTTTCGGTTATATTCATGTGTTATGGTTATTAGATTTGATTTGGTTCAATGATGTATTACGTTTGCAGTTTGATTCTGAATTAACCGGACATAGATTATAGTCAATTGTCTAATTTCTACCCGAGTTTGATACTAATAAGTATTGCAATTTTCATTGTTGTTAAATGTTATATCAGTATTTAGTACAAATATAATATTAAATCAATCCTAATTCTATCTTATTTTTGATAGATAGTTTTATTCATTCAAAAGTGACGTCATTTTTCATTTTTGGTGTGCTTTTTTACAAATTCAAATGTGACGTCATCATTTTTTGGTCCTTTTTTTTAAATTTCAAATGTGACGTCACTTTGCGTTGATGCCTTGACTAATTCGGTTGTGTCTATTTTTTTTTTAGTTGGATTGTGTTGGATTTTCTTTTTCGAACTTTTGGTCATCGATGCCGTTCAACTTTGTATTTGTTTTGGCTTTCAAACTTTTATATCTGGGCGTCACTAGTAAATCTTGTGCGGACAAAACGCACTTCTGGCGTATTAAATTTTAAGGCTGGTGCCTTTTGTTAGCTATTATTCGTGTGTTTCATTTTCAAATGAGTTCTTCTATTTATTTGTATTGTAATCCTGTAATGCTGTGTTGTCATTTTAATGTTATATTTAACATGGCCATAAAAGAGAGAGGTTTGGCATGCCAAAAAACCAAGTTCAACCCACCAATATTTCTTTTAACAAATGTCCTGTACTATTGAGGAATATGGTCATTGTAATATTATAATTCGTTTCTGTGTGTGTTATATCTTAACGTTGTGTGTCTGTTATGTCGTTTGTTTCCTCTTATACTTGAGTTGGAATTCACATTATTTTAAGACGTGTCACGGTACTTTTCTATCCCAAATTCATGTATTTAGTTTTGATGTTATATTTGTTATTCTCATCGGATTTTGTCTTATGCTTAGTTCGTTTCTGTGTGTGTTTCATTTTAATGTTGCTTCGTCATTCTCCACTTATAGTTAATGCGTTTCCCTCGGTTTTAGTTTGTGACCTGAATGTGTTTTTTTTTTCTATCGATTTATGAGTTTTGAACATCCGTATATTACTGTTGCCTTTATTTTTTACCCTGTGATGTTGCCATTTGAATAGGGACTCTCCGATTTGAATTTTCGTCGGAGTTCAGTACTTTTGTGATTTTACATTTTGGACGCATGAAATTGATCACGTGTTGTTTTCAGTTTTATTCTAAAACACTTGGTAGATACCTTTGCTGATAGACTATCAGACAAAAAGGGGATCATCAGCTCAGTAGTCATTACTTTGATACTGACTTGATTTATTACTCATACAAAATTGTTCGTTTGTGGATTTTGAAATTAGATAGAAACTAAGGTTAAAGTGATCACAACCATTGAATGATATCTTCTAAACAGCACTTACCATTGAGTGAACTGCCAACCGTACATGACCCATTGGTGGCCTTCGGCTGTTGTCTGCTCTTTGGTCGGGTTGTTGTCGTTTTGAAACAATCCCCATTTCCTTTCTCAATTTTATGATACGTAGCAAATCGGGAAACCTCTATTAGACCAGGAACATAGGTTACTAACGTTTTATAAATTTTCATGAATTTACTTTTTTTCCTTTTTAATCATCAATTACACGCTTATTAATTATTTATTATTTAAAATGTTTTTTACAACAACAACAAAAAGTTGATTGAAAACACCGTGTCGTTACGTTTATTGTCTGAAATTGTGCTACTTTTTTCATTCAGCCACACGTAAGCTCGACACAAGATAATGAAACCGTACCTACAAATACAAATCAGACAAGTCAACAGTCATGAATGGAAGTAACTGGACTTTTGACTCGGTGTATCAATTTTCAAGTAGAAATACCTTAATGTTGAATAATAAAATCTGGAAGAGTTCCTAAGACAAGACCAGTGGGAAATATATTATCTTTCAAGGTACCCAGGTTTCCTACACAAGATACTCATTCGTCGTTATAATATGACTACTGTCGCTGCAAGTAATGTTTAGCACCAAGAATCAGACAAGACACAAACTATATAAAACTTTAATGTAATATTAGCATTGACCATTTTCGATCTAACAAAATAGAAACATATCTGGCCGAAGCAAAGTCTTTGTTTAAAAGGAGAGATGTAACATATTCTGTCATACACCGGTACAAGGAAAGGATTATTAACCTCGACATGACTAGATAAACTTATAGATTCAGGTCAGACCTGACGACAAGATCGAACCAGTCGTGATATAAACAAATGTTCATATTAACGTGAAGAAAATAAATGGAGAGATTCACGTTACAAGTGAATGGTGTGAAAATAGAAATGTTGGGCATTCACAAATGACACAGACACCCAACGGGAAAAGGGGATTCAACAACAAAAAAGTCTTAACTAATGATGTTTATGACAATATAAAGTCTGCACCAATAGTTCAGTTGATATAATATGTCAAGCAGTACGTTTTCACGAGTATGCAAAATATATAAAAGCTGCGAATTAGTAAATACAATTTATATCAATAGTTTTGTCACAGATAAGAGAAACAGCTGATGTTGTTTTGATTAAGACAAAGTTGAGTAGAAACATTTTTGTTGCGTGGAATTTTTATTTTTATTTTGTACATTGTGCATTTATTTTTTCCATTTGTGTTTATGACCTAGATCATATATTGAACTAAGTTTTGAGTAAAATGTGCGGTGTTTTAAATCACTTTTTTGACACACATTAACTTTCTACTAAATATAAATGAAAACAAACAGTCTGCCCAGATATTGTTATCTAATAACATATTTATATGTTTATGGTAGACACACTGTATCCCGCAATATTTGTTTGTACAATCGCAGTACATAACCGGATTTACTCTTTGTTTAAAAATAGAAATCTGAAAATTGTGAGACCGATTTGCAATTTATGTGCGTGCCTGTTTGTATAAAGAAAATAATTGATTGATTGTATAATCCAATATGTTTCACAAATACCAAATATTTGTGTTTTTTGGAATAAATTTTTAAAGTTTTTGATGGAGGGTACTAAAGAAAATTATTTTAGCTAACGTTATGATGTTGGTAAATGCTGAGGTGATAATGATGTTTGAAAATAGGAAGAGGGAGTGAACACTGAACAAGTGAGAAAATACCAAGAGTTCCAATCAAAATACATAACACAGGCAATGACAAAAATAAAGTAGTGAACGAGAAAACATTACACACAAAAACTGTAGGTTTAGCACACAATTTCAAGTAAAAAAACAATGGTTTAGAGAAGAGTTAGCGGTTTCTGATCCACTACTGACATCATATTTTATACCTAAAATATCATGTTTCATGAATTAGAATTGCTGAAAAAGTCACATATTATGAAAGATCAGTGCACTTATTTCCAATGTTTGTCACCTTTACACTTAAAGTACTTTTATTTAGTACTAAACTCAATTAGAACTGACGCAGTTTGATGTCGACGGAATCAGAACTTGTTACTATTTAAGGGTTTATTTACTAGGTCAAACCGAATAAACTTTACATCTTTCTGCTAGAGTATTATAGTAAATTAGTATAAATACTATCACAAGTTTCAACTTTTCTCTAAAGAAATATTCACTGTACTACAGATACAATCAACATGATCTTCACAATACTTTTATGTTGTATGGTCGGTCAGGTAAGTGTTTTGAAAATGTTTTATACTGATACTTTATTAATATAAAAATGAGAAGATTTGTTATGACGTAAAAATGGGACAACTGCCCCCACATTTAAGGGAACACACATATAACTTCAAAAAAGATTTAGAATAAGGGGATACGAATTATAATATGGAAGTGGTGTTAATGGAAAATTCCAAAATCTTAAATGAAAGCATATTTGATAAAGGCTATTTCTTTTCATATAGTTTAGAATGTCATCTCTGAAAATTTTATAAAATCCTTGGTGTTTTTCATCGTTTTTGAAAGAAAATAGTGTCAATGTTAAATATTTTGAAAAATCTAGATAGAATTATCACATACAAATGGGTACCGTTTATTTGTCTTACATTCCTTTTGTATTAATTATTTGTATATATATTCCCTTTATGATTTTGCTACTTTAAAGATGCATCATTTCTTGTTAAACACAAATGTTAGTATTTTTTATATTCGTTCATTTAAAAGGTATCTGTCGCACAATACATTGATCAAGACAAGTAATTCAAATGAAAAAAACCTTTCATATTAATTCAATAAAATGTTAAGGACATAAAACACGTTTCTTACAATTTAGAAATATCTTTTCTTTTCAGCACTTGATGCTTGCATCTCAACGTCATAAATGTTTCATTTACACAATGAATGGGCAAGAATCTACAGAAGTACACACACCACTTGGACTTCATGAACTTGAGGTAGGTCATCCGAAAAAAACCCATCTTAGGGTTCGAGAAGCAAATAACCATTTGGAACTAAGGAAAACAAAACTTCTAAATGTTTAAGTTATTTCAAGTTAGAATAAAAATCAATATTAATCAAAAAGTAAAATCACAAAAGAACTGAACTCCGAAGAAAATTCAAAGAGATAAGTCCCAAATCAAATGGCAAAATCTAAAGCTCAAACACATTAAACGAATGGATAACAACTGTAATTTCCTGACTTGGTACAGGTATTTAGAAAATGGTGGGGATAACCTGGTTTTATACCTAGCTAAACCTCTCACTTGTACTGATAAAAACAGAAAATTCCGTAATAGTTTCTACATACACGTCTAGGACGATAAATTAAGGTAGAAAGGACGACTTGTCATTATCACCTGTTATTGACATGTTGCAAAAGTATTATTTTGGTGTAAAAATATTTAACCAAGGATATTTCAATATACAACAGAAACATCAAATACTAAAAATGTTCACCTACAACTACAAAAAAATGAAGTGTTTAAAATTTTCAGAAACAATCCTTTTCGAATGAGGGGCACATATTTATTTTCAATTTCATAAAACAATGTGTGCTTGTTTTTACTCTTCAAGAAAAATACGGTCAAGAACATAATAAACAAATTTTATATTTCGCTAGTATTAATAATAAGCAATTTTCTCATTGAATATTAACCAATTCTCTTGTGAAGAGTTGTCTCATTGACAATTATTCCACATCTTCTTATTTTTATATATAAGAAAATAATTAACTAAACTAAATTGTTTTCTTGTTCCATTTGCTTTCAATTGAACCCTTGAAGGTTATAATTTATGATCAAGTGCATCATGCAAACACTCGAAACATCTATAATTATCTATTTCTTGTCTTTTTGGTAGTCGATCACCTTTGTTTTGTGTTAAATTTTGTTACATACATATATAGGAATGAAAATATATATCTAGAGACAATATATCACTGATTCATCAAATTATCTGACGTTATCCTAAAATGCCTCTTTTATTTCAGAAATCGATCATCACTATCATAGATGACACATCAAGAACATTCAGTACCATGTCACATGATGCCGTAATGGCCGCTAGTAAAACATTTGCACATGTATGCAACAGAAATGGAACAACAACATTTAAATTGAATTAAAATATAATGCATTCATCTGAACTGTATTTTATATTGACCTTAATCATAAGCCTACACATAAAGCAAAGGTTGATCAACCATTTCAACTTGGTGTGGGTTGAGTATTATCTATAAATTTGTTAGATGTAAAAGTAGCTGGATTATACATTTCACAACCATAACCAATGTTTTATCAAAGGTAAATAAGCTTGTTTTGCGTGAGTTTATGACTGGTTGCCACCTTTTCAATTTTTTTAAAATGACAACATAATGCGCTTAGTTTGTAAATTTGGAATATGAATACGCTTGTCGTATTCCTTTGTCTGTAAATTCCGCAATGTATGAACCTGATTTTTGTGCAAAACCATCATCTGTAGAAATTGAAATTTCACAATCGTGTAAAAAATATGATAAATCATTGATCATAATATCACATAAAGTGAACAAATACAACCATTTACCATTTTGTTCAACTCTACACAATACACGCAAATGTCGATGAAGCAAAATACCACATCTACTCTAATCTTTTACCCATAAAAATGACCAGATACTTTTGCAACTTGCTGACGTCTGCTTGTCAACAACACCAACTATTGTTATCATCCCAATTCCTCTATAATGCTCGTAACAAGCATTCTCCAACATTATCCTTTCTTTCCCACTACACTCAATAATATTTCTAATATACCATATTCTTGCAATTGGCTAAGTGTATTTTGTGTATGATATGATTGTAAAATGTACTAGGTTCAACCGACCTACATCTCATTTACATGTATCATTGATGGTGTTGAGTTTATTTGATATATTAGTAAAACCTATGACTATTGGCATAAAATGATCATTCTAAGATATATATGTGCACTTTTATTTTATACTTTCGAACTTTTTTCCTCAATATTTAAGATGTCTGAAGGATAAGATTTTTTATAAAAAAAAGTTGTTCCACTGGAAACAGGAAATATTCAAAGAAAAGAACCGATATCATAGTATTCCGCTCATCTAAAATAATTCGTGCGGCCCCTTTTGAAGATTAAACAATACTATCATCATCAACATGTTTTGCACCTAAATATACGGTTAAACAAGCATTAAAATGTCCCGAAGAATACAATGATTTCTGTCAAAATTCTGGAAAATATTGTTTTTGGAAAGAAATTATATATTTTCACTACTACAAATTGACAAAAATTTAATCCAGAAAAAGCGGTTTTAAAATAAAAAATAAAAAAGCAATGAATGAGTTGTTAGATTTGATAAATGCTGTTTGTGCTTCTTTGTTAAATATTTTTTTTATTTATCAAGATACCTGTGACTTTACTACAAGGTTTATCTGACCTTCATCTCAATTACAGGTATCATTGATGATGCTGAGTTTTGTTAAAAAATTTGCAACTGCATTTAGTTTTCCGAGCTAGATTAGCATGGTTGGTAAAAAAAAACATTAACTAATGAATGCACATGTGTATCTAATTTTGTTTTCTGGTAAACACATATATTTTGTATTAATATGAGTATTCACTGTAAATGACTTATTTCAGATTTCTTCATTTGTGTATCTAAAGATATGACAAAACTTCATAATGTCTCGTCCAAACCCTATTTGATACAATTGTTCAAGAAAACACGAAGATATGTAAAAGATATGCTTTTGAAAACGCTTATTCACATTATTATAAGACGTGTCAAGGTACTTTTCTTTCCCAAATTCATGTATTTAGTTTTGATGTTATACTTGTTATTCTCATCGGATTTTGTCTAATGCTTAGTTCGTTTCTGTTAGTGCTGCATTTTATTGTTGTGTCGGTGTTCTCTTATATTTAAAGCGTTTCCCTCAGTTTTAGTTTTTTTCCTACCGATTTATGAGCTTTGAACAGCGGTATACCACTGTTGCCTTTATTTAACATGTTTTTGAACAATTGTTTTCACATGAAATCTCCTTTTAAATCACAGTAACCGATTTCATAGACCAATAAAAATTATCGTGATAATTGTTCCAATTACGTGAAAATAATACGTTAAGTACATATAAATAGCTATATAACCTATGTCATATTTTTTTTTTTTTTAGACTTTTACAAGTGTATTAACTAATGTTCGGTTTTAACTGTTTTATTGTATAACTTCAAAGAATGTTATAGTTTGATCAAAGTAGGCACGATTAATTTACATCATGGTCATTCTGATGAAGGATATCTGTTGTCCGAAATATTTATCAATAACAACATTTCTTTTTATGGGTGTTGTTTTGTACACTTTTTAAGTGTTTGCATATGTATAAGTTTTTATAAATAGCAACACATTACATACACGTGGGATTAATTAGTAGAAAGATAAATATAGATGAAATTAATTTTAAAAAACTTTTTAGTATGTTAATATTAAAATGTTAAAATATTTACAATGCAATGAAAAATGAAGTCAATATTTCGCAAGACAAAGTAACGAAATCGAGCGTGCATTTATCTCGGTGAAATCGGATACAGATACAATGCAAGAAACTTTAACATCTCGTGCTTTGTCATTTACATTTGTGTAATATTGGCCAATGGACGTATCAAATGTCGTAATTAAATGAATAATCACTCATCCAAGTTTTGAATTAACTGATCAGATAGAAACATTTAATGTTAAATGAAATGCAAATCTTCTTATCTGCATCCAATTTTAGCTATATAAATGCACGGTTGATAAAGCTACACTCAAAATTGTTATTTTTTATCATAGTTAATAGAGAATGTTATGATTCAATTCATTCTCAGTGAATTGCATATTAGACGATCACTTATCGAATCTAGTATAAAACTACGTCATGAATTCGTTTAATGTAAAGCTATGTTAAAAATTCACGCTTCTCTAATTTCAAAATATGTGTTTATCTTTAAACAGACATCCAAATTATTACACGGAGACGTCAACATCAATCGAAACGGAACACATAAAAAGTTAAAAGTGTTAGAGTAAATTTATCAATAATAAAAGCAACATAATAATTTAAAGAAATTTCTAAACGTAATTCCGATTTATTGTTCTTGCAAATTGCAAACAATCACACTACAACCCGAAATTTACACTAAAAACTAAATAATGCACATCCTGCATGGTCTATCTTTATCGCATTTGCATTTTAAAGTCATAAAAACAATTTGAGTAAATAAATATTGCCGACCTCAAATCTTTATTCAACATTTTACAAAAACTGGTATTCAACTGCTTTTCATATCAATACTTTTAGTACTGTAAAATAATGCAGCTGTTTACTGATTTATTTGTACAATAATTAGTTTTCTAGTTGAATTGTTTTACATTTGCCATTCCGGGCTTTTTATAGCTGTATGGGCTTTTTTCAACGTTGAAGGCCGAACGGTGACCAATAGTTGTTAATTTCTGTGTCATTTTGGTTGTATTATTTGTAATCATGCATCATCTTTTTTGATATAACTGTTTTCACTGTGCTGCTTTGCATAGAAATAGCAATACATAACATACAAAACTATTTGGGTGTGGATTGATCAGTACAAAGATGAATATAATTGCACAAATTAAATTATAAAGTGCTTAACACTGTAATTGTAACACACTTTTTAGTATGCAATTTTTACAAAACGATAAAAAATAAATGCAATATATTTCGTTAAACAATCAAGCGTGTACATGCATCCATTCAGGTAAAATAGGATGCAGATAGAAACCTTTGCAGCTCCTTTTATCATGTTAACATGAACTTTGCTGACTTGTGAACAATTCAAAGTTTAGATGGAGTTCAAGATTATTTATTCAATAATATTATAGATGGTTAAAACATGCAACGTCCATGGCCAATTCAAAGAAATTAAAAAGGTCGAAGTTGTATAAAACATTGTTCTTTATCTTTCTATCATCTTTTCTCTTCTTTTTCATTATGTCCATCAGGTAATTAATCATGGAGCTGGTGGATCCAAAAGCTGTTTCTTCTCCTGTTTGCCGTAATGTCTCACTCAGTATGCACGTCTCTGTTTGGATATAAAACCAGGTTTAATTCATCATTTTTACATGGAAAATGCCTGTATCATGTCAGGAATATGACAGATGTTATCCATTCGTTTCATAAGTTTCAGCTTATGATTTTGCCATTTGATTAGGGACTTTCCGTTTTGAATTTTCCTCGGACTTCATTATTTTTTTGTGAAAAGTAACATTATCAACATGATTTATCTTTCAGGGAATACGTCTTGTTAAAGGACATGTTTTGTTTGTTTTGTACCATAAACGATGGTTATCTAGACGAATATTAAATTGGTGCATTGTTTCTCCCACATACTGAATCACACAGGTGTTGCATGTAAACACATTAATTGAGTTCTCCCTTTTTTGTAGTTAGTATTTAAGAAGATGGCATAACTGTGTTTGTAAAGTTTGTAAAGGATATTTTGACAGAAGTGCTAGTATTGGTAGCTTTGCAACATAAGCACATTTTTTCTCCAACATTGTTTCTAGTAAATAGTTATCAAAGGTACCAAGATTATAATTTAGTACGCCAGACGCGCGTTTCGTCTACATAGGACTCATCAGTGACGCTCATATCAAAATATTTATAAAGCCAAACAAGTGCAAAGTTGAAGAGCATTGAAAGGTGCGTGGGTACGATTGCTTTGTTAATACAGCTGTCACTAATTTTTCACGAATGTTTAAGTTGTTTGAAGGCGATGACTGGCGGTGAGGAAAATACTATTTTTATATTGGAGTCCTTTCCTATATTTTCCTATGCTTTTTAAGTTTAATTTCAACAAAACTCTTGTCAAACCTTTTTCGTTGATAAAAAAATTAGACGAATATAAAGTTACTTCTGACAATTAATTACGAAAATAAACATATAGGCAATGAGTAATAATGTGTTATTGTGCACCTAATTATTGTTTTTTTTTATGTTACCGACATTGGTTTCTGTTTTCTGAATTATGCTATTTCGACAAGATATGTATTCCTGATAATTTAAAGCAAATTAAACAAGCATTCACAAAAGATAAAAATGTAGATTAATTTTAGAATATGCATTAAAAACGATTCTCCCCTTAATATTTGCATATGCAGGATTACAGTTTGTTCTACCTAAATGCATCTTCTCTTTGCACACGATTATAGAATCTAACTATGTTAATTGGAAATTGATGCTCAGATTTCCAGATATTAATGAACTAATTACTTGATGGATGTTATCAATTACATGTTTACTTATCAATTACATTATTTGGTCATTTTTATAAATTTCCTGTTTCAAAACTAAGTATTTTCTTTTCCTAGGAATAGATTACATTAGCCGTATTTGGCACAATTTGAATGTAATTTTGGGTCCTCAATGCTCTTCCACTTTGTTCTTGTTTGGCATAATACCGATTTTGAACTGTGCGTCATTGATGTCTTATCATGCTTATGTAGAGTAAACGCTCGTCTGGCGTATTAAATTATAATCCTGGTACATTTGATAACTATAATCAGGTACCTTTAAGTTTCATAAAAGTGATATTGAGCTCTCATTATCTATCAGGTAATTATGAAATTAAAACCTGAGAACAGATCGTCAGTATCCACATAACATATGTTATAATAAATAACGAAACCGTCGTATACATATTGACTAATTAGATATGTAAATAAGAACGGAATCAATAAGGAGCAGATAAGACAAAAAAGGCGGAACACCGAAAAGTATCATCATAATGGAAAGTTTTGCTCTATGCAACCAAGATGTTACTTGTTACGGAACGTTATAAATGATGGACATAATATATTTACTAACTATATGTTAAATTAGAGGTAACCAATTTCCTTTGTAGATTGGCAAAAAGTCATTAAAGATTACAGTTTCATAATGTAAAATTAGGTCATCATTACTTAAACACAAAGCTATCTATTGAACAAATAGAAGGTAGAGTAATGCACGAAGATTAAATAATTAAAAATCTGAAATAAAATTTCACTCTAAATAACACTAGAAATTCACAAACCATATATTTCAATGTTGTTTTAGATATGAAAGGTGCATAACGTATTTAAACAAATATATGTATATTCGTATAAACGGTCACATTACACAATGATGATAACTATACTTCTAAATATATGCGTAATCTTCTGTTTAAGCAATTAAATTATGATAAATTACATTAGATAAAGCTGATTGTAGTTATGGAAGTGTTTCAGAATCTGATTGAATATATAAAAAAAAGTCGATTTTCTCTGGAAAAAAACAGAAAACGCTGTATTAATTCACAAAGGTCTGAAATGACATTTTATCATCAATTCATGTCTGTTTTTTAAAATATAATTCTGCGTCATTCGCATTTAACGGTGAATGTGTAATCACCATCAGTTGCGATAAGCGTTGAGAAAAGCAATGCTTCTGCATCTCCTCCATCGTCACATTGGAAAACTGCTAAATAGTTCTTGTGTCGATTTATACATACACCTACAGGACGAGACACTGGTTGATGGTTTATAATTTGAGAATCTTTAGAAATGATATTCATACATACTTCTTTGCATTCTTTACAATTCATAACTGTTATTCGTGAGATATTCTCACCACATCTTCCGACTTCTACATCAAATAAATTAATCTTTTCATCCATGTCATTTGATTTAAACATTACAAAGTATAAAGTTTCTGGTGGTAAAACATGTTTATTAATGAATTCGTGTTCACTGTAACATGACACACGATATATTCCACCTCTATCCTTCAACATATCCCTAATTTGGTGTTTATCGTCTACAAATGAAAACATAAAATCAGTTCTTAAAACACACAAACATATATGATATAGAACGAATAGAATATTTATTAAAACCTACTCCGATGTGCAATAACTACGCAATTTAAAGTATCGACTTTTGTATTGTCTAAAACATGAGAGAGAGAGAGAGAGAGAGAGAGAGAGAGAGAGAGAGAGAGAGAGAGAGAGAGAGAGAGAGAGAGAGAGAGAGAGAGAGAGAGAGAGAGAGAGAGAGAAGAGAGAGAGAGAGACAGAGAGAGAGAGAGAGAGAGAGAGAGAGAGAGAGCAAATCAGATAAATTAATTGGAACTCATATGGATCCAAATCAAACAATGTTTCACTTCTCGAAACGTAATCAACAGGATAGACGATGTTTTGAAACTTGAACACGAGGCAGTGACAAAAATTACGGATTGATCTTTCTATCCTCACAATAGATACAAAAAGGAAACAGAACGTGTATCAAAACGTTAAAACATTACGACATAATGCATAGTTTACAAAAGCAAACGTCAAAGTTGTACTTTCATATCCACAATTTCCAAAATGTGGCAATTAAAACATGTTTTAAACTCCGTTTTACAAGAAATTATATCGCTATGTCTCAATATTAACTTTGTGAACACACATATAGTGTTAACATTTTTAACCAATCAATGATTATATACACTTTTATACATTGATAATCTAACTAAAGACATAGAACAATTATTTGTAAAATGTCTTCTTATGCTAGAATAAAAAACGGAAATAAAGGTGTAATGAATAGTGCAATAAATTATTTGAACGTGATCAAATTTACCAAAAAGAGGGGTATAAAGTACCTTTGTGTTAAAAAAATCCTGCAATTTTGGAATCGCCTGATATTCCAAATTGTACATGAATGTCAAATAATGTGATAAAAGTAAGCTCTCGTGAGAAAAAAATCGCAAATTTGAACAAACACCTTTTCCAAATTGTTACTCAATTTCAAGATTTAGAAAACACTTTAAAGTATACTTAGCATTTTTTTATTTCTCAAGATCTGTCAACAAGATTGTTCTACATCACCTATGTAAAACCTATTCTAATTTATAACAAAATTGTCATTGCTGGATATATTATACACACATTTTTTGTATTTTCTTCTTTTGCATGAATCAAAGGGTAATCTTATTATAACCCGATTGGATATTAATTTCACTGTCGTAACACAGGAACTGAGTCTGTGACTGTTTAATATGTCTGTCATATATCTGTTTTGTATTTAGTGTTGATAGCTCATTTCAATTGCTTCTGTTTAATATATTCAGTGACAATTACGAGATTGATATACTGTATAGACAATTTTTTGAAGACTGTATATTGTTGTCAAGATGTCGATAACGGCGAATCAAAACAAATTGTGAATGCGTAGAAAAAAGTTATAGTTCCTTTCATGTTTTACATTAATTTCTTAAAAAAAAAGCCATTTGCCAATGTAATAAAAAGAATAACTACTAGTAATTAAAGAATTCAAAAATCGAAAAATATTCAACTCGTGACCGAACAACACTGATTATTAACTCATGCGCTACGCGCATTCGTGAATTAATGTGTTGTTTGGTCACTCGTTGAATACTTTTCTCTATTTGAATTGTTCGATTAGTTATTCTATAATTATACAGCTATGCGTTATGTAGATGTTTACCATATACATTTTACATGTGTATGTAAATAAACTCATCATAGATACCAGGATAAAAAATTTATTTATACGCCAGACGCGCGTTTCTACAAAAGACTCATAAGTGACGCTCGAAAAATTCCTAAAAGTTTTGCCAAATACATCTAAAGAAATCTATTACTGTGGTAGAAAAGCCTTTGTATTTCAAAAATTAAAAGTTTTGTTAACAGTCAATTTATTATTATGAACATATCAATGATAACCTCAAATCAACATAAAAGTGCTGACTACTAGGCTGGTGATACCCTCGAGGAAATAATTATCCACCAGCAGTGTCATCAACCGAGTGGTTGGAAATAAACTCATCACAGATACCAGGATTAAAATTTTATATAATCGCCAGACGCGCGTTTCGTCTACGCAAATCTCATCAGTGACGCGCGAATCAAAAAATGTTTAAAAGGCCAAATGAAGTACGAAGTTGAGGAGCATTGAGGACCAAAAGTTCCGAAACGTTTTGCTAATTACAGCTAAGGTAATCTGTTCCTGTGGTAGAAAAGCCTTAGTATTTCAAAAATTAAAAGTCTTGTTAACCGTTAATTTGTTATTATGAACATATCAATGATAACTCAAGTCAACACAGAAGTGCTGGGCTGGTGATACCCTCGGGGAAATAAATCTCCAATTTTACAATGAGAGAAATGTATAAGGCAAATATCAAATAAGATTTTTTTAATGAAATACTACTTGTCTACGTAATGCTTTTTGATCTATCAAATGTAACGACATAGATTAAATGTTAAGACTTGTAAGTAAAGCTTTTTTTGTTTTAAATATTTACCCGATCTAAATGTGAACTCAGATCCATCTCTTATGTATATACAGTGATACAGATATCGAAATTTGATCCCTCACATTTTTAATCGTTTGAATTAGGTTATATTGGTGAACTTAGGTGTATACTTTCTTCAAGTTCTTTGGTAGTCTTTTATCTTGAATACTTTGTTCTTATCTTATATCGTTTTTACATTCTTTTAAACAGTTAAGTTTCGAAAAATGGTCAAACATTTAAACGCGTCGCGGATTAAGTGTTAAGACATAGCATATGGAAAGAGGGTATCTTCTGCTTTTCTTTTCACCTTTCTGAATTACTGAAAATATATTGTTATTATTCTCTCAATTCCGTTCGTTATTTATTCGAGATAGAACTATTTCTGGGAAAAAGGATACATTAAATCTTCAAATCTACAGTAATGTGTTGCTTGATTTGATACTTTGTACGCATTCGTTTTGCAAGATTAATATAGGTGTTTTAAAGTATTTGTCACACGAAGTAAATATTAATTATTGTTAAGAGTCTGTTCGTCTATTGAACATATATCTTGATTTGTCCATTGACTTAAAATCAACTGTTCTTTTGCAGCCAAATGACATTGGCGCTAATTTCATTTCGTCTATTTATTTAAAAAAAAAACCAATCTAAAACATTAAGGGATGTGTTTTGTTTGCCAATTGGACCACTACCCATCAAAATGGAGTGGGTGTAAGCAACTATGAGAATACCTCATCCCGTATAGTTGGCTATAAAAGGACATGCAAAATATGAATCAATCAAATTAAGAAAATGAACAGCCTAAATCATTACTTAATCTATTTACCCCCCCCCCCCCCCCCAAAAAAAAAAGAAAGAAAGAAATAAAAATAATATGACAGACATTAAACGATAACTACACTTGAACGCTCATTTTTATGAGACACAGTTATCGTCCTTTGATTTTCGTTGTCTTTAAATAATGTCCCTGACGTGGAAAATGTATAATTTGCAATTTTGTTTCAAACACCTTCCACAGTTTCTGATAAGCTACACTTGCAACTGACTTTTTAACAGACAGGTTGTCATTTTATTTTTATTTTTGTGTTTACAGGCTATTTCAAGTTTTGAATTCAGATAACAAATGTGATCTGTCTACAATAGTTGCGAAACCAAGTCTATGCTCGATTAGTCTCTGTCTTTTAGCGTGCGATATGTCATTAACTTATCAACATATAAGGATATAACCACATATATACAAATCTTAATATATTCACTTAATATATAAATGTGGAATCAAAAAAATCAACTTTAATATATTAAGTAATGTGTTAAAGGAAAAACTTTCACTGACATATCTATCTTTAATTTTCCATTTTTGGGTTCATAAAATGGTTTTGTCTGGTAAAACTAGATAATTCACAATGACAATTTGATGATGGCATTCTTGTGTATAAATGATTGTAAATTTTGTCATTAGTTTTAAGCATCATAATTCAAGAATGCCATTTAAAGTAATTGTCGTAAACATTTCAAAGTTCGTTATTGAACAAATCCCGCGCTAATGTGTGTGATAGTGGTTAATACAAGCAAAAAGTACAATCTCAAAAATACGAAACTCCGAGGAAAGCTCAAAACGGAAAGTCCCCAATCAAATGTCAAACTCAAAGTATAAAACACAACAAACGACCGATCGTATCGTATGTTAGAGTACTTAAAACTAGTTTTTTTTTTCTGTATGTTCAGATATTAAACGCGTAATTGATTTGAGATATTCTTTCTTATTAAAAGATATAAAAAAAAAGGAATTGATTAGAAAAAGAATGCCATATCGGATTGAACATATATTCTCACTGTTAGCATGGGAATGCATGCTCCCTTTATGTTCGATATTGTCTTTCATCAACAGAAAGCTCTAATACGTAAATTGGTGATTTTTCGATATGCTAATGTGTTTATTAATTTTATTGCTTTTAAAAGCATGAATCCTAATAGGACAACAAGTTCAATACGCCTAGCAATGAATGCCTCGTTGTAATTTACAATTTATGATTTCAAATAGCACGTTCATTCATAGTTTTTTCATTGTACTTACCGTCTGATATGTCATCTGAAAAGAGAAAATATACATGTATATAACGATGACAAAATACTTTCTTTATTACCAGTTTTAAGGTTCAACATATTCTGTCTTTCAAAATCAATCCTCTTTAAAATACATCAAATACAAAACAAACAAAAAGGATAAATAAAATATATCTGAGATATATATTAACGCCCACATAGAATACAAATTAACATCAATATCAAAAACGGCAACAGGAAATATTAGTTTAAAGACATTTTTTTAGGATAAGAAATATTCTTTATCAGTATGATGTTAATTGAATTTTATAAATCTTCAGATTTAGTGGAATCTTCACACAGTGTTGTCAATATAATGGAATTGTATGCGAGTGTTATACAAGTGAGAGGTTTATTTAGCTATAAAACAAGATTTAATCCTCCATATTCTATATACGGGAATGTCAGTACAAAGTTAGAAATATGACAGTTGTTTGATGTATTTTAACTTATGATTTTGCCATTTGATGAGGGACTTTCTGATTTGAATTTTCCTTGGAGTTCGGTAATTTTGTTATTTTGTTGTTTTCTTGAACTTGAAAAATGATTTTGAAAAAAAAAATGTTATTTCAACCATTTCCCACCTGAAACAATTGTTGTATCGCTACATATATCTATACTAACATATCCCTAATGAAGAAAATATTGAAGCAATTGTGAAAGTCTGGAACAATCGCAGCACCTTATACTCAACAACAGAATGTTTAGTCTAGATTCTTCCTTAGGTCTTGGAATGTTATAACTTCGATGAGAATTATCCTCGAAAATTAAATAAAGGCAACTGTTACAGTAGTATACCAGTGTTCATAAGTCATACATCGATTGAGAGAAAACTAATCCAGGTTACAAACTAAGACCGAGGGAATCACATCAATTATAAGATGAAAACCAAAACGAACAAAAGGAACACTGAATTGCAACAAAAACAAACGACAACATATTTGATAACAACTCTCATATTCCTGACTTGGTACAGGATATTTTAAGAAAAATATGGTGGGTTGAACCTGTATACAGGTTAGCCAAACCTTCCGTTTCATGATAATGTTAAAAAATCGCTAAAATGACAATAATACGTGACAGAAATACAGCACAAACACATCTAAGAACATACATAAGTGAGAAACGCACAAACAAATAATATTGTTAGAGAGCCGTTGTGTTCAGTGGTTAATGCATCGAGATACTAACACAAAGGTTCCTGGTTCGATACATTTTCCGGAATAAAATTCAGGGACTGAAAGTTTGGCTCTCCCTTGACACCATTTGCAAGTATGGTCTTGAGGAAACGATGATAGTCCGTCTGAAAAGGACGATAAATGGCTGACCCGTGTTAAGAGAGAAAACCATATCAATTGCGCGTTAAAGACACCTTTGTAGATTTCGGAAAAAATGAAGGCTAATGCCGATACAAGACAGCACTCGCACCCGCAAAGTTGAAAGGGATTAATATAAGTTGCAAACCTTGTTTCCCAATCCACTAGAAATAAATATGTTCAAACTAAATAATATAATAGTCAGCAGAACATGCAAACTGCAGAACAACAACGAATATATTTCATCAACGGCAGACACCACAGAATATCAAATACAGTGACGCACTCACGTAACTAACATGCAATTTCGAACTTTTTACAATTATTTTCACAATACTCGTCCAACCAATTTTATGGACAATGATGGTATTGATTTTTTTTTAATTTGTTTGCACTACAAACGATAAGACATTATATGAATAACACATAGCTGAGAGGGTGATAGAGCAGATTATTACCCCTTGAAAAAGCATTGTCAAACGCGGCGAAGCCAAGGTTGACAATGCTTTTTCAAGGGGTACCAATCTGCTCTATCACCCTCTCAGCTATGTGTTATTTAATTTATTATACTAAATCGCCTACATGTATTATTTTTGTCTTTTACAGATGAACTTTACGTAAAAGCATTTTCCATGACGTCATGTACATAACAACGTTACGGGTATTAGAAAAATAAAAAGAAGTGAAGCAAGATGTTTTATTCTTTTTATTCTGACAGTCAAAAAATTGTATATGAGCCAAGGCATAAAACTTAAGCATTGTCTTTAATTCCTTGATGTAAATTCAATCCATTGCCCTTTAAATTATCGATTTTTGATTGGTCTAGATGAGAGGGTGACATTATAAAAAATGTCACCCGCTCAGCCATATGATAGAGTAAATTAACACCCTCGTATTAGCCAATCAAAATATGGTATTTTAACATAAAGTATAATAAAACACACTATCCAACCGAAACAATAACAGAAACATCAAGAATTGATACATTCATGTGAGATTTACAAAATACCGAAACACGTCGTATAGCAATGCAAATACACATTCGGTATAACAGTCATATTTGGGAATATGACAATGATGGAATTGAAAGGCAATTTTATAATTATTCGGTCTACAAACAATTTGACATAACACATTATTCAACCGAAACCATAACAGACAAATCAGAAATAAATATATGAATCTTGGATGTACGTACTACCGAGACACGTCATATTTTAAGATTTTCATCTATATGCACTTGCAATGGCTGTGGAGAAAAACAATGTCTGACTTGCAAGCAAATAATACGGAAGAACTAGATTTTTTAAGTTATTCCATTTGTTCAAAATAAAAATATTTTGAAATATTTCAAATATTTTGGCCACGAGCATCACTGAAGAGACATGTATTGTCGAAATGCGCATCTGGTGCAAGAAAATTAGTACCGTCAATTTTTTCACTATATTTTGAAATGTTAATTGAGAGACTACTGTGTCACTTCTACATGTAATTATTAGTATCTTGATGTGTCAAAACAGTCATTCCACAAACGTGTGATCAGCCACCATAATAACTATAAATGTAAGCCAATCTTTCCTCTCCATCAGCATATGACACCCCAGCCACACTAAGACAGACATAATTGACTGACTTTTACCATCATGAACTGCAACGTTGCTTGGTCTAGAGAGATCATAATGAATCGGGAAAGATTTTGGAAAAGAAAATTAAAAACGTTGGCAACAAATGAGATTACTGAAAAGGTCAATGATTAACTAGGTTTTGACTCCTTCTGACAAAGTTGACCTCAGATGGATATGGCTTATATTCGGTAAAGTTGACCTCAGATGGATTTGGCTAATATTCGGTGGTCCTTTTTGGTCATACAGCTCTTCACATGCTTTGGTTCTTGACATTCATGACATTTGTTGCTTTCAAATATTAAGTTTTGAGCCTTCTTGATGAAGGTATATCTTAGGACGCCTGACATTTATAACGATTTGTCTATTCCACTGTTGATGAACCGTCAGTCACCCAACGGCATCATCAGTTAAACAGGCAATACATAGGTACTAATATTATTTATAACAACACTTTCTCAAAGTGTTTGTTTATAAATTTAGAAATAAGTAAGAAACTATAGATTTAGATCTATTATACATCGCATCATTCTGTTTTGATCATTTATCAAATCAACGCAAACTAAACAGTTTTATGTATAAAAATGATTTGTTTTGGCTTCCACATGCTATTTGTAAAGGTAAACATTTTAGTCGCTGGCTAATTTGAATAGACTTCATTTCCTCAGTACCAACAATCCACCTTTTCTGCACTACAATAAGTAATATCGTTGTTTTATTTAATATGTAATTCACTACAAAAAACCAGACACTGCACTTACTATTACTTGATCAAATACAAAACCAAAATATTTGCCAAAATCGTTATTCAATGTTTTGTGCAAATTGGTAAAGTTTGCAATGGGAAACAAGGTTTCAGTGTGAAATTAATATCATGAACTTTAGAAATATGTTAGTTTTTGAATCCTTTCAGCTCATTGTATGCACGACGTATATCGCTGTAGTAATGAGAACTGATTATTTGTGTTTTTATTTTAAATTGACACGCCGGCAGAGGAAGTGTTTTTTATTCATGAAAATCAATCAGTTGTCCGAGATCAAAGGTCGAACAAGAAATTAAAACTATGGTCTAATTAAATTTCTATCATATCTATTTGTCTTTGATAAAGATTTAATTGAGTCCCTTCTTTCAGTTTGGTTAGAAATAACCTTCATATCATATATTAAGAAAGTGCTTACAAATGGTATAGCATACAATTTTGTTTTCACTATCAAAAATTTAAGACGATGAAATGGCGACCATTTTAATATTACTACTTAAAATATATTGTCAAGTCTACCTCAAATATGATTTCAGACATGGGTAGTATAGTTTTGGGATATGAAGTGACCAATTCGAGAATGACACACGTTCTTTTTTACTCAAAGTTCACATATAGTTTTATGACTCTCATTTAACAATTTTCCAGTCATACCCTACCACCTCTAGTTCAAAGATTTGTTTTGGCATAGTTCTCGTGGTTTGCAGATAAAATTAACTAAATAAAGGGTCAATGTTTGTAATTTTTTACAAAATATCAAAGATTGAGGAATTGTGGTCGTGTTTCAATAGCTTCAACATTGTTTCTAACTCTAGCTGAAAGGCAGTTTGAGATGTATATCATAAAGCGAAAATGCACGTCAAGTAATCTGTTTTTTTTTTTTTAAAGATTCCTGTTTAGATCATATACCAGATATAGCTTAAATGTGCAATGCACGTAATATTTCTGGAAATCAATTGAGGTATATTTCGTTTATAGATAGTATAATTTCACTTTTATTCTCATGTATACATGTTATATTGTCATAACTTGAATCTTTGAATTTGATGACGTAAGTGATTTTTGGAATTCCATGGATTACTTCAAGCAAACCGTAAAAGAATTGTCCCAATCACCTTCCAATACTTTTATTGAAAGTAAGGGTTTTGCCATTTTTACAATGATTTGTACAAATATTCCTCTCATGTCATTTAGAAGTTATATCATAAAAAATAAATATAATATTGAATCCACGTTGTAAATACTAGATTTTTATGTCAATTTCTGAGTCTGGATGAAGTTACTTTCGAATGCACAGCTGATAAAACTTGTTGTAATATGATTAAGAAACAGACGTGCACAGCTCCGTACTGAATGCAGGTTTTTTTTTTAAAGTACATTAAGGTTGCAAATCTGTATTTGCAGACAACTGTAGCATCTACGTAAAAATATAATCTAGATAGTAAATTTGCAGTAATGTATCTTTTATGACACTAGAAGCATTAAACACATCAAATCTTCTTAGTTTTGTCCTTTACATGCTTCTTCTTACACTTTTAATAATGTATTTGCAAAAATGAAATATGTGTAAACTTTTGAAGACCTTGTTATTGATTCACAGGTCACGACTATGAACGTGCATAAGATGGCACCAACATCCAGTACACAAAAGTAAAAGATGTTAGAATTGATTATATAGAGTGTTATGAACTTGATTTATCAGCTGTTATGACCTCGATTCCGTACGTTTTTTTTTCAATTGAGCCAATACACTAACATTTCACTTGTTTAATCTATACCTGTTTATTATAACAAAAAACATATTGAAAACTATTAATTTTGTTTCTTGCAAATTGTCCTACATAGATGTTTATCAAAAGCATTCCGTCATAAAATACATATAAAAAACAAACGAATAATCTTTATTATTACATTGGTTGCAATGAATTACATTGATTTCCCAGTTAAATAAAAACCGATAATTTCACATGTGAAATAAACGTGGTTATTTCAC
The DNA here is from genome assembly GCA_019925275.1 of Mytilus edulis. Taxonomy (NCBI): domain Eukaryota; kingdom Metazoa; phylum Mollusca; class Bivalvia; order Mytilida; family Mytilidae; genus Mytilus; species Mytilus edulis. Next base: position 48,547,746 of record CM034357.1, on the reverse strand, counting down.
TCTCTGACGTCATACAACAATAGGCGATGTCAAGACGTCGATAACGGCGTATCAACACAAATTGTGAATGCGTAGAAAAAAAATATAGTTCCTTACATGTTAAACCTTAATTTCTTTAAAAAGAACATTTGCCAACGTAATAAAAAAAAACTAATTAAAGAATTCAAATATCGAAAAATATTCAACTCGTGACCGAACAACACTGATAATTAACTCATGCGCTACGAGCATTCATTAATTAATGTGTTGTTCGGTCACTCGTTAAATATTTTTCTTTATTCTAATTCTTCTATTAGTTATTATATAATCATTTCCAATCGAAAATATGTTATACTTTCAGTTACTTGTTAGACATGAGCAAGTATAATGAGTATTAAACTAAACTTCTAAATAAATGTTACCTTTGATTTCTTTGAAATCCGCAATGACTGTGTCAGTTTTGATGTTGACTGAAAAAAAATGTTTTCACTTGTTATTTCATGCTTTGGGAAATTTATCATTGTATCAATGAATGATTACATACTTATTTCCGTTTAATATATAATAACCGAATCAATTCAAGCAACACCACAAAGCGTTGGGCTATTTTGGGTCAAAACGGAGGATATGCAATGTGTTAAATGTGAAATCTATTATGCAAACCTGATTTAATATTGTATCATTGTTCTTTCTAAAACCCAAATTACCTGACAGTCAAACAAATCATGATGGCGAATCTAAAACTTTCCAAAGACATTAAAGATTTGCAAGAATGACTTTAACTTTTCGACTAGGACAAATTTACGCAATAGCTTCTTTATATACAGTAATCTATTGAGAAGTCATGATGACAAAAACGTAAGTTCTGGATATCATAGCAATTGGGAGACATCCTTCCTATATGAAGGAGCTGTAGGAAAGTGTATCCAAATAAACTGGAAATTTACACTGTGTAAATTTAAATTATTGATGTTGTACAGTTTATTTCTCAGGCAGTCGTCATAATCAATTTCTATGTAATATATTAAGAACACAGTACTATATTTGAGCTACTCTGTGTATGTTCAATTAGAAATTGCAAATAACAGAAAGTCGGTAAGGAAAAGGTTAAAAAAAATTCAACTGTTATAAAAATAGAGCCGAAAGACACTAAATAGACATTAAAACTCAAGTCTTATCTTTGAAACAGTTTGAAAAATTAGTAAAAAGTCATTTTAAGGTCAAAGTTCAAGGTTATAATTGACCATTGACCATTGACCATTTGATCTGAAAGTAGGCCAAGTGTTCTCATGGCCATAAATTAAATACAATTCTGATTTAGAATGTTTAGTAGACATGCGTGTTGCAAATCAATGTGTCTTTTATCGTTTAGGTAACATATTTGAATAGGAAATAATCTATAAACATGGGCACAAGGAAAGGATTATTTTGCCGTGTTTTTTTTTATCAAGATTACATAAAAAAAATTCCGTTGGAATACATTTATATTGCAAACCATGATTAATCAAATAACACCATGTTCCAAAATGCTATTTATTTAGTTACAATCACTTATCACATGTCAGTTATTAAATTATAAATTTCATTATCTAAACTGATTTTAATCATATTACATTTTTTGGAACACTTGTACTATTGAGTCTCACATGTGTGCCTACTCTCACATAAACCTTTATATCACTTGCTGAAAACAGTTTGCTCTAAAGTTTCCAGTTTCAGGAGTTTTAAAAGAATCATAATTGATGTAATTCCTTTCTCAGAAAAAAATATAAAAATGTTTGAACTGGTCATATTTCAACTATTAACAGTTTATTATGCGTAATGATATGGTTCCCCGAATAAATGAATTAACAAGGGCTTAGAGTATAAGTAATACACAGAGTTTTATTGAATAGACTAATTTGCTTTGTTTATATGACTTTTTGTGTTTCTCTGTTACATATCCGTTAAGGCGAAGTGTACGTAATTAAACTACACAATGGATTTTTTTTTTAATTTTACATGTAGATTCTGCTTGTAAAAATAAATCGGAAAATAAAATTAAAAAAAGGGGTACCTGTTTTCGTTTTTGAGATACGAGCTGTTGAAGTTACCAGTATCATACACCAAAACTACAAAGGATATATTGGAAAAATCGTGAAATTCGGCAGGAATTGTTACATTTCCAAGATTTTCTATTATATTAGACAATCCATTTTTTTTTAAATTTCTGAGACGATTCTAAAATGTCTGAGGAATCGATTGGTTCACTGAAAGTCCTTATCAACCGTGATTATTTTCAAGGTATACACTGTTAAAGTTGAATCTTGAGTGTAAAAAAACAAAAAACAACGACAACGTTATTGACGTCGCAGCAACAGTTACGACGCTTCATATAGTTCTATACTTGTATGACATATATACCGTTTTGTTGGAGTTCGTGTTGCTCGGTCTTTAGTTCTTTATGTTACGTTTTGTGTACTATTGTATTGTATTTGTCTATTATATTCGGGTGCGTGCGGATATCGCCAAGCTAGAAAACGGTTGACATTTTCTTCATTTTAAACTAGAACTATTTTCGACCTTGGTGCCTTATTTTTGTTAAATCTAAACACTGCGACGTTTTTTCAAAATCTTTGTTCCAATAAAACTTCATTTCATCAAGTTCTCTTCTCAGAATCTCAGCCATCTGTCTGGCACAGGATAACAAATCAATATTTAAGTAAATTTAAGTTGTGTGGTAATTCTTAGTACATTTGGGTAAATTAATCTTATCTTTGTGTCGCATAAGCATCTCTATAATTCAACACATCCCTGAGCTACGACATTATATATTTTATGCATTGTATGCGCTTCTTTTTATCACAATCCAGAACCGGCTAGTAACCGTTGTATAACTTTACACGTCTGAAGACGAATATTTGGGTGAAACATTTTTGTATGATTTTTATTTCTGGAACTCAATCTGAAATCTACAACAGTCCTTTTCCGAAAGTCGGGCTGGACCTTTACTTTTATGTGCATTCGGGATTTGCACAAATTGTAACCCGAATAATTCAGTCGTATAATTAAGCTGATGTACGAATACTACATTTCTCGTGTGGGAGAAAATCGGACATGGAAAGGGATTGAATTATTCGAGTTACTCAAATTGAAACTCGGGAATATATTTCGGATGTTCGGAATTCAGGGAAACAAATGATTTTTTTCTCGGCATTACGGTATTGAATCAATATGAGACAGGGGCGTAGCTAGGTATTCAGTCAACTGTGTACACATGACATTCGATAATTAAAGAGTTTTGACAACTTCACCGGCTTTCATCTACAGATAACATTGTTTATTAACTTTTTTTAATAAAACAAAAAAATGTGAAACAATTATGTGTAGGCACGTGCCTAAAGTGCCTAACGGCAGCTACGCCCCTGTGAGATACCAATTATTTCTTTTAACAAATTCGAATACCAGTCAGTTTATAGGACTTCAGTTTGAAATAGGGGCGGCAATCCATTCATTTTATCCAATCAATTGGGAAGGGACAACATTGATAGTCAAAAAGCCTTGAAATATTCGATAAAAAACGTTGAATGTAAATTATATGAACTCCAAAGTCTCATATCATAAGACTAGTAAACCACAGGCTTCTCAATTATTGTATGATCATGAACTAGGTAAAACCTAAAGCTGACCGAGTGCGAGATCCTCATGGATAATCATCGAGGTCGTTAAACACCCCTTGCAGTAAACTTGGGTTAAATTTAAAAAAAAATCGAAATGTAACACATTTCACCTCTCATTCCACTAAATATAATATTAAGTTGCAATTACAATTTTCACAAAACTTCCCTGACCTCTTTTCTTCAACCATAATAGAGGAAGGAGGGAAGGAGGGATCCAATTCCCGAAATCCCGGGCTTAAAAACACGAAATCCCGAGGTCCCGAATTTAAAAAAAATTACATCCCGACTACCCGAAATTCGGAAATAGATTTCCCGGATCCCGAAAGGGTCAATCTCGAAATCCCGAGCTTATAAAACACCCGATCCCGGAGTTCCGATAAAGGTCCTACCCCCTGTAATTCTATATTCTATTCTTAAATTTTCAATTGCACAAAATACGAACATTTCAACGTCTTTGTAATTAAACAATTAATTTCACACCTCTTTCATTAATTATTTGTAACCTATTATAAAACGTTACGTTGAGTACTGTGTTTTTGGTTCAAGACTACGGCTTTTTTAAAACGATATTGTTTGGTCAATTCAGGTTTCATTTTAAATAATTTGATATCAATAGAAGAAAAATTGTTACATGTTTATTTTTTTATTTGTTTATAATTTTGTTGTGAGGCGTTTTTTCCTTCTGCTGATATCATAAATACGAAATGTCTTCTCCTACGCGTCTAAAACAAAAAAAAAACCAGTGTTTTTAAGTCAGGCTGAACACAGAACTGTGATTTCTAATTGGAGTTATTTAGATAATTTCTATGAGGTTTAAGACAGCACAGGTGTGCTTGTTGGATTCATTTTAGACCGCAGAAAGTAGTTTCTCTTGTGTGTGTCCTTTCTTGGAGTAAGGGGATAACTTGCGTAACTAACGACGAACGTTTTTAATCCCTATTCCGCTAGAGGCGTGCAATTACGCACACTTCGCCTTAAATAATTATAACACAATTTTGACTGCTGTACTTCTATATTTGATATTTTTAGCCATTGTGTCTGTATGTTTTGTTCACACATCGATGTCAATATAATTGAAAATTATGCTACTGTCATACAAGTGAAACGTTTAACTAGCTATTACCAGGTTTAATCCTACACTTTCTAATCTTCTACATAAGAAAATGTTTATACAAAGTCAGGAATGTGACAGTTGTTATCCAGTCGTTTGAAGCGTTTTGGCTTTTGATTTTATTTTTTGATACGGACTTTCCGTTTATAATTTTCCTTGGAGTTTGGTATTTTGGTTATTAATTTTTTAATATTCTGTTTATATTATAACATAACGTAAATGTCCTTAAAGCTAAGATGCATTGATTGTTTGTTTGTTTGTGCTAGATTACTATGTTATAACTTCTCATCAGGTAGACATGGGAGCGAACTCTGAGAGAGAAATGATGTTCACTCCAAACCGGGAAGTTCAAAAAGAGCATTCAAGAAAAATAGATTTTTGAGGTTCCTAGCTTGTCGCTATATTTATTATTTTATTATTCAAAGAAACTGATCAATTGCCGTTTTAATAAAAGCTTAATTTTACTGATTGCCCTTAGTTATTTACTTTTTCTTAATTTGAATATGCGTCTGGATAAATGAGAAGTTGCACTTATGGCCCTTTTTTCTACATAAGTGAATTATTTCAGGTTAATGTAGCTTACAAATAGTCATTATGTATGTGCAAAGTTTTAACTGTTTTATTTGTGAAATAATGTGTTTATTTACAGAAATTTTACTGTCAAATGTAACACCATTCCAAATTTACTTGAAAAAAATTACCAATTTGCATACTTTCACACATATTTGAACATCGGAATAATTAAGCGAATTATTGTACCAAAGCACCATATGCTTGAAAGGTTGAAATATAAAAACATTGATGTGAATTAGTTGGGACTTGCATGTGCTCAAAAATCCCCAAAATATGTAAAAATTATAAAAAAGTATGTTTTTTCTCTCTATAAAATACACTTTAAAGAACATTTCTCGTAACATCACAGCTGTTTTGTGACAACACATCTGCATTTATTGTGAAATCAACTTACAAACAGACTTATCTTTAAAATAATTAGACCGAAAAGGGTATTGATTGCACTCTATCTATGATTCAACCAGGTATAGTAAACACAATGTGAATTTTCCTTACAATACATACTGAGCTCTTTGTTGTTTATTTGCATCTTCCCTATTTTGTCCTCTCCAGAACCACGTAATTCATCCTCATTCTCTGAATCAAGTGTTGCCTGTTCATCAGACAGTGTATCTGTTTTTCCGCTTTTTACATGTCCTCTAAAATTATCCCCTTTTCCGTTCATAGACGCTGAATTGCTTTGAGCATATTTAGGGTATGTTTCTTCATTTGTATGTTCAGTAACTGCATATTTTTTCCTATGATCTGGAAGTCCAGTTTCCATGTCTTGTTCGACAACTTTAGTATCTGTTTCATTAGTACAATCTTCTTCGTCGTCTTTAACTGTTGTATCTAATTTGATACAATGAAAATCCTTTCCGTTAACTTTGATGCATATTCTACTTATACTCTTCGTGCCGTCTGATATTGTACATGACGTTTTGTATTTTCCTTCGCCATCTTCGATCATTAGTTTCTCTTCACAATCTGTTATGACATCATCTTTATTATCAAAAAGTGTGAACGTCACTTTTATTTTTTCTGGAATCTGAGAATTGGTAAAGTCGTAGAAATTTATTTCCAAATCAAAGACCACGTCTTGTTTTACTGTGCAAGGAATTTTTACGACAGTGTTTGGGCCATATGCTGTCGTTGAAGCAACACAACCAAGCATGTTTACAATTAATTGGAAATATGCTCCTAAATTGCATTTCCAGAAATTTAACAAATTATCATCGTGTGGTACTTTGTTGAAATCTGTTTTGAGAAGATAATCAAATCTTTCTGCTATCGTGTTTGAAAGAATTAGAAATGCAGCTTGATTTTTACTCGCTAGGGATTGGTTCAAAAATTCACATGCGTCAATTATGCTTTGTCTTAAAAAGCAAATTTCTTCTTCTTGTTTTTGAAGCACAATTTCTTTATCCCTTTTTATTCCTTTGACTTCTTCTAAAAGATAATTTCTACGACGTTGAAGCATTTCTATAGCTATCTGAAAAATGGCATTTATTTCATTTTCAACTTCTTTTGAGTTTTCATCGAGATATTCTACAGTTTGTACTACTTTTGACGAAAGCTCGTCCAATTCGTTTGCCATGTCTGTCAGTTTCATCTCTTTTTCAAGCAAATTATCCTTTTTCTCACTGTACACTTCATCTATGTTGCGTCGAACATGGTTTTGGTTGTCCATGTGACATGTAAGACAGCATGAATGACATATGGGAGTCTGACATTCTTTACCGGCGCAGTAAAGCTTCAACAGTTCGTCGTGATTAGGGCATAGTCCTGCACTTCGGAAATCGGATATACTGTTTACATCAAAGGTGACATCCCGTAATGTAAACACTCTATGTTTTGCAAAGGTTTTCATTGATCTATGGGCCTTCAAACAGTTTTCTCCTAAAAATTTGAAGCAGTCCTTGCAACGAGCCACAGCTTTTTCATTTTCATCGCATTCATCGCAAGCCAAGAATGTGTTTGCGTCTGCAGCATGTATGAAATCTAATAAATCTCTTCTTGTATTATCTTTTGGAAAAAGGTCAGCTGTTATATTTTCAGTTTTAAAATCTGATTTGCAGAGAGGACACGTGTATTTGGTTTGCTCTATCAAACGTTTTAAACAAGAGTAACAGAATGAATGTAAGCAAGGCAAAACTCGCGGATGTTTTTCTTCGTCGTCATATTGTTCTTTACAGATGGTACATTCCAGAAAATGTCTTTTTAATTTTTCAATACTAAGTGCTGGTGTTTCTGTCGTCATTGTTGATACTTTCTGTTAAATTAAAGAAATATAATCATCAAATTTGAGATTTCCTGAATAATATGTCAACGTTTGCTGCATTCAACATCAATGAAGGACTTCTTTTTAAGCAAAATTGCTAAATCGAAAGAGAGATTAGTTAGTAAAAGCTCAGTATTACTTCGTGCTTTTAACAAACGTTAATATGACACTTTTAAAAGCTAAAATCATGCACTTTGCATTATACTAGAAGGTTCATAATAACAAAATCCATAGTCTGTATGTTTTCCATTACTGAAAATCATGACCATGCCTGCCATTAAATGATCAGAAGTCGTAAACATTGATAAAGTTTGGAAAACAATGCAAAATATTTAGCGAATAAAGTCAGTATTGCAATCATAGACAAAGAAAATGTCTACGTAAATAAAGTAATGATAACATGTTAAAAAAAACCTGTATACAGTACATAAGGAAAAGAAAAGTGGCTGAAAAACAAACACGTACCTTGTCGGTGCCAAATTCACATGTGCGCGGGGCAACACGTCCAATTTGTTCAGGAACTTAACAGATGTATTGTCTTGTTAAAGTAGACAAGAGTTAAATAACATTCTGAAATAGAGTAAACATAGCTTAGTTGTCTGTGTTGAATATACTGACTGGCTTTAAAAACGCAACACTCATTTTGTAGATTTTTTCCACCAAATAATGATTGATCCTCATACAACTACTATTCATGCTCATCATATGTCTTTCCCTTTCGAAAAATAAACATCTGACTTACCTGTGGTTATTGAACATACCAGATTTTTTAGATCGCACGAAATTTCAGAAAGAGAAATTTCGAGCCAATAAAAGATTTTTTCCGGTTTTTTTCCTTTGTGAAACAGTTCGTTCAATCCTAGGACACACTTTAATCATTTAAAAAATGTTGCATCTCCATATTGCCAAAACTCAGGAATGAAAAGCTGAATCAACTCATTAGAAATTCTGCAAACAGGAAAACGTGAACGTGCTGCAACACAAAAAATTGACGTCAGAAACGCGTCTTACTGTCCTTCCGACAATGATACCGGTAGACTGGATTTGTTGAACACCATCACAGACTAGATCAACATGTAGTGACAATGCAACGTCAAAAGAATTTGATTAGACAACGCCATTTGTGAGACAGATCTACGGCCGCAACGTCAAATGCTAACCAAATTGATGAATGAAATTTTGCACAGATTTATGCCATAAATGTTTCCCATTAACTGAACTGGCAAAGAATCGACTGCAGAAAAACATTTAGAGCCTTAAAGTTTAAACTGCATAATTGACAAAACCCATTGTAATGAGTGGAACAACGGCAAAATGAGAAGGTGCAAAACAGAACCCAAAACGTTCCGAACAGAAATGGTTGACCTTTCTGACAATCATTTTGGCGTTTGTTACAGGCAGTCATTGCTTTTGACGATGACACGTTCATTGGTAAGGGGAAAACCAGGGTTTCAGTGTATACCACAATATTTGAACATTGAAAATGACGTAATCAATTCAACTTTCGAACTGCATTTTTTTTCAAACATTGAAGTAATGACAGAACTTTCTATTCATAAATTTGTTTACAAAAAAATGCATAATTAAAAATGAAAATTGAAAAGAATAATCTAGTGTTGCGTTTCTAAAGCCGTTCAGTATAGTTATCAGAGTTACCAGGATTATAATTAAGTGCGACAGTCGCGCATTTCGTCTACATAAGACTCATCAGTGACGTTCATATCAAAATAGTGATAAAGCCAAAAAAAAATTCGTAGCTGTAATAAATTAATAGCAGTAGTATGTATGATATCTGACTAATAAAGACTGACTTTGTATTTTATTCATTTAATGTGGCATGAGAGAAGACACAAAGAAATGAGAATTGTTTGTCAAGATTAGCTAAAATGTAGTATATATTGTGACATATTAAAATAACGAGCTTGTTTTCAAGGTACTGGTTGTAAAAATATTATACATTTTGTATGGATTATACAGAGCAAAAGCATCAAAATGTTAATGGAAGGTAAACTCAAAAATAGAATTTTTAAAAGAGTAGAATGAAATTCAAAACAGTGTGGCTGTGGCCATTGATTGACACATTAAATTCATCCATTGACTGGGACAATTTACATGAACGTTTGTCTGCATGTAACGATCACTGTTCACGACGTACCTACGATAGACATTTAAACTGTGGGGTTACCAAAGGTTTCTTAACGCCTTTAATTATAAAATAATTCAAAAAATTAATCAGGAATAACCTTTATGTTTTGATTTATATAATTGATATAAATCAAAACATCGTGTTATTTCTGATTAGTTTTTCGAATTACTTTATTAGGGTGTTGAGAACCTTTGGTGACTTCATAGTTTAAGTGTCTTTAAAAAGTACATAGTGAGCAGTGGTCGTTACATACAAACGTTCACCTAAATTGTCCCAGTCAATGGATGAATTTAATGTGTCAATCAATGGCTACAGCCACACTGTTTTGAATTTCATTCTATGAGAAGATAGCTCTTATAAAATGCTTTCAGAAAATCAAAGGAAAAAATGAATCACCGTAGATTTTTGCCCACTATAACATAAAATAGAAAAATTTACTGAGGATTCTTCCATAAAATATACTTGTTCTCCACTCAATACGCAAAGTTCCGAAAAATTTAAATCAAGCATAAATATTCTACTTTTGTAACAGTATGTGTGATAATTAATTAACAGTTTTCTTATTAGAAAGTTGCATTTATGCATTGAGGTTTGCTAACTACATTTTGTATTTAAAATTATTGGTCTGTTTATATTTTGCTACTTAACCATCGAAGATGACAGAAGACACACATACCAAGGCCAGGTATCATTTCTTTCCAAATATATGTTAATCGAATGCCGTATATACCTAATTATGTCTGTATATATGTAATTAAATATATGTATATACGGAATTATGTCTTTTTATGCGTAATTCGATTTCTGTATATGGTACAAATCATGTATATACGGAAAAAGTTATGCATATAGTATTACGTAATTCGAATTATGTAGTTACTTAATTATTTTGTATATACGTAAATCGAATTATGTATATACGTCGATAAGTATTTTTGATCTTGATCAACCTCCACACTATCACATTCTTATCTAAATATCAAACACGGTCATGTGTTTGTCTCATGATTATAAAATGTGTACTGTCTACTACAAAATATGATAACAAATCATACTCATGTTATGATAATAATAACTCTGTCAACATCCTTATGATCTTTATAGACCAGTTTTATTTTATTTATGCGAAGATAGTAGTTACATAAAAAAAAAAACTATCATGATACTTGAGCCTTAATTTACATTGTCGAGGAGGTTCTTTAGGAGTAATTTCGTCCAAATATAAGAAAATATCATCTCCAAAGTGTCAATTACATGCCTTAGCTATATCTTACTTATATTGTTAATTACGTATTATTTGCAATCTTATCGAGAAATTCGATAAATGTAAATAAATACCAAAAGTTGAATATTACTCTATAAAATATAACCAATTGAACTATCCATTGTGCTTTAACTGGAAACTATTCGGCGGTTGTGCGCTCTTGTATCTAAATGTTTGGTACATGCATGCTTTTTTCGCAAATGTTATACACTTTCATTTTTTTACCTGATGATAATACATATTAATCTCATTAGTAATGGGTATTTCTTTGAGATATGTAATTGGAAATTATTTAAATAACAAACTTTTACCGCTGTATAATCATATAAAAACTCCGTATAGAGCTTATGTCAGTATGTGTAGTCGATACAATTCCATTTCATTATAACACTTACATTAAAACATTTTTATAGTCACATCTTTTAGTCAATGCATATACCATGACATTTTCTGCCAATAAACAAGTGACTATTACTTGTGCAACTATTTAGACCGTATTCCATTTATATGGGATGTGATGGATGGGACTTTAAAAAAATCTCCAAAAACATTCAGAAAAATATATAAAACTTAATGAAATTGAGTTGATCACATCAGAAAGATATTTTTGAAAATGAGGCAAATACCTAATTGAAGTTTGAAAATTACTAACTATCCTGTAGTAGATTATTTTTTAATTACATAATATATTATCTATATATATTGTAAAGAGCAGTATGAGATATGTTTTAAGAAAAGGAAAATGAAATAGAAAAACACATACATACGACCATTGAAAATCCGAATCATGTGCTTAATCAATACAAAGTATGCGCTTTTATAGCTCACATGTATAAGTATCATCCATTTACTATCTGCCTTGATAACGACAAAACAGGATAACAAATCAATTCACATATTAAATTATTTTTTTCATACCACACAATTGTTCAATTGTTTGACATGTTTAATTTTCAATACAATTTCCCAACCGTTTTAAAGGCTCTAGGCAATCATATAATGTAGTGTATATTTCGGGTATTATCTTTTGAAAATTGTAATTATTGTAAAATGCTATGTTCGTTGTTCAGGGTGGCCCTTGTCTTTTTGTTTTTGAGATGATAGGATGAAAAACCTTTATTGAGAGTTACTTCTTTAAGAAATAAGAGATTTAATTTGGCATTTCTAAATGCATCCATTGCAATTTCCAAATCAAACATGAGTAAAATCAGTGCGATTCCAACAAAAAACCTTAAGTTAGACGGGAAATATTTAGAAAAATGAAAATAAAAACATGTGCAAATGTAAGTGACATAATCGAATAATGAAATGTTATAGCATGTTTATCTACACAAGTAGTTGGAATGATATCTGGCTGAAAAAGACTCTGTTCTTAGATATAAGAATAGTTATCAAAGGTACGAGGATTATAATTTAGTACGCCAGACGCGCGTTTCGTCTACATAAGACTCAGTAGTGACGCTCATATGAAAATATTTATCTAGCCAAACAAGTGAAAAGTTGAAAAGCATTGAGGATCCAAAATTCCAAAAAGTTGTACCAAATATGGCTAAGGTAACCTATGCCTGGGATAAGAAAATCCTTAGTTTTTTGAAAAATTCAAAGTTTTGTTAACAGGAAATTTTTAAAAATGACCACATTATTAATATTCATGTCAACACCGAAGTGTTGACTACTACACAATTGATACCCTCGGGGACGAAACGTCCACAAGCAGTGGCATCGACCCAGTGGTGTAAATAGTTATCAAAGGTACCAGGATTATAATTTAGTACGCAAGACGCGCGTTTTGTATACATAAGACTCATTAGTGACGCTCATATCAGATATGGCATGAGTGCCAATGAGACAACTCTAAATCCAAATCACAGTTTGTAAAAATGAACCATTATAGGTCAAAGTACGGCCTTCAACACGAAACAGCAAGCTGTAAAAGGCCCCACAAAATACTACATTTTTTTCATTTCAAGCTCAATATTTTTATACCCCCGCTTTAAAAAAGGGGGGGGGGTATACTGTTTTACCTCTGTCTGTCAGTCCGTCCGTCAGTCCGTCGGTCAGTCCGTCCCATGAAACTTTCGTCACATTTTTCTCAGGAACTACACATCCACCCTTTCTGTAATTTGGTATCAACATTTATATATGTCAGCCATACCGTGTGATGCGTTTTCAGATTTATCACTTGACAACTTCCTGTTTACCGAAAAAACTTGTATGATTTTACACATGATATCCAAGTTGAAAATTTTCGTCACATTTTTCTCAGTAACTACAATACAAGGATTTCTGAAATTTGGTTTCAGGATTTATATAAGTCAGCTATACCGTGTGATGCGTTTTCAGATTCATCACTCGACAACTTCCTGTTTACCGAACACTTGTATGATTTTACACATGATATCCAAGTTAAAAATTTTCGTCACATTTTTCTCAGGAACTACAATACAAGGATTTCTGAAATTTGGTTTCAGGATTTATATAAGTCAGCTATACCGTGTGATGCGTTTTCAGATTCATCACTCGACAACTTCCTGTTTACCGAACACTTGCATATTTTTACACTATTAATATTATCCACTTGCGGCGGGGGTATCATCAGTGAGCAGTAGCTCGCAGTTTCACTTGTTTGATTCAGGAGTAATTTCTTAATCATACCTTCTTTCATTATATTTAGAATTACTACACACAAACGGTTACAGAAAACAATACGTAATTATCCTACTTTACATCATGTAAATTTTATCATATGCCTATCCAACCAATAGTCTCGGTAATTTGTATATTTTATAAATAGAATGTGAACTGCCTACCTTATGTACAGTAAAGTATGATACAAATTTACACTCAATGAACAATGTATGATAAACGTGAACGTAAAACTCATACCAAATAAAAACAATGATAAAATAAGTCAAATACCTAATTAGAGTTTTCAAATCAATAATTGGGAAAAATCAGTGTTTTGTGGTTCCAAAGAATTAAAACCTTAAGTAAAACGGATATTAAATTACGATTTTATATATTTTAATTCTAAATTTTATTTTTAACCAGTGAGAGTAATACAGTCACATGACAAAATTATGTCTATGAGCTCATAAACAAAACAGCGTCAGACAATCAGAAGACGCGTTACATCCAATATTTAATATTGCAAATATCAATGAAATATGCGAATAATATTTTTTATGCGAAATGTTTGAACAATATGTAATACATAGATAATATCATATGGCGTTTTCAATATCGCATCCGTATCAACCCGAGACACCAATATAATCCCAAGAGCTCTGCTCGAGGGATTATATTGGTTGAGGGTTGATACGGTGTGTGATATTGAAAAAGCCATATCATATACACTTTATTATATACATATACATGTACCTCAAGTAGATGTTTTTTATGTGACATGACATCAGATAAGGAGGTTTGAAATGACGTCATACAGATTATAGGTTTGACATGACGTCATACAAATTAGGATTTTGATAAAGCCTTTGCAACAGTGACTGCAATCGATGACGTGACGTCATACAGATTAAAGGTGTGATAAAGCTTTTGCAATCGTGCTGATATCGATATCATCACGGGTGGCTGATACAGCACGCTTGCCATTGATTGTATTACACATATAATTTATCTGTATTTACTACTAAGTATATAATAAATTGAATGTAATATACCAGTGGTATGTAGGATATCTGACTGAATAAATTAATTCTGTATTTTTTGTTTTAAAAATCAAAGCATAATATTACATAGTTTTCGATAAATTCCTCCATGTAAGCGTCCATCATTATATTTTTTATGGACTACAAGTAAACGGTAAGAGACAAAAAACCCATAATTAATCCAATGTACCTACAGTGAAACTTTGATCATACATCATGCTTATTAAGCTTTCAATCTCGGTAAATTGTATGTTTGATGAAATTCAATATAAGATAATAGGATGTTAACTATTTAACATGATAAAATGTGTTCAATTTATGATACAAATAGTTATCTCAAAGTCTTTTTTGTGTTTTCAAGTGTTATCTCCATTGATAATTACCAGCCATTTAAAAAAATCTTTTTATTACCAAGAGTCTTTGATGATGAATATGATAGCATGTCAATTCAATAGATAAAAAGAACAATATGATATCCTGTATCGTGTGTATATTTAATTGGATTTAAAGTTCAAAAGATATCCTCTTTATTTTATAAGATATCGGATGATTAACTTCTTAAGATATTTTTCTAACGTATTTAAACATATTTCAAAAGAAATAAAATATATTATACACCACAGAATTAATGGTTAAAGAACAAAAACATAGGTGAATAAAAGTGATTAGTGATAAATTTGTAAATATTTGTGTTTTCACTATTGGTTTTTATAACGTGTTGTTTTTATTTCTTTAGTCTAAGTTGTACTTATAAACGCAAGGAATTACTTAAACCTAGCCGTCTAAATTTTCTTTACCCACTATTCAAACTCTTTTATACACATTGGTGTTGTTTAAATTAATTTTGGACGAACTGGTTTGAACTTGCAAGATAAAAATTCATAATTTATAATCCATAATTTAAATGTGAAACCATCCACCATAAAAACGAATACAGAGGTCGACATCACATGACTCCAAATGATAAGTTCAACTTTAAAATGAACCCTTATTTAAAACAATAACAATTAAAACCAAGGAGTTAACAAGGATTCACAAAACCAAAAGATATTTACATTTTTATTTAATGTTATTACAATTTGAAACATATTTACATTTGTCGACGGAGACATAATTGTGACGTCACCATGTTTTATTGCCAAAGACGATAATATCATTTTGGGGAGTTTTCGTTTATGTAATTTCACACCGGAATAATGACTCGAATATAATGATTTGGTTATTTTGCACCAGTATAGGGATGATCATATTGTATTATTTGAGGCTCGGTCTACTTAAAAATTGATTTTACTGTCACAAATATCCTTTACCACCTCCTCTACGTGTCTCTGGGTAAACTCAATTTCAAATACATTATAGTTATTCATTATATGATCTACAAACGCACCAAATTTATAACTTGTTTATTTTCATTTTCTAGCAGAGATTGATATTGCTGTCTGTTGGACAGCTAATTTCTAACGATACATTACACATTTGTATTTGGTAAATTCCATCATTTATAACATTCAACTTCTGAATTCACTGAACATAAATTTGTAATTTATTAAAGATAAAAAAAACTTGATCCCATCGCATGATGGATAAGATCATTAGTTGTTTTTTTTACCTTGTGGAGGTGAATGTTGAAACAGTCGTGTTTCAGTACGTATTTTTTTACGTATTCTGTCATAAACCGGTACAAGGAAAGTATTATTAACCTCGACATGACTAGATAAACTTATATATTCAGGTATGACCTGACGACAAGATAAAATCAGTCGTGATATAAACAAATGTTCATAATAACGTGAAGAAAATAAATTGAGAGATTCACGTTACAAGTGAATGGTGTGAAAAAAGAGATGTTGGGCATACGCATATAATGCAGGAAACCTTCGGAAGGGGTGAGGGGAATCAACAACAAAAACGTTTTAATTAATGACCTTTAGGACAATATTAAGTCTGCATTAACAGTTGATATGATATGTCAAGCAGTACATTGTCACGGGTTTGAAAATTGTACAAAAACTACGAATAAGCAAAAACATTTATTATCAATTGGTGTGTACTAGAAAAAAGAATCAGCTGATGTTGCTTAGATTCAGAAAAAGTTCAGTAGAATTACTTTTGCTCGTTTTGATTTTGTATATTGTTCATTTACTTTTGTCGTTTGTGTCCATGGTCTAAATCAATGTATTGATTAAATTATGTTTTGAGTCAAATTTGAGATGTTTTAAATTAAAGTCTGGAAACACATCAGCTTCTTACTAAATATAAATAAAAACACACAGTCTGCCCAGATATTGTTATCGAATAAAATATTCATATGCTCATGGTATACACACTGTATACCACCGTCTTGGATTGTACAATAGTAGTACAAATTCGGTCTTGTTCTTTGTTAAAATCTGGAAATCTTGAAATTAGACATCTGTAAGACTACTTGTATAAAGAAAATAATTGATTGATAGTATGATCTAAGATGTTTGACAAAAACCAAGTCTTTTTTTAATTAACTTTTTTAAGGAGGGTACTAGAGAAAATTATGTTAGCTAACGTCATGATGTTGGTAAATGCTGATGAGGTGATAATAATATATGAAAATATGAAGAGGGTTTGAAGGCCGAACAAGTAAGACAATACCAAGAGTTCCAATCAAAACACATAACACAGGCAATGACAAAGTAAACAAGAAAACATTACACACAAAAACTATTTGTTTAGCCAAAAATTTCTAGTAAAAATCCAATGGTTTAGAAAAGAGTCAGCGGTTTCTGATCCACTACTCACATCACATTTCATGCATATGATATAATGTTTCATGAACTAAAATTGCTGAAATAATCACATTTTAAGAAAGATCAGTGCACTTCGTTCCAAAGTTTGTCACCTTTACACTTATAGAATTTAACTAAGTACTTAGTACAATGAGAACTGACGCAGGTTGATGTCAACAGAATCAGAACTTGTTACTATTTAAGGGTTTATCTACTAGGTCAAACCGGTTAAACTTTATATATTTCTACTAGAGTATTTTGGTTTATTAGTATAAATACTATCACTAGTTTCAACTTTTCTCTAAGGAAACATTCATTGTCCTACAGATACAATCAACATGATCTTCACAATACTCTTATGCTGCATGATCGGTCAGGTTAGTGTTTTGTACATACTTTATACTTATACCTTTATGAATATAGATATAAGGAGGTTTGGTTTGACGGCAAATGGGTCGACTACCCCACATGTAAGGAAACAACCATCAAGCTTAAAAAAAATGGGGGGAGGGTAATTATAAGATATTCTGTTCCCTAATTTCTTGAACAAAAAGCTTACCAAGCAGATGACAAAAACACATGATTAGATTCAAAGTGTTGAAAAGCTAAAAACAAATAAGTTCGCGAGTAAAATTGTTCTGACTTTTTTTGTCGGCTATTAAGACCCTGACATAAAAAAGGTGAAACAGTTCAAACAGTATTGTGAAAATGCAAGAATTTTAACAATTTTAACAGTATTTTAGATAGAGAGAAATAGCTGATTTGATTCGCTGCTTTGATTAAAAAAAATTGGATACTAGTTTTACATGTTAACATTTCTTTCAGTATTTTGCTGCAACAACCATGAACCCTACCACAAAACATCACGCACACCACCATACCGGTACTCATCCAACGCATGCGCATCGTACTCACCCAACAGTGGAACATCCCGTATTTGAATCGTTTGCATTCAGATATGATCCCAATATGGTAAGTACCCCATGGGAAATGCAATTTATTTTTAATTTATTTGATAAAAAGTAATTTTCGATATGATATTATTTAGAAGTGACGTTTTGGTGATGCAAGATCCTGCAGTGTCCGAGATACAAAAGGAAACACAAAGGAAAAATAACACACAATTTGGAAGTGGTGTTAATGGGAAAGTCAAAAATCTAAAATCCAAGCATATTTGATAAAGGCTATTTCTTTTCATATTCATAAGTACATATAGTTTAAAATGTCATTTTTGAAAATTTTATAAAATATTTGTTATTTTTTAATCGTTTTTGAAAGAAAATAGGTGTCAGTGCTAAATATTTTGAAAAATCTAGAAAGAACTATTACTTACAAATAGGTACCGTTTATATTTTATTCCATTTCTTTTGCATTAATTATTTGTACATTTAATCCCTTTATGATTTTGTTTCTTTAAACATGCATCATTTCTTGTTAAACACACATGTTAGTATTTTTTACATTAGGTCATTTAAAAAGTATCTGTAGCACACTGCATTGATCAAGACAAGTAATTAAATGAAAAAAAAACCAACCTTTTATTTTAATTCAATAAAATGTTTACGACATAAAGAACGTTTCTTACAATCTAAAAATATCTTTTTTTTCAGCACTTGATGCTTGCATCTCAACGTCATAAATGTTTCATTTACACAATGAATGGGCACGAATCTACAGAAGTACACACACCACATGGACTTCATGAACTTGAGGTAGGTCATAAAAAAAAACTATCTTAGGTTGGCAGAAGCAAATCCATTTGAAATTAAAGAAAATAAACTTGCTAAATGTTTAAGTTTTTTTCAAATAAGAATAACAATCAATATTATGCAAAAAGTAGAATCACAAAAAAAAAACTGAATGCCGACGAAACTTCAAAGAGATACGATCCAAACCAAATGGCAAAATCTAAAAAAACAACAGTTATATTTCTGACTTGGTACAGGCTTGTAATAAATTGTGGGGTTAATCTGGTTTTATAGCTAGCTAAACCTCTCACTTGTACTGATTAAAACAGAACATTCCGCAATAGTTTCTACGTTACACATCTAGAACGATAAAGTAAGGTAGAAAGGGTTACTTGTCATAATCATCTGTTGTTAGCATGTTGCAAAAGTATTATTTTGGTGTACAAATATTTAACCAAGAAACATTCAATATACAACAGAAACATCAAATACTAAAAATGTTCACATAAAAGTACAAAAGAATTTTTTTCAGAAACAATCCTTTTCGAATCAGGGGCACATAATTATTTTTAATTTCATTTAACAATGTGTGCTTTTTTTACTCTTAAAGAAAAATACGATCAAAAGCATCATAATTAAATTTTATAGATCGCTAGTATTACTTAAAAGCAATTTTCTCATTAAATATTAACCAATTCTCTTGTGAAACATTGTCTCATTGGCAATCATTCCACATCTTCTTATTCTTATAATAGGAAAACATTTAACTAAACTAAATTGTTTTTGTTGTTACATTTGATTGACAATTAACCCTTGAAGTAATAATTTATGATCATGTGCATCATGCAAACACCAGAAACATATCTAATTATCTATTTCGTGTATTTTTTGTAGTCAAACATCTTTTACTTTTGTTTAATTTCGTTATATGATAATGTAGGAATGAAAATATATACCAAGAGACAATATAACACTGATTCATCAAAATATCTGACGTTATTCTAAAATACCTCTTTTATTTCAGAAATCGATCATCAGTATCATAGATGACACTTCAAGAACATTCAGTACCATGTCACATGATGCCGTAATGGCCGCTAGTAAAACATTTGCACATATATGCAATAAGAATGGAACAACAACATTTAAATTGAATTAAAATATAATATATTCATCTAAACTGTTCTATATATTGACCGTAATCTTAATCTTACAAATAAACAGGCCGAGAACTCTAGATTTCCTGACGTCAAACTATATTTGCATAGTAATTTACCAAACACAAGGCCAAAACGGCTTTGAAAAACTGACCAATCGAATCAATGAACTGCAATGCATTGTGGGCTACTACGAGTTTACTACCACTTGAAAACACGTGGAATTAGGGGGAAAAGTGTCAACAAATATAGTGTCTGGGACTCTCAAAATTAATGTTTTTGTTCTGCGAATATGTTTATTGTAAACAATATATCATAATCTTCAATTTGCATGCTCAGATTAAAAAAATATTGTTTACTGGCTTCACGATTCAACTTTCTTTTTCGCCATGTAAAAGTAGTTGAACAGGTTTTTTCCATTGTGATCAGTGACATTTTAGATGAATAGACCACTGTCTAGTATGAACAATTTTTCAGCTCTTTTAAACCTGTATAATCATGATAATGTCATTCCAAAAATATTTCTGCCTCGAAAAGCTTCAATCTGTACTGGATGTGTAAACTATTTCATCAGGACCTGTACTAAAAGTAAGAGCACCACAATATTCAGTATACTAAAACTAAGTGTTATTTAAACGGGACGTAAATAGCTTAACATACTTTGTATAGTCTCATCCGTCGATAATGCCAGTCTATTTATCACAAAATATATCTCAGAGGTATTCGTATCGTTCGGCTGCTGTCCTCTTTACGTATACGCAATATCTCCAATTATTTAAATCCTCTGGATCATAGTAGGTTTCATATTACCTATTAGTATTTCTTTTCTAAAACGTGCCGTGTATATATAGAAATAAGAAGATGAGGTATGAGTACTATATAATTGAACAAAACAAAAATAATTGAACTATTACGAATCAGGAAAATAGCCCTTGTTTGTATGTCCTCTGTTCAAGTGTATTATAAAAAGAACAAAACACGTCATTTTTCATATCAGATCCTCTCGGACTGATAAGGAGTCTGCTATGTACAATAATATACACAGGTAAATGTTAAAATATTTTTTTTATTATGTATACTGTGTAAATTTAGAAAGGAAATATTTTTAAAAAATAAATTATTCTGATGTTTATAGTACGAAGAAGTGAAAATTTATAGTAATACCAAACACTTAGGTAGTATTTAGACCATATATAACCCTGAATAAGTAAACATTAATTAATGTTAATTATCCATTTTTAGATGGTGACGTTCCCTTGTCACCATCTTATGGTGTTTATATATCTCAACTTGTACGATTCGCTCGTGTATGTAACAATGTATTAGATTTTAGCGAGAGAAATTTATGTATTACTGAAAAATTATTACACCAGGGTTTTCGATATCACAAACTGGTCAAAACATTTACTAAATTTTATCACCGGTATAAGGAAATAATTCGTAAATATAACTCAACATGCAGACATCTTATACGTTCAGGTATTTCACATCCAAAATTTTATGGAAATATTCTTTATAAAGCACAAAAATGTCAGTATTCTCCTCAGAAACTAACAAAACCTTTAAATAGACTTATTAAAAGGGGATATAGTTACGATACTGTTGTCAGGTCATTAAAGATTGCATATTTTGGCTTTAACATTGATTCACTGATAGGGTCTTTGCATCGGAACTAAACACATTTATTTCTAAAAAAACAGTTGTTGGCATGACACGGGTTATGTTCTTCTCATATATTTTATGATAGTATGATACTAAACCCCTAACGGGAGGGATTGTACCTGATATTCATATGATGAAGACATAATCTTTCAATCAGTTTAA
This sequence comes from Mytilus edulis, assembly GCA_019925275.1. Lineage (NCBI taxonomy): Eukaryota > Metazoa > Mollusca > Bivalvia > Mytilida > Mytilidae > Mytilus > Mytilus edulis. The sequence continues at coordinate 48,525,658 of CM034357.1, read as the reverse complement.
TTGAGGTCTGGAGCTGGCATGTCAGTTAACTGCTAGTAGTCTGTTGTTATTTATGTATTATTGTCATTTTATTTATTTTCTTTTGTTACATCTTTTGACATCAGACTCGGACTTCTCTTGAACTGAATTTTAATGTGCGTATTGTTATTGTTTTACTTTTCTACATTGGCTAGAGGTATAGGGGGAGGGTTGAGATCTCATAAACATGTTTAACCCCGCCGCAATTTTGCGCCTGTCCCAAGTCAGGATCCTCTGGCCTTTGTTAGTCTTGTATGATTTAAAATTTTAGTTTCTTGTGTATAATTCGGAGTTTAGTATGACGTCCATTATCACTGTACTATTATGCATATTTTAGGGGCCAGCTGAAGGACACCTATGGGTGCGGGAATTCTCGCTACATTGAAGACCCATTGGTTGCCTTCGGCTGTTGTTTGCTCTATGGTCGGGTGGTTGTCGCTTTGACATATTCACCATTTCCTTTCTCAATTTTATTAATTAACAAAAATGTCAACAGGTCAAATATAACAAGACAGAACGATTTGAGAGTACTCGCAGTTACTGGCAGCTAGATAAAAGCCAAAAAGAATTGATAATATCAACAGGTCAAATTAACAAGACAGAACGTCATGGACAATCAAAGAAGACATGACTTGTGCAATACCAACAATAAATATATCGACAGTTAGTAGGAAAGTTAGGAGTTAACCTCCTTACAGATGAAAATGAAAAGTGAATTTAAAGTTAATTATGTTTTAATTTGTTGATGACAAAATCTATAGTATTGCCAATAATACAACATTGGTAATATAAACTTTACTAATAAATTAGTTTAACAGTTCGGTGAATTTACACGGATCACACAATGATTTCCACTCGTTTTAGGACAATATTACGGTAAAGATTTAGGATGTGAAATATCGTTTTTAATATGTTTTCTACTGGTACAGCAAAAATTACTAATCAAATCTTTATATCTATGAAAGAATTTAGTAAAAGTTTAAAGTAATCTATGGTAACGAAATATCCCTGTCTTAATACTTTACCAGTAATTCAAAGAACCAACCAAATTTTTTGAGCCTAGATCAATCAATCAGACACACGAACGATATTAGTGATTCAGTCGAGCATTAGCATGATACGAAGATACCCCTTTTGAATTAGATAAGACTGTGTCAAATAAAAAAGGGAAACCCGAAAAAATCTATAAACAGACATGATACATCGATCTTTATAGACCAAAATGATGTAAAGCGCCGGTCCTACCTCAATGAAACATTAGATATTTATATATATATAATTCACTTGGACATGAAAGCACGACAAGCTTCCAAAAAAGCATAGGGTAGTTACTTTTTTTCTTGGAACATCAACCAAATATAAAAAAATGAAATTTCTGAATTGAGTACCTTAATTGCACCAGTGTTCTTCCGAAAAACGTTATATTGTTAGGTCTTCCAAGTACTACACGAATCCTCTTTTCCTATTATTGACATAAATTTTATCAGCAATTAAAGACAAGCTAAAAACTTTCTTCTGTACTAGAAGTATAAATCAGATGTAGATATTAAAAATTAAGAAGATCTGTAAAAAGCATTACAATCTAAGATTTATACCCATACACGATTCCTTATAGTATGAACAATGCATTTTAATCTTTAACACATTTTATTAGATAACACTTGATATAAATGGCACTAAACAGCCTAACGATGTATATTTAGGGGCCCTTGAGAGTACATTAATTTTAATATTCAAGAGAAAATACAAATGGGAGACTATTTTTATGTTTTGATATTTTGAAACACTTCATACTTAGTAATGATCTTAATTTTCTAAACTTCAACTGTCTCAATTGTTTAGTAAATAGATAAATGAACATATAGACTTATACATGTTCTATAGAAATTCGAAACTGTTTGTTATTCAAAAACAAATTTTGAAAGTGTTATAAATGCCGAGTCAAATGGTCAATTAAAAAGATGGAGATGAGTATAGCCCTCTTATGTTTTTTGGATTAATCGTAACGGTTGTATGGTAGGTAATACGTGGACAAAATAATTGTGTGACGTTGTGAAAAAGTTGATAATATGGATTAGGCATGTTAGACTAATAGAAAAAAAGAAGGTGTGGTTTGATTGCCAATGAGACAAATTTTCACAAGAGACCAAATGACACAGAAATTAACAACTACAGGTCATCGTACGGCCTTCAATACTGAGCAAAAGCCCATACCGGATATTCAGTTGTAACAGGTCTCGAAAGATCAACGTAAAGAATTCAAACGAAAAAACAAACGGCCTCATTAATTAGCATATTTACCTGACGATATCGGGATATCGGTATTTAGTCGGATCTTAACATGTACTTGTGATTTACAAACCGGTATTTTTTAAAAATAAACAAATAAATGTCGAAATGTTTAGGCTTAATTAAATCTGTATTTGGGTAAGATGATGCAAGCATACGATGTGTATTGCGACTTACACTTTAAGAAGCAAAACTTTTTGTACTACTTTTTAAAAATATTGTGTAAAAACGTTAATTATGAGCTATAAAAGTCAAGTGGCTCGAGCATTTTTCTGAGGAAGTTTTAAAAAATTTCAAAGAAATATTTTTTTACAGTGGGTTAGCTTTCATTAGTCTTCACTATCATATAGATATTATGGTTATATTTATAATTTAAAATCTTCATTGAAGGTGGAGCACGAATGCACAGTTAATTAATTATATTGATGTGCCATTTGTATGAAAGAGTGACATTCTTTTGTATTATGTGCCGATTCGAACTAAAGTTATGCGAGTATTGTCTCCATTTAGCAGGTTCATTACTTTATGATTACGTATAGGTTTCTGATATAATTTTGAATAATTACAAAATGTATCAATTCACTATATTTCAGTTTTTGTTATTGGTGTATCAAAAACAATGATGTACGAATATAATTTCATAAAGGAGTAGGTCCAGTAAGACCCCTTTTTGGCCCCAAAATATAGCAGTTTTACAAAATTGTTAAAATGTAAACTTTTAGTTATTTATTGGACAGTAGAATGCTTCTGCTACATAAATATGGGCTGTTTTTGACAATACAATGTACATATATCGGGTACTAGCACCATTAAGTCGTGCTAAATTACTGAAATCTTCACAATTCTAGCATTTTAGTTAAATTTTAGACAGTTTTCGTGTGAAACGAAAGTGGCCGCATTCGTGTTCATCCTTAATATTGAAATGTAAGTTGTATTTTATGATAATACATAACATATATAAAGGTTGAGGATGAACACTGATGCGGCCAGTTTCATTTTTGACAAAAATCATCTGAAAAGTGATATTTTTCGGCATATTTGGTAGATTTTTCATATTTGAGCTTGAATCGGGTTGTTTTTAATGACTAAATCAGTTAAAATCTTTCAAATAAATAAATTGATTCAAATGAAATAGACACTTAAGTGTTTAAAAAGTGGTCAAAATCTTCGTAAGATGAACCTGAAATTTGAGGCCAAAATCGGTCCTTACCGGACCTACTCCTTTGAAAGGTTTAACACGATTACATACCAATATAAATAACCGTTCATCATTTTTGAAAAAGACTATAAATGCAAGTCCAATTATTTATCTCCCCTTCATGATAGATTGCTTGGAAAGATGACAAGAGTTATCTAATATAAGTCACAGAGAGGGACTAGAAAGCAATTTTTTATTGTCCCTTATTTAACAATTTTCCACTATAAACGAATGTTACTTTATACAAATACTTTGTTAGTTTAATCTTCAAATTTAATTAGATATTATGATTTTTTATTACATTAGATAAATACGCTACATTAATGTACTTAAAACGAAACACAAATATGTAACACATAAACAGACCACAACCACTGAATTACAGGCTTCTTACTTGGGACAGGCACAAACATACAGAATATGGCGGTTTAAACTATGTTAGCGGGATTCCAACCTCCCCCTAACCTGGAACAGCGGTTTAACAGTACAACATAAGAACGAACTATAAAATTAGTTGAATTAGGCTTAATGGTGACGAATGGTAATAAATATATCAATGTATGCATTGTTTATGTTTATAAATAACACAACACCGACTTTTTACTTTATTATCAGTAGAAACTCATTTTACATATTACCCATTACCCATTACTAACAAAAATGAAATTTGAGCGTATAAGTTTAGTTTGGTTTCGTCAAGAAATGACAAGGATACCTATAGCCTGCTTTAGGGGGAGGGGTATATATCGTACTTTGAAATAAAAAACAATCTCATTCAAACAAAACATTGTCTCACTCATACATTACCAAAATGCTTGATTTCATGTATGATAACTTACTATTGACATTCCCATGAAAAGCAACTGTCCTCACCTAGTCGTTCCATAAAGAAATGAAAAAAGACAAACATGAAAAAACAACGAAAAGATAAGAAAAGCATTAAAAACACAACGTAACAATTTTGCAAGGTAAACCTTTCCAAAAACCTAGGATTACCTCATCTGCTCTCAGATGGTACGAAGATTTTGCTCCACTCTCGGAACAGCCGTGTTACTCCATTTGAAATACGTTGATGAAATGTATAAAGTGATTAAGCATCACAAAAATATCGGATTAATAGTTAACTCTTGTCTAGTGCTAAGATATTACAGAATTAGATAACTTATTGGTACAGTTATTGTTTTTCTAAACCCTAATATTTGACCGAATGCGAAAACTGAAACAGAAACAGATTTTGTTTGACAAACGACCGGCTAAAAAATAAACATTGAAAATTAATAGGAAATTAAAAAGGTCGGTTGAGAACTCAACTATACGTCCAAACAGTTTTCCTATAGGTAACTTTATATTCCTGTGCTCCACACGTAGAACATGGTAGCATGCTCTTCGATAGTACATGTTTTTTTTTTTCGCCGGTTTTTGGTTGCATTTGTGTGCCCAGTTTTAATTGTTTTTTTGGTCGTAGATTATGTATGTCTTTTGTTCCGGTTTTTTTTTGTCAAACGTTTGTAAGCTTGAATATCTATTTTGTACATTCCATCCGTCTTGTAATGGCATTTATATAATCTAAACGATATATATAGAATAACACATTGACAAAATAACAAGCATTTCGTTTGTTGATATAAACCAACAACATTTACAGTTATACTAAGTTTACAAATATTTACAGAGGTCATGATATCTATACTACTTTAAAAAAGAACAAAAAAACAAAAAAAAGGATTCAGGAAGTGGGTTTCATAATTGGCAGGAGCTATTGATATAGGACATTTTTTAAAAATTGCAAAAATAATCATACTTACAATAAAGAAAAGTCAATGTCCAATGTTTGAAAGCTGATTTTTTTTCTTGCATAAATATTAGTAGAAACATATAAGCAAATACAGAAAACCAGATACTACCTTATGTTAAATTTTAAGAAACAATGAGAAAGAGGTTAAAACTTTAAATGTATTGATATCTAGATTTATTTTGGTTTTAGTGTATAATGTACAGTAAATATCAAATGAACACATCCATAATGAAGCAAGTATTATTGTTGACAACCTCAATAGCTCTCATTAGTATATAAAAAATATGAATATAAGTGAACCTTCAAGTCGATATGGTGAATATTCTGACATCAAAACGCTATTATTTATCATAAAAATACACCGATACGTAGTTGTAACCGTGACAAAAGAGTAAAGATTTAGTTTGATTACAAAAGCAAACGACTTGTATACTGGTCATTGGTTCAAACCTCGATTGCATTAGAGACCAATCCGACCCGTCAGCAGAAATATGGAATACAGAACTACTATTGCAAACAGCTAACAATCCACCATCAAGGACTGTTGTGCAGGAACATACTCTTTCAGGGAAAGTTGTCCCTTGAATTTCTCGTCCTTCCATTGTACAAACAGACAATCTATTGTCATGGCAAAAGAAATACAAGAACTCATTAGAAGCGAGAAGTAGATAACACCTTTCAACAGAGATAGGAATATTTCCAATTGATCTTCCTTTACAATCGATGAACAGTAAAGTGTTGTTGGTGTAAAGCAAAAATGTCTTGTCGCTGTATGATGTTACTGGAATATCATCTGCTGGCAGTGGAATGACAGCAGTACGAATACAGGAACATATTTGGATAACAGTCAGTCTACCTGTTCCCAATATAGCTAATGCATTTTCCCCACAAGTCATAAGATTTCGGGAACCTATTGGAGCAGATTCCTCTTGAACTTGAAGCAAGTGCTCATTAAAGATATATATTTTGCAGGTATCATACTCTGTTTTGACAAGAAAGACTATTTCACCATTTTGTGTTTCTAGGCAATCAGCAATACGTGACCTTGTATCTTCAAATACAGGTCTCTTAACTTTAAGAATAAACTCTGCTGGAAGGCTTCCTGAAATGATAAGATCGAAATAACAATGTCCGTAACAAAAATACATAAATAAGAAACTCATTTCCTCAACAAAGTAGCAAACCATTTTTTCCCCATTCGTTTGATTTTTGATTTTTGGTTATTATACCTTTTATGGTATAAAAAACACTTACGTCAGGTAACACTTTCCCTTCTTATGAATATTTATTTGAGCTTAGTAATTTTTAAATGGTAAATCTATTCTTTAAAAATGACTTTTAACTTTTTACATAGAGTGCTACATGTATATTAAGTAACATGTCATTTTTATAATAACATAAACGTACCGATTTCAATTCATCAGATTCACAGTTCCATGATTAATGTCTCGTTAACAAAGCTCGAGGCCGAAATATTTGAAAATCCAAAGCTTATAACAAAGATGAGGAGCTATAAACCAAAAAGTACAAAGCAATATAACCAAAGCCGGGCAGGAAATCTGGGCTTAACATGAGGGAGATAAGAATCAACAAGCAAAATTTAACCTATTATCGAGAATCACATACATGTTCAGAAACACACAGATATGTAACGCAGTTTTAAAACATGCAAAGTTCTCATTATGATTATTTCACTCACCTACACAGAAAGTGTGAGCGGAGAGTAAAATATCCACAGAAGCACAAGTCTTTGTATCTGTTCCTGATTCTTTCAATAGCCAATTCATAAGATCATACAATTCTTTTTGCAACAATCGTTTGTTTGCTATCAAATTTCGAAGAATTTCAGCGAGAAACGTTAAATTGTTATTTGAACATGTTCTAATCTGAATATTAGGTGCCAATAGTAAGGTCATTTTAGTTCTGATGTTTTCAATTGACTCCTCTATCTTAGCCCAGTCCCATGCACTTGGTACTTTTAACTGCATTAAAACTGGAATAACATCATGACCTGAAAATATATCAAATTGAAGTCTTTGTTGTACATTTTGTTGTCAGCATAATTTAGATTAAGTTCGGCAGATTTATATTAAGTTTTTAGTAGTGAATTCTAAAAAATAGATAATTTTGAAACTAAATATATATTGATTGCCACCAATTTACGAAAACACGATAAAAGGGAATACAAACACAAATATTGAAACATGTTAACCACGGTTCACAACATTTGTTCTTGCATGTCACATGTCAATTCTATGTAGTCCAGAGGTTGTCAATGGTAACTGTTCATCATACTGATTTTCTCTTTCGTTTATTGTTTAATCACTTGCTAGGCCATAACTTAATTCGTCTGGATTGACTTATTGTTTTTTGTTGAAGGCCAATACTATATAGTATTATCGATTAAATGATTGATTGATTGGTATTAAATGACACTTTCAACAATATAGCACTATTTCATGGCGGTCAGCTTTAATTGGAGGAAAATAAGATTTAGAAACATGCATATACATTCTGCACTTTATTGATTGATTCACAATCAATCTACAACCTCTTCTTTTTTATATTAATACACAATTTAATTAAAAAAGTAAAAGACATGGAATATCCATTCATGACACAATTTAAGACGGACCATATCACTCGTTTTTAGTAGAATTACTGGCCAATTGACGATCACTCAATAAGTTTGAAGAGAAGAACAAAGTCATTAGGTTATGTTAGTAATAATAATCTGGTAGAAAATTTACTGTTCTACATGTTATTTGACCACCTTGAAGATATGCATCCATTTAGATAACCACTGGACACATCGAGATATATGTTTAATTGACAGGGGATTAATTTATGTATAAAGCAAACAGTTCAGACTTTGTTCGACACAATGCCACCATCTCGGATAGACCGAATAATCTGTCTCTTCTTGTTCATTTTGACATTTCATATTTATTATATATTATTTGGATTTTTTATGGTTTTTCAACATGTCCTAAAATGTAAAACATATTTAAATCAAAATTATTTTTAAAAGAATTGATTTAGAATACATGTTTAAAGAAAAACGGTTATTACGGTTAGATGTTGATTCCTTAATTGAAGATTACCTTTTGACGAATCCAGATCTTTCTGATTCATAATCTGCAGGATGTCAACGTTTCCAAACACATTAACTGACACGTCGTCGACCATAGAACTCAGCTTCTCTAAATGACAAAGTACAATGGTTTCAAAAGTATTTTTTTGTATAGGTTTAGACAGTATAACAAATATATAATTTCATTATTAACTGACGTCTCACATTCTACAAAAAAATACAACCAAGATGGATCAAACCCATTTTAATACATAAAAGGCATTCACAAAGAAAACAATTGAATATGATGTGGTGAATCTATTATAAAGGCATGTTACATGAGCATAGATTATACAACAAGATCTAGAGGCTCTCAAGAGCTTGATTCGCTCACCTGTAATCCTTTGCATAAATCTTTCATCATTGATTATTTTTGCTTTTCAATATTATATAATTGAGTGGGTTAAAAAAGAGGGACGAAAAATACCAGAGGGACAGTCAAACTCATAAATTGAAAATAAACTGATAACGCCATGGCTGAAAATGAAAAAAGTCAAACAGACAAACAATAGTACACATGAAACAACATAGAAAACCAACGAATAATCAACACGAACCCTAGAAAAAACTAGGGGTGATCTCAGGTGCTCCCGAAGGGTAAGCAGATCCTGCTCCACATGTGGCACCCGTCGTGTTGCTTATGTGATAACAAATCCGGTAAATAGTCTAATTCGGTAGGGCACATTCATGGAGGGGAAATGGATTGTAGTTACGACGTAAGGAACATATCGGATATCATTTGTGAAATTTTAAATGGTTTACCTCTATGTTCCAGTTTAGCCAAAGTGGCTATGTTTCTCAACATACAAGGAAATAAAATACAAAATCTATACTAGATACTCTGAAACACATTCAGTCCAATATTGGTTGAAATTGATTAGGCAGTTTCAAAGATAAGATTTTTTAAAATAAGAAAACTAGATGAAACCATATGTGAAAAATTGTCTATAAAGAGCCTAAAGTGGTCAATTGACAATTTTGGTCATACTATAATGTTTGTAGATCTTATTTGCTTTTTACAGTTTATCTGTATCATTTATAATATTCAAGACAATAACCAAAAACTACAAAATTTCCTTACAATTGCCGATGTAGGGACAGCAACCCAACGCTTGTAAGATTCATCTGATAGAACTTGACGTATAATGATCAATCTTACCTCACATCAGATTTGCTCTAAATTAATTTTGTGTTTGAGACAGAAGCCAAAAAATGTATTTTGTATTTTACACCTATGTTCTATTATTAGCAATGGTAGCCTTTTTTTTTACGAAACAGAAAATAAACTCAAACTTTATTCTATATCATTCAGCTTAAGTTTGGTTAGAATTGGTTAAGTAGTTTTAGAGGAGAAGATTTTTTAAAATTAGAAAACATGATAAACAAATTGTGTAAAGTTGTCCATAAAGTGCAATAACTCATTAAGTTAATTGACCATTTTGGTCGTATAAAACTTATTTTTAGATCTTACTTTGCCAAAATTGTTTGCTGTTTACATTTATCTTTATTAATAATAATATTCAAGATAATAACCCAAAACTGCAAAATTTCATTAAAATTATCAATCTAGTAGTAGCAACCAACCAATGGGTTATTCGATTCAACTAAAAACTTCAGAGCTGAGATAAAAGCCAAAAACTGCATTTACCTCTATTGTTAGCCATAGCGGCTAAAATAAAATTTAACGTGAGAATAATATGTAAAATTCACCTTGAGAGCAAACAAAACCAGGTTTAATCAACTTTTTTTTTAATAAAATGTCTTGTACCAAGTCAGGAAGATGGCAGTTGTTATTTCATAGTTCGTTTCTGTGTGTGTTGCATTGTAGATTATTTTGTTGCACTTTAGTGTTTCTGTTGTTTCATTGTTTTTCTTTGACAGTTTATTTGTTTCCCTCGGTTTAAGTTCATAACCCGGATTTGTTTTTATCTCAATCGATTAATGACTTTTATAATAACAGTATTCTACAGTTGCTTTTATTTATGGCAATATTGCAGGTTTTTACATTAGTGTAGGGATCTTCGTATATTGTACATACCTATTTTTGTCATGACGTTCTTTAGTTTTCTCCCGACTAAATTAGTTTGCCGATCGCTTTCTAAAATGCCATTTAATAACAACTGAAATGCCCGTACTTCTTCTGTACGATTTGCCTACAATGTTTTTATCTTGTAATGACAAATTGATGGCGTGGAATTATTAATAAAGAACGTGTCTTTGTTATAGAATACCTTATATCGTTTTTGCTTGTAAATCACAATAAATAAACTGTTTGTTAATCCCGATAAAGGACAAGGAACACACAAAAAAAAAAAAAAAATATACGACTATGGCATTTATCAAAGATAGTTTCCGAACAATCACAGATAAATTATATTTTTTCCTTGGAATTTCAACTAAAGATAAAGACGTGGAGCTTCCTTCCCATTATATAATGACATCATAACAAGCGAAACCGTTGATAAAATATTATTTCCCTTGGTCTTCAAAATGCTTCACGATACCTCATTCACAGCTTTAAACATATGTTTTATCAGTAATCTACAAAGGCTTTCACATATACCCTTTAGTAGATTTGAAGTCAACCTTTAAGAAGAGTTTTACGAAAGGTATCATGAATTGGTTTGATTTTTGGAATATTTGTGATTTAGATTAGCAATTAGAATTGTCGTAGTTATACATCCGTCCTTTTGTTCATTGTGATATCAGTTAACGAGATTTACACTGAAGTTGTACTTGTCATAAGAAACACGAATATTAATACTAGTAGAGCAGGATTTGCTTACCTTTCTAAAGTGCAAATGATTAACAGCGTTAATGAACCATGACAAGAGCGTCAGAATAAATAAATCATTATTCACGTGAAAAATCAAGCGCCCCTGCATACTAAAGTTAAAAATAGATTGAAAATAAAAATTTACCTCTAATTCTGCACTCTTTTGTTTCCAGTAGTCAAGACATAAATGTTCAAGCTTCCATTTGTCTCTAGATACCATTACTCGACCCTTTAACATGTCTATGCGATATTGCACCTCCATGTTGTATTCATGGCTAATTAGGTTTGCTAACCCAGTAATAGAACCCGACAGACTTTGCCAGAAATCTACAAATTCTTTTTTCGTCAAAGCTTTGATATCGGATTTATGAAATATTTCATTCCTTATTTCGGTAATTTTCTTCATCCATGTATCAGCACCTAGTTGAAAATTAGTACAATTTTTCAGAATTATGTGGGCTAGTGAGATATCAAGAACGTCAGTGGTGACAGTAGGACGAGCTATCCACGAACATAAGCACACTTGCTTTGTGTGCCCATTTTGTGTTCTGATATGACTGGAATTGTGCCGAGTTGACTCCCTTCTGTAAAGAACTAAGAATTGAGTTTTTGTTAAATTAGGTCTGGATAATTTTAAAGGAAAAGATCCACACTGACAACATCTTAATGTCTCATAGATGTGAAATAAGATATGCTTGTTAGTTTCTAAATACTCTTCAAAGCTTTTTCCTTGTAGAACAAAACAATCAAAATATCGTCTTACGACATCTGGCGTGATCTCAACTATAAAAGCTACAAGTTGATAAAAGAAACTTTCGCTCATCTCTTCTTCTGAAAGAAACAGTACATACACTTAACTCTCTTGTTTAACAAATATTAACTTTTAACTTCTTAATATTACATATATGCAATTTCCTCATTTGTCGAGGCAACAATCTTAGAGGTCCTTTTTAAAATCAAATAGCCATATATCTACAACAATAGCTGGATTGGTACTCTGCATCAACACAAAAAAGCTATATTTCGACGAGTAGTAAAAGAGGGCTAAGAAGTAATATGGTACAATTTTTATCTTGACTTAACTTTCAATAATGTTTCATAGACATAACAAGAGATATACATGAAGAAATATTCTCAAAGAGTTGATTTATTGGTAGAGATATGATAAACCTTTGCTTTTTTCCAACGACTGTATAACCTTGTATGAAGTGGAATCCCTCTGGCTGTGGAGGATATAAAAAAAACACATACGTAAAAATCCGGGTGGAATGAAATAAGTTGTCATTTCGAATATCCCGTATAGAGAAAATGTCATATTTTTTGCAAAAGTCTTTTCGAGATGAGGTTGTAGTCTATTGAGAAGATAACTATTTGGATCTCTTTAACTTCCACATGGCATGTTTTTCAGTCACATTCTGAGTATATCCCCGGGATGCAAAGTTTCCTTGTCTTGCTTTGGCTATATGTCAAGTACTTTTTTCTTGATCAGATCGTCAATGTTTTAAAATATAAGAAGATATGATATGAGTGCCAATAATACAAATCTTCATTCGAGTCACAGTTTGCAAAAAAAGCCAACCATTTTAGGTAAAAGTACGACCTTTAACAGAGAGCAATGGCTCACACCGAACAACAAGCTATAAAGGGCCCAAAAATGACCAGTGTGTGTAAACAAATTCAAACAGAAAATCTTTGTAATAATTGAGAAATGATAAACACATATGAACCACATCAACGAACGACAACCACTGAACAACAGGTTCCTGACACGCACAAACAAGTGCAGCTAATTCAAACGCTTTAACAGGAGCCAACTTTCACCTTTATATGAAGTAGTGGTGTAAAATAACAATAAAGAGAGACTTACTATACAATATAAATTGAAACAGCTTCACTGAATCAAAAACACATATTAACAAAAAATAAGAAAACATACATTAAACGAATAAATGTTATCTATGTCACAGTATAAACAAAATTTCAATTAAAAAAGAAGTAAGATATGTGAAACAATATCAGATAGACAACTATTACCTTGCACAACATACATGTTTGTTAATGTTTTTTGTAAACATTTTGGTAGAAGTAATGTTATTTGAATTGGCCCATGATTTATTTTGCATCTTTCATCTGCGGCATGAAATGTTAATGTAATAAAATTAACATATGTTACTTCGCATAAATATTACAGACCACAACTGATTTCTGAATGTATCCATTTCCTATCTTGAATAATTTTATGGATCCTACTTTTTTATATTGCTTTTGTATTTGCTTATTGAAATTTCCCTGTTTTTTCGATGTGTTTCCGATTTTTTTGTACAATACGCTCTAGTTGAAAGATTTGTTTTTCTTTTTTTTTTTAAATATCGATAGATTAAACTTGCAAGGAATAGTTTTTCAATTTTGCTTAGTGTCTTTTATCTTGCTTAAATTGTGCATTCCTCCATTTGATTGCTCTGATCTGAACGGTTTCATTTCAGATCCTTATTCCTTTCATTTTGCCCAAGAGAAATTGTTGAGCGGTTACTCTTTAACATTGTAATTCATACAAAAAATACCATATAAAAACGCATACGTTTGCTATCTTGAAGATCTGTGCAGATGGTCTGAACGCCTCTGGATTCATAAAATATTTTCTTTTTCCTACGGCTAGTTGTCATTTTCTTCTTTCGAACAAATGTTTGTATCTTGTTGATCTGCTTCGATGTGCTATCGCCTACGGCCATCTTTTCCAAAAGTCGTATTTTCTTTAATTGCTGTTTATGCCGAGTACTATTGATTTCCATTTCTGTTGAAATTGAAAGCCTTTTAAAATGTGTATCCACGTCCCTCAATTCCCTCAAGTTGGAATCCGTATTCATGATTACGTCTAAATGTAAATAAATGAATAGACAAAGATCAAATATCTTAATAGTTAAATCTTTCTATATACATTAGACAACTAAGATCAATCAATAATCAATAGGTTTTGGGGAGTCTGGAAATAAAAACAATCAGTTGGAAAACAATCTTGCATGATGGGAGAAAACTAAGATAAAAATAAAAAAAAGTGTAACTTTAGAAGTTGTAAAGCAGAAAAACTAACAAGGAAGTGGGAAAAAATTGAAAAAGAGCTTAATATGTTTGCTGATGGTATTCCACATTTTTTAAAAATTAAAGTGAGGAGTCCATTGAAGAATCATCTAAAACTGTAAAACTGTATGAAAAAGTTTCAGTGACTAGAATGAATGTAGATAACAAATTTGGTTAGAAAAAAAATAAAATAAAAAGGTATATGGAGTTTTGGAAATCCAGAGGTATTCCAGATGTATAGGAAAAACAAATACAATATATATTCCCCATTCCATTCTAAATTCTATATAAACTATATGGTTCTTTATATGGGACGGGAAAACAAATCAAATTGCAAGGACAGTGTGATATATGCCGACATAAATAGAAGCTATAAAGAGCCTGTGTCACTCACGTTGATCTACTGTGCATATTAAACAAAGGATACTGATGGATTCATGACAAAATTGTGTTTTGGTGTTGGTGATGTGTTTGCAGATCTAACTTTACTGAATAGTCTTGCTGCTTAAAATTATCTTTATCTATAATGAACATGGCCAAGTATCAACAGTGGAAAATAGTTTGTAAAAGTTTACAAAAAATTACAAAATTTATGAAAATTCTTTAAAATTTACTATAAAGGGTCCTTAAGGGGTCAATTGATCATTTCAATCAAGTAGACTTATTTGTAGGCCTTACTTTGCTGTACATTACTGCTTTTTACAGTTTATCTCTATCTATAATAATATTCAGAATAATAACCAAAAGCTGCAAAAGTTTTCTTTAAATTAACAATTCAGGGTCAGCAAGCAAACAACGGTTGTCCGTTTCATCTGAAAATTTCAGGGCAAATAGATCTTGACCTGTTAAACAATTTTTTCCTGTTAGATTTGCTCTAAATGCTTTGGTTTCAGAGGTATCAGCCAACAACTACATTTTACCCCTATGTTCTATTTTTAGCAATGTCGGCCATCATGGTTGGTTGACCGGGTAGTCGGACACATTTTTTTAAATACCCCAAAAAAATGATTATGGATAAGTTTGGTAGTTTTAGAGGAGAAGATTTTTGTAAAAGTTAACGACGACGGACGACGATAAAACTTAAATAAAAGATATTTGGGACTAACAATAAATCCTTTTTATTTACAAATTTCTTTCGAAATTTTTGACAAGCTAAAATATGAAAGAAAAAAGATAGCACATTATAGCCGTATTAAAGCTTCGTTAATGCCTGTACAACTTGAACTTTGAATAAAAGTGATATCGTGCATAGTCATTCTGATAGACCTATGAATATAATAATTCTTTGATATAAGAAATGTGGTATAAGTGCAAATAAGACAACGGATCTTGAAGTGTTTTCCAATTTTTGAGACCAATATGTACGTAAACTTTAGGATATGAAATACCGTTTTAATACGTTTTCAGCAAAAATAACTTATCAAATCTTTGTATCAATGAATTTACTAAAGGTTTTAAGTAATTTATGGTACCCGTAATCCCTGACTTAATAATTTTTCAGTGATGAATTATTTACGTTCGTTAAAATCTATGACATCACTACACACACGGGCATAACAAATGAGTTGAGATATATAAACACTGAATGGTGAAGCCAAATGACCATCGCCGTCAAAAAAAGTAAAATTAACAATCGGGAATGAAAAATCGTCTCTTTTGTCGTAAATTTTATTAGGTTGGAAAGGAACCCTCTATATTGTATTTATACGTGTATAGAGGGGAAATCATTAATTTGTTATAGTTTATAGCGTTATATGCATCAATTATTGCACTTTACTAACAACTGTGATGTCCAGTTTTCTGCTACAGTGACAGAACTTGCATTCTATTGCATATCTATCAACCACAAAAAAGGACCTTTTAAACTTTTTTGGATTCGAGCGTCTTTTGCAGACGAAACGCGCGTCTGGCGTATATAAAAAATTTAGTCCTGGTATCTATGATGAGTTTATTGACCTTTACATTTTATGTTTAATCTAACAAAAGAAATTCTGTTCATTGAAGCATAACTGAGTGGAATTTACCTAATCATTACAGCTTTCAATTTTGATGAGCAATAAAGTGTATATTCAGTCAGTTGAGCGGTAAACTGGACCTGTTGGTGACCTTCTGCTGTTGTTTTTTTTCTATGGTCGGGTTGTTGTCTCTTTGGCACATTCCCCATTTTCATTCTCAATTTTATGTGCATATCAAATAAAGTACATCGAGTGGTGCATCAAATGTTGCAGGTTACTGCCACGATAAGTAGAAAATGTCATTCTGCCCTATTTTGCTTTATATCCATTCTATAGAAATATATTCTTCTAAAGACGGATAATTTCATCCCTCTATAGAAGGATTACCTCTCTATACAGGTATATACACCATATAGAGGGTTTGTTCCCAACCTAATTAGAATGGAGTTTCCCTTTAAAAATTGAAATGTCTAAATCTAGAAAAGAACAATTACTGCTGCCAATTTACAAAAAATGGAGTTGATGAAATAATTGTCTCTTTAAGATATTCGATACTTTAATGAGAATAATACATCTCCAAACTTTCAATTTAAGAAGAATTTACATTTTGGGATTGAACTACCATAGGGAAATATTTGGGACAGTTCAGATAAGAATGCAACTAACAGTAAAACTAAAGAACTTCAAAGGAAGTTACTTAATAATATAATGTACAAGTTGAATTATAAAACAAATAACGGTTGATCTTTTGTGGATAGTTGTCTCATTGGCAATCATACCAATCTTCTTTTTTATATACTATGTATAGGCGTACTTTAAGTTTGCTTATACATAAATCATTCAAGATCAGTCGGATTGGTGACTGATACCATTTTTAAAACATTTAGCAGGCAATACTTTTTTTTCGAATATTAAAAATGAAAGAGAATACACATTTTTTTCAACCTTTCCATATTTGTTCACTCTCTTTTCAGTGTTCTCGACATTTTTATCACACTTTCTGACTCAATCATTAACTATATCTTCATAATGATTTAAATTTATGCCTGGAAAGTGGTGATCAAATGTTTAAATATCGAGTGTTAAGTAGATCTGTTCTATGTTCCTTTGGAATTTCAACCAAAGATGAAGAACTGGATCTTCCATCACTGTATTGGATACCTAAACTACATAAGTGTCCTTACAAACCACGGTATATTGCTGGGTCTTCCAAGTGCTCCACGAAACCTCTTTCTAAATTATTAACATCTATTTTATCAGCAATCAAAGACGGGCTTCAAAGTTATTGTGAAACTGCCTATTCTAGAGGTGGCGTGAATCAGATGTGGATACTTAAAAATTCAAAAGATCTTTTAGAGTACATACAATCTAACTCTCTTTCATCTTGTAACAGTATTAAAACATTTGACTTTTCTACCCTGTACACAAGTATTCCACATTCCAAACTAAAAGACAAATTGAAAGAGTTGATATTACTTTGCTTCATAAAAAAGAATGGCCAACGTAGATACAAGTATCTTGTCTTAGGGAGGGATAAATCCTACTTTGTAAAGAATCACTCTGATTCAAACAAAAAATTCTCTGAAACTGATATTATCAAGATGCTTGATTTCTTGATTGACAACATATTCGTTACGTTCGGAGGACGTGTTTTTCAACAGACTGTCGGCATTCCAATGGGAACAAACTGTGCCCCTCTACTCGCCGACTTGTTTCTTTATTATTATGAGGCTGACTTCATGCAGGAACTTCTTAGGAAGAAAGATAAGAAGTTAGCAATATCCTTTAACTCTACTTTCCGCTATATAGATGATGTTCTTTCACTAAAAAATTCAAAATTTGGTGACTATGTGGAACGCATCTATCCAATCGAACTAGAGATAAAGAATACTACAGATACAGTTAAGTCGGCTTCATATCTTGACTTACATCTAGAAATTGACAATGAGGGTCGGTTGAAAACAAAACTTTACGACAAAAGAGATGATTTCAGCTTTCCAATTGTGAACTTTCCATTTCTAAGTAGCAACATTCCAGCAGCACCTGCATACGGGGTATATATCTCCCAATTGATACGATATTCCCGTGCTTGCATTTCCTATCATGATTTTCTTGATAGAGGTTTGCTGCTCACAAGGAAGCTATTAAACCAAGAGTTCCAAATGGTGAAGTTGAAATCATCCCTTCGTAAATTTTACGGACGCCATCACGAGTTGGTTGACCGTTATGGAATAACCGTTTCACAAATGATATCGGATATGTTCCTTACGTCGTAACTACAATCCCCTTCCCTTTCATGAATATGACCTACCGAATTAGACTATTTACCGGATTTGTAATCACTTAAGCAACACGACGGGTGCCACATGTGGAGCAGGATCTGCTTACCCTTCCGGAGCACCTGAGATCACCCCTAGTTTTTGGTGGGGTTCGTGTTGTATATTCTTTAGTTTTCTATGTTGTGTCGTGTGTACTACTGTTTTTCTGTTTGTCTTTTTTATTTTTAGCCATGGCGTTGTCAGTTTGTTTTAGATTTATGAGTTTGACTGTCCCTTTGGTATCTTTCGTCCCTCTTTGATAAGTATAAACAAGGCATGTTTTTGGAAAAATGTGGGCTCCATCCAGTGAAATCCAGGCTGCTGCCACATTATTTGGATGAAATATAAATATTTGGGTACCGCAATCGCCTGTATACTTTATGCGTCAGTTTCAACCCGACCAAAATGTTTTAACTCTTCCAAATGTAGATATACTCTTAACAGATGCACATTTCAACCCTTTAAAAAAATCAACACCTATGCCTATGGCTACAGCAACCACACCTCAACAAATTAATATTCATAACCAAAAGTACCAACCAAAAACCAAAAACTTGAAAAGAAAGTGTACCTTTAAAAAATCAGCTACAAAACAAAAAAGCAAGACATTACCTAAAAATGACTCTGAAATAGTACATGGAATTGATAAAGGAAACACACAAACAGAAGATGATAATCAATACATTTCAGTGGTATAAGAATTTAAGGTTGCATTTCTGTAAAAATTGACAAGGCTGGCCTGACCACGCAAAAAATATATAATTATACAAAACGTCTCACACATTTTAGAAAAGTCTTCATTTTGACGTATTTGATTTAAGAGATTTGAACAAATATTGCATTAAATGTTTTATCATATTCAAATCCTTGATTCAGTTATCCCTTTCTTTTGATGTTTTGCGATGTTTCTACTTTTCCAAATAACCAATTTCGTAATAGAAGTGGGACTTTTAAAGACGTATATAGGAATTCCTTTTACGTCTAAAACTGTACCACTTTTACTATGAAGTTTCGAAAAAAAATCTTATCCTAGAATTGAAAGTTCATTTGCACCACAATTTTTTTCAAAGGTCAAAATATAGGCCTGTGCGGCATATTTTCAACATTTATATGCCCTGAACTTCTCAGAGTTTAAACTAACACTAATTTTCTTAACTACCCCTACCTCAAATGAAAGGTTACCACAGATCTCAAAATGTACTGGTAACATTCCCAAGTTATGTCTCTGTGAGATGGAACACAGAAAGAATAACTGGGAACCAGTATGTAAACAAAATTAATTTTCTATGAATATTCCAGATCTCCCCAAAAGAGGCGTGTTTTGAGAAACAGCTGTATTTACAAAGTGCAACCTATATATATACAAACATTTATTCAAATAGAAAACTCTCTAAAATCGGGTTTTCTCACATTAGTACTCATTTATCAGAATTATAGCCTCAAAGAAATCACTTCGTATACTCTAACTTTTTCTTTACTGTACATTTTATACCCCCTCCCCTGTTTCAATGTTTTAAAGAATTTGAAAAGAGGACTTTAATTATTGCCAGCTTACCCTATTTGCATATTTTCGATAAAAAATGCCTAGAACCTGTTTAAAACTGTTTTGATAACATAATGAAGCATATTAGAATACTATAAATGTACTGTTTAGCAGTCAATCATTACAACATTCAAGATTATATAAAGTATCCAATCCAGCCTCTGTCTCCAGTTCACATCTTACTGTATGCCTATTTTTCTATTAAAGTACACATGTTCTGCCTGAAATGGTCAATTTAGAATTCTTGTCACAACAGTATCACCTGTATCCATATATCTGACACAAATTAGCTAATCTATATACTAGAAGTGTTCAAACAAAGCCATATTTTCAATAGTTGTATGAACTATGCAGATACAAGTCTGAGATATAAAATTCACTTGAAATGTTATAGAGTTGACTGCTAACATCTGATTTTTGCATAACTTCCAAGCATAGTTATTGTTTTCTGTATCAAGAACTTTAAAAACATAAAATCATAGCATTTACAACTTAAATTATTTGTTTTATGACCCAGGGGGTAGGCAATTTTCTCTGTTTTTTACCCCTGGGGCCTTAAATTTTCTAAATAATTTTGCTGTTTCCAGCAATTTGGAATATTTAGTACATATTCAGGATAGAACACACTATTGTAAGTTTTGTTGAGATATTTCTATTTTTCTAGCTTGTATTTATTATGCCGTGGTGATAAAAAAGCAGATTTGGGTGTTGCGGCTTACTTTTGGGTTATCGAAAGGACACACACACCCCATAAATAATATTCAGGAAGGATAGATGAGTTTCAATGACTGCGAAGAGTAAATATAAGCATTTCTTAACAATTTAACTTACAAATATGCAAATATTATGAATTATTTTGTATCCAGCACTTTAAGTAAACTATGCATACTGTAAACTGTGAATTTATGCTGAGTCATCATATTTAAGGCCCAGGATTCTATCAATCTTCATTAAATATTTAGAAAACTTCATATTTGAGTTAATTTCTTTAAAATCTGTGGAATAAAGCAAATTTGGTAAAATTCTGAATGTTCCCCTTTTTCACCCTATATAGGTTGCATTTTTGTAAATATTGACAAAAAGAGGCGTGTTTTGAGAAACAGGTGTATTTACAAAGTGGTACCTTAAAGCAATAATGACTGAGCCGTAGGCCAAGTAATTTTTGCCGTCGCAGTCAATACCACTATCCTACGGGCAGTCCATGGATCACGATAATGGCCAGTTCTATTATGTATATTTTTCTTTTCAAATTGTTCAAAGCAAGCTCTAGTTATTGTACGATTTATATAGGAAAGAGTGAAGACCAGTCATTGTTATAACATTGTTCAAAGATATATTATAATTATAATGATAGATGTTAATGATGTATAATGGGAGTTTGTTTTTTCTCATTTGCT
This sequence comes from Mytilus edulis, assembly GCA_019925275.1. Lineage (NCBI taxonomy): Eukaryota > Metazoa > Mollusca > Bivalvia > Mytilida > Mytilidae > Mytilus > Mytilus edulis. The sequence continues at coordinate 48,504,161 of CM034357.1, read as the reverse complement.
TTTTGGATTTGTGATCTTTGACACATGCTTTCCCGTTTCCATTTTCCATTTTATCATTTTATAGAAAATTATACGTCTGGACCTTTCACAAAATGCACACTTTTAGGAAAAGACTGGTCATTATATTTTATATGAACTTGTCATACTTAGAATTGGTTATGGATATTAACATGTAAATATTTTTTACGGAAATTTTCAATACAATACCGAATATGCGCTTCTAACCTCATGCAATGTACAATTTAGCCTATAAATAATACACTCTTTCTATATTCTATATCATGCATGTTTTTTTTAAACAGAAGACACAGTTTTCACTTTTAAAATATATAAGGGGCGGTCAATTTTATCGTTACTTTAATAATTTACATAGTCATTGCTATAGTCGGGTAGTTCTCAACAATTACTCGAAGATAATACAACGAACTGAACTGATTTGGATTATACCATTTATTCTTATTTTCATGTATGTGCTATTTTAAATCTAATTAAAATACGTATAATCTTTGTACGGTTAACTCACAAAGATTTTTTGTTCTTATAATTCTAAACAGCCAATCAAATTGCTGCCTGTGAATTTTTTTACGGCCTTCATTAGTACGACAAAGTCCAAGAATCATAAAAGGTCTTAAATCCAAGAGTACAAAAATACCAATGATTTTGAAATAAAAAAATAATGAATACTATTAATTAAAACTATTGTACAGTGGTTATAAATAATTGGAAAATGAACTGATATTTAAATTGCAATTTACATATAAATTTTGCATGACACGTTGGGTGACATCAACTGTTACGCAATTACCATGTTTTTCTACAGAATCATATTTCATCACATCGATTCTTTCCAGAGCATCAACATTTCAAAAAGAAATATTGTCCATTGTACACATACGTTTTGTTGACGTTTATATTTCTTTGATTGATTGTACAATTAATTTAATGTCATATTAACGTTTACTGCGAGTTTCCTTTATTCACAAGTATTGGTCTTTACAACATATTTGTCGACGAATTTATGTTATACGTGTAATATATTAATGGTGGTTGTACATTTGTATCGATGCACACATTATTTAGCTTACTATACTCACTGTCCTTGTCGTTATATCTTCCTTTTGTATTGAATTGTTAAAATCATAAGTTAAATTTAAAACCAAAATGTTAAGATCGTCAACAAATACAAAGAATATTTTAAATTAAACTTGAATAACTGAAATGTGATCTTTATTTTATATAAGGATGTAGTCGCATACAGGTATAAACATATTTATGATCAATAATTTTTTTAACTTATCGAATCTTCTTTCCTTGTATAGAACATCTGTTTATCTTTTCGTATGAAAGAACAATGACGAGAGGAAATATGGAGAAAAATCTACCCGACTGTAATGCAACCACCAACATAACCAAATAGGTCCGCATGGAGTCCCTATAATTCATTATTTCAAAGCAATGTGATGTCAAGCTTTTAACGGGGATCTCTATGGGATTACATTTATTTATATTGTTTACTCTTTAAAAGTTATATATCGTCTGTCTATGTGTAATTTAATATACCAGTTCAGACAATTTTTTGGTCATGATGATTATACATTTTCACTCCTGCACTCGTACTATGAATAAAAAAAACTATTTATTTGGTAAAAGTTATTTTCCATTCTCTATTACTTTACATATTTTCATTCATCTGTGTAAATTATATTTTGGCGGCATTTTCAAAAAAAGGTTCACATTGTTATATCATGTATTATTCAATGATATGGTCAACTCTCCGAAATCATCATATACTTAGACTAAATAACATATGTTTTTAGCGTATAATAATAGCATTACATTTACGTAAATTCCATATTTTTGGAATTGGTGCTAAGCGGGCTGATATGAAAAGTTTATCACATGCTTCGACTGTTATCACATGCTTTTCCGTAACGTCATCGCATGGCATTCCGGTGATACTCTGCAAATTTCCTCAATGGTACGTTTTCAGTGAAAAACATTACAAAGTCGAGTACAAAACAATAAGTTAGATACTGATTGAAAGTAAATTGTGTAAAATGAAAAAACAACAACAAAAAACAAATGATGAAATTAATGCATTTGTAAACATAATTTAGAAATTTACTTTAAAAAATGTTGTCGTTTCCAAACAGTGTTCATTGTGCTTATTGTTGAATTAGATTTTTATTGTCTATATCAAAACATATCATACTGCTTTTTCCCCCATTGTTGAGGCATATGATAGAAAGACCTCATATCGAATGCACTACATTTGGAGTCCAACGTCCGTAAATTTTTCACTCTTTCATATATTTGATATTATTTCATGGCATTTTTCATATCGCATATATTATCACCTCAAGAGCCACATGTCTTGAGGGCTGATACTGACACATAGCTGGTAATGTATGCGATATGAAAATAAACTCATCATTAATACCAGGACTAAATTTTGTATATACGCCAGACGCGCGTTTCGTCTACAAAAGACTCATCAGTGACGCTCGAATCCAAAAAAATTTAAAAAGGCCAAAATGACAAAAATGACATGTTATGATGAATGTTTGTTTCAAAATACTCAGCATTTCTGACATTTCAATTTATATTCTAGTGTTCATTATTAAAACCAGTCTAAAGTATGAAATCAAAGTGAAGAACTATGGTTGTCTGTCATTTACATTGTTCTTATGTGTTTAATTTGTAGTGCGTTCAAATATATAATTCTGACTAGTTTAACATTCGAATGAAATCAATAGTTTTCCTATCCACTATTTTTTTGATATTAATAAATCGAAAGTCACAAAATTCATAATATTCCTAGATTTAACACAATGTTGATCTTAACACTCTTGTCCTATAAGATTATTTGAGAAGAGACAAGAGTGTATACCAAATATATAAACCTTTAATGTAATATTCGCATTGGCATTTTCAACTTATCAAATACAAACCTATCTGGCCATGGGAAGGTCACTGTTTTACAAGAGAGATGTAACGTATTCTGTCATAAACAGGTACAAATATCGTATTATTAACCTCGACATAGATAAACTTCTGGATTCAGGTATGACCTGACGACAAGATAAAACCAGTCGTGATATAAACAAATGTTCATATTAACGTGAAGAAAATAAATTGTGAGATTCACATTACACGTGAATGGTATGAAAAAGAGATGTTGGGCATTCACAAATGACACAGGCACCCAACGGGGAAAGGGGATCAACAACAAAAAAAGTCTTAACTAATGATGTTTAGGACAATATAAAGTCCACATCAATAGTTCAGCTGATATAATATGTCAAGCAGTACATTGCACGAGTATGCAAAGTATATAAAAACTATATATCAATAGTTGTGTTATAGAGAAAAGTAACAACTGATGTTGTTTGGATTAGGACAAAGTTGAGTAGAAACATTTTTGTTGCGTGGATTTTTCGTTTTGATTTTGTACATTGCGCATTTATATTTTTCAGTTTGTGTCTATGGCCTAGGTCATATATTGAACTAATTTTTGAGTAAAATTTGAGGTGTTTTAATCATTTTTTTGCAGCACATTAGCTTCCTACTAAATATAAATGAAAATAAACAGTCTGCCCAGATATTGTTATCTAATAACATATTCATATGTTTGTGGTAGACACACTGTATCCCGCAAACTTGGATAGTACAATAGCAGTACATAACCGGATTTATTCTTGGTTTACAACTTGAAATCTGAAAATTGTGAGTCAGATTTGCAATTTATGTGTGTGTCTGTTTGTATAAAGAAAATAATTGATTGATTGTATAATCCAATATATTTCACAAATACCAAATATTTGTGTTTTTTTTTAATACATTTTTCAAGTTTTTGAAGGAGGGTACTAAAGAAAATTATTTTAGCTAATGTCATGATGTAAATGCTGAGGTGGTGATAATGATATATGAAAATATAAAGAGGGCTTGAACGCCGATAAAGTAAGACCATACCGAGAGTTCAAATCAAAATACTTAAAATATACAATCACAAAAAAAAAAGGAACACACAACAAAACATTACACACAACACTATAGGTTTAGCAATTCCAATGGTTTAGAGAAGAGCAGCAGTTTCTGATCCACTACTGACATCATATTTTATACCCAGAATATCATGTTTCATGAATTTAAATTGCTGAAAAAGTCACATATTATGAAAGATCAGTGCACTTATTTCCAATGTTTGTCACCTTTACACTTCAAGTACTTTAACTTAGTACTAAATTCAATGAGAACTGACGCAGGTTGATGTCGACGGAATCAGAACTTGTTACTATTTAAGGGTTTATCTACTAGGTCACACCGAATAAACTTTGTATCTTTCTGCTAGAGTATTATAGTGAATTAGTATAAATACTATCACAAGTTTCAACTTTTCTCTAAAGAAATATTCACTGTTCTACAAATACAATCAACATGATCTTCACAATACTTTTATGCTGTATGGTTGGTCAGGTAAGTGTTTTAAAAATGATTTATACTGATATTTTATTAATATCAAAATGAGAAGATTTGTTATGACGGAAAATGGGACAACTACCCCCACATTTAAGGGAACACACATATAACTTCAAAAAAAATTAAAAGTAGGGGGGGGGGGGTATGAATTATTTTCTTATAATATATTATGTTCCCTAATTTGTTAAACAAAATTCTTACCATGCAGATGACAAAAACAAATTCTGAATCCAGATTCCCCCTTTACCTTATAGTGTTGAAAGTTGAAACATATAATTTGATTAAAAGTAAAAAAATAAGTTCGCGAGTAAAATTGTTCTGACTCAGGAAAAAACACACCCTCTTGAGGCCCCCTAAACAAAAGTTGTAGTAGGCTACCGATTGAAATGTACATGTGGTGGATCATTGTCTCATTGACAATCACTCGAATCATACGACGTACTATTTTAGACGGTGTGGTTTTTCCTTTAGTAGTCGGCTATTAAGACCTCGGAATGAAAAATGTGAAACAGTATTGTGAAAATGCAAGAATTTTAATAATTTAATACTGTTTTAGGTAGAGAAATAGCTTTTTTGATTCGCTGCTTTGATTAAAAAAAAGGATACTAGTTTTTATATATTAACATGTCTTTCAGAATTTTGCTGCAACAACCATGAACCCTTCAACAAAACATCACGCACACCCCCATACCGGTACTCATCCAACGCATGCGCATCGTACTCACCCAACAGTGGAGCATCCCGTAAAGGAATCGTTTGCATTTAGATATGATCCAAATATGGTAAGTACTCCAATGGAAAATGCAAATATTTGTTAATAGATTTCGATATGATATTATTTAGAAATGACGTTTTGCTGATGTAAGATCCTGATGCAGTGTTCGGGATACAAAAGGAAACACAAGGGAAAAATAACGCATATAATTTGAAAGTGGTGAATTCCAAAATCTAATATCAAAGCATATTTGATAAAGGCTATATCTTTTCATATAGTTTAGAATGTCATCTTTGAAAATTTTATAAAATTCTTGTTTTTTTCCCTCGTTTTTGAAAGAAAATAGTGTCAATGTTAAATATTTTGAAAAATCTAGAGAGAATTATTGCATACAAATGGGTACCGTTTATTTGTCATACATTCCTTTTGCATTAATTGTTTGTACATACATGTATATTCCCTTTATAATTTTGCTACTTTAAACATGCATCATTTCTTTTTAAACGCAAATGTTAGTATTTTTTTATATTCGTTCATTTAAAAGGTATCTGTAGCACAATACATTGATCAAGACAAGTAATTCAAATAAAAAAAAAACCTTTCATTTTCACAAAACACGTTTCTTACAATTTATAAATATCTTTTTTTTCAGCACTTGATGCTTGCATCTCAACGTCATAAATGTTTCATTTACACAATGAATGGGCAAGAATCTACAGAAGTACACACACCACATGGACTCCATGAACTTGAGGTAGGTCATCCGAAAAAAACAACATCTTAGGGTTTGAGAAGCAAATAACCATTGGAACGAAAGAAAACCAAACGTCTAAATGTTTAAGTTATTTCAAGTTAGAATAAAAATCAATATTATGCAAAACTTAAAATCACAAAAGAAACTGAATTCCGACGAAAATTCAAAGAGATAAGTCCCAAATCAAATGGAATAATGTAAAGCTCAAACACATTAAAGGAATGGATAACAACTGTAATTTTCCTGACTTAGTAGAGGCATGTAGAAAATTGTGCGGATAACCCGGTTTTATAGCTAGCTAAACCTCTCACTTGTACTGATAAAAAAAGAAAATTCAGTAATAGTTTCTACATACACGTCTAGGACGGTAAATTAAGGTAAAAAGAGTAATCATCTGTTATTTTGGTGTAAAAATATTTAACCAAGGATCATTCAATTATCAACAAAAAAAAAATGTTTACCTACAACTACAAAAAAATGAAGTGTTTAAAATTTTCAGAAACAATCCTTTTCGACTCAGGGGCAAATATTTATTTTCAATTTCATAAAACAATGTGTGCTTGTTTTTACTCTTCAAGAAAAATACGGCCAAGAACATCACGAAAAAAAATCATATTTCGCTAGTATTAATTAAAAGCAATTTTCTCAATAAATATTAACCAATTCTCTTGTAAAGAGGTATCTCATTGGAAATCATTCCACATCTTCTTATTTTTATATATAAGAAAATAATTAACTAAACTAAATTTTTTTCTTGTTACATTTAATTGAAAATGAACCCTTGAAGGTTATAATTTATGATCATGTGCATCAAGCAAACACCCGAAACATAAATAATTATCTATTTCTTGTCTTTTGGTAGTCGATCACCTTTTTGAGTGTAAATATATATCAAGAGACAATATAACACTGGGTTATCAAATTATTTGACGGTAACCATAAACTATCCCTTTTATTTCAGAAAACGATCATCACTATCATAGATGATACATCAAGAACATTCAGTACCATGTCACATGATGCAGTAATAGCCGCTAGTAAAACATTTGCACATTTATGCAACAGAAATGGAACAACAACATTTAAATTGAATTAAAATATAATGTATTCATCTAAACTGTTCTATATATTGACCGTAACCTTAAGCCTACACATAAAGCAAAGGTTGATCACCCATTTCAACTTGGTGTGTTTGAATATTATCTATTAATTTGTTAGATGTAAAAGTAGCTGGATTATACATTTCATAATCATTACCATTGCTTTATCAGAGGTAAAAAAGTTTTATTCGTGAGTTTATGGCTGGTTGCCACCTTATCTGATTTTTGTTAGTATTTTAACAAAATGACAACATAGTGGGCTTAGTTTGTAAGTTTTGAATATGAATACGCTTGTCGTATTCCTGTTTCTGTAAATAGCGCAATGAATGAACCTGATTTTTGTACAAAACCATCACCTGTAGAATTTGAAATTCACAATCGTTTAAAAAAATTGATATATCATTGATCATATTATCACATAAAGTGAGCAAATACAACCATTTACCATTTTGTTCAACTCCACACTATACACGCAAATGTAAATGCAACAATGTACCACCTCTTCTCTAATCTAATACCCATAAAAATGACCAGACACACAAACACTTATTCAACTTACTGACGCCTGCTTGTCAACAACACCAACTATTGGTATTATCACAATTCCTCTATAATAATGCTCGTAATTCTGCTCAACAAGCATTTTCCAACAATATCTTTTCTTTCCCACTACACTCAATAATGTTTCTAATATACCATATTCTTGCAATAGGCTAAATATATTTTGTGTATAATATGGTTGTAAAGTTATTAGGTTTAACCGACCTTCATCTCATTTAGATGTATCATTGATGGTGTTGAGTTTATGTGATATGTATAGTATCTTCATTGTACAAACTATTGAGACATACATTAATCATTCTAAGTAGAGCAGGCAAGATATAATGTCATTGTGTGCACTTTTATTATTTTTTCGAACTTTTTACTGAATAATTGAGGTGTCTGACTCGCAGGAAACATTCAAAGAAAAGAACGATGTTATAGTATTATGCTCATCTAAAATAATTCGTACTATGTATGAAGTTGTTAGATTTGATATATGCCTTGTTTTGCTTTGTTAAATATTTGTTGATTTGTATTGCTAGCAAGATACTTGTGGTACTTGCACCTCCTGTCATTATTGTTTATGATATTCTCCTATTCTTGTCTTTTGTTTTTCCTAAAGTGCTTTGTCTATATGCCTTTTGGTGTTACATCGAAAACTTGTTTGTTGCTTGTCTATGATTTTGGCTATTTGCTTTGTCTATATGCCTTTTAATGTTACATATATAACATGGCTCTGTACTTAAACACTCCGTTTTTTGTGTTATTGTACTATGGTAAATTTGTCTTTAATTTTTGCTAATATGCTTAGTCTATATGCCAGTTTGTGCTTTGTTTTTTTACATATTTGTATGTTTTTTAGTATAACACAATGTTGATTTCTGTATTTTTGCATTCTTTATCTATAATATCTGTTTGTTTTATTCACGCATCGTTGTCAATATAATTTAGTCAACCATTTTCTATGTAAGAAAATGCTTGTATCAAATCAGAAAATTGACAGTTGTTCGATCTATTCGAATCTATTCGTTTGACGTGTTTACAAATCTTTAAAAAAAACTATACCCGATTACTTCAAAAATAAAGCTACACCTGTTATTTCTTATAATTACACCAAGTCTATTGCATCCACGGTTTTTAACCACAAGAGAGTTTTAGAGGCCTTTAACCTTAAAGATGTGAAATCCAAGCCTCCGGATGGCTCATGTTCATCGTAACAATACAATTATAGTCCAGCTGGTCATGTTATTACTGGTGACATTGGCATCGTTACCAATTAACAACTAAGAGAGTTGTTAGGCAAGGGATCAAAATATATCCTCCAGCCCATCAACTGGAAAAAGAGCTTCAAGTTACTGATGGATGCAGTTGAGGACTATGCCAGAAAATGGGTAAAGCGCGAACCAGACGAAGCAGAACTTGACACTTTGTCTGAATGGATCAAATCTATTCGCTCATGCATTCAAAAACTACGAAGCAATGTGAGTACTAGCCCTTTTCAAGATTCCGGATGTTGTGGATGCTTTATCCTCTTTGCATGACAAATATGTCGTTGTTCCAGCAGATAAAACCTCAAATAATATTATCTTCATATATATAAAAAAAAAAGACAGAATTTGCAATGTCTAACAACAGAGCTTGGAATAAATATAACTACTGGTAACCCTACATATTCTTTAACATCTTTTATTAAGTTTTGTACAAAATCATAAATCCGTCCTTCTTTCTTTTGGTATCAACATCAAAGAAAACGAAGAAAATTTACCATCATTATACTGGATACCTAAATTACACAAAACTCCATATAAAGAACGATACATAGCTGGGTCTTAAAAATGTTCGACTAAACATCTTTCTAAAGTACTAACTACTTTTCTTTCTACAGTTAAAGATGGGCTTCAAAAATATTGTGATGAGATTTATTCTACCAGTGCTGCTAACCATATGTGGATTCTCAAAAAATCGAAGATCTACTGCTTAATCGTCGATCACAATCTTTGCAATTTTGCGGCAACATAAAGACTTTTGATTTTTCTACGCTTTGTACTTTCATTCCCAGAGCTCAGTTGAAAGATCGACTTCACCATCTCATTAAACAGAGCAAAATGCTGGACTTTTTGATCGACAATAAATTTGTTGAGTTTGGAGGATTTATATTTCAACAGACAGTCGGTATTCCAATGGGTTTTTATTGTGCACCCTTACTGTCCGATTTGTTTTTGTACTCGTTTGAAGCAGAATTCATGCAAAACCTTCTAAACGACAGAAAGAAAAAGGCACCTTGCGAATTTTTTTTATTTTACTTTCCGATATATTGATGATGTTCTATCATTGAATAATCCATATTTCAGCCCATAGTTACATCTCATATATCCCAGTGACTTTGAAATTAAGATACTACTGAAACTAGAAGGACTGCTTCATACCTTGATCTTTTCCTCAATATTGACGCAGATGGACGACTCCACACGAAAATCTATCATACACGGGACGATTTCAACTTCCCAATTATCAATTTCCCATTTCTCAGCAGTAACACACCCTCTGCCCCTTCGTATTGTATTTACATATCCCAATTGATAAATTATTCTCGTGCTTGTTCACACTATACGGACTTCATATATAGGAGTGTGCTCCTTACGCAGAAACTGCCCCAACAAAGTTATGAAGAGGACAGATTAAAATTGACACTCCGTAAATTTTACGGACACCATCACAAATTGTTTGATCCATACGATGTATGTTTGACCAAACTAACTAAGGACATTTTTACCACATGTTAGATTGTGGTTTGTCATTACGTCGTCTTACCTTTAATTACCAAACGTGACTTGTTCCCGATTGTGACTGTTTTGCTGAGTGTGAATTCGCATTGCTATAGGACATGTTACGGTACTTTTCTATCCCAAATTCATGTATTAGTTTTGATGTTATATTTGTAATTCTCATCGGATTTTGTCAAATGTCTTCACGTCTTTTCGGTTATTTTCATGTGTTATGGTTATTAGATTTGATTTGGTTCAATGATGTATTACGTTTGCAGTTTGATTCTGAATTAACCGGACATAGATTATAGTCAATTGTCTAATTTCTACCCGAGTTTGATACTAATAAGTATTGCAATTTTCATTGTTGTTAAATGTTATATCAGTATTTAGTACAAATATAATATTAAATCAATCCTAATTCTATCTTATTTTTGATAGATAGTTTTATTCATTCAAATGTAACGTCATTTTTCATTTTTGGTGTGCTTTTTTACAAATTCAAATGTGACGTCATCATTTTTTTGTCCTTTTTTTTTTAAATTTCAAATGTGACGTCACTTTGCGTTGATGCCTTGACTAATTCGGTTGTGTCTATTTTTTTTAGTTGGATTGTGTTGGATTTTCTTTTTCGAACTTTTGGTCATCGATGCCGTTCAACTTTGTATTTGTTTTGGCTTTCAAACGTTTATATCTGGGCGTCACTAGTAAATCTTGTGCGGACAAAACGCACTTCTGGTGTATTAAATTTTAAGGCTGGTGCCTTTTGTTAGCTATTATTCGTGTGTTTCATTTTCAAATGAGTTCTTCTATTTATTTGTATTGTAATCCTGTAATGCTGTGTTGTCATTTTAATGTTATATTTAACATGGCCATAAAAGAGAGAGGTTTGGTATGCCAAAAAACCAAGTTCAACCCACCATTATTTCTTTTAACAAATGTCCTGTACTAAGTGAGGAATATAGTCATTGTAATATTATAATTCGTTTCTGTGTGTGTTATATCTTAACGTTGTGTTTCTGTTATGTCGTTTGTTTCCTCTTATACTTGAGTTGGGATTCACATTATTATAAGACGTGTCACGGTACTTTTCTATCCCAAATTCATGTATTTAGTTTTGATGTTATATTTGTTATTCTCATCGGATTTTGTCTTAAGCTTAGTTCGTTTCTGTGTGTGTTTCATTTTAATGTTGCTTCGTCATTCTCCACTTATAGTTAATGCGTTTCCCTCGGTTTTAGTTTGTGACCAGAATGTGTTTTTTTTCTATCGATTTATGAGTTTTGAACATCCGTATACTACTGTTGCCTTTATTTTTTACCCTGTGATGTTGCCATTTGAATAAGGACTCTCCGATTTGAATTTTCGTCGGAGTTCAGTACTTTTGTGATTTTACATTTTGGACGCATGAAATTGATCACGTGTTGTTTTCAGTTTTATTCTAAAACACTTGGTAGATACCTTTGCTGATAGACTATCAGACCAAAAGGGTATCATCAGCTCAGTAGTCATTACTTTGATACTGACTTGATTTATTACTCATACAAAATTGTTCGTTTGTGGATTTTGAAATTAGATAGACACTAAGGTTAAAGTGATCCCAACCATTGAATGATATCTTCTAAACAGCACTTACCATTGAGTAAACTGCCAACCGTACATGACCCATTGGTGGCCTTCGGCTGTTGTTTGCTCTTTGGTCGGGTTGTTGTCGTTTTGAAACAATCCCCATTTCCTTTCTCAATTTTATGATACGTAGCAAATCGGGAAACCTCTATTAGACCAGGAACATAGGTTACTAACGTTTTATAAATTTTCATGAATTTACTTTTTTTCCTTTTTAATCATCAATTACACGCTTATTAATTATTTATTATTTAACATGTGTTTTACAACAACAACAAAAAGTTGATTGAAAACACAAACACCGTATCGTTACGTTTATTGTCTGAAATTGTTCTACTTTTTTTCATTCAGCTACACGTATGCTCAACACACGATAATGAAACCGTATCTACAAATACAAATCAGACAAGTCAACAGTCATGAATGGAAGTAACTGGACTTTTGACTCGGTGTATCAATTTTGAAGTAGAAATACCTTAATGCTAAATAATAAAATCTGGAAGAGTTCCTAAGACAAGACCAGTGGGAAATATATTATGTTTCAAGGTACCCAGGTTTCCTACACAAGATACTCATTCGTCGTTATCATATGACTATTGTCGCTGCAAATAATGTTTAGCACCAAGAATCAGACAAGACACAAACTATATAAAACTTTAATGTAATATTAGCATTGGCCATTTTCGATCTAACAAAATAGAAACATATCTGACCGAAGCAAGGTCATTGTTTAAAAGGAGAGATGTAACATATTCTGTCATACACCGGTACAAGGAAAGGATTATTAACCTCGACATGACTAGATAAACATATAGATTCAGGTATGACCTGACGACAAGATTAAACCAGTCGTGATATAAACAAATGTTCATATTAACGTGAAGAAAATAAATTGAGAGATTCACATTACACGTGAATGGTGTGAAAAAAGAGATGTTGGGCATTCACAAATGACACAGGCAGCGAACGGGAAAAGGGGATTCAACAACAAAAAAGTGTTAACTTATGATGTTTATGACAATATAAAGTCTGCACAAATAGTTCAGTTGATATAATATGTCAAGCAGTACGTTGTTACGAGTATGCAAAATTTATAAAAGCTGCTACAATTTATATCAATAGTTTTGTCACAGATAAGAGAAACAGCTGATGTTGTTTTGATTAAAACAAAGTTGAGTATACACATTTTTGTTCCGTGGATTTTTTTTTTTATTTTGTACATTGTGCATTTATTTTTTCCGTTTGTGTTTATGACCTAGATCACATATTGAACTAATTTTTGAGTAAAATTTGAGGTGTTTTAAATCACTTTTTTGACGCACATTAGCTTTCTACTAAATATAAATGAAAACAAACAGTCTGCCCAGATATTGTTATCTAATAACATATTTATATGTTTATGGTAGACACACTGTATTCCGCAATCTTTGTTTGTACAATAGCAGTACATAACCGGATTTACTCTTTGTTTAAAAATAGAAATCTGAAAATTGTGACACCGATTTGCAATTTATGTGTGTGCCTGTTTGTATAAAGAAAATGATTGATTGATTGTATATTACAATATGTTTCACAAATACCAAATATTAATGTTTTTTTTGGGAATAAATTTTTAAAGTTTTTGATGGAGGGTACTAAAGAAAATGATTTTAGCTAACGTCATGATGTTGGTAAATGCTGAGGTGATAATGATATTTGAAAATAGGAAGAGGGAGTGAACGCTGAACAAGTGAGAAAGTACCAAGAGTTCATATCAAAATACATAACACAGACAATGACAAAAATAAAGAAGTAAACGAGAAAACATTACACACAAAAGCTGTAGGTTTAGCACACAATTTCAAGTAGAAAAACAATGGTTTAGAGAAGAGTTAACGGTTTCTGATCCACTACTGACATCGTATTTAATGCATAGGATATAATGTTTCATGAACTGAAATTGTTGAAAAAGTCACATTTTAAGAAAGATCAGTGCACTTAGTTCCAATGTTTGTCGCCTATCCACTTTAAGTACTTTAACTTTGTACTTAGTTCAATGAGAATTGACGCAGATTGATGTCAACGGAATCAGAACTTGTTACTATTTAAGGGTTTATCTACTAGGTCAATCCGTTTAAATTTATATCTTTCTACTGGAGTATTTTGTTTATTAGTATAAAAACTATCACTAGTTGCATCGCAATCTCGATTTATTTACTTCTTCTCCGTATATCCTGCCAATTATGAAGACCATGATGAAACAGAATTGTATCTACTTGTATTTTTTATATTTCAACAATACTATGTAAATCGGATTAATTTGAAATATAAAAAAATATTGAACACTCCAACCCCATTGTACAAGATACAAGTGCCATCCTAAAATATATATATACAACACTATCGTGCAAAGCAGGAGCAACGTTTACAAAAAATGTACCCCTCAGACACTCAATGGTCGTTCTGAGGATTGTCATGATTTTGGAGACAATGTTGACATTTTTCTGTCCTCAATCTTAATTATGGTTTATTCGTTCATAGATTTTGAAATGACATAGAAACTTAGATGAAAGTGATATCAAGCATTAAATGATATCTCCTCAACAACACTTATCTCCTTAATCTGTTAATAGCACTTATCGTTGAGTAAACTACCAACCGTACATGACCCATTGGTGGCCTTTGGCTGTTGTCTGCTTTATGGTTTGGTTGTTGTCGCTTTGACACCTTCCCCATTTCTTTTCTCAAATTTATGATACGTAGCAAATCGGGAAACCTCTATTAGATCAGGAATAGAGGTTATTAACGTTTTATAAATTTTTCATATATTTTCTTTTTCTCTTTTTTTAATCATTAATTACACGCATATTAATTACTTATTATTTAACAAGTTTTTCTGCAACAATAACAAAAAACTTGATTGAAAACACCGTCTTTACGTTTATTGTCTGAAATTGTGCTACTTTTTTTCATTCAGCCACACGTAAGCGCGACACAAAATAATGAAACCGTACCTACAAATACAAATCAGACAAGTCAACAATCATAAATGGAAGTAACTGGACTTTTGACTATGTGTATCAATTTTCAAGTAGAAATACCTTAATGTTAAATAATAAAATCTGGACGAGCTCATCAGACAAGACCCAATGGGAAATATAATATATTTTCAGGTACCCAGGTTTCCTACACGAGATACTAATTAGTCGTTATGATATAGCTATCGTCGTTGCAAGTAATGTTGAGCACAAAGAATCAGACAACACACAAACTATGTAAAACTTTAATGTAATATTCGCATTGGCCATTTTCAACTTATCAAATAAAAACCTATCTGGCCATGGTAAGGTCACTGTTTTACAAGAGAGATGTAACATATTCTATCATAACAGGTACAAATAACGTATTATTAACCTCGACATAGATAAACTTTTAATTTCAGGTATGACCTGACGACAAGATTAAACCAGTCGTGATATAAACAAATGTTCAAATTAACGTGAAGAAAACAAATTGAGAGATTCACGTTTCGAGTGAATGGTCTGAAAAATAGAGACGTTGGGCATGCACAAATTACACAGGAAACCAACTGGGGGAGCAACAACAAAAATGTCTTAAATAATGATCTTTAGGACAATGTAAAGTATGTATCAATAGTTCAGTTGATATAATATGTCAAGCAGTACATTGTCACGAGTATGCAAATTATATTAAAGCTGAAATTAGTTAATACAATTAATATCAATAGTTTTGTCACAGATAAAAGAAACAGCTGATGTTGTTTTGATTAAGACAAAGTTGAGTAGAAACATTTTTGTTGCGTGTATTTTTCGTTTTGACATTGTACATTGTTCATTTATTTTTTTCTGTTTGTGTCTATGGCCTAGATTATATATTAAACTAATTTTTGAGTAAAATTGGAGGTGTTTTAATTCACCTTTTTGAAGCACATCAGCTTCCTACTGAATATAAATGAAAACAAACAGTCTGCGAACATAATGTTATTTAATAACATATTCATATGTTTATGGTAGACACACTGTATCCCGCAATCTTGGTTTGTACAATAGCAGTACATGACCGGATTTATTCTTTGTTTAAAGGGAAACTTCGCAAAAAAATCAAAAATTGATATTATGTTCATTCTGTATAAAAATGCTCAAATTCATAGGTATTAAAGTTTTATTCCGCTAGATAAGAGATCACCATCGATTTTAAATTTAAAGTATCAATTATCTGCGTTCGGCCATTTTGTCTTCTTTCCCGATTAATAAAAACGATATGTCTATAAACCACAAAGGAACAAAACTACAGTAACCGATGTAGTCGTAATTGCGTGTCGATATCTTGTCAATCGTACGGTTGTTTTATCCGACTAACTAAGTTGATACGGAAAATATTCTAATTTTTTTAAATTACCATGGTCTGTTATTTTTAAACTGTTAATATTGGAATTAGTTAAAAAGTCAAAGTTGAAATCAAAAATAAGTGTTCCGTGAAAAATGTTTTCGAAAATCTAATTGTTCATAATTCTTTAAAGTTATAAACTTTATTCAAATAAATTCTGATCTTCCCTCATCTGATCACCAGCATGGCTTAAGGTATTACTCCCAAAGGTATTATGAGGGGTGTGAGGTCACACATCCAGGTATTCAAGCGATTTCCTGTCGGGCTTGCAAGTTCATGCATCGTTTCACTTCTGCAGGTATTGGTCAGTGTAAACGGCCGATAACTTATAACTTTCCATTTTGAACTATCAGGTGTATAATATACAACTCTGTCTTACTTGTCATTACTAAACTCATACGCTTGTTTATAATTATCATTTCTGGTGTAAAGAATATTATTCATAAAAATATAAATAATACCCAAAGAATAAGATTTGATGAAATTAAAATCTATTTAAATATTTTTTCCAAGTGTGAATTTGGGAAAATGTAATAAATACTCGTTGTCAATAGTGAAGGACAGATTGGAACATACCAGAAATATTGATTTAAAAAAATGTACGCACTTGTTGACGATTCGTTTATACGACTGGGTATAAAGTAACTGAACTATAGCGCAATTTAAAATATATACATGTATACATTGAACATAAGAAAGAAACATACTTTTTGTGTAAATTGGGGTAAAAGTTTTGTAAATAGACTAGTCCATGTATGCCAACAGTATGTAATCATCGAATGTGGATAGACTATTGTATACCAAAAGAAGAAGAAGAAGAAGAAGAAGAAGAAGAAGAAGAAGAAGAAGAAGAAGAAGAAGAAGAAGAAGAAGAAAAAGAGAACCAATTTGATTTAAATACAGGTCGATGTATAACTTGCTTTGGTTCATTGAAGTTGTGGACATAGTAAAATCACAGATTTATATATCAATTAGATTGTTCTGGAATAAAGGAAGAAATTCGTCATCACTACAATTGTTCCGACATGCATGTAATATATATGTGACTGGACGTACACTAATAATCCCCAAGGGATGTGAATATTTTCCAGGAAGACTATTGAGTATTAAAGTTTCAAATCAATTTTCGGATTTATTTTCTTTCTTGATATTCAATGACAGCAATTTAAAGAATAAACTGCTTGTCCGCTTTAGGGGTATTCTTGTCAGTGAAAACAGACTTATAATTACATTCAAAAATAGGGAAAGATGACATTAAATTCGCTCTGTCTTTTTTTTAAACATCGTTGGTCAAATAGCTAATGTATTATACGTTGTGAGACGAAGACTATTTTAATAAGGACATTCCCGATTATGAATAAATTTGGTTAATGTTTTTCACACTTGAAAAGAATATCTGTTCGTAATTTTTCGATTCCATTCCAAGAAGATCCTTAAATTTCCTGTAAATTTTTTTAAAACATTTTTTTTCAAATAGCTGAAGTATTCATGCGTCGTGAGATTTAAAATATTTTGATGAGAACATTAATACCATTCCTAAATAGGTAAATAAAGATCGCTTTGGATGGACTAAATTATATAATTGCAATTGTTACTGATCTGTTTGAAATATTAAAGGGTGCCGATTCTAATTTAAAATAGTACAATTTTTAGTTCGTACACTCGTGTTTAGAAGGCTATTTTTATCTATAAATTTATTCAATTAAAATAATTCAGTATTTTATCGTTACAAGAATAATCAGAAGTCATAATTCATTTAAAAGTGAGCTTATGCAAAATATATAAAAATATACAACAGCTATCCAGTTATTGTGCGACCTTATTACTCCCGTAAATTAATTTTAATTTTTTTTCTTACGTTTCTGTGTCTAAAACTATAACTGACTCCCGCTCATCATTCATACAAAATGTTGTTCTGAACTTCACACCTGAAATGGTGAACCGTGACGCCTAGATTTCACTGAATGAAGATCAAAAGGTTATTATTATATAATGCTACTCTTTTAATTACCTTGAGTTTAACTTTGCATTCAGCATTCACTAAGTGTCACAAAACAATACATTATATTTCCAAGAAAGTGAAAATGTTTGCTGGAATAAAGCAAAAAGGTCAGAATACAAACATTTTTTTTTAATACACTATCGATCATGTCAGTTTCATATGTTTGTTTAAAGTATTTGTAGAAAAAAAATCATAAAAATGTTCTATTGTATTATTTACTTTAATTACTAAAATTCGTATAAAAAAAGTCCACACATACATTTTACAATCTAATTTTAAAAGTTGCATGGCTATCACCTATTTTTCGTTGGTTAATAGCTACACCAAACGTCGTCGATGCGCTTTAAATAGCGTTATTATATGGTTAACGAACAAGACTTAAATGAGATTAAGTTCACTCCCGGCATGCAAAAAGACTTAAACTACGTCACATAAGTCAGGCAGTTTGAAGAAATAAAATTATTAATTACCAATTTTCTTCTTTATTACTTTTCAGATCAAAATAAAACTTGGTGAATATGTTTTTTTATGGTATTAAGAACATAATAAGATGAAAAGTGAAAAATCGCGAATTATCCCTTTAAAACTAGAAATCTGAAAGTTGAGAGACCGATTTGCAATTTATGTGTGTGTCTGTTTGTATAAAGAAAATAATTGATTGATTGTATAATCCAAGATGTTTCACAAACACCAAATATTTGTGTTTTTTGGAATCAATTTTTCAACTTTTTTTAAGAAGCGTACTAAAAAAAATATTTTAGCTAACGTCATAATCTTGGTAAATTAGAGAAAATTGTTGTCAGCCAAAATTTTAATGGCTTATATCTCAAAAACAAGAACTCAGGCCCTTCATATTTTTCTGCTTTTATTTGCTTCTTTATTCATATACTACTGCTTCGTAATAGTCTTTTGAAAAAGTGTATCAAACATCCCTAAAAGACAGTTTTGCTTACAAGGACCTGACTACACTTCGTTTACTTCCTATTTAAAGATATTACAGGATCAGATGGTTTTGTCGGATCAGTACTCACGTTTAAATATTTGAAGGCTGGTGTTATAGATACAATAATAGAATTGAATCCATGCTTGATTATATTTTCAAATATATTTGCCTCGAGAACCACCACTGCGAGTTTCATTGTCGAAACGCGCATTTCAGACAAATGGGAACCGCTTATGTTTTTTCTTTTCCTTTAAGCTGGGATCACACATTCACGATTTTTACTGCCGTCCTTGACAGGACCATTCCCGATTAAAATTTGTCAAAAGTCTGATCAAGATCCTGTGAATCGTGGATGGAAATTCGATTTGTATCTTTCGCCAGGTAAAATTCGACCGAGTCTGTCACGACTGCGTCCCGATTCTACCGAATGTAATCCGACAGAGATCAGATAGTGACAAGACAGTGAACCGACGCTGACGGAAGTTATCCGTTCGAAAACTGTCGGCATGATCGGGATGATCAGGTACTGTCGGAACGTAATCCTATTACAGTCCGCTCTATCGCATTGCAAACGGCTTTGTCTGGTCTCAGTCGTATTGTATTCTGTTATTGTCGGGACTTCTCCAGATCATTCCCGTTCCACAGGACACCGTCCCGAATACACAGAACATTGTTAGGAATTCGATCCGATACAGCAGATTCTGTCACGACATAGGCACGATTGTAATCCGACTAGACAAAATCGGCTGAGTTTCCCCGAATGTTACTGGACGCACCTAACTGTCGGGGTGCTTTGCGGAACTATTCGGACCCTTCCCGACCAGTAGGAATCTGTTACGAACTAAAACGACTGCGTTCAGACAATAATAGGACATTCCAGATAATTGAGGATACTAATCCGACTTTTTCACTTTTCGTGTCGTATCGCTGTCTGATCTCAAACGGGAGCAATAATCGGCAATGTGTGAACCCCGCATTACATCGTATATTTGTACTCATATTTACGTTTTGGTTTGCATCATCTCTTTTTAAACACATTAGTTAGTATCTTTTATATACGTTCATTAAAAATATTCCTGTATCACAATACCCCGATTAAGACAAGTTATTCAAACGCAAAACAAAATTTCAGTTTGATTTACTTTGGATTCATTAATTTTCGTCGGATACCAATTTTCGCGGATTTTGTGGGTACATTGTAACCACGAATTAAAGTATTCAACGAATTGCAAATTTTCTAAAGGACTGTATGTAGACTTTGCCAACACAACGAAATTAAATATCCATGAATATGCAAGTTTTCCTCAAACCACGAAAATTGTTACCCACGAAAAAAATGAATCCACAGTAATAAATATTTGGGACAGGATAAATGTTTCATACAATTCAAAAATATATTTTATTTTCAGCACTTGATGCTTGCATCTCAACGTCATAAATGTTTCATTTTCACTATGAATGGGCAGGAACCTACTGAAGTACACACACCACATGGTCTTCATGAACTTGAGGTAGGTCATAAATGAAACAACATCTTGAGATGTAAGAAGCAACTTACATTTTGGAAGGGAAAACAATCCGCTAACTGTTAAAGTTTATTCAAATTAGAATACAAGTCAGTTTTATGCAAAACAGCTGATACACACAGAAAATTACGGCTTAGTTTCCATAACATGGTGGTATATGTAATAGTCTGGTTTAACTATAACTGTAGTTTTTCGAATGATCCATAAAGGCAGAAACTCTATGAGCTGCTCTATATGCTCTACGATTGGTAGCAAGAAGAACAGGTCGCTAAAGTGGAGAGATTGTATAATTTGGTTCAGGTAGCCATATTCCTTAATAGTAACTTTAGCTGTTACCGGTATGTCCGTAATGCTGCAAAAAGAAATTATTGTACAAGTAAAGCGACAAAATAAAAGAAAATAATTAACTAAATCTTTTTTTTTTGTATAACATTTGATTGAAGATGAGCTTTGAAGGTCATAATTTGTTTTCACGGGCATCCTGTGAACACCTGACAAATATATATTTCCTGTCTTTTAGGCAGTTGAACATCTTTTTTGTTGAATTGTTGTAATATACATACATGTATGTAGGAATGTAAATATATCAAGAGACAATATAATACTGATTCATCAAATTATCTGACGGTAACCCTAAATATTTGATTTTTATTTCAGAAATCGATCATCACTATCATAGATGACACATCAAGAACATTCAGTACCATGTCACATGATGCCGTAATGGCCGCAAGTAAAACATTTGCGCATCAATGCAACAAAAATGGAACAACAACATTCAAATTGAATTAAAATATAATGTATTGATCACAACTGGTTTATATTGAACTTATTTCTGATATCTATACTTTTAACTGAATATACATTGATAAACTGTTTTCCTAAAAACAGTCTGCAATAGACTGTGGTCATGAATCGGAAGTTATTTTTTTGAAGGGCAAACATTTTTTTGTATCCTTACAATAAACATGATTTGTTTTCCGTTTATAACTTACTGAATCAAGTCATATATTTCTCCCTTATTTTTAGTGTAAAAAGTTATATAATAAAATTACCGAACTCCGCTTCTCTTCTGAAACATTTTTTTTTCTCAATTTAGAAATACGAAATTTTTTTACATAAAAACATGTCCAACACTTAAGATTAATGAATTGTTACTTCAAAGCTATATACTAAGATAAATCTAGACCACCCGCCAACTAGACCACCTCAAAAAACAAATTACTGACTCGTTTCTGATTAACTTCACACTATACTTTTAAGTCAAGAGAGAACAAATGACTCAAACCTCAAAAAACTCAAAACCTCATTTTTCTGGTAACTTGAACCCAGATTAAGTAAGGAATTCAATTTGTAGAACAGACATTTCGATATTATGACAGAAGAAATCAAGAGCACCTTTACCGCTTCTAAATACAATAAAGAAATCAAACGTTCAGATAATCACTATATAAAATTCGAACTACTTCATAATGCTTAGAAACCTGGAGACTCACACTAAAATTTTGAAAAATCCCGTGAAGTTCGCGAACTACACACAAAAACAATATTACTAAGTATTTATATTTTACTTGAATTAAGTATTCTTTTTTTATTACTCATTACTAGGAATTACTAACCAATTACTCATTGTTACTAGCAATTACTTATATTTTACTAGATATGAAAATAGTTACTTGAAACAAGTAATTGTTTTACTGAAAAAGTGTGTCCATCAAAAAATTTACTTATATTAAAACAAATACTAATAATAATTTTACTCACGTGAGTAAATGAATTACTTAATCCGTATTTAGGTAATAACTTACCCGTACTGTTTTTAGTAGAAAGAAATAACTTAGATTAAGTCATACAACTACACATTGTTTTTTATTTATACTAAAATGCTGTATGAAAGTTACTGGAATTACTTCTGAAAACATGGATATAAAACTTGTTATTACTAAGTAGGTTAAGGCACTACATCATGTTGGTTTCTTGCATAAGGCTTATTATATATAATAATAAATGCTTCCTATGAAATTTGAATCCATAATTTAACAATTTCAACAATATGTAGGTTTAAGTCTGAAAATTGCATAAGTTTGGATAACAATTTTCTTTAAACAGGCAATTATTCCAACTTGGAAATATTTTTAATTATATGGAATTTGCAGAATTTCCTGTGCTTGAAATTTTTATAAATTTCATGTATATTCTGTATCTTAATGTTCAATGTGGCGCCCAACACTTTCTATTCCAAAGTAGACAACACATTTTCAATAGAATGTACTGTGCTGCGCACAACACTATCTATACAAAATACGTTGTATGGAAAGTATTATGCAATGCTTAAAAGTAATAATGCAAAATAAACATAAAATTTCAAGCACAAGAAATCATGCAAATTACATAACTAAAAATAATTCCAAATTGAAAAAATAGCCTGTTTTTAGATAATACTTTGAAATGCTGAAAAAATTTGATTGGAATTACTTAGTATCAGAATTACTAGTCATTACTTAACCTATTTTCATATCAAAATATCTTCAAATTATTATTATCTATTTTTAATATAATTTTAATAATAACGGACTGCAATAAATTTTGATACTCTGCAATTTTCATTCTCAAAATGGTTTGTTACGAATCTTTGCAAAATGGCTAAAAGTCTAGGTTTTTTCGCTAATATTATGTGTGTTTAATTCAAAATTCACAGCTGTTTTAGTATTATCCTGCAATAACAAGAAAAGTAATGTTATGTTTGCTATAACTTTAGCGTTCCCTTTGTATATATAATACACAATAAATTTATATAATAAAACTAAACTTTTAGCCTTCCCAAAATTTGAATTCAAAACTTGTACGGCTAAAATTTTAACTGCATAAAAAACGATTAAATTTTTTAAGCTAAAATTTTAGCATTTTTTCGCAATTTGAACAAGTTCTTATAATGTTGAAGTTACATGATATGAAATACTAAAGTTTTAGCTTTTTCGAAAAATAATAAATTTTATGTTTGATACAGTAAATGTAAAATATTCAACATTTAAGATGTTGTGTATATTGTCTCAGGGTGGATATGGGAGGGGGTTCGGGCGTTGGAACTCCTGGAAACATATGGTTGGACCCTTCCCCTTTCCTCCTTTTGAAAATGGCTGTATCTGCCTTGTGTCTTGATTTTATAATACTAAGTAACACAGGTAGTTAACACGTAGGTTTTTACAGAAGAACAACAAGTAAGGAACCGTATTCATGCTGATTTTTTTTTTGGTCCCGCGAAATCTAAGCGCATTGCCGGGAAAGGCACAAGTCCTCTCAAAGTTATATACATTTGAAACATTCGCCAATTTACAATTAAAATTATGTACACTCTATGTTGTTCACTTCCTTCCAGAGCATCCTTTTGTATACTTCAAATTCATATTGGATACCAGACAGTACTGTATATTATATTGTGTGTCCACATATATTATATATGTTGTTTGTTCATTTGACAATATATAATCCATAAAGATAGAGTAAAGACAAGACAAATTAACCTAAAGAGGGTTTTTGGCTCTGAACAGGAGAGTGAAGATGTCTAAAATATGTTAAATAAAAGATGAATGAAAATAAATGTATAACAACCAACCATTGACCGAGCTGTTTGGTCATATAAACCAGCTATAGAACTTGTGTATGAACATATGAGTATCGTAGATACTTTGTTTACATTTTTTCATTCAAATAAAAACTAGATAAACAAGTCAAATATAAAGAAATACTCACGTAAAAGATTCCTGATTTCTCCCACTGTTCTTTGTATACTTCTTTCTCTAAAAGAAAATTCGCATTGCAGTTCATAAAACACAAACATTTGATGTTTTGTCATGTAACCATACATAAAATATAAATTTGCGCCATTTTATAGTCTTTAACATTCTTTATCTTTCAAACGCTTTAAATAAATGATAAATCTAAGGACTTTTCAAACGTTTAGGTGAGTTCAGCATAAAAAAGCGCTTCAATGATTTAACTTCTGTCTGTTAAAAGCTTGAATAATTGTATTAACTTTATATTATTTATATTAAGGTAGCAAAATACAAAGATTTGTTATCCCAAATCAGACAACTTTAAAGTGATGTAATTCCTTTCATCCTTCCCTATATTTTATAAATAAGGTACCAATGATAAGTTTTCCGAATTGTGATAATTTCATTATGACATAATTAATTGTGATGTAATTAGTTGCTTTATTGTGATGTCCCCACAGCTGGCCTTCCACTATTTTATCTTTTTTGTGTGTTATTTTGGCACTTCAACTGTTTCTGTTTTGTTTTTTACATCCTTAGCTTTCTAATATAAGGTTCTGAGCGTAAATGATGAAGATAAACCCAGAATAGCTTCATTTTTATCACTTTTGCAGCGATTTTTGTTGTAAACGGTTATCTTGGTCTGACCCCCAGTCACGAACTGTTTTAAAAATGCTGTAATATGTAATATGTTAAACAACACGGGCGGAAAATGTAAGGTAAAATTCGTTTGCTATAGTGGACAAAATGATGACAACAGTATTTTTTAACTCGTGCAACGTGTGATTTTGGAGGAAATTACCGATGCTCACGTTTTTATATATAATATGCATGTTTACCACTCTAGTTGAGATTATACATTTGTAGTTCAGAACCTTCCACTTAAGCATGTTTACCTTCTCATCCACTAGTGGTATGACTGAGAATGTCAACCGTTAAAGATAAGTTCAAAACAAAACAAATAAAATGATATAAACCAACATGAAAGTTTGTAGCCCAAGCAAACGCTTGCATTCAGTTATACAACTCTTAACATAAGTCGACATTTCAAAATTTTGGCATTGACAATTATGAAATCATTTGTGCACTCCCGCTGAAGAAGCATCCAGAAAAGCACTCCGGGGACATTTTGTTTATGAAATGTAATGGAATTTCTACATGCTATCAATTTTTATGTATGCATAAAACAAGTCCTTCATTTTTCGGCGAAAGCTTATAATTTTGTGTTATAACTTAATGTCTATAAAGTGAGCTGAAGTTTAATACTGGTATTATATGGCTGATTCACTCGTTGAAATTGATCTTTTTTCTATGGAGAACACTTGTTCTGCTGACAGAAATGATAGGGTCCTGATATTTTGTGTACTTTAATATCCTATACTCTCATTCAAGGTTTATCCTTAACTTGGTCTCAACTTTTGAATAATCTCTTTCAACTGTGTCTCTGAATGTTATTTCTGACTATACAGCTTATATGTATGTTCAACTTGGCGTTTATTTTTGTTGTAGTTCAGTTTTTTTGCTGTTCTATTGTTTTCCTCTTGTGGTTGATTGTTCGGTTTTGGTTTGTAATCCGGTTTTGTTTTTATTGTTTGATTAGATTTATGACTATGGCGGTATATTACTGTTGCTTTCAGTACGATTAAAGAGTTTGTTCATGATGAAGGCTATACTGTAATATTCATTGTCTTTGGCTGGATAGTAGATCATTTGGCAATCATGAAACCTTACCCAACTATAAAAGTTATTTCATGTCTAGAGTTTATCACTATGGAAGGAGGAAAATAAGAAATAAAACTGTTATGTTGAGAAACTTCAAAATACCCCAACAAGGAGAGTCTCAGTCCACGGTAAAACAAAAATTGAAAAAGGGCACTGTCTCTTGTCAAATGAGGTAAAAAATTATAAGCAACAAAGCAACAAATTCAAGAAGCTAAATGAAACACAATAATACATCAAGACAATAACAAACAATAAAAAGCATAAACCTGGTGGAACTTCAACCATTTTTTTTAAATTATGTCCTGTACGAAGTTAAGAATATGTCAGTTGTTTATCAGTTTGTCCGTTTCTATAAGCTTTTGTTATGGACAGGCTATTTGCGATGTTTTTTACTTAGATATTTCTTGGAGTTTAGTATTTTTGTTGTTCCTTTATTTCCTTTTAGCGAATGATTCGTTCCCTTAGATTTTGCTTGCAGTCTGGGTTTGTTTCCTTTTTATCGAATTATGACTATTGAATATCGGTTGCCTATATTTGAAACTATAAGGAGAAATTGTTCCATTTATATACATAAAAAAAACACCACACATTTCCATATCAGATATAATCAACAGACCTTGAGTCCTTAAGAATTCATTAAAAATATGGCCACTTCAACATGTTCAAATCCTTTTTTTTCTGTTTTATTATTTTTAGTATGTTTCTTCTATCAATAAATCAACAACTACTAGAAACTTATATATGATTACAATAATTTATTAACATAATAAATACATAACAATAAAATAATGTGAACATGTGATACATGTAAACTATGGAATAACAGAATACCATTAGCCAGGTCTGCCACCTGTTAACTGTTGTTGTCCTACTGGTAAATTACGAAAAGGGCTATTTGTAATAGAACCATGGTAAGGTGTTGCATAGGTACATTCTGAAAGCTGATTAAGTCTTTCATGTCTATATTCAGTGCATCTCAAACAAATGCAAACTGGTAAAATGTGCACTAAATAATGAGCATGACAGGTTTTAAGTTCATGCAATAACCTCATAAAATCTTCTGCACTTATATGTCCCTGTGAATTAACTCCATGTAAATTAAGTAAATAAAACTCATTAATGACAGAACGATACATTGGTTTGATATAAAGCGAATGAATTGCAACAGTATTTTTTGCACTGATTTTTCGTGGCAGAAGCAGTTTAACAAAGTCTGTTTCCAGTTGGAACTTTTCAATCAGTGGAACAAGAAGAGCTGTTTTGCCCTCTCTACATCTTTTTACTTCACTATTGTCATTTACTAATCATTTAAATAAAAAGCCTAATGTAAAATTGCGATTATACTCCGATAAAATAATTTCTATTTCTATTACATCATTTTCATTTTGCATTTGCATATAATTATTAACAACATCTAATAAAAACTCACTTCTTTTTAGGGCTAAATGAACTTTGGTCTGGGGCGCAATGGTAACCACACTGGGTTCATCATCATGACCAAAGTTTAAATGAAGAATTAGCTTATTCATGATAGAATTGCAATATCCCTTTTCCTTTTTTTTTCCTAACTTTTTAATTATAGTTCCCTATTAAGAATTATATTCTTGCCCTCCCCAAAAAGGAAAAAGGATAGAATCAGATATGTTTTCAAGATGCTTCTACACCATAGCAAACCTTCAGACAATCATGTGGATATTGTTTTTAAAACACTATTTGAATGTCCAAACATTTGGTCTTTAATGTGACCCTTGAAGGTTAATCAAGAATCAACAAAATATAGTTTAATATATCCAATTATCTTTAACAATGACAAAATATAAACAGTTTATAAATTATTCTTATAATTCATCATTGCAGTGGGTCAAACAGCATAACACTTCTATAGGCCACGGTGGACTGAATATAATATATTAACTAGAGGCTCTAAAGAGCCTGTGTCGCTCACCTTGGCATATGTGAATTAAACACAGGAAGCAGACAGTTCATGACAAAATTTGGTTAAGGTGATTGGGATGTGTTTGAACATCTTACTTTACTGAACATTTTTGCTGCTTACAATTATCTGTGTCTATAATGAACTTGTCCGTGTAGTTTCAGTGGAAAATGTTAGTAAAAATTTACAAATTTTATGAAAATTTTTAAAAATTGATTATAAAGGGCAATTACTTCTTAGGGGGTCAATTGACCATTTTGGTCATTTTGACTTATTTTTGAGTCTTAAATTGCTGTACATTATTGCTGTTTACAGTTTATCTCTATCTATAATAATATTCAAGATAATAACCCAAAACAGCAAAATTTCCTTAAAATTACCAATTTAGGGGCAGCAACCTAACAACGCGTTGTCCGATTCATCTAAATATTTCAAGGCAGATAGATCTTGACCAGATAAACAATGTTACTTCTTGTCAGATTTGCTCTAAATGCTTTGTTTTTTGAGTTATAAGCCGAAAACTGCATTTTACCCCTATGTTCTATTTTTAACCGTAGCGACCATCTTTGTTGGTTAGCCCGGTCACAAAACACAATTTTTAAACTTAATAGCCTAATAATGATTCTGGCAATGTTTGGTAAAATTTGGCTAAGTAGTTTCAGAGAAGAAGATTTTTGAAAAAGTTAACTTAGATTTACGAAAAAATTGTTAAAAATGGACTATAAAGGGCAATAACTCCTAAAGGGGTCAACTGACCATTTTGGTTCTAGTGACTTATTTGTAAATCTTACTTTGCTGAACATTTTTGCTGTGTACAGTTTATATCTATCCATAATAATATTCAAGATAATTACCAAAAACAGTAAAATTTCCTTAAAATTACCAATTTAGGGGCAGCAACCCAACAATGGGTTGTCTGATTCATCTGAAAATTTCAGGGCAGATAGATCTTGACCAGATAAACAATTTTACCCATTGTCAGATTTGCTCTAAATGCTCTAAATGCTTTGGTTTTTGAGTAATAACCAAAAACTGCATTTAACCTCCATATTCTATTTTTAGCCGTGGCGGTCATCTTGGTTGGTTGGCCGGGTCAAAAAACACAATTTTCTAGATACATCAATGATGATTGTGGCCAAGTATGGATTAATTTGGCCCAGTAGTTTCAGAGAGGAAGATTTTTGTAAAAGATCATGGAGATTTACGAAAAATGACTAAAATTGACTATAAAGGGCAATATCTCCTAAAGGGATCAACTGACCATTTTGGTCATGTTGCCTTATTTGTAAATCTTACTTTGATGACCGTTATTGCTGTTTTCAGGTCTCTCCATCTATAATAATTTTCAAGATAATAACCAAAAACATTAAATTTCCTTAAAATTACCAATGTAGGGGCAGCAACCCAACAATGGGTTGTCTGATTCATCTGAAAATTTCAGGGCAGATAGATCTTGATCTGATAAACAATTTTACTCCATTTCAGATTTGCTCTAAATGCTTTGTTTTTTTAGTTTTAAGCCAAAAACTGCATTTTACCCCTGTGTTCCTTTTTTTTTTGCCATGGCGGCCATCTTGGTTGGTTGGCCGGGTAAAAAAACACAAATTTTAAGCAAGATACATCAATGATGATTGTTGCCAAGTTTGGTTTAATTTGGCCCAGTAGTTTTAGAGGAGAAGATTTTTGTAAAAGTTAACGACGACGGACGACAGACGATGGACGACGACAGACGACGGACGACAGATGCCAAGTGATGAGAAAAGCTCACTTGGCCTTTTAGGCCAGGTGAGCTAAAAACATGTTATGAAAACATATTATGCCAACATGAATCGTGAAGCAATACAAATAATTCTAAAACTTTCTGATCACTGTGCTCTTAAAATTACATTCTGAGTTTTTTTTTTAGTCAGTAAAATTTGAATGTATTTGCAGCTTTATTTGGATTCATTTTAAAATTTTGTAAAATTTAAACCATTTTAAGCAATGTATTGTACATGGTATACTATGTTTGAGGTATTTTTGTACAGTTCATAACAAGCCTTTTTGCAATTATATACAAGTTATCACATGTACAATATTTCTGTACATGATATAACATGTACAAAATTGCAACTTGATATAACATGTACAAAATTGCAACTTGAATACAACATATATAAATATTTACATGATTTATGTACATATATATACAAAAAAATATCCTTATTACTGTTGATTCATTTTTTATCATTGTTTTCAGAAGTTAAAATATATATTTCTCAATCAATTTTGTTTTTAAATTTAACACTGTAGCATTTATTTCTCATCCTAGCTGTACTCTAACAGTATAATGACTTGGACAGGTAAACACTTACTCTTTCATTCAATCCAATAAAGAGACAATTTTGAGCATAATCTCTTCATCCTGGCTGAACATTAACAGTATGAAGATCATTAAACACAAGTATTTGTCTTTTATTCAATTCAATAATTAGACAACTTGTATATCCAAGCAGAATGATGAAGTAAAAGGATTATATCTATATACATTATGGTTCATATTATAGGTAAAGAAAAATAAAGTTCAAGATGCATGATGCGTGAATATTTTGACATTTATGTTGCAAAAGATTATCCACAAATTCTGAATGTCCACAAAAAAACTGATAATGTAACAAAACATGGAATAAATAAAGAAACTATACCTATTCACAGAAACTTAAAACATTGTTTATATAAACAAACAACTACAATAATTATATTAAAGTCACAAGATAGTCATTATTATATCATTATCCTCACTGTAACTAAATATAACTATAAGGTTCAATCTCTTTCACTGATCTATAACTTTCCTACTTTTCTCATTTTAAAGATAAAAACTCTTTCATTCAATCCAATAAAGAGACAATTTTGAGCATAATCTCTTCATCCTGGCTGAACGCTAACAGTATGAAGATCATTAAACACAAGTATTTGTTTGTTTTTTTATTCAATTTTAAAATTTGACAAGTTTGATATCCAAGCAGAATGATTAAGTAAAAGTATTATATCTATGTATATATATCATTGCAAAAATCAAGGTCATCTTTGAATTGAATTTTCTTTATATATATTAAGTTCTTGCTAAAAAAAATCAGACTTAAGCAAAACTTTACTGAATTTGAACTTATGAAGTTGTAACTTTTCGGATATGTCCCTGTTATACACATGGAAACTTTTTTCTCAAGCTTCTTATACTATGTACATGATATAGGGGTGTATACAATAAACAGTGAAAAACAGTACTCATAATTATGATTTTTTTTGTGCATAAATATGAACTTAATGGAAAGAACTGTGTAATACACTCTTTTGTTTGCAATGCAGACTCATTTACTCCATGAAAAAATAATATTGAAAATTTGCAGACATAACAAACATTTACACTTAGTCTATCTATTGAAAAATTGAAAAACTTTAGATAAATAATAATGTAAATTCAAGTCAAACAGAATAAATATATACATCCATGTGTTCTCTTTCCTGATTTTTATTGTTTGCTTTGCATTTGCTTTGCATTTGGTCAAACTTATGGTAAAGTTGCATAACATAAAAAAGATCTGCTGTCATAGAACTGCATGACTAAACTAAAGGTCACAATATTTTCTTGAAGGGATTTTGTTATATATTAATATATTTTTTTATATTTTTACTTCACAGGCTTTTTTACTCTTCCTATTATCGATTTTCATCAATAAGACAAAAAAAAATTTACGACATTTTGCAATACCATAGTTTTATCATAAGTAGATATACATTCAACTTATTTGAAATATGACACAAAGTATCCTGAATTTGTTGTTTCATATCAGATGAACTTTTTTAAATCTTAAAGGGGCACTAGCTACGAGATATATAAAAAAAAAATTATATATTATTTTTTTTGCTCAATCACTAATGAAATACAATGGTGAAATAATAATTCGCTTTTAGCAGCAAGTATGATTTAGTTCTGTCAAAATAAGCTAAAATCATTGATAATGAATTATTCACTTGCAAGTGAATAATTCAACCTCATAGAATTTGTATTAATGTGAACTTCAATTTAACTCCTTAGCTTGAAATGGATAACACATGAATTGAATGTGTAAAATTATTTAAAGGAAAAGAATATCAACATTGAAAGTGAAACAAAGGTAAATCAATTGATTGACTGATTTGATCCACAGAAAATCATTCTTATACAGATAAAAACGATGATAAACATTAATGTTTCATCTATAATATAAAATTAAATAGACCTAGAATAATCCAACAGCATGAATTTGCTTGATCTATTTATATCTATATTTATGTTTACATCGCTTATATGGTCATTGAATGACTTTAGAGGTCAACTCAATAATTAATTAGATGGCGGTCTAGACTGCGAACACACGAAATGTAATTTTATACCGTGTCCTCTTAATAATTTATTTTAGACTTTAAATAAGTTGGATAAATGTTAACATTATTCATTATTATAAATCAAATACTAGAAATTAAGTAAAGTCGGTGAACATGAATTTGACAGCTAGTGCCCCTTTAACATTTAACATTTTTTTTACAAGTTCTTTACACATATCTTCCTTCTTTTTCTTTTTTTCTCTGTCTTGTTTACATATGTTTTCAAGTTTTTAATAGTACCAATATCAGTCAGTCTTACTGTACACTTCTTGGATTCTGCTGCATCTATTTTCTTATTTCCTGATCTTTTTCTGCCTACAAAACATCAACTTATTTTACTAACTAAAAAGACTATTATTATGCAAATACATTGCTTTTAAAACTAGAGGCTCTAAAGAGCCTGTGTCGCTCACCTTGGTCTATGTGAATATTAAACAAAATCTTACTTTGCTGAACATTACTGCTGTTTACAGTTTATCTCTATCTATAATAATATTCAAGATAATAACCAAAAACAGCAAAAATTCCTTATAATTACCAATTCAGGGGCAGCAACCCAACAACGGGTTGTCCGATTCATCTGAAAATTTCGGGGCAGATAGGTCTTGACCTGATGATCAATTTCACCCCCATGTCAGATTTGCTTTAAATGCTTTGGTTTTTGAGTTATAAGCCAAAAACTGCATTTTACCCCTATGTTCTATTTTTAGCCATGGCGGTCATCTTGGTTGGTTGACCGGGACACCGGACACAATTCTTAAACTAGATACCCTAATAATGATTTTGGCAATGTTTGGTTAAATTTGGCCCAGCAGTTTCAGAGGAGAAGATTTTTTAACCAACTATTATTTTATACTAAATGATTTCTCACCTATTTCTGATTTTTTATCTTTTGTCGATGAATGATTAATAAGTCCTGTAATTGCATCTGAAATGAAAATCAGGATTTAAAAAAAAAATTAATTCATTCTAACCTTCCCTGAAATATTTGTATGGAATTAATACAATTAAAACTATTTGAAATTTGCATTATGAAGATGAAACTTCTTTTCACAAACTGTTATCATCCTTTTCCAAATCTGAATAAAATTCTTTTATCAGTCAAATCTTCAAAAGTATACAAGTTGCAATTCAGAATGTAAATAAGATTTAAAAGACAAACTGTGAAAAAAACAATCTTTGGACTGATATAAAGTTGTAAAAACTTTAGATTATTTACCCTTTTTAGTATTTTTACCAATCCTTTCATATTCTCCAGTAGTTTCACGGATCCTTTCTAAATTTTGGCAAACATCTAGTATTGGATTATTTAAATCTGGAAAATTAAACAGTTGAGTAACAATGTAAATGAAAAAGGAGAAAAACCAAGCTTATTCCACCAGGGATGATTCTAGGTGTTTTCAAATTGGTCCCTAAAACATCAAATTGGGAATTTTTTTAGAATAAAATCTAAGACGAAATAACATTGATTTCCTGTAAAAACGTAAAATGTATATCATTAAGTTTAACCTTTACACTGATGTTCATGTAAGTTGTAACATTTTGGATAATTCTGGATGGGCTACTGTAATTACATGAATATTTTTGAACATGAGGCACTTGTCTATCATCTTAGCTATAGTTACCTAGGCCTATTCCAAAAGCATTTCAGCTAACATAAATAAACCACTGAAAAAAATCATTCATCGGGTATTTTTTCAACAGCAGGTCATCTCTATAAATTTACCTTAATTCAAATGGAATAAATTATATGTTTATATAGAACACAACCTTCAATGCCATGACAGGCAGAAATTGGTTTAATATAAAATAACATATTAAGGTGTATGCAGTAATATAAAAACAAGAAACTGGAAAACAATAACAAAATGTGACAGATTTCTATTATTCAGATAATGAGTATTCTAATGCAATTTGGATGTAACAATTTTTTTTTCATTGGCTAAAATTTGCTGTCAAATCCACAGTTGGTCAGGCTTAACTAAGGGGGGACCCCCCCCCCCCCCCATTTTGAATTGATTGAATCAACAAATGTTCGATTACTACTATATAATTGAAAATAAAACAACACCTACCTTGAATTTGGCGTTTTAGTGTAATTTTATCGTAATTTGAAGCGTACGGGTAAGGTAATAACCTCCAGTTTGTAAGTTTTCATTTGTATGACGTCACGTTTAGCCATGACATTTTTGTGCCAAAATAATTCATTAAATTTCGCGTTTTTTTTGTTTCTAATTGTCAAATTTAGTCGTTTTTTAAAGTTTTATCGTACTTTTTCTTTTTGTAATGCATTAGAATCGGAATAACAGTACTGTACTTGAACAGTTGTCACTGTCAATTTTTATTTCATGGTTGCACATTACTGTTTTACTGTCTCTGATACTGTCTACTGTGTAACAATTGACGGTGGCAACTCTTCAACTACAGTACTGTTATTTCTAATGTAACAGAAAGTAAAAAAAAATATTGTTTTCTTTCATAAAAGTTGTACCTTTGTTTCCTGAATGATGTATTATGAATGATATAGTGTTGTGCATCATAGATGGAATGTCAGAACTGACAGATAGATTGAAAATGTCTTTATATGTCAAGCTGAGATATGAAGTTAATTCATCTCTCACTTCCTCATATATGCCTCTAGTGTTGTCAACATAATGGTTAAACAGGATCTCCAACTTTTGGCAATGATTTAAATGGCTTATAATTCTGCAGATACTCTATAATTTCAGCTTTCATTTCTTTTGCTTTTATAACTAAGAAGGTGGGCATTCCTGAGGAAATATTTTTCATTTACTTCAATTAAAATAAATAAAAAAAGTATATAGGAACATGTAAGCTGTATTACTGTGAATTCATTTATTTTCGTGGGTACCAGTTTTCGTGGATTGTGGAAAAATTGTGTTTTTTTGTATATTTCATTTCATGGTTTTTATTATGTGTTGAAACAAGCCTAGAGAAATTTGTGATTCACCTACACCCACGTTATCCACAAAAATTGGTATCCCACGAAAATCAATAAATCCACAGAATCTTAAAATATAAGCAAATAAATTGTTCCTCCTATTTTTATTGCATACAGTTTAATATCTCATTTCAATTTCACTCATTTGACTCATGTGTAGATCTTACTTTGCTGAACATTTTTTGCTGTAACATTTTATCTCTATATATCTCCAAAAAAAATTGAAGATAATAACCAAAAACAATAACATTCCCTAAAAAATAACTATTTTGGAACAGTAACCCGACAATGGGTTGTTGGATATGTCTGAAAGTTACAATGCATATAGATCTTAACCTGATAATGACTTATTTTTATACCTAACATCGCTGAATTTATTTACTTTAACTTCTCTCTATCTATAATAGAATTAACGATACAATGAAATAACCAACAAATCAACCATTTCGGGACGGTTACCAAACATGGGTTGTCCAATTGCACTGTTCATCTTATGGCAGATAGATCTTGTTCTATTACTTACATAAACCTCCATTATTTTTGCTCTAACTGCTTTAGTGAGATATAAGCCCAAAACTGCATTTGTCCTTTATATAAATAAGAAGACGTTGTATGAGTGCCAATGAGACAAATCTCCATCCAATTCACAATGAATTCAAATTTAACAATTGTAGGTCAAAGTAATGCCTTCTTCACAGAGCCTTGGCTCACATCCAACAGCAAGCTATAAAGAGTCCCAAAATGACCAGTGTTACACAATTCAAACAGGAAACAAAGGGTCTTATCTATTCACAAAACGAGAAACAAGAAACATATATGAAACACACCAACAAACGACAACCACTAAACAAAAGCCTCCTGACTAAGGACAGGTGCATATAATAAATGCAACAGGTGTGAATGTTTTAACAGACGCCAACCTTTACCCTAACCTCATTTACAATAGTATAACTTTACAACATGAAAAGACGCACTAAAAAATTTAATTGAAAATGGCATAATTCTATTAAAAAGACACCAATTTCACAAAAACCACTAAACTATGTTCTTTTTCTTAGCAACAGCATCAAGATTTGTTGATGAATCAAATCATCAATTAAAATTTATAAACTATATACCCTAAGGAACATTCACTTTAAGTCTTTTTGAAGTATTTGACCCATTAATTTCAGAACGGAAGATTCTTGAAATAATTCATGAGGATTATAGCAAGTGATGGCATAAGCTCAAATGACTATCTGGATCAAAAACTAAATTTCAGGATTTTGAATGGTTAAAGTAATGGTATTAACTTTCATTGTCCCCTATGTTAGCTTCCTCTTTTTAATGGTAATAGGTATATAACATATTCATATTATCACTCACCTTTTATTGCTTTTAATGGAGAACTATCTTCACTTGTAAGGGATTTCCTAGCTTTTAATGGAGAACTATCTTCACTTGTAAGGGATTTCCTAGCTTTTAATGGAGAACTATCTTCACTTGTAAGGGATTTCCTAGCTTTTAATGGAAAACTATATCTTCATTTGTAAAGGATTTCCTAGCTTTTAATGAAGAATTGTCCACACTTCTTTTTCCTATAAAGAAATTAATTGTAAAGTGTTAGAAGTAAGTGTTACGAAGAAACTTGTGTATTCTTTTTTAAGTCAGCTTACTACACAGTTATGTCTAGAACAGAACAAATATATCAACATACAAAATATAGAAAATACCTACCATTTCTTGCTTTAAATGGAGAACTGTCTTTGCTATTTAAGGATTTCCTAGCTTTTAATGGAGATCTGTCATCACTATCAAAGGATTTCTTATCTCTACTACTTACAATTATGTCATAGTTTATTGTTATACCTTGGTTGTATCAATAAGTGTGTATGCATAAACTGTTTCTTAAATTACTTAAAATGTTAATATTTATATGTTGTATCCTATAAGAACAATGAAAATAGGCCTATTGTGTTTTATTTTTTGTACTATCAATTCCAAGTTTACTTTCCACAGCAGTCACTGTGACTCAGAGTGAGAGAAAGTATATTCCACTTCGTATCTTATCACCTATTTTCCTACGTTAGTTCTAGGAGGAACCCCATTCCTAACTCTTTAAATAATTAATTTTCTTTGAGTCAGTGATCATGACTCCTTTCCGTACAAATTTATCGGTTCAAATTGCGATCGTTTTAAATAAAATACAACATTTATTGACAGAACGAGCTAATACTGGACATGTCGTTTGACTCAACATTTAAGGAAGTGAGACAACTCGAAACGATAATATGGTAGACTCCATTTCGCCTGAAGGGGTGTTCTATGATGATGACTACATTCATTTTTTTTAAAATGATGCATATGATTTACAGATATGCAACAACAATAACCCTCAATAGCAGACATTCATAGAAAAGATCCCATGAGATATAAATTAATTGAGTGGGGAATCCAGAGCTAAAACCCCTTGAAGTCAAGAAATCTATACGCATGCGCATAATTACCAAAACAAACCTTTGAGCAAGATCGTTTATTAAATGTTGACTAAACGACCTAGATGGTTCTCTATTTCTTTATGGAATTACAATGATCTTAAATATCAGTTTCATAACAATAACATATAAGAAAAACTCCACTTCATTTCTTATATGACAAAGATAGATTTATCGGAATTCCGAGAACTATCGTATTTTATCAAAACTGGGATTCCCTCTGACGTGTTTCTAAATTTATAAAAACACTCAATATAAATACTGCTTAATTCTGATTTTCCGTGTTGTTAAAAACACGCATATAAGTCAACGGAATTATCAAATAACATATTATCACTCACCTTGTATTGCTTTTAATGGAGAACTGTCCTTGCTTGTAAAGGATTTCCTAGCAATTAATGGAGAGCTGTCCTCAGTTGTAAAGGATTTCCTAGCTTTTAATGGAGAACTATCTTCAGTTGTAAGAGATTTCCTAGCTTTTAATGGAGACCCAACAAACCCCCACCAACCCCCCCCCCCCCCCCCCCCCCCCCCACACACCCCCACCCCACCCCCACCCCCCCCCCACACCCAAACAACAAACACCCCCCCCCACCCACACAAAACCAACAACAACAACCACCAACCCCAACCACCCACCACCCCCCCACCCCCACACAACCACCACCAACACCACCCCCCCCAAACCCCCACCCAACCCCACCCCCCCACACACCCCCACCAACCCCCCCACCACCCCCACCACCACCACCACCCAAACCCCCCACCCACCCAACCCACACCCCAACACCCCCCACCACAACCACCCCCACACCCCACCCACCACCAACCACCACCACCCACCCACCCACACACCCACCAACACAACCCCCCACACCACCCCCCACCCACACACAACCCACCCCACCCCACACCCACACCCCCCCACCCCACACCCCCCACCCCCACCACCCACACCCACCACCAACCACAACACCACCCCCACCACCACACACCACCCAAACACCAACACCCCACCCCCCCACAACCCCACCACAACCCCAACCACACCAAACCACACACCACCCCCACAACCAAACCCACCCCCCCCCCAACACCACCACCACAACCACCACCCCACCCACCAAACACCACCACAACCACACCAACCCACCAACCACACCCCCACCCCAACAACACACCCCAACCCACCACACCCACCACCCACACTCCAACCCCACACCCACCACACCACCCCCACCAAACCAACACACCCCCACACCACACCCACCCACACCACCCCCAACCCACCCACCACCAAACCCCACCACCCCACAACCACCCAACCACAAAACCCACAACCCCCAACCCCACCCAAACCCCACCACCCCCACACCCAACCACCCCCCAACCACAACACAACCCACAACCCCACCAACCCAACACCACACCACCCCCACCCCCAAAACCCACAACCCACACCACCCCACCCCAACCCCAAACCACCACCCCACCCCCCAACACCCCCACCCCCACCACCCCACCAACCACCCACCACCACCCAAACCCACCCAAACCCACCCACCCACCACCACCCCAACCCACCACACCCCACCACCCCCACCACACCCCACCCCCCCCCCCCACCACCCCACACCCCACCACCCACACAACCCCCACCCCACACCACCCACCCCACCCCCACACCAACATCACACCAAACCCCCCCACCCCAACACACCCCCCCACCAAACCCAACCCAAACCCACACACCCCAACCCCCACCACACCCACACCCCACACCCCCAACACACAACACACCCACCCCACACACCAACCACCACACCCCACCACCCCAACAACACCCCACCACCAACCCACAACCCACCCACACAACCCCACCCCCAACCCACACCCCACCCACCCCACCACCCACACACCCCAAACACCCCCCCCCCCCCAACCCCCCACAAACCACCCAAACCCCCCCCACCCCACCACCCCAACCCCAACCCCACAACCCAACCCACACCCCCACCACCACCACCCAACACACCAACACCACACCCAACCCCCCCAACACCCCACCCCCCAACACCCCCAACCCAACCAACACCCCCAACCACACCCCACACACACACCACCACACACCCACCCACCCACACCACCCCCCACACCACACCCCCCAACCCCCCCCCCACACACACACCCCAACCCACCCCCCCCACCCCCCCACAACACCCACCACCAACCACCCACCCCAACCAAAACCCCACCCCCACACCCCCACCCCCCACCCCACCCCACCACCCACCCCCAACACCAACAAACCACAACCCACCACCCAACCCCTCCATACCCCACAACCACCCAACACACCCCCACCAACCCCCACCACCCACCAACCCACAACCCCACACCAACCCCACAACACACCCCCCAACACACCCACCCCACACCACACCCAAACCCCCCCACCACCCCAACAACAATCCCACCACCAACCACAACACAAACCCACCCCCAAACCACATACACCCACACCCCCCACCACCCCAACTAACACCTCCACCAACACCCCAACAAACCCACACCCCCCACACCATCCCCAAACAACCACACCCACAACACCCCCCACAACATAAACCCACCAACACCAACCAGTTCCTCCCCCCCCCATCTCTATCTCCCCTCCTACCTCATACACTCCACCTACCTCTACCCCCTACACACATACACGTTTCCCCCCCCCCCCCCACTCCCCATTCCCCCCCTTATATCTCCCTACTCATTCCCACACTCATTAGACGTACTCTCCCCCCTACACAACTGCCACCAAACCCCATCTGACCCTACTAAATAGTCAAACATAATCCTCACTACAAACAACTAATATCTACAAAACTATCATACTCATCTCACTACCACCATAGTGTGTCTCACACCCACCCACCACTACCCCTCCCACTCAATCACTAGCAACCCATACAACTAACCTCCAAGCTCTCAATTAAATTCTCACACAACCACACCCCCCACACCCCAATCCTTTTCCCCCCCTCCACTGATCGCCACCCCCCACTATACTTATAATATCACCTCATTTTCAACATATCCCAATCACTCACTCATCCGATGGCCCCCCATGTATTTTTCATATCATGAGCTCAACAGTCCCATATACACTCTCTACAAATAATATCATACTTTGTACAGGGACTTTATGGTCGCTGACCCTGTATATATTCCAGCCCGCTATTGACGTATTGCACTGTTCCGCATGTTTTATATATCTATCAGTCCGTTTTTATATGTTTTTTCTGACATCCTTCTCAGTGATGGGTTCTATTTATAGTTAGGCCTATGTATGCTGTAGTTGATTCTGAGTCCATCTTGTATTGGTAGTGAATCCGGTCAGTGTAGCATCGTCTCATATCAGTAATGTCATGATCTTCGCGTCACTAGTGTAATGTACTCTCCCCACATACCTGTCTCGGAGCGCGTAGAGATTTGTGTTGAAAGTTGATCAGTGTTTGTTATTGAGTTAGTATTCAGCAGCTGTGCCTTGATATGGATGTGTCCTCTGTTTGTGTTGCAATATTGAAGATTAGATAGCTGAACCGTGTGCTCCTACGATACGTGTAGCATCTCGTATAGAGTCTTGACTAAAGTGGTCTCTCGGCTCTTGGTGAACGACTCACCGAGAGGAGTGATGGTGCTATAGAAGCTCACTTGTGGCGCTTTCTAAGAGCATCCTGATGTGCGTCCGTACTGTTATAGTGAGTGTCTACTGAATGTGACGAGGCTCTACGCCCCCTCTGTGCCTCCCCCCAGTAGTGTTTAATGTTGTATGATGCATGTCTCTCTGCTTATGTTATAGTGTAGAAATGTTCATCACGCATGAACCATCACCCACAAATGCTTTGTAACAGAACGAGATGAATAGCATGATGATAATAACAAGTTTAGATAAAGATGCGACATAAGGTTCAGCGCAATGTGTATTATATGATAGCGTACTACATAAAGTACTCAATGATAAATAAAAAAAAACCTAGCATGTTAGGGTGACTACTCCAGACCTTAGCTAAGACCTTAGTCTATGCATAGTATTATAAAGATAGCATAATCCCAGTAGGTAACGACCTTATTGTAAATATAGGAGCACATGGATTACTAAATCTCTCAATATATGTAACACATAAGTTAGCAACGCGTGTCTGATTTACAGAGCTGTGCTTGATCATTCATTGATTTGGTTGGTTGTTTTAGGCATTGTATTTCGAGTTTATCTATATTTAGCAACTAGATAAATGTGGTGCTGGTTAGTTTTATAATTTTTCGTACTGTTATCTAATGGGTTTTTATTATGTTAGTTTAGAAATTTGTGTTATTAGTTTATAGTTTTTAAGTACCTGCAGTTAGTTTTTCTTTATTTGTGTATTATTTTCATGATTTTTTTCTTATGTGTGTAACATTATGTTTGTACATTCGCTCTTCTAATATTTTGAGAGTATTTGATGACTAATATTGAGCTGCCCATGAATCATCTATATTACTTTCCAAAAAGTCACGGTAAACACTTAGTCGACAACTCCACCCCCAGACGCAGACCCCTCTAAGTAGCGAGTGTAG
The DNA here is from genome assembly GCA_019925275.1 of Mytilus edulis. Lineage (NCBI taxonomy): Eukaryota > Metazoa > Mollusca > Bivalvia > Mytilida > Mytilidae > Mytilus > Mytilus edulis. Next base: position 48,461,437 of record CM034357.1, on the reverse strand, counting down.
TCGCACCGAGAGAAGTCTATTCACCGACACTAAACAGACGATAATCAGACGCTCATAGATGTGAACCATCTACACATATAGCTTGCCTTGATCTGCGAAATTATGACTCGAACCCTCACTATACCTTCTTCGTTCATCAATCCACAAACCAAGTTACAGACGCCGGCGCGACTCCCTTCTCTAAAACTGCTTCACCTTCCGGCGACTCAGCCTCATCACCCTATGATCGCGGTAAGATATAATGAATGTCTAAGTGAATAAATTCAGAATAGTCTCATCTATAATATCATCGCTGTGCAGAGAGCCTCCCCTGAGAACTCTGATTATGAAACGTTTATCATGTAGCTAACAAAGCTAGACACGCCACAAATCACACAATTTGCAGCGATGCTGCCCGTGAGTGTGTCAATACCCAACTTATACACACACACTGATCAGTTCATCATACAAGTACCAGTACTCTCCACCAGGCGCGCCCACAGCTGAACGGTAAAATACGTGGATAATGCTACTGTTTGAATCCACGAGACTTCTTGGCTTTTAATAATTCTCAAAACAAATAAAAACTCTATCCCGTAAATTCCGTGTGTAATATCTAAACGTTAATGTACTGATGTATGAAACTCCTCGAATAAGTGCACATCATGAATCACTTGTCCTTTTCCCCGGCTGGAAAGCGCACAATCCTCTTTAAACAAATAAATTCCCTCGCACTGCGTTAACCAGCCACTTTATTATGTTGTTGCCACCTATACCAAAGTCAGGAGCCTGAATGTAATCAAAGTGGTTGTCGTTTCGTTTGTTTTTGTGTTCAAATTTGTTTTTTGTTTCATTATTATATGTTAAATCTAATCCCGGTCATTAGTTTTCTTGTTAGAATTGATTTACATTAATATTGTCATTATACGGGGCCTTTTATAGCTGACTATGCAGTAGTATTGGCTTTTGCTCATTGTTTGAAGCCCATATTTTTGGTCTCTTGTGGACATTTTTGTCTGTATTGGCAACTCATACCACATATTTCTTTTTTTTTTTATACTTTACAATATCATTAGTGGTTCCCTTTAAAGCTTATATTCTTACAGTTTCACATGTTGAAAATAAGTTTTTTTGAAGTATATTATACTTTTTCACATTTAAATAATAGGACTGTGCATTTCAAAATACTTTTTAGACAACTAATTTCTTTCAATGGCACTTTTGTCCTAGCTTCAAATTGGAATCAACCATATTTCTATTTTCAAATCATTTGTTTGTCCTTTGTGGTACTGTCACAAACAAACTAACTTTGGAGTCAAGAACAAGATTGTGTCAAGTACACGGATTTTAGTGCCCACTCGCACTTTAATTTTTCCATGTTCAATGGACTATGAAAATGGGGTTAAAAATCTAAAGTGGCATAAAATTAGGGAAAAAAATTTTATAATACCATAGGAACCATGTGTTAGCTAAGTTTCAAGTTGATTGGACTTCAAATCAATCAAAAATACCTTGGACCTCGAAAAATTTAACCTGAAACTCACACTTTCATTTTCAATATATCACACCTTACTCCTGAACTGTTAAGTAAAATTGCCTCTATTGAACTAGGACTCCATTTTGTCATCAGTAGCAACATTTTGAAAAAAACTGTTTTTTTTTGGTCAAATGTGATTACATTTTATGAGGACCATTTATAAACTTAAACATCCATTCCTTTTTAAACTAACATAGGTAATGGAAAATTGTTTCATATAAAATCAGATTCAATGGTTCAAGTTCAATGTTCAGTTTAATTATATACCTTTTGTCTCTTAAGGTGATTTTTTACTTTTGTTCAGCATAGATTTTTTAACAGCATCTTTTATTTTATTACATTTCTATTTTAATCTTTCATGCATATGTTACAAGGATTTATATTCTTTGTCTAAAAGATCAAGTTTATTAGGTAAATGAGCATTTCAATCAGATATGACATGGTTTTGGATTTGAATAGCCTGCAATCACTCATCTTTAAATATTTTGAGTATCAATGATAATATTTTTGCTATATTTAGTGGATAAACCACAATATGCACACGCTGTTTTCATTTTTGGAAAATTATGAGTTTTAACAATATGAAGAATAGGAAAACATTTGTCGAAGAGCAAATCATTAGAATTGTTTTTGACCAAATGTTGGAATTAAAATAGCTACACTTTAAACATCCGTCCAGTGTTGCAAATATTGAAAGAACAATTATCCACGCTATGACTGAAAGGAAACTATGGCTCTAAATAATCTCGATAGAAAGAGATGTGCCAATGTATACAAAACTACTGGTCTGAGAACACAATTAATTCGTAGTGATTTCTTTTAGAACATAGATGAAAATGAAAAATCCCACCATGCGTTTCTCAATGAAATTTTTACAGTGTGTTTACTACTTTTGGGACAAATTATTATTAAAATTATAGAAAAACTTCATCGCCTTCTAACTCATAAATATGGACAATCTTGTGTTTAGGTGTCTTGATATCTTTTAACAGCTTCCAAATTGGGGCTAATTTTTAACTTTTTTCAGCTGTGGACCATATCACTACTTTCTTGTAAAATTCTGGGACCCAAATTTTTTACAGTGTAATTGCACCCCTACTTACAATTTGAGGCATTAAAACATCGGAGAAATAAACTTCGGAAGGGGTTATAAAAATTATTGGCAAGTAACGACTGTTAACACTGAGGGACCTTTATTTAATCAAGGGACGACAAATGTGGTCTCGGACCTACTTACCAAATCCCATTGACTTATCACAAGTAGTTGCCTTTAAACATAATCTAAAACACAAACTAATACATGTAAATAAGCAAAATTTCAAAGTCAATTTTCTTCTGACAGAAATAATAGAGAAGCAAAACAGAAACCCTGAATCAAAAGTTGGATGGTTCTGTGTATCAACAGTGATGTATGAGTGACATGAATTAGACTTGGGTAATGTACTATCACAAGGTTGTTGCAGGTGATTGGATGGACATTGTCACATAAATATTTTAGGATTGATGATCTTTGCTCCTTAAGTAAAAATCATATTTTATCAGCTTTGTCTCACAACTATTCGGCGGGGTCTCCGACTTTTGGCATTAATTTAATGTAGTTGAACAATTTTGAATATATTCAAAGTATCGAGATATGCCATATTGCTTCATATCCTGCTATTAATTTTGAAAATTCGCCTTCTTTTCGTAAATTTCTTGTGCTTGATCATGGACAGTATTTCGGGACAACATAAGAGGTTTTTGTTGTTGTTTTGTCCTTTGTTGATGAGTTTCATAATCTTTGTACTATCAGTTGATTTTGGTTTCAGAATTGTTCTTTTCTTTTAGGAGGTTCTCTTTACATAAAATTTCTTGATGATTTCCCCCTACAAATAAATTTAGATTTTAGGGATTCATTAAATTGTAGAAAAAAATTAGAAACGTTAAATGGAACAAACCCATTTAATGATGTTTATGACTGATTATAGAGCTTTACAAATCTGTAGGTTGTATTAGTGATGTGGGTTTCCTCTCTTCTGCATTTAAACCACACTTACAAGTTTATAGATAACACTTACAGGTTACATCTTCATACTCTGAACATACTGCATAAACATCTGAAAAATAAATATTGGTTTGAAGCCAGCAAAATGGTGAAGTAGACATTGTTATCAACCGAATTTATTGAGAAAGTTTTAAGTTTTAAGAATTTTCAATTTTGAAAATAATGCCAAAGTTCATTTCTGTATTTCTGAATGTTATTCTTTCTCTTGTGTGATTTTTTTCATAATGTTGAGCTTCAATATAACATAATATATAGATTTGAAAACAATATTCTACATTTATTTCAGTGTTTTTGTTTTTTACTCTGTAAATGTTATATAAATAACCAATTTTCTTACATATTTAAAGAGGTTAACATCGTAAGCTGTTAGGCTGTTTTTTTCCTGAGGCCATAAGAATATACATGTATTACTTAGGTGTACACACATTTTTTTATCAATTTGTAGTCCTTATTCAGTCTTTACATTTCAAAGATTCGTGCGAGAAAACTTTAAAGTTCATCCAAACTAACATGTACATTTCATATCATTCCACTACCTTGCAGCTATTTTAATTACTTATTCATTCTGCCATTATTAGACACGCAAATTGCTTGGAAGACGGATGTGCAGAGCTCACAATTTCTTCAAATCACACTGTTATCATTTGTCACTGTACATGTAAATTTATAGCCTCTGAAAAAAAATCTATAGTATTATTCATTTAATCTACTTTACATACCTAGTACGCACATACAAATATTTTGACATAGGCTAGCTGAATATATAAAATATACACCATTACCGTCACACTATAAAAGATACAACATGATAAAGACATTGATGGACATCCATCTCTTAGTTAGGGTTTATTTTATCGGCTTACGGTAAAAAGCGATTTGTATGAGTTTGCGATTTTGCGGTCTTATCTAAGACAAACAATTTTACGAACAAGTAAAATCATCCTGACTCTCAAATGTTGATGTGCCATGAAGAAAAACCTACATATAAAATGACAATACAAGTATTAATGGACAAAACAAGATATACTGTATACTGAGTCACATCTGACCTGATATCTCAAAATAAAAATTCAATCAAGAGGTCAGTGTTCCTTAGTATAGGAAATGCACGTTATCAACTGGTGATGGATAAGACCAAGCAAACATAAAGATGCACGAAGAGTGGGTCCAAGGATGGGGTGTTGCAGCAATGAATAATTAAAACAAACCATTTGAAAATCTAGTTACTTAATCAATTTTCAAAAGTATAATCCTTTTTATTAAATCTTAAAGTCTCAGTAATGAATATGTGAATTAACATTAAATAAGTCGTTTTTTCTATTTCCCTCATAATACACAGAAAATAAATTAGTGCCATATTACTTTAAAAGATATAAAGGTCAATTCTTAAAGGTCAAGAGACTATGAATTTAGTTTTTTTGTGAATTACGAATTATTAAATAGAATTTTATGTAATTTATTATGTAGTGTTATTACAGTAAATAGTACTCTACAAAATAAAAACAACTGCTTAAGTAAAAAATCAGAAATTATTCTTAACTTTGTATGTAAAAAGTCTTATAATCTGTAAACTTCATGTCAAAGTAAAAAATAACTGTTAAACTTCCATGTTTAAAGTCATTAATAACTTAAAGATCCTAATGTAAATAGTGAAACATAAGGTTGTTGTGTAAGGATTGTTAATTAAGTTTTCCGTTTATTATGTGGTGGTGGAACTGTTCGACATACGAAAGTATGGTTATCCTTTATCTAGTCGAAGACCTAAAAGAATTATAGAAATCTCACCTGACGTAGCCACATATATCATGTGTGTTCATGATAATTTTTTCAATAAAATGTATTTCATATTAGTCCGGAGCCGGCAACTTAGCCACTGCCTTTTACTTTACCTTGCTTTCGATCGGTAGGTTATATAATGCATTCCTTGTTTACCTTTATATGTATTAGGTCCATATGGACTGGTGTGAAGCCCTCATTATAAAATCAAACTAGTTGTTTATATTGTATAAAAGAATCCCGAGTCCATTAGCCCTTATTCATGTTCTATCTAGTATGTTTGCCCGGATTATTATGTTTGTTGTTGTCTAGTTGATAATGTTTATTATTAGAAACAAAGTATATTAAAAGTTTGTTGACAAACTATCGCAGATGAATATTTGTATTGGACGGCAACCAATTAATTATTTTCCGGTGATTTGCTAGGACGAATTCTCGAATCAATGTATTTCTTTATTATATTTATTACCAATTTATTCTATTCAAATCCAATTATGCATGCCAGTAAAATTATAAATGACCTTTCGATAAAATATCCAAATTTCCTGATTCTTTTGTAAAAATATATGAAAAATTGTTTCACATTCAATCCAGTCACTCACTAATCCCCACTGTTACGTATATTTTTGGACACGAAAAATTTAATGACATTAAAAAATGTTTTTTTCTTTCTTAATAAGTTAAGGTAGGCTGTAGTATCATTCGAAATAACATCAAACATGTGATCCAAACTTTAATTAGAGAAACAGTTGATTACAGTCATTCTTTAAACATTGTTCAAGTATAGATTTCATTTCTTGAAAACTTGTACGCACAACTTACAAATTGTGCGAAGCGTAAGCTGACCACTACTACCTGTCTCTAGACATAATTTTACAAATATTGAATTTGAATATATTAAAATAAATCGATGAATTAGTGGTTTTCCTACTTACAATTGATAATGAAATTTTACATTTAATTTTGAAGCGACAGAGTTATCCGGTCATTCACAGGGTTTCCTAGACATCTATCTCTCTTGGTTATCCATGTTCAAAACCATATTCTGTATCTTTTTCGGGTATATTAACTTTAGACACCAAGAAAGTTTCTCACAACTTTTTCTTTTTTAAATTATCATTAGCACCACAGAAATAAGTTTAAACTCGGAAACTGTTACGTATGATTGAAATATCGTGCTTAATTTTCCTTCTTATTTAAACAAAACTCCACGCTTATCCTTTTAGAATCTAACACTAAATTAGTTACAGGATCAAAATACTGCTACTGGGGGCAAATTTTTCTCCTGTATATTCCTTCTCGCGATCTTCATTTTAGGAACTTGTTCGGCGATGAAGTTTCAAACGCCTCCAGTTCAAACATTTTACGTATCCAAGGTATATATCTTCAATCAGTTCCTTTTAACTGCAATGTCAGACACGACTTCAATGATTTGACAAAATCCTCAATATATAGGAAATAACTACCAAACACGGTCCCTTTGATGAGATTATTACTTTTTATTCGGGATTCTTAGGCATTTTAGCGTGTCGGTTTTCACTCAATTATGTACTTGATTAACTCGACGTTCATAGTATAAACTTATACACAGTTTAATGAAAATGTCAAATTTAATTGTATGTGATATGTCGAAAAGTTTATCAGGGCTGGTATCGATTGTTAAGTCGGACGCAAAATATATATGTACCAGTTCGAATAACAAACAGAGATGGGTTTTTATGAAGTCATCCCGCTTAGTTTTGCGATGTATAATACAATTTGTGACCAAAAAGATCTATACAGCTCCATTAAAATCTTCCAGACAGTAATGAAACTCTTTAACTTGAGGCACGGACGGAAACACATCACATTTTGTTTATTAAAGGTGACATTGTGACAATTGCCAATCCTTTTAGAATACGTATTAACATTTTGATACGTCTTCCCTGTTTAACGCTTGTCAAACACTTGGAGTCCGTTCATTCGTCCATCGTCTGTCGTCAATAGATCTTCTCTACTTTTAAACCATTATGTCTTCTCCACTTAAACAACTTACATGTAGAGAAATATGGAAAATAATCTAAAGCAGTAAGTCTTTCATTCTAATTTGCCCATTCTGACACCAGATGGCCAATCGTTGATACTAATTAACTGACCAAATTGCAATAGCTTACGTTAAATTTACGATAGGGATGATTTCAACTTCTACCATTTGGAATCTTGTTTTAATAGCTTCCTTTATTACAATGGTTGAGGCAACTCATTGTTGACAAAGGGAAACGACAGAATTATCATTTTCCTTTAACTAAAGTCTTATCTCATGATACTTATGAACTGTAAAAGTGACGCTCTTCAATTACAAGTTTGAATTGTGTTTTGTGGTAAAAAGGTATAACGTATAAATATGTTGTAACATTTGGTCAAATTGGTTCAGGAATAAGAACTTTTTATTTAAAACAGCAAACAGGTGCAACCTAAGGGGAAAAATCTCACATTCTAGTGTGGGGTCAGGGTGTGCTAAAAAATTCTGTGAAAAAGTTTTTAATCAGAAATCATAAATTCTAAAAAAATGATGATTTCTAATTCAACGAATTTAAAAACAGTTCTTAACAATTAAATAATTCGTTATCACAAATTACAAAAACTGTTGTGCCACTTTTTTTTACACAAAAAAACCCTATATTTCGGCCAGACGCGCGTTTCGTTCTACATAAGACTCATCAGTGACGTTAGTAACAAAATATTTATCATCCAAACAAGTATCGCCGACCACGTAACTAGATACCCCAATTATGATTGTGGCAAGGAGTGGTTAAATTTGGCCCGAAGTAGTTTCAGAGGAGATGATTTGTGTAAAAATTGACGGTCGACGACGCAGGACGATTGACGCCAGGATCGAATGACGCCAAGTGATGAGAAAAGCCTCACTAGCCTTCGAAGACTGCTACTCGCTGTTTTTCATTTTGAGCTAAACTGCCAAATCCCTTTGTTATGTCTATAGCAAAAATATTGAAATTAAATCAAACATCACTATAGTGATCGCCCTTAGTCCGCGTCTCACTGTCCGATTTTTACGCCGATGGCAACCGTTTCTAACCAACTCCCATGGAAATTTTCTAAATCGGGGACTAATCGTTTCAGATCGGGGCTATTCGTGGTGCCATCTTGAAACCATCGTAGAACCAATTGTCACTTTTTCAGAGCCTCCTGGGACAACTTCGGACAAAGTTTTTTATTTTTAAACATGTTCGTAATCTCCGTCGTGTTGACATCGAAATACAAGTACGAAGGCGAAAGATGGAACTACGACGGCATTAAATCCAGCAAAATGTAAGCTTATTTTCGCGCTAAAATAATTTTACGTGCCATGCGCGATATAATTGCACAGGCTGGTCAGTCTAAGACCACCATTAAAAAAGACCGTCGTTCACAAAAAATGGAAATCATATCATATGATTCTATGAGATTCTAACAAAAAAAGGGAACTGCATTGTTTCTATAATTTCAAAATAGGAACAAGAAGAGAGCTATTACAGTCTCAGGATTTACATTTACAAAGATTATATTATTTTTTGTCAATTTTTTCATACTCAATTTAAATAATGAAAATCATAAATGCGCCTCGTTACACCAAAACAATTGCGGTACATGTATATAGGGAAACCAACTTTTTCTTCGTTATTCTGATTATTTATGTATCGTTTGAGTTGTTGTCAACACGAATGTATTACTCCATAACCATTTTAGTTTTCTATATGTCATATTAGTCGCATTTGATGATTTCCCCAACATCCTTCCGTGTTGTCTTTATTATAATGATATTCAATGGAAAGAGCTTCGTTTTGCAGTTACCTTACCTTTAAGATAGACAGAAAAAACAGGGCATAAGTATGGGTGATTATTCAGACTAGATAGAGTAGACACATTTTACAGTTCAACAAGGCAATGGCCGTGCCTGGCATGGTCCTCGAAAATATCACATATTGGGTATATGACACATGCAGAAATAGTAAATTGAACGTAAAAAATATCAGATCATTACAAGGAGGAAGAACATACCAAATGTGTTGAAGCATAATGGTTTTAGAGTAAAATAATGAAATCATAATGCGCACTCGTACACCCAACACTGCAGGGTACAGTATATAGGGAAACCAACTTTTTCTTCGTTATATTCTGATTATTTATGTATCGTTTGAGTTAGTTGTCACCGAAATGTTTACTCCTTAACATTTTGTTTTCTATATGTCATTTTTGTCGCATTTGTGATTTCCACATCTTCCGTGTGTCTATATTATAATGATATTCAACTGGGACAAGAGCTTCGTTTTGCATTACCTTACCTTTAAGATAGACCAGATAACATGGGGCATAAGTATGGGTGATTATTCAAGACTAGGTAGAACACATTTTACAGTTCAAAAGACAATGCCGTGCCTGAATGTCCTTAGTATTCACATATTGGGTATATGACATCATGCTGAAAATTGTAAATTGACGTAAAAAATATCAGATAATTTCAAGGTTAGGAAGAACATTACCACAATGTGTTTTGAAGCCATAATGGTTTTAGAGTGTCCACAAGGGTGATATTGCCATGTATTACATGCCTCTGTGACCTTGTCCTTTGAATTAAAGTCAATAGTGCTTAAGATTTTCTTAACGAGTAACACCATACCAAGTTGAGCATTTTTGTTCTCGAGTGTCCATATACAGTTAATCTCAACGCAAATTACTTGTAGTAGGCGAGGGGACATAAACTAGTTCATAAGAATTGACCAAAAACGACTCGATTTCCCCCATGCATGGCAGCTTTACTAGATACGATATGTTGTCTAAATTATGTTCGTACCATAAAAAAATCAAAACATGGTTAGAACGCCGTTTTTGTTCGTTTTACCTACTTGTATTATGTATCTTCATGTATTGTACCTTTATGTATATTGTTTGTTTTCGCCCTAGTCGTAATCAATCGTTAGCATCGTAATCCTCGGTGTACATAGCCTTTCGTGAATCCATCGTGTAGGGCTTTCGGTGAGATATGAAGCTTAAAATACACGTACTCGGTAACTTCAAATGTCCCTCTTTTGCTATGAATATATAATTTCGGCACCCCTTGTATAGACTTCGTTATTCATCGTTCTTGACTTCGGTCTCTTTTTGGGTATTTTAACGAGATCGGGAACAAACTTCTTACGAAATTAAAATTTTCCCATCGGGGTGTTCATTAGTATATATAATTTCGGGATAGTGTGACGCAGGGCATTAATAAAAGAGGGAAGAAAGATACAAAGAACAGTCAAATTCATAATCGAAAAAATCGGTGACAACGCCATGGCTAAAAAATGAAAAAGACAAACTGACAAAAAAAAATAACACACGACACAACATATAAAACATGAATAATAAGCAACCACGACACCCCACCAAAAACATAACTTGATGTATTTCAGAGATTGGTTGATTGATTGGAGGTTATACGCCTTTTTTTGGGAAATATTGGATCTATTTAGTGGCAAAGGCGGGTCCAAGTAGGACCTTTTGTATGGGACATTTTGGTTGATTATATGGGAATGACGAAGGCATGATTGCCCCCCCCCCTTTTTTTTTGCTCAGCCGCGGCCTGTCCCTAATAAAACTATTAAAAAAATGAAGATGTTGGTTATGATTGATCCATGTAACATCTTATATTATAACCATAAAGGCATATAGTACTGATCTGAGAGTATTGCAGGTTACTGAAATATTTCAAAGCCAATGGTATATTTCGTCCCTTGTTATTTATGTAATTGTGCATGTGAAACCCTTACTGAATAACTGAAGGCTAATGAATCGCTCTTTCTTACGTACATGGTACAAACCGTTTACATTCATTTCTTTAAATTCCAAACTAGAAAATATTCAGTTGGACGATCGCATTTTCCTTCCTTCCGTGCAAGTTTAATATTTCAAAAAGTCTTTAACTTGCACACTAATGCAGTGATCATGCAACTTATACCCAGAAGAGTATTCTCAAATAAAGAGCGAACTGAAGCAGAAATTTAACAAGAAAGATAATGATGTAGGTAACTATTGAAGTTGAATTGAAGAGTGTTGGATGAAAATTCGGAAAGGCAAACATTATCGGAATATTTTATTTGTCAAATTTAATGTCCAATGCTAAAATAATTTAAGTTGTTAAAATGTAAACGTATTTTTTTCTTGACGGAAAAAAACGTTATTCATAACGAAATGTTTCCTTCCGATTAAAACAAAAAAGGAGGTTTTTGTTAGAGAAAAAAAAAACATACAAACAAACATATCGCTGTGGTCATTCTTAACTGAAACTCTAAACCAGAGATTTTTAAACGGTTAAACCAAATCAAAATATTTAACCAATGATCGCCCTACTTTTAAATGTATAGGATTGTTTTTATAGATTGCTTTAAAGATAAGACTATAAAATTACAGATACGAATACACGATTTATATTATTGTTATTCTATCATAAATTCCATACGAATGACATTCCTTTTGTCGAACACTACACATTGTGACACAGAGTGAGGACAAAAGGTTGAAATTAATACATAGAAAAATGAAAATATATACAACTATCGCTGTCTACATTTTTATAAGCAGACGTCACAGAGGAAAGATATGATGTGTGTTAAAGTTGGAAAGGCAGAATACCAAAATATTCATAATGTTTTCATCCTGACATAACTATTCTCTAGGGTAAAAAATTAAGTTGTTGATTGATCGTTTTGTAACTTACAAGTAAATTAATATTCACTTTGCAACAAATAAAAACCAATCACACTAAGGGTTTTTTTTTTTCAATTATGACATAGAAAAACATGATGTATTAGCAAAACAAGGGAAAAACCATATCGCTGTCTTTTGTTATTAGAACAACTCCAAAATAGAACGTTAGCCGCAAACATAGATAAAACCCGATCGCCTTTCCTATCATTAAAAATGGATAGTGATGTGCATCAAAGAAAAAAGCTGCAAAATGATCTTTTTTATGTTATTGTGTTATAAAACTTTTACTGACGAAATATAGGCCTGAAATAGCTCTTTCCTACCCACAACCGTTATTATGTCACAAACTTAATTACTTAGAAGAAAATTTAAGTTGACGATAGCTTCTTTCCACCTTCACGCCTTCGATTTAGTGGTCATTTTCACTTGAATAAAAAATTAAACTTTCTTTTTGACAATTATGAACACAGAAAAATAAAAGTTGAAAAAAAACCAACAAGAAGCTCTCAAGAACTTGACTCTTTCTCCTGTAATTCTTTTATCTATGGAATTTTTCTGTTTGTTTTTCAATATTAGTACATTAATTCAATGACTTTAAAATTTCCTTTGAAATGATCTTTGTATCTGTCTTATTTTCTTCAAATCAAAGAAATGCACTTTTACCCTATGTTCCTTTTTGTTCCTAGTTGCTACGCAACACAACGAGTCGTCGCTGTGATGGTTCTTGACAAGAAATTTAAATATTAAATTTATAGTAGATACTAGTGAAACGCATTCGGCCCAATTTTTGGAGCCTGAAATTGTTTCAGCAGTTTCAAAGGAGCTGATTCTTTAAAGTAAGCAAATTAAATGAACAACAAATTGTGAATTTTTTTTTTACAAAAGGGCAATAACACCTTTAGGGGAAAATTGACAATATTGGTCATTGAACTTATTTGTAGATAGAAATTTGTTTGAAATAGTATACACTAGACGCCGACGAAGACAGACGGAAACGACGACGACAGACGGAGTCGATTGAACGCCAAGTAATGGCTAAAAAAAGAAACAGATATTTCTGTCTGCGTTATAAAAATAACTTGATATCGAAATTAATTTGATATTTATTAATAAAATCGCACTTTCCTAATTCACAATATGACGTAGAGATGCATCAAGAAAAAAAGCTGAAAAGGTGAGAATGCAAAATGCATCAATGTTCTTCAAAACTGAGATCTTTATTTGGCTTTTAAACATTTTTTGAGATTAGAGTTCGTGAATTAGAGCGTCACTGATGAGTCTGTTTGTAGACGAAACGGCCGCGTCTGGGCGTATATATAAATTTAGTCGTGTATCTTGTTAAGTTTATTTGATGTTATTGAGAAATGAACCCCACACCCTCCCCCCCCCCCCCCGCCCACACTGACAGACTTACATTGTACATTAAAGATCGCACTTTCCTACCTAGCTTCTTTTTAAATTCTGTCATAATGTTTTTTTTTAATTTTCAAATTTGCCGATCGCGCTTATAGTCCATCTAGACTGACATTAATAATTTAGCTTCCGGTGCCTAGGTTGTTCTAAAAAAGAATCAAATTGATTAAATATAGTATATATATATTTAGTATTATACAAACTCGTCCTAAACATCAACCCAACAATGTTAGATCTGTATACATTTGCATTCGCAAATCTTCTGTTCTTCCCTCGCCGGGATTCGACCCATGCTACTGTGATATCGTGACACCAAATCGCCTGCCACTGCGGCAGTCCCGCTAGACCACTCACGGCCCCATTGGGCTCTACAAAAATAAAGCTTTCAGTGACCGTGTGTTACATTTCCTCGTCAGTTTTAATCTGGGGGGGCGTGTAATACAGTACATGATATATAAGGCATGAGGATGTTATTGTTACTAATAGAGAATATCAATTATATGGTCAGTTTTATAAATTTTCTGTTACAAAACTTGAAATTTTTTGTGAAAAACTAAGATTTTCTTACCCAGGAGTAGATAACCTTAGCGTATTTGGCACAACCCCTTTTTTGGAATTTGGATCTCAATGCTCTATCAACTTTGTATTTATTTGGCTTTTTAATATTTTGATTGGGTCACTGATGAGTCATATGTAGACGAACGCGCGTTCTGGCGTTTAAAAACTTAAACCTTTTTTTTTTGTCTTTTCCCAATTTGCCAATGTGGGGGATTTTCCTTAAAAGGGGAACACAAACCCAGTTATATTGTTAAAGTAAATTTTTTGGAATTTTTTTTTTTGTTTTAAAAAAAAATTAAATTTTTCCGAAAAAACTAAATTTTTTACCCCAAGAAAAATTAAAAAATTAAAAAAACCAGGCATACCGGAAATTTGGAAACCCAAAAACCTTCAAATTGGAAAGGGTTTTTTAACCCCCGGGGGTTAGCGTTTTCCCGTACATGTGACAAAAAGGGCCCTTTTGGGTATTTTAAAAATTATAACAAAAAATTGGACTTTTGATTAAAAACTTAAAATTAAAAAATTTTCAAACCCTTGGAAAAAAAACCTTTTCGAACCCCAATTTTTCCCAAAAATTTTTTTAAAAGGGTTCCCTTTTTTCAGTAACCGGTTAAAAATTTTATTTGGTCGGGGTTTTCCCCCGGTTTTTGAATTTCCCTTTTTAAGGGGAAGAAAACCCTCCCACCACATAAAAGAAACTTCTTTTTAACATTGAAAAAAAGGAAAATTTTCCTCCCTAATTTTAAAAATTTATTTAAGAAAAGAATTTTACCCCCAAAAAAGTGAAACATAAATTTATCCAACTCAAAAATTTTAAAATTTCCCCTTTTGCCTTCTAGGGGGCCTCCTTTTTTTTGAAAAATTTAAAGTCCATCCTTTCTATTTCCAACCTTCGTTAGGGGGAAAATGGGTTTTCCAAAACAAAAAAGAAAGAACCCAAATTTTTAAAATTTTTTTTGGGGCAAAAATAATTATTTTATTCACCCAAAATTTTGTTACAAGGGGGTATAATCTGATTCCCTTTTGTTTTTTTTTTACCGGCAAACCATTTTAGCTCTTTTTTAAATTTGAAACCCCAAATTTATCCGTGAAAACGGGTTTTTAAATTTTAAAAGGGGGAGAAAATTCCCCGGGAAAAAGGGGGGTAAACGGGTTTTGCTTTTCCAAAGGGGTTTCCCCTTTTTTGCAAATTTTTTAGGTTTAGAATTGGGAAAGGGAAAAAAGGATATTCAAAAATTTCGTAAAAAAGTTTTGGAAATGCCTTTAAAATCAATACTTTTAAACAATTTGTTACTCGAATGATCCCTCATAACACTGATTTTGAGCGTGTAGACAAGTAACACCGCGACATATGATCAGCGTTGCTTTGGAGTTATTCTTGTCATTTTTTAAACTTATTAAAAAAAAGTTGTACTCCTAGCAAGAGTAGTCTTTGGTGTTAATGGTGTATGTTTTATTTATGACGTCATCGTTAAATGGACGCGTCTGACTAGGACGAAAAGTCCACTTTGTTTTGTGGTCAAGCCGAAAATAGAAAAAAAATATGGATAGGGGTGAAGTTAAGAGTGATTTTAAAAGGTAATTCAAATAGATTATTCCGAAAATTATATATCATTTTATTCCGTATATATGACAAGGAAAAAAATAAAAAAGTTTTGTTTTAACATTTCAAAAGATCGTGGCAGAATTAATGATTTTTTGAAATTTGTATTTCTGTCACAAAACCCATATCTCGCATATTTTAAAGAGTTCTTTAAAATTCGAACGAATGCTGCAGACCCAAATTACAATTTACATATCCACCCTACCTGTGTCAAAATTATACAATAAATATATAACTTTCTATGTCTTCAATTAGTAAGTATTGTTTAAATTATGTCCTAAATTGTATATTTTATTAAATCCGTTGAAATGTCACACTCGCCGTTTTCTGACGTTTTGGCGTATTTGCTAAGTGTCTTATGAAAAGCAATAGGCATTTGCAGTCTTTTCTACGATCTCAAATTGTATTCTAACATGAAAATTTCTTTTTTCAGTGTATGAAAAAAAATGTGTCGAAGATTCAAGAGAAAATATTAAAAAAAAAATTAAACGCGATCTTTTTGTTTTTGTCTAGTCAAAATGTCACAAAATGCCGTTTTTTACATTTTTGTTACAAGTATGATAAGTCCCATTATACAGTTTTAGAGGGGTGAAAATTTGAAATTATAATAGCACAAAAAATACTATATAACATTAAAATCTACTTTTCAGGGATTTATTTGAACCCATTTTCGATCACATGTCGAAAGTTTTAACGACACAGTCAGCGACTACTTTTGTCTAGTCATAATGTCACACCATGCTTTTTTACTCGTTTTGACGTTACGTTCTGTAAAACTTGACATGTAGTGCCTAACGTCGCAAATATTACGGAAGCCTTTACGTACCATTCTAATTATCTTTTTCCAATTTGATATAACAAATTATCAATTTGATATAACATATTAGCCTATCAATTTGATATAGCAAATTATTATTTGATCTAACATTTTTTCCCCAATTTGATATAACAGATTATCAATTTGATATAACAGATTATCAATTTGATATAACAAATTATCAATTAGAAAATAACAAATCGTCAATTTGATTTAAAAAATTGTGAATTTCACTATCAATAATATAAATTAATCATAATAATGAGATTGATTGAAACATTGCGAAACCAAAATTGGCGCATTTTTGAGGTTATTGATTGATTGTTCATCTGACGTTCAGCGACAAATATGTTATTGAATGCTTATTCAAAACTTTCTAAACAGGTTAAATGTTTCTGAAACCTCTCCTTCCCTTTTTATTTATTATTTCGGATAAAATCCTAACAATGTTCTGTGTATTCTGGACGGTGTCCTGTGGAACGGGAATGATCTGGAGAAAATTTTCATTGCTGTTTTTTTCTGCCGATTGAGTCCAGATTGCATCCAGATTGCATCCAGATCTTGTCGATTGCGAACCGCTTTTGCCGAAACCGTTCTAGTATAGTCCCGTTATTAATACAAAATTCGTCATTGATACCCACGTCAGAGTCCTGGCAATTACAGAATACAATACGACTGAGACCAGACAAAGCCGTTTGCAATGCGATAGAGCGGACCGTGATAGGGTTACGTTCAGACAGTTCCTGATCATCCCGAATATGCCGACAGTTTTCGAACGGATAATTTCCGTCAGAGTCGGTTCACTGTCTGGTCACTGTCTGATCTCTGTCGGAATACATTCGGTAGAATCGGGACGCAGTCGTGACAGACTTGGTCGAATTTTACCAGGCGAAAGATACAAATTGAATTAGAAGCGGATTGAGAACTGGATTATCGGGATAAATTCGCTTGGAAACGGTTGAATATCGACGCTTCCTGGACAATATCTGATTGTTGTCGTGATTAAATTATTTGTTTTACAAATTTTGATTCAAGTTTAATTTCCATCCACGATTCACAGGATCTTGATCAGACTTTGGACAAATTTTAATCGGAATGGTCCTTCAAGGACGGCAGTAAAAATCGTGAATGTGTGACCCCAGCTTAAAATGAGCTCTAATGTCTGCGCTAAAATGTCCCTAGTAGTTTAACATTTTTCGTTAAAATTATCTGCGCCCATCTATGTTCTTGTTCATAGTTGAGATTTAATTTCGGACTGTTTATGCAATTGGCAAATTTGATTAAATTATTTTTATTGTTGTTAATTTTGAACAACAATAAAAATAACAGTTGATTCTTTTAACATTTTTAAAATAAAAGTGATGAAACAAACTATTTAACTAATAAAACTTTTATTCAGAAATTATCAAAAGCGTATAAGGGACGATAGATGGCTGACCCGTGTTAAGAGAGACCAATATCTGTTGCACGTAAAAGACACCTTGTAGATTTGGAAAAGAGCAGGTTAAGGCTTCAAGGAAGCACTCGCACCCTTAAAGTGGAAACGGATTATTATAAGTTGTAACAACTTGTTTCCCAATCCACTATAAATAAATATGTTTAAACTAAAAGAAAAAGCAGCAGAAAAGACAGTAGTTTAAACTTTTTTTAAATATCCTATTACAATCAAAAAGAAAGAGAAAATATCTTTGCTCCAAGGGGATACTATATTTAAAAGAATAATACTTTTCCGTTTTAATTTAACTGTACTTAAAAAATATGTGCCGCTTTTCGTTTTTGTTCTATACGTAGCAAGTCAAGCAAAGCGCTCATATAAACTACATATATGCTGTATGATTGAGCAGCACGAAATGAAAAAAGTACGATCGACGTTATTCATACAATGCATGAAAAATAACGTCAAACTAACGTTACCAAAACTAACACCAACACCGTACGCGACGTCACGACGAATCCAGAGTCACATATTTGAAATGTTTAAACTTAGATGATTGGCCATGGCCAAATTATTTTTATTTCAAAAGTAGTCAATTATATTTTTAGTTAACGTCGCTCGACTCTGGTAATCTATTAGTAACGTGAATGCTTTGCACGTATACGTATGAAGTACTAGGGTCGTTCTTGGTCGGCTATTGGTATTTGCAACCCGATCCCAAGCACGCACTCAGTTGGGGCGACCTGGTAGAAACCTATTTTTCATTCTTCTATACTATCAGATTATTACGTGGCATTTCCCAGATAAATTATGGGATAACCTTTGTACATTCATGGTTTCATGAGAAATAAACTATCTAATAAACTATTTATCAGCAGAGGGATCTGTGTCAGTCCTCGAGTCTTTGCGTCGTGGGCTTACATTGACCGAAGAATTATAATACATCTGTGGCTGTGTCAACGAAACTGTCATATAACTAGGACGTGTCTTAGGATGGTCTCAGAACAATACATTGTTTACTTAACTATAGAAACCACTAAATAAATAACCAGCAAAGCCCCTGAATGACTGCGGGTACTAGGCAGAATAACCAGTGGCAGATCACGAGGGCCGTAGAGGGTGTACGCACCTCTTACTTGCACTTTTCTTTTTATTAGGACTATACTATAATTAATCCCACTAGATATCGTTGTTAACCTTGTCATTTCACGTAGATCTATTTTTTATGGGACAATTCGTTATATATAAATAATTTGTTTGTTTCTATTTACGTGTAATAAATTATTGATTAATATTTCAACGTAACATGATTTGGCAAATTGCCACCGTGGAGTTGACCAACGTCCCTCGGTCATTATTAAAGTTAATAAACTCATCATAGATACCAGGACTAAATTTTGTATATACGCCAGACGCGTGTTTCGTCTACAAAAGACTCACAAGTGACGCTCGAATACTCAGGATTGCTTAGGTTAAAAATGACAGGCATGATGCCTTTAAAGCGACAAAGGATGGAACAAGGACGTATTGACCCCTATTTCACAATTCCACCCAACAGAAGGTAATACTCTATTACAGTCACATGATAACAAAATGTTCCACAGCTGAAGTATTTACATACAAAACATGTTTAACCCCACACGCCCCAGTCCATTTGTGCCTGATTGATAATAATCCCCAGTCAGTAATTCCTATTTAAATTAAAAGTCAATAGTACGGACCATTTGTTTTTCTCAGAGGGGAAGGAGAGGAAAGGGTAGGGATAATTTTGAACTTGTTTGTTTCTGAAACAACTATGATTGTACCTTGGTTGAAAACAGTAATCTAGTCCATTTGTTTTTCTATAAGACAAAATTAATTTCAAACAAATTCATTATTTGAATTTTTATTTTTACTATTTTTATAAAAGAAGACCAACGTATTTTTTTTTTCGCATGTAAATCCCAGGCAATCCCCCTAAAAATCAAATGGTACGTGCCTTAACATTTGTTGGTTTTTGAATTACTTTTCTTCTTTTCCTTAATGTTTTTAACAGGATATGACTGTAACCGGAAAATCTGTTTCGCCGAAATGTGATACTGAGTCCTTTTTGCAAGGACCGACTGCAACTTGCCTACTGGGAATCCCCCTTTCTCAACCGTCATTCACAACTTTATTGTCATTTAAGACTCATTCGTATAAAGCCTTTGATTGATATTGAACCACTCATTTCCCTTGTTGGGTGAAACATTTCAACCGTACATTTGAATAAAAAATGCTTGTTTGTCTTTCTTTATTTAAGTCGCGGTCGTATCTTACATTTCATTAAATGACCGTAAATCTTGTTTACAACAAGAAACCTGTGAGGTTATGCTAATTAATCTTACACCAAACGTCAGTCATCGTTGCAATTAGTCATCTCTCCTTCGACTTGACTAGGATAGTGATCCGGTTTTATCCTGCAATATTGTGTCCTACACTGTAAAAACAGTGTTTAGATCCTAAACACTTATCTAAACACTTTTTCTGTGTACGTTTTGAAACGCGTTTAGCATCTAAACATGTTTAGATTTAAACAAGTGTTTAGATTTCAACAAGTGTTTATATGTTATATGTTTAGACCTTCCAACGGTTAGCCTACTAGTACTTTGATTTCACAGGAACTACTTGTGCGGTACAGCACTACAGGTTGAATAGTCCACACTGTTTTGTAAAATATACTATGCACGTGTACATTTCTGCTTTCATGTTCTTGCAATGATTTTTACCCTAATAAAATTATTTTACTATACAGATACAGCCTACAGCCCTACATATATCGCTATCTTGTATCTGTATACTATACAGATATTGCTGTAAAGCTCCGCCCACTGATGGACTGAGTATTGTATGAACCTGCGTGACCTCAGAATGTGTATTGCAGTCGCATTCCAATGACGTATTGTTTGACCTTATGCGAATTAACGATTACTTTTATACGTTGTGTTTGTTTTCAAACATTGCATAAGAGCAATACGAATTACCCCAATTTTGTGATAACATACACACACGAACAGCAGATGACAATTGTCGATTTCAAAACTTGAATGTGTAACAAAATCAACCATGTAAATTTTAGCATGCATGCTTAGTGAATGTCAAGTCTGAAGCGTGAGACAACTCATACACTTCTGTTTCAAATTGGACAATGTTTTGTTATTTGTTTCTACTGTTAAAATAAGTTGTTATGTTAATAGTTATCAAAAGTACCAGGATTATAACTTAGTACCCAGACGCACGTTTCGTCTACATAAGACTCATCAGTGACGCTCAGATAAAAATATTTAAAAAGCCAAACAAGTACAAAAATGTACAAAGTTGAAGAGCATTGAGGATTTAAAATTCCAAAAAAGTCGTGCCAAATACGGCTAAAGTAATCTATGTCTGGGATAGGAAAATCCTTAGTTTTTCGAAATAAATCAAAGTAAAAGAGATAATTATTCACCTTGAGCGATGTATTATTGTTGACCATTCCAGATTCTTTTTTTGATAACCAATCTCCAGCTGAATATGTGATTTAATTTTACTACTCTTGCCTCAGGGGATTTCAAATCGAAAATAAATGCAAAATAAAGTGATTGTTTGTGTCATTCAAAAGACAAACAATAACAGAATTAATTTCAGGATAAAGTCAATAACTGTTCAGTGTCTTAAAATATCAGCGGTATTTGTACTCGGCTCGAAACAGAAGTGATAGCCGGCTTATGCTCGCATTACACCTGTTTCTTAGCCTCGTACAAATACAGCTAATATTTAAAGACACTTATATTATATTTATTGTCTATTTAACTTCACTTTTACACTATATGTTCACGTAACAAACCGTCAAATATGTGCTAATTTATGTTTCGGCCAATAAAGGGTTAGTAATGTTTTTGCTTTGCTCCGCTAGCCGAAAGATTCTATTCTACGTCTCCTTTCCAAAGTCCTGATTATACCATTTCTTGTATCCGAGAAAATATGATATGTCATAGAATGTATATCAAAGCTGTCCTAAGATACGTAGTCATACCTGTGCATGATGCTCGTATGGCTGTCATGACTTAGGGACACATTTCCTTTGGTTTAAATAGACAAAAACAAATAAAAAAATGACCATTCTCATTATTTACGACTCTGCGTTCATGTTTTTTTCGAACCGGAATGGTTATCTGATCGTGAATATATAACGACTCGTACATCGAGTACCTACATTTGTACTTAACGAAATGCCGCGCAAAAAACGTTTATAAAGTACTAAATAAGGAAAGATATAATATGTATAGTTATTATATACAAAATCATGGGTAAGAAAAATAGTCTAAGATTTACGTAGCAGGAAATCCAAATTTTAATTGACGAAGTGGAGAAAAACAAATCTTTACTATTTAGCCGACTGAGCAACACAACTATTATTTCTATCATAATTAACATGAAAATAATCACCGAAAGTAACTTACATTTTAGTTGATAACCATAAGGCCATCACCAGACGGGTCAGTCATATCGGGAAAACTCTTCAATTCTTCAATTCTCAATTTAAGATTTACGAAAAATGTTATGACATATCGTAACTTTGGACAGTTTTGAAAACAAATCTTATGACTATGGCATGTCCTACAACTATCATAAGACATGGCTCAGACAAAAGATATTTTTGAAAACCAAGCCCTTTGTCAATAAAAATATTAAAAGACCTGATTATCATAAAAGCGAGCACTAAAAAACATAATAAATATATTATTGATTATGGACTTTTTGCACTTGCAAGTATATATAGTCTTACATTTCCAGTGCGAAATAATAATCTAAAAGAGTACAAGATATTATACTTGAAGTAAAGAATGTCAAAAAACATATATGATCGCACATCTAATGACTTATCAAAACCAGCCGGTATTTAGGTTATAGGAAGATGTGGTATGAGTGCCAATAAGACAACACTCCATCCAAATAATAATTTATAAAAGTAAACCATTATAGGTTAATGTACGGCCTTCAACACGGAGCATTGGCTCTTGTCGAACAACAAGCAATAAAGGGCCCCACAGTTACAAGTGTTAAACATTTCAAACCAGAAAACCAACGGTCTAATCTATATAACAAGAACGAGAAACGAAAAACACGTATAATTACATCAACAAACGACAACTACTGTACATCAGATTCATGACTGAGGACAGGTGCAAACATTTGAAGCGGGATTAAACGTACAAAACCTTCTCCTTATTACTGAGACAATAGTCACAACATAGAAAAACACGCGATAAAATATCAATTGGAAAGCTTGACTCAATCAAAATACGTAAATTAACACACTATGAACGAATAAATTTGAGATGCGATAACTGAATGCATATACATAGTACATTGTATAGATCAGCAACACTGCAATAGACATATCTTGACGAAAATTGCATTTGGTGCAATAAATTTGTATCCATAGTCATAGTACTAGCATTTGTTCATGTTTGGATTGTAATAGCATGCAATCTTTATTGTTTGTGGTTTGTTCTTGGTTGAAGGTCAAATAGTGACAGCCCATTGCTTCTACGGGTGTGTTTAACAACATTGACTACTCATGAAAGTCCTGCGAGTTGTCAATTTGACTATCATATCACATTTCCTATATCTTTCTATCAGATTTCCTCCATTTTTGTACACAATATTTGACACTGAGGCCTAAATTAAAATATTGTTTGTTTGCCCTTTTCCGACCCTAAGTTTTGAAACAGGGTAGGTAGGTAGGTAAAATATTTTATTTTTCTTTCCGAAAAAATAACTTAGCTCGGTACATTTTTTGTCATTGGTAGGCAGGTAGGTATAATATTTTATTTTATAGATACAAAATCTGCATGATGTCATTTTTGTCTGTATTGCTTTTGTTTAAGTATATATATATATGCTTCTGCTAATAAGTTTCTAGGACTATTAGTATAATAGTCCCAAGTTTTGAAAAAAAAATATCATGTAGAATGTGAAGTTAATTCATATGCACTACAACTTTTTTTCAAATTTCAAAATATAGGGCTGTGCAGCATATTTTAAACGTTTAGGGAGCTACCATTTGATTTTTATGGGGGGGGGGGGGCTAGGATGAAAAATTTTGTCCTGCATTTTTTTTTTAGCTGTAATCTCTGTCCTGCCTTTTTATTTTTCACTCTGTTCGGTCCTGCTTTTTTTTTTAGTTTATCCTGACTTTTTTTTTTTGCAAGTGTCTCATCCTGCCTTTTTTTTAACTCAAAACTCCTGTCCTGCCTATTTTTTTCAAATTTCATCCTAGCCCCCCCCCCCCCCCCCCCCATAAAAATCAAATGGTAGCTCCCTTACATACCTGGAATTTTTAAGAATTTTAACTTGCACTAATAGTACTCTGTACCTTGAACGCTTACTTCAAGGTTCAAACCTAAAGTTTTTCTGTAAGCAGGTAAGAAATAACTTTGTTCTGGTAAAATATGTCCGGGCATAAATACATTGTACATTACTAGTAGAAAAAGTCCCTTGAGTGTTTAAATTTTTGTGTGTGCCTGTGTTTCCAATAAAAATGCTACAAGACTTGAAACTCAATTGTCACGTATTTTACACCGCATTTATAAATTATCTGTGTGGAAAAACTTGGCGATTTTACTGCCAAATATTCTCCCCTTTACAGACCTTTGGTTCATGTCAGATATAAATCAGAATAGAGTGAGGTGCTCATTTTCGCCATATCTTTCCATGTTTTCTGAGGTTTATGTTCAGGTCTTTATATTTTTGAAGTATACTGATATTTCTATATGAAGATAACTTCAAAAGCAAAATATTCTTACCTTGAAAACGAGTGCGTTTAAAAAGAAATCATCTGAAAAGTTAGATTAAAGGGTGTTTGAAATTTCCTGCTGTTTTGTCAAAAGGGGACACATATTCGCCGTATTTACACATCTATTTAAAATCTAATAACTGCAGCTTTAAACAATATTCATCAAATCAATTTCATTATAGATGAATAGCAGACATTTCAAAAGTGTAAAGAACTGAAAGTTAGGGCAATCAGTCAAAAGAATTACTAAGAAATACGTCTTTGAAATCGTGTTTTTCATTAAGGAGATTGGCCGAAAATCGTAGTCCGTTTTTCGGTCTTTTGCAGTAAGTGCCGAAATTTTGTCTCAGTTTAAAAAATAATAATATTTGTTATAAAATTATGTTTTACCGGAATATTTCTTCAATTTCAGCCATGCTTTGAAGTTTTTACACCTCAAAATCATAAAACGGCGAAATTATGTCCCCAGCAAATATGAGCGCCCCACTCTATATCAATGCTGGTCGAAGGCATCATTAACATAATCATCCTAATCTATGGACCACCAAAGGCCATCCCTACATAGGATACAAAGTCTGTTTACAAAATATTTTGTACACACGTTGATAATTTAGTATTTTACGAACTTTTTTGAATGAACCCTGCTCTTCATGTATAAAGACACAGAGTAACGTTCGTTAAATCATGATTTCAAAGCTTTCAACATCGATTTCAAACAAATGCTTTGAAACTCCAAATACAAGTGTTCATTCATGTCAAACGCTCATGTGATACCAAACGGACTAGACCTTATACAGGAAAGATAAAACCTGAGAATTCCGGTAAAAAAGTTTTGAGCGGGAAATACAAATATAAGATTTTTGGTAGGAACAAAAAAAGAAATAAAATAAAATCTTGCTGGTAAACATAAATAAAAGATTTTCAGGCGGAACGAATTTATAGGGTCGGTCGGTAAAGGGCAAACAAACAATATTTTAATTTAAGCCTGAACGTTAGACGCCCATTTGTCACTGTCAGTACTGTGGTGTCTTTTTCACGTTTTTGCATGCCGTCTAATATATATATATATATAATGATGGTGGAACTTTCTAAATCATGATTTTTTTTAATGTGTTTTGTATTTCAAAATTAATGAATATATACACATGGAAAAAGTAATGCAACGCCGTATTTTCTTTTTAACCTTAGAGACTAGCCTCCTTTTTTTTGGATAAGATATGATAAATTATTTGTATAATAATACATAAACATTGTTTTAAGATAACTGGATTCGTTTTAATGGTAGATTTTTTTTATCGTTTCTGTTAAATTTATACTCAATTTTTATATAAAAAAGTGACGAAATTATGTAGAGACCTCTATTGTTGAATACTACTATATGTTGCCCTCTATATATGTCCTTAACTTGTGTTTATTGTACGATTGCTGTCCTATTGACGTATAATCTACATCTCCAGACCTACAGTTTTAGTTCGGTTTGGTGTAATTTTTGAATATGTTAGAAAAATCAAAATTGACAGGGTTATTGAGTTAAGATAAGTTGCATTTCATTCGCTAAATAATATGATTAGAGGAAGAGGAAGATGAACCAAGGATAGATCTACATAAATTTATACAGATAAAGTAAACCGAATGAAAAAAATCTTGTTTCAATCTTTACTACTGTATTAATTATTGAAGACATGTCGTATCTTTAAGTCTGGTTGATCTGCAGCTTAATACCCTTAAGAATGATCCTCCTTAAATTCGAGCATAAAATAAAAAAATAAAATAATTGAGTATGGAAAACCCGACCAAAGAGCAAAGAACGGCAGGAAGGTTACCAATAGGTGTTAAATGCAGCGAGAAACTCCCGCACCCGGAATCGTGCTTCAGCTTGCCCCTAAGCAAAAAAAAGTATATAAGCTAAATTAGAATACAGATAGATAGATATACATCACAGTTTTGCCAGAGATTACCCAAAAAAAATGTGTTTTTATCGGTTGGACTTTTAAACACTGATTTGGATTTACATTGAATACAAAAATAAATCATACATTAAGTTCCCACCTATTGAATGGAAAACAAATACAATGTTTAATCGTAAAATTGTCAAAAATTTTGCTAGTCTCGCAACACACGATGATGTTTTTTTTTTGTTTTTTTTTGTTTTTTTTGTTTTTTTGTTTTTTTTTTTAAATCAAATGGAATTACACACCTTTCAAAATCCAGGGTCTGCTCCTACTGGTCAGAGTATTTCACACTGTGCAAAATATCTGATGTAGTTTATGCACACTTTTACTGTGCATTATCCATATTATAGCACAGTAATAAAAAAGAGACTTTACCCAGGTTATGTGTTGAAAACAATGAGGATAAACGCAGTTGTTATGCTGTTTACGGGAACAGTAAATAGAACTTATCGAGTCGACATTTATTTCGATTAAACTCAAGCGATGTTTAAATAATGTTTAAATAGTCCTATTTCAATAACTTATATCACAAAACAATATAGAGCGTTTTTTATTTTCTATTTCAAAATACCTTTTTCCATGTGTATTTATAGACTGTTCAAGAATCTTAATGATGAAACTTATTTTACGGCAGTTTGTAGGATGTTAGACTAGAAGTAAAAGTCGAAGCCTTTTGGGCTACAGGTATATAGCTAGCTAGGACACACAAGATGTTGTTTCAAGGTTAATATAGTTAAACCGATTTAAATAGCAATTACAGTCAATCTTATGAAAAGACAGAGTCACTGCGGATTATTAGAGAAACTATGATGAGCTGCGTATTGATAGTACAAATGTATAACATAGTCATTTTGTAACATTCAAATAACATCGACCTAATAAACATTTTCGTAAATTCCATATTCTACAAGCCGTGCACTTGCCTGTCTAAACTGATTAGTGTATTAATATGCAATGTAGGCATTTTAATTACATCATTTTGAAATTGGCGTACCACACGGCCGTTTCTTCATTGAAAATGACACATTGTATTATCATAACAAATATTAGGTGAACACAAATTTAAAATAAACTGAAAATAGGTGCATATCCCTTGTTGATGTGTGCAAATGTTAAATGCTTATTCAGCAAAGTGAAATTGCCTTTTAAATTTGTTACACACTATATTTTCTAAATAAAACGTATAGTTGTCACACATTATTTTGGTACTAAATTTTATATTTCAAACTGTCTAATTATATTGATTTCTATTATGTACATTTCGTATACTGCATGCGTATTTAATTTATTCAATAATAAGAATGATCTCGAAAGTCGCTATGAATTTACATGTCCGAAATATTTGTTTACATCTGAAACATGTAAGATCATAAATTTCTGTTTGTCAATAACCTTTTAAACTTTAAGCTAATGCAAACATGTTACAAGTTCGTTATGCAACTTTTATACGGTCATATCAAATACATGTATACACATAATTTAATTCACCGATAGATTGATCACCTATCGTAATTCTCTTTGATAAACGTATTCAATTTGTTATCTAATTTCTGTTGACGAAATGACCATTACAAACTTTGTTGTAAGCAACGCTATTTGGTATTTAAAGAAAGATAAATTTATATTCAGGGACTCCGTTTGGATATGCCAACAAGAGCACATGAACTGCGTTCGGATTTTCCATCGCATTCATATACATTGTTTTTGATTTAAAATAACTAAGTTGTAATACTGATACTTTATATTTGGACTTGATAAAATGAATTTGGACTTTACCAATTTGTTTATGTTTACTGTATTGAACTGCCGACTTGTGTGTGAATAAAGAGCTAGTACCCCGCATTGTGGATCGTTCCCAAAGACGGAATCCCACCCAAAGCCGTTCTGGCAATAGTTATTTAGAAAGTATCAAAATATTTCTTCATAATTTGGTGAACTTTCTTAAACCTATACGATTGCCTTTTCTATGAAAAAGAAGCTTATTGTGCACGCCGCTTGATATGCATGACACAATTATGTAAGTATTGAATACAGATGTAAAATATTTATCACTGAGACAGCAAACTAACAGACAAAATAAAAACAAAACACATGCGTTTGGTACCCATCTTCTGATTTTCTTTGTTGGAATCAATATAGTTCAGCTCTAAATCGATTAGGGTGTAAAAAGGGAGTCGTAACATCTAAAGGAGCGATATTCCATTTCATAAAGAACAAAAACCTTAAGTTGATATGACGACTTTTATTGACCACGGTTTTTGAGATTTTTTTCGAGGTTTATAAATTTTGATGATTGATAAACTATAACAAGGTTAATGAGAGAACATTCATAGAATGCAGGTGCAATATTTACCGCGCTGAAGTATGTTCATTATTCATTTTTCATTATTCAAAATTCAATAATGAATAATGAAATAGTTCATTATTCACTATTCTATGTTAAATCATGAATAATAAATAATGATATAGTTTATATTTAATTATTCAAATTGAAAAATGCCTAATGAAATAAAAATAAAAAATGACTGTAACACTAGTACTTAGTCTTTATGCCGTATTTTGGAACTCGTCGATTTGGTGCTATCCAACAAATATTCAAACTAATATACTAGAAAAAAGTCACTCTTTGAAATTTTCCTCTTTATCTATTTTTTTTAACTTTCGGAGCTTAAACGAGGTGATTTCCCTATCTATTTTTACAGAATTTTCTTTGTAAATGATAATAAACGATATAAACGACCTACATATATACCAAAACATTGATAAAAAAATATCATACATTGTCTTTTTTTTAGTTTACAGATATATCTTATATCACATTCGAAGCTCACCAAAAGAGTAATAAAAGGTATATAATAAATATGTTCCACGACGCCTATTAGAGGAGTTACGGAAAACCTAAATGTCGAAATACGCGTGAACATTAAAAAATAGCTTATTTTGAATAATGGACTGCTGCGACCCGCCATTCCTTACGGACAGAACACTTTATACACCTTCTGAAAACTTGTTGATAGAAGAACAAAATAGATATAAAACAATATGTGCCACAATGACGTAAGATAGGTTATGGAGGACATAAATACTAAAATTCGATTGAAAATTCAGAAATAGCCAATACTTTTTATAAGGCACATTTAGGGTAATTAGTTTTGATTCTTTTTTTTTTTGAAATTTATCATGAGATATCATACATCCTTCGGAAACTGGAAAAAGAATCAAAACTAATTACCCTAAATGTGCCTTATAAAAAGTATTGAACTTTTATAAGAGTTATCTACCTTTAATGATAATAACAAAGAATGTAAATATATAATAGTCATACACATATAAAATACTGCATATTTTATCACCGACTAAGTAATATTTGTTATCGTGACATACCCCACTACACATGCATCCATTATATGTCACAAGAAGCCACTGCAGCATTTAATTTTACAAGGAAATTCGAGTGAAATGAAGAAATGTGTGGCGAAAAGAGGAGATTTCGGAGATTGAGCTTTTCGCAGTGAAAAGATATAGTATGGTCTTTTGAGTATAATATGAGTCATCGAAACAAAATATATATTTGTTATGTACTTGCAAACCAGCCTTTTATAATTTAAATTAAAAAACTAACAAATTCATCTTCATACCTCCTATTTTCATAATAGAATCAATGCGATCTACAGATTTTTTCCTCTCATGTTTGTCCCTGTACGCTGCACTATGAACATCCCATAGTGCAGGTTCTGCTTCGTATAGTTCTATAAGAAGGACATCTTTTCCCAAATCATCTTCATTTTCTTCTCTTGCGTCTGTATCAGCCATCATTTAAGTTCGTGAAGAGTTCAAAAAGGTCGAAAATGTTATGTCAGATGAAAACAAGATCATCATATATAATTATGATAGTTAAACGAGGATTTGTGAAGAAAAGAACAGATATTTATAAAATAGTTATCAAACATGCTGAAAAGTTTAAACGTTAAACAATAGTGTTGAACAAAAAGTATGTTTAACTTATAAAAGGGGGGAGGGGTGTCGAAACTCCATGTATGTAATTGAAAAATACCATTTACTCCCAATAAACTGTTTGTCCAGAACCCCTTTGTCAAAACAATTGAATGGTCAGTCACTTATTGTCTTTGCACTACACATGACGTCATAACGTTCAATATCTGCAATGACGTCATTCCGTTCAAGATTTCATTAACGCAAACAGCAACATGAACAGCAAGAAAAAAAGAGCAATCAGATGTTTGGTGGCAGCACTTGCCTTAAAAAAGGCCTCTACAAAAAAACAAAAAAATGTTTGGACAAAACCCTGGCTAGGCAGGAGAAATCAGCTTGGCGTGTGTAGGACCCTGCTGCAAGAGCTAAAGAATGAAGATAGTGATTCTTTTAGAAACTTTCTTAGATGCAGTCCTCAACAATTTTTATTTTTGTTGAATTTAATCAAAGACAAAATTGCAAGGAAGACCACAAATATGAGATCTCCAATCCAACCAGAGGAAAGACTGGCAGTTACTCTTAGATATTTAGCTACTGGCAAGTATTTAAAAAAAAAAATAGAAGCTGCAATTTGACCGTTTAAAACAGATAACAAAATACACTAAAAACATTATTTGTAAAATTATTAACAAAGGCAAATCGTCCTAATTGATCATACTTTATGAACATGTAGTTTATATATATAATGATTATACCATTTTATTTATAAAAATGTTAAAAGTTCAATCACACGGCTCGTTATCAAGCTTTAAGGGCAATATATATATAAAAAAAAAAAGGGTAAAGCATTAGAAGGAAAGAGAATAAAACAAAATACGGCCCTTTATACTTTTTTTCTTGCATTATTATAAATACATTATATCTTGTGTGGCATTTATCTTTATAATATTTCGTTGTATTTATCTTGTAGGTGAAAGTTTTCGTAGCCTCAGTTATTCGTTTAGAATTTCGCCGTCCACCATCAGTCAAATAGTACCAGAAGTATGCGAGGCGTTGTATTTGTCCCTTAAAGACAATTATTTGAAGGTTTGTTTAGTCAGCAATATTTGTCATAAAATCTTGTAATAGCATTATTCATATTTGTATTGATATATGCTTTTAAATTGCTTTTAAATAAAAAAAAAAAGATGTGGTATGATGGCAAAAGAGACAACTCTCCACCAAAGACCAAAATGACTTAGATTTTAACAAATAAAGATCACCACACAGCCTTTAACAATGGCCAAAATAGATACAGCCTTGTCTGCTATTAAAGGCCCCTAATTGACGAATGTAAAAAAATCAAACGATCGAAAGTAACGTCCCAATTAAGTTAAAAAAAAAATGAATGAAAAACAGAAATTATGTAGAGTAGCAGACGAAAACGACGACAACCTTCGGGCTCCCGCGCCACGGACATTTACTAGTCTGAAACAAAAGTTACTAGTCTCGGACTAGCGTTAGTGTCGAACCCTACTTAATATCAAGCTTCTGAATTGGGACAGGCACCTTGCAAGCTTCAATAAGAAGTATATTCAAATATACATGAATCGCATCTTAATTTACGGGCTCTAAAATGTAATGACCTTAAATAAAGATTTTATTTTCAGTGTATAATAAAAAAAAAATTACAGGTGTATATAAAAAAAAAGAGTTGGTATTATTGCTTATGAAACAACTCTCCACAAGAAACCAAATGACACAGAAATTAACAACTATAGTTACCGTACGGTCTTCAACAAGGAGCAAGGCACATACCGCATAGTCAGCTAAAAATACCCCGAAATGACAAATTTGAAACAAACAAGAAAACTAATGGTCTGATTTATGTACAAAAAATGAGTGAAAAACAAACATGTTACAAATCAACAAACGACAGCCACTGAATACGAGGCTCCTGACTTAGGACAGTTTGTTTTCTTCACTTTTCATAATAGCAGTTTGAAATGTTAAATGATCACTAACACTGTCTACAAGACGAGATTCTTAACTCTATAATGATTGAAGACATCATTAGCTTTTGAGATGAAGAACTACAATCAATTCTTGTTCCTTAGTTTTTGACAAGTGTATGTTTTCCTTTCTTTGATATTGCGGACTATAACTGCTTCCGTATAAATAAAAACATTGAAAAACTGCACCGAAATATTTCATTACACTTTTATTCCCAAGTCCGCAATTAGGTTGTGTTGGTATTGGTTTTATATATATAATAATAGATTTGTACTAATTTTTTGTAATTTCTATAATTTAAAATATGAACAATTCTAATTTTATGGTCAGTTTTGGTTTCACAATTACTTGATACTGCTACTTAATTAACAGCTGATCCTTTACCATACAATAATTACACACCTTTTACTAAACTTCCTGACATTTTGAAGACTAAAGTCTTGATATTTCAGCTAAAGGCAAAATTTAAGAAAACAAAAATGACCAAAAAACATGAATTTCAAAAGCAAAGATTTAAAGTTCCGTATATATATTTTGTCCACTGGTGTCACTTGTTTCACCGCTCGTGGAGCAACTGGATGATTGGTACTGTCTTTGGTACTGGAACTGTTGGTTAAAAACACTTCCTGGCGGAGTTTGATTGGCAAGTGCCTGATACTGTGGTTGTTGTGTTTTAGATGGAGTATTGTGGATTAAAGTTGGCAAAGGTGCCTCATTGACAAATGGCTGGTAATGATTGAAATTGAAGGACGACGGGTTTTGATAAAGTTGGTTGTTTGGAACTTCTGCAGGCAGAAACATTAACTGTGTCTCGTACATAAGATTTTGTATCTTATGTTTTAACATCATCTTTGTCCGTGTGTTAGGCATTGCCGAGAGTGATTTCCCAACCAACTTCCCGAAACAATAGTCCTCTGTCTCTTCTTCTCCAGTAGAACTTAAGCTTTCAATGGCTTTGAACATCAATTGATCTTCAAGTTTAACTTTAACTTTTTTCCCATCGGAAGTTGTTTGTTTGGCCTTTCTGGGTGACGGACTAACGTCTGAATCATCCAACACTTGAATGATTTCTGTATTCTCGTTCAATAATGTTAAGTTCTGAAATATGAAAAAATTAATTGTAAATGAAATAGTTATGGTACGAGTTAAGTTATTGTTAATTTTCGTTCAACTTTTTAAGTCTTGGCATAACACTACGTCATACTTTTAAAAAGTTAGCTAACGCCGCCGCCGCCGGATCACTATCCCCAAATCGAGCTTTCTGCAACAAAAGTTGCAGGCTCGACAAAAATGAGTTATGATTGCAAATGGGACCACTCTTCATATGGTAAAGCCTTGTTTTTGTTTTGTTTTATAGGTTCCATCATCTTCACATGAATGGTTAACTATTGCAAAAGATTTCAATGAGAAATGGAATTTTCCTAACTGCTTGGGAGCAGTTGATGGAAAACATGTGGTTATCCAAGCCCCAAATAATAGTGGGTCATACTATTACAACTATAAGAATACGCATAGTGTAGTACTTATGGCAGCTGTTGACGCAAGCTACAGGTTTATTTACGTAGATGTTGGAACCAATGGCAGAACAAGTGATGGAGGTACTTTCCAAAATTGTTCATTGAACCAGGCTTTAGAGTGCAATGAATTGAACATTCCCGAACCAACACCATTACCAAGCCGAAATAAACCAACACCATATGTTTTTGTTGCTGATGAGGCATTCCCATTAAAAGAAAATATCATGAGGCCTTATCCCCAACGAGGAGGACTTGATGATTCAAGGAGAATTTTTAATTATCGTTTGTCCAGAGCCCGACGCATTGTGGAAAACGCATTCGGTATACTTTGCAATCGTTTCAGGGTAATGCGTGCCCCTATTTTATTATCACCTGAAAAGGTAACACATGTGGTCATGGCATGTTGTGCTTTGCACAATTATTTAAGACCTGAAAGTTTCTTAGGATTACAAGAAACTGACAATATTGAAATTAACAATTTAATGCCACCAATGGCAAGGGGAGGATACCACAGCTCATCTAAGGCCCGTGATATACGGGAAGAATACAATGAATATTTCACAAATGTAGGTCAGGTACCATGGCAGCATAAAGTTCTGTCTTAAGTTAAATAAAAGTGTTGTATATTCAGTTCATTGCAGGTTGGAAATTGATTGTCCAGTTACTTCATTGCATTACTGTATTCTTGTGCTATTATTTGTAATAGCTACATTTGTACTGACCTAAAGTTGTTCACACATATCTGAGAAAATATTACTCTTTTTTTGTTACCAATAATATATTATACTAGGACAAAAAGTTTTCATGTAACATGATTATTTTCAATATAATACGTTTATCTACCAGTGTGTATTTCTGTGTAATTATAATTTCAGTGGCAATCTGTGTCGGATAATAAACAAGATTAAGAATTAGCTGACTGGATGAATGACTATTCAATGTCCAGTAGGAAATCAAATGCATATTCAGGTCGAAAACTTGATAATGGTTTATGAATATATTAATGCACTGATTTCATACTAGACTAGCATGCTACATGCTAGGTCACTACGTAACAGTTAGCATGAAAACATGTCACCCTACGCAGACCCTATAACAATCAAATGCCGCGTGCTAGGTTAACACGCAACACAGACCAATTTAAAAGTCTTTACAGCAGATTCCATTGAGTGTGTAGCGAAAGGTAATATCCTTGGTTAGCTTGCTTGTTAGCTGAACCGTGAAGTCATTGTAAGGTTAGGTAAACTACCGTCCTTTCGAAGTAGCATAGTCCAACAAACAGATTGATTTGTTTTCTGTAGTCTATTCTTAAAGTAGGGTAGTATACCTAACCTAACAATGACTTCACGGTTCAGCTAACAAGCAAGTTAACCAAAGATATTACCTTTGGCTACATACTCAATGAAATTCGCTGTAATTGTTTCGTAACGATTGTTTTTCCACTTGGTCTATATTGGATGGACATTTTATGCTGCCCGTGTTGTGTTGTGTTTTCCTATACGTTTATTTACGCGTGCTTAAATCAAGTGAGATACATATGCTTAAAATACTGTTTGTAATTACCGAATCAGATTTTCTTTTTTGCACTTGTGGTCTGAGAAACTTGTCCATCTGAATGAACATGGGCCATTTACTCTCGTAAATGTCATGTACCCCTGAACCACTTCTCTTGGAACAATCAACTTTGTTAACCTCCTTCTTGTAATAGGTTCTGAGGTTGTTCACTTTTTTCAAAATCTTGTCGGCTGAAAGTAATGTTGATAAAACAAATTAAATTGTATGATCATTAATACTATAACATGCTAAATGCCTAATTCATATAAATACTAGAACACACCCGAGAAATCGCGGGCATTCAGAGCGTATTTGAAAGGATGTAAAGTGTTGTAGGAAGAATTTTGTAAAAGATTTAATGACTTGAGAATTTCAGGAAAAGTATCAAAAGTCATAGGTACTTGGGGACAGGAAAATGTTTTTTTTTTAACCCTCCTCCTTTATTTCCAAAATTCCCATTTTTTGTTTTCTATTAATTTCTTTATAAACATACATTTAGTGTACATGTATTATGAACATTCCAGTCAGGAGCCTGTAATTCAGTGGTTCAGTGATATTTGTTTTTCGTTCATTTTTTGACACATGAATAATCTTATCTGTATATTATGAACATTCATTAAAAGGGGGGATCGGGGCAGAGGCAGATTTAGGGGCTCGCATCCCCCCTTTTCTGGAAAATAATTGGTTGCTTATATAGGAAATCACTGAAGCATGACCGGAGCGGGCCCCTCTTAGGCAGTCAACGGGCACCTGCGTATGAAAATTTCTGGATCCACCACTGCGGAGGGGCCCTGATCCCAATATCCCGGGCTTAAAAACATGAAATCCCGAGGTTCTGAATTTATTATACAAATTAAATATCTCGACATCCCGAAATTCAAAAAAAGAAATCCCGGATCGCGAAATGGTCAATCCTGAAATTTCGATCTTAAAAACACCCGTTCCAGACGTCCCGAAAGTGTATTTTCTTTTCACAGTCAATTCTCAGTTTAATAATTGATCCACAGCGGTCATTGATATATTATTCAGACCCTCACTATTAAATAAACCCTGTGAATGTCGCACGGGGTGGTGGGGGGGGGGGGGTAACTTCAATATTTTTTTGGTAGGGGTTAAAAACGTACCCATTTTAATATAATATTCACTGAAATTCAGTACCTATAGTTATATAAATATTTAAGAAAGAATGACCTATACTTATATACAATATTTTAAATATGGCCCATGCTTATATAAGCACTAACTCATCATCACTCATAATTCATAAATATATCAGCTACCCATAAGTTTTTATATATGAAATTACATCGTTTGGTGCACACACGTATATATTTAATCGTTATAAATCCGCATTGATTGTTGGATTGGTGTGTAGATCATACCCCAAATCAGTATACAGTTATCAAACGTAAATGCATTTTAATACAGGATGACTTTAAAAAGGAGGGTCATTTTTTTTTTTATAAAATCACGCAAAATTATAACCCATATTTTTGGCACATCCCTGTATACCCAATAATTATTTTTTTCACACAAACCCCCCCCCCCCCCCCCCCCCAGAAAATCAAATGGTTGCTGCCTAAGAGGGAACCAATTTTTTTCCACTGACTGTATTTAATAGTCTTAGTTAATCAAGAAGAGTCTTCTAAACTCAAAGTTTAAATCAGAATATATTATTTAAAAATACTGAATATTGTTATGCATTTACTTTTCTACATTGGCTAGAGGTATAGGGGAGGGTTGAGATCTCACAAACATGTTTAACCCGCCGCATTTTTGCCCTGTCCCAAGTCAGGAGCCTCTGGCCTTTGTTAGTCTGTATTATTTTAGTTTTGGTTTCTTGTGTACAATTTGGAAATTAGTATGGCGTTCATTATCACTGAACTAGTATATATTTGTTTAGGGGCCAGCTGAAGAACGTTTCCGGGTGCGGGACTTTCTCGCTACATTGGAGACCTGTTGGTGACCTTCTGCTGTTGTTTTTTTCTTTGGTCGGGTTGTTGTCTCTTTGACATATTTCCCATTTCCATTCTCAATTTTATATGAAATACAGCATTATTTATCGAGAATTTACATATAGCTGTCAATGAGATACTGCCCCGTTTTTTGTGTAATTAAGAGTTACTTAAGAATTGAATGCTTCTTTTTGTAAATTTATTGGGGTGTAAAAGCATTGACCGAAGTACATTTTGTATATGAAGCGCCGAAGCGCTTCATACTAAAAATGTGCGCACGGTCAACGCTTTTACAACCCTATAAAGTTACAAAAAGAAGCATTCAATACTTATAATAACATTTTTTTGCTATGATCACAAAAATACGAATTTTATAATTTTTGTATTTTATTCACCAGTGCACTTTATTGTGGGACCACATGTTATCATGAATGAAAAGTTTTGTTGACTGATGCAATTGCTTACGGAATAACATGTGATGTGCAGTTAGCCAATCAAAATAAAGTAGTATAATGAAACATACAGCAAATGTAATTATTCTGCATTAAAATGCTGTATATTTCACACCAATTCACTGAAAGAAATCCAAAATAATTAATTGAAAAAAATATGACCAAATAAAGAAATAAACTTCTTAATAAAGAGGATCGACAACATCCAGAGGTTAGGTCTCCTCAAATATACTTTTGATCGCCAATAATTCCATTCGATTCCCTTTTAACTTTTAGTGTGTAACTATTCCGTGATAAGAGTTTGTTTGAAAGTCCAGAAGTATTTCCGTATTAAAACTAGAAGTATGCAAAACCAGAAAACATAGTTAACAAATATAAAAAAGAAGATGAGGTATGATTGCCAATGAGACAACCATCCACAAAAAGACCAAAATGACACAAACATTAACAACTATGGGGAAAGTCCAGTTTCCGAAGGATGTATGATATCTCATGATAAATTTCAAAAAAAAAAAGAATCAAAACTAATTACCCTAAATGTGCCTTATAAAAAGTATTGAACTTTTATAAGAGTTATCTACCTTTAATGATAATAACAAAGAATGTAAATATATAATAGTCATACACATATAAAATACTGCATATTTTATCACCGACTAAGTAATATTTGTTATCGTGACATACCCCACTACACATGCATCCATTATATGTCACAAGAAGCCACTGCAGCATTTAATTTTACAAGGAAATTCGAGTGAAATGAAGAAATGTGTGGCGAAAAGAGGAGATTTCGGAGATTGAGCTTTTCGCAGTGAAAAGATATAGTATGGTCTTTTGAGTATAATATGAGTCATCGAAACAAAATATATATTTGTTATGTACTTGCAAATCAGCCTTTTATAATTTAAATTAAAAAACTAACAAATTCATCTTCATACCTCCTATTTTCATAATAGAATCAATGCGATCTACAGATTTTTTCCTCTCATGTTTGTCCCTGTACGCTGCACTATGAACATCCCATAGTGCAGGTTCTGCTTCGTATAGTTCTATAAGAAGGACATCTTTTCCCAAATCATCTTCATTTTCTTCTCTTGCGTCTGTATCAGCCATCATTTAAGTTCGTGAAGAGTTCAAAAAGGTCGAAAATGTTATGTCAGATGAAAACAAGATCATCATATATAATTATGATAGTTAAACGAGGATTTGTGAAGAAAAGAACAGATATTTATAAAATAGTTATCAAACATGCTGAAAAGTTTAAACGTTAAACAATAGTGTTGAACAAAAAGTATGTTTAACTTATAAAAGGGGGGAGGGGTGTCGAAACTCCATGATGTAGGCAAATGTTTTCTAAATTTATATTTCTATGAGTATTTTTCTTTTGTGTGTTGCTTGTATAGTATCAAAATTGCAGAAAATCGTACAGATTTGTCGTTTTCCCGTTCACACGATGCGATTTTGAACCGATTTGTCGGATGAAAATAGGGTACCAACCGATTTGGAAACGACTTTTTGATTAATAAAACGATATCCGATTTTAGTGTTTACACGGTGCGATTTTTGACGAAACGACATCACAGGTAAAAAGTCGGATGAAAATCGGATGGAAAATCGTACCGTGTAAACGCACCTTAAGACTAAACAATCAATCCGTACACATCGAACATACAATGGATTTAGGGGAAAGACGTCACAAACAAACAGAGAAAAACATTATACCCACTTCGAAAACTCATCAATAGAGATACAATAGGTGAATTGTAAATATGTTCTGCAACGCCTATTAGAGGAGTAACGGAGAACCTAAATGTCGAAATACGCGTGAACATTAAGAAATAACTTATTCTAATAATATAACAGACCCATCGGCCCCTAGATACAGAAAATGTCGTACACCTTTTGAAAGGTTGTTGATAGAGGAACAAAATGGGTATAAACAATATGTGACGCAACGACAATAAGGGGTTACGGAGGACCTATATGCCAAAAATTACGCATGAAAATTCAAAAATATCCAATTTTGGATGATGGAATGGATATATTAAATAATAGAATGCATGGACTGCTGCGACTCTTCATCCCATAATTAAAAAAATAGTGTTTACACCTCATTCGAAAGCTAAATAATAGAGGAGCAAAATATATATACATTTAGGTGTATAGTAAATATGTTCCACAATTAGAGGAGTCACGGAAAACCTAAATGTCGAAATACGCGTGAACATTAACAGAAATAACTTCTTTTAAATAATGAAATGGACTGATGCGACCCACTAGTCCCTTTGTTAGAAAAGTTTATACACCCTTAGAAAGCGTGTTGATAGAAGAACAACATGCATGGATATGATAAATATGTGCCGCAATGACTATTAGAGAGGTTACAGAGGTCATGAATACCAAAATACACATGAAAATTTAGAATTAGCCAACTTTGAATAACAAAAAGGACTGCTGCTTCACTTCGGGCCATAATTACAGATGTATTTTATACCTCATTCGAAAGCTTACCAATAGAGGTACACAAGGTGTAAAGGTATATAGTAAATTTGTTCCGCAACGCATATTAGAGGAGTAACGGAGAACCTAAATGTCGAAATACGCGTAAACATTAAGAAATTGCTTATTTTGAGTAATGGCATTGACTGGTGCGAGCCTCTAGCGCCTATATACAGAACAGTAAATAAACTTTTTAAAAGCTTGTTGATAATGGAACAAAATGGGTATACACAGTAAGTGACTTAATAACAATATTAGGGGTTATGGAGAGCATGAATGCCAAAATAAAAATAAGAAAGAGCCATTGTTGATTAATCGAATGGACTGCTGCGACTCTTCAGCCCCTTATTACTTATATGTCTTAGACCTCATTCGAAAGCCAATCAAAAGAGGAACCAAAGGCATAAAATTAATATGCCACGCAACGCCTATAAGGAGAGTCACGGAGAACCTAAATGTCGAAATACGCGTGAGCATTAAGAAATAGCTTATTTTGAAACAATATGTGACGCAACGACAATAAGGGGTTACGGAGGACCTATATGCCAAAAATTACGCATGAAAATTCAAAAATATCCAATTTTGGATGATGGAATGGATATATTAAATAATAGAATGCATGGACTGCTGCGACTCTTCGTCCCATAATTAAAAAAATAGTGTTTACACCTCATTCGAAAGCTAAATAATAGAGGAGCAAAATATATATACATTTAGGTGTATAGTAAATATGTTCCACAATTAGAGGAGTCACGGAAAACCTAAATGTCGAAATACGCGTGAACATTAACAGAAATAACTTCTTTTAAATAATGAAATGGACTGATGCGACCCACTAGTCCCTTTGTTAGAAAAGTTTATACACCCTTAGAAAGCGTGTTGATAGAATAACAACATGCATGGATATGATAAATATGT
Organism: Mytilus edulis; assembly: GCA_019925275.1. Taxonomy (NCBI): domain Eukaryota; kingdom Metazoa; phylum Mollusca; class Bivalvia; order Mytilida; family Mytilidae; genus Mytilus; species Mytilus edulis. Next base: position 48,419,981 of record CM034357.1, on the reverse strand, counting down.
GCCGCAATAACTATTAGAGAGGTTACAGAGGTCATGAATACCAAAATACACATGAAAATTTAGAATTAGCCAACTTTGAATAACAAAAAGGACTGCTGCGTCACTTCGGGCCATAATTACAGATGTATTTTATACCTCATTCGAAAGCTTACCAATAGAGGTACACAAGGTGTAAATGTATATAGTAAATTTGTTCCGCAACGCATATTAGAGGAGTAACGGAGAACCTAAATGTCGAAATACGCGTAAACATTAAGAAATTGCTTATTTTGAGTAATGGCATTGACTGGTGCGAGCCTCTAGCGCCTATATACATAACAGTAAATAAACTTTTTAAAAGCTTGTTGATAATGGAACAAAATGGGTATACACAGTAAGTGACTTAATAACAATATTAGGGGTTATGGAGAGCATGAATGCCAAAATAAAAATAAGAAAGAGCCATTTTTGATTAATGGAATGGACTGCTGCGACTCTTCAGCCCCTTATTACTTATATGTCTTAGACCTCATTCGAAAGCCAATCAAAAGAGGAACCAAAGGCATAAAATTAATATGCCCCGCAACGCCTATAAGGAGAGTCACGGAGAACCTAAATGTCGAAATACGCGTGAGCATTAAGAAATAGCTTATTTTGAAACAATATCTGACGCAACGACAATAAGGGGTTACGGAGGACCTATATGCCAAAAATTACGCATGAAAATTCAAAAATATCCAATTTTGGATGATGGAATGGATATATTAAATAATAGAATGCATGGACTGCTGCGACTCTTCATCCCATAATTAAAAAAATAGTGTTTACACCTCATTCGAAAGCTAAATAATAGAGGAGCAAAATATATATACATTTAGGTGTATAGTAAATATGTTCCACAATTAGAGGAGTCACGGAAAACCTAAATGTCGAAATACGCGTGAACATTAACAGAAATAACTTCTTTTAAATAATGAAATGGACTGATGCGACCCACTAGTCCCTTTGTTAGAAAAGTTTATACACCCTTAGAAAGCGTGTTGATAGAAGAACAACATGCATGGATATGATAAATATGTGCCGCAATGACTATTAGAGAGGTTACAGAGGTCATGAATACCAAAATACACATGAAAATTTAGAATTAGCCAACTTTGAATAACAAAAAAGACTGCTGCGGCACTTCGGGCCATAATTACAGATGTATTTTATACCTCATTCGAAAGCTTACCAATAGAGGTACACAAGGTGTAAATGTATATAGTAAATTTGTTCCGCAACGCATATTAGAGGAGTAACGGAGAACCTAAATGTCGAAATACGCGTAAACATTAAGAAATTGCTTATTTTGACTAATGACATTGACTGGTGCGAGCCTCTAGCGCCTATATACAGAACAGTAAATAAACTTTTTAAAAGCTTGTTGATAATGGAACAAAATGGGTATACACAGTAAGTGACTTAATAACAATATTAGGGGTTATGGAGAGCATGAATGCCAAATTAAAATAAGAAAGAGCCATTTTTGATTAATGGAATGGACTGCTGCGACTCTTCAGCCCCTTGTTACTTATATGTCTTAGACCTCATTCGAAAGCCAATCAAAAGAGGAACCAAAGGCATAAAATTAATATGCCCCGCAACGCCTATAAGGAGAGTCACGGAGAACCTAAATGTCGAAATACGCGTGAGCATTAAGAAATAGCTTATTTTGAATAATCCAATGGACTGCTGCCCCTAATTACTAAAATATTATATGCCTCATTTCAAAGCTTACCAATAGAGTATCTAGGGGCATGCTCATGCGGATTTGAACATATAGCTTCAAATCTGTTTTGTTAATTCCTCTTTCAACAATCTGAAAAGGGTGAATAAACTTTCTGTAGAAAGGGTTTGCGGGTCCCAGCAGGCCATTTCATTATTTAAAATAAGTTATTTCTTAATGTTCATGCGTATTTCGACATTTAGGTTCTTCCTTTCTCCTCTAATAGCCGTTGCGGAACATATTGAATTTATACTTTTTGTTGCTCTGTTGATTAGCTTTTGAATATTTCAAGTAAACAGAATCGCTGTGCATCATGTCACTTTAAGCCTTTTTCTTGAAGCACATGGGGGTATCTGGTTTAGTAGCTTATTCTTAAATGACTTGGTTAGTATCTTAAATAGATAATATAATCGCAATTTTACATTAGACGTTTTACTAAAACACTTAGTAAATTAAAATAGGGAAGTAAAAAGATGCAGAGAGAGCAGAACAGCTCTTCTTATTCCACTGATTGAAAAGTTCTAACCGACTTTTTTAAAACTGCTTCTGCCACTAAAATTCAGTGCAAAAAATGATGCTGCAATTCATCCACTTTATATCAAACCAATGTATCGTTCTGTCATTAATGAGTTTTATTTACTTAATTCAAATGGACTTAATTCACAGGGACATATAGGTGTAGAAGATTTTATGAGGTTATTGCATGAACTTAAAACCTATCATGCTCATCATTTAGTGCACATTTTACCAGTTTGTTTGAGATGCACTGGATATAGACATGAAGGACTAAATCAGCGTTCAGAATGTACTTATGCGACACCTTACCATATTCCTATTATAGTCCTGTCTGTCCGATTTACTAGTAGAACTACAACAGGTCATGATACATAATTAGTACACAATTGATTACCATTTGTCTTTATTTTAATCATATATAAGTTACTAGTAGTTATTGATTTGTTGACAGAAAAAAAACACACTGAAAAACAATAAACAGAAAAAAAGATTTGAAAAGGCCATATTTTGAATGAACATTCATTTTTTGTAGCATTTTCAAAGGTCTCAAGGTCTATTGATTCACGGAAATGTGTTTTTTTTTATGTATTAATGAAACAATTTCTCATTAAATTTCCAAATATAGGCAACCAATGTTCAATGTTCATAATTCGATAAAAAGGAAACAAATCTAGGCTGCAAACAAAAACTAAGGGAAACGCATCAGTCGCTAAAAGAAAATAAAGGAACAACCGAAATACTAAACTTCAAACAAAATATCTATGTAAAAACAATCCCTTATAGCCTGGCCAAAAGAAACGCTCGAAAGCTTATAGATACGGACCAACTAATAAACAACTGTCACATTATTGACTTGGTACAGGCCATTATTTAAAAACAAATAGAAAAATGTTTTAGTTCAACCAGGTTTATGTGTTTTTATTGTTTGTTATTGTTTTAATGTATTATTGTGTATTGATTTTTTGGCTTTGTTACTTTGTTACTTGTGTAGCTCATTTGACAAAATAATGTCCTTTTTCAATTACTGTTGTACAGGGAACTTAGACTCTCTTGATTGGGTATTTTAAAGTTTCTCAACGTGACAGTTTTATTTCTTATTTTCCTCCTTCAAAGTCATTAATCCTACATGCATACCTGGAATAACTTTTTTAGTTAGGTAATTAGGTTTCATGATTGCTTATGGTCTACTCACCAACCAAAGACACAAGGATATGAATATTACAGTATAGCCTTCATCATGAAAAAACTCTTTGATTGTCTTTAAAGCAACAGAAGTATACCGCTGTTCAATAGTCATAAATTTAAATCTAATCAAACAATAAAACAAATTCGAATTACAAGTCAAAACCGAACAATCAATTAATAAGAGGAAAACAGAACATCAAAAGCACTGAACTACAACGAAAACAAACGGCAAGTTGAACATACATAGAAACTGTATTGTCAGGAATAACATCTAGAGAAACAGTTCAAAGAGATTATTCAAAAGCAGAGACCAAGTTTAGGGTAAATGTTGATTGAGCTTCTAGCATATTAAAGCATATAAAATATCAGGACCCTATCATTTCTGTCATCAATACAAGTGTTATCTACAGATAAAAGATCAATTTCAACCAGTAAATAAGCCATATGGTACTAGAATCATATTCAAAACAGTGTGGTCCTGGCCATTGATTGACGACCTAAATTATCCCATTGACTGGGACAGATAAGGTGAACGTTTGTCTGTAACGACCATTGCTTACTTCTTACTTCTTACATAATTTAAACTTTGGGGTCACCAAAGGTTCTTAACACCTTTAATAATAAAATTATTCAAAAAATTATTCAGGAATAACCTTTATGTTTTGATTTATATTATTGATATAAATCAACACATCGTATTAATCCGGATTCGTTTTTCGAATTGCTTTATTTAGGTGTTGAGAACCTTTGGTGACCCCACAGATTCAGTGTCTTTAACAAGTACATAGTGAGCAGTGATTGTTACCGACTTCCTAATCTGTCCCAGTCAATGGGATAGTTTAGGTCGTCAATCAATGGCCAGGACCACACTGTTTTATGATTCTAGTATGAAACATCAGCTCACTTAACAGACCTAAACAAAAATTATATGCTTTCTCCGAAAATTGAAGTTTTTTTTTAGCATTGATAGCATAAAGAACTCGCATTACATTTCATAAACAATGCGCCTCCGGAGTACTTTTATGAATGCTTCTTCAGCAGGAGAGCTTAAATGAGTTAACAAATGTCTATGCAAAGATTTTGAAATGTCGACTACTTTTTTTTTGGCAATTATCTCTAAAGTTTGATTCCTCCCACACCAATGAATGAGAAAGTGAGTTTAACATGCTTAAGTGGAAGAATCGGAGTTACAAATAAATAATCATGCATATTATATATACATTCGGAAGCATAGGTATTTCCTTCCAAAAATCCTAACTTTGCACGAGTTAACAAATACTACTGTATCATTTTGTCCACTATCGCAATTGCTATTGTGACTATATTGAACGCATCTATCCCATCGAGCATGAGATAACGGATAAAACAGATACAGTTAAGTCGGCCTTTATCTTGACTTACATCTAAACATTGACAATGAGGGTCTTAGTAGTGCACATTCTAGCAGCCAGCGCCTGCATACTGAGTATATATCTCTAAATTGATACGGTTTTCCCGATCTTGTATTTCCTATCAATACAGGATTTTCTTGGTAGAGGATTGCTGCTCACAAGGAAGTTATTAAACCAAGAGTTCCAAATGGTGAAGTTAAAATCATCCCTTCGTTAATGTAACAGACGCCATCACGAGACGGGTGGCCGTTATGGAATAACAGTTTCACAGATGATATTGTATATGTTCCTTAAGTGGTAACATTAATCCCCTTTCATTTGTGCATGAATATGACCTACCGAAGTAGACTATATACCGGATGTGTAATAACATAAACAACACGACGAGTGCCACATATGGAGCAGGATCTGCTTACCCTTCCGGAGCACATGAGATCACCTCCAGTTTTTGGTGGGGTTGTGTTGCTTAGTCTTTAGTTTTCTATGTTGTTTCATGAGTACTATCATTTGTCTGTTTGTCTTTTTTTTCTTTTTTAGCCATGGCGTTGTCAGTTTATTTTCGATCTACATGTATGAGTTTGAATGACCCTCTGGTATCTTTCGCCCCTCTTTTGCAAACAAAGTTTACCTTATATCCTCCTCCTTGCGTTGTGTCATACATTTCATATTACAGCACTTATGAAAACAGTTTGTTACTGAAGTCAGACTAAGATAACTGTTGACAACAAAAAAAATGAAAAAAAGGTATATATATTGCATGCGTCCAAAGCGCTTTTCCGGGTTGATCTTAATCATTTACGCTCAGAGCCTGATATTTGAAAGACGAGAATGTAAGAAAAACAACAGAAACAGTTGAAGAGCTATTCGACCAAAAGAGCAAAAAGATAAGACAACAAAGTTGACTGTCAGCTGCACTTGGTGGACTGAAATATTAGGGTTTTTTTTTATTTAAATATTTATTATTGGACAATTCTAGGGAATCAAAGGAATTGCAGAATAAAAACTCCTTTTTTTGCTGGCATGGTTTCTTAAAAAAAAAATCGAAATAATATCTGTTATAACAAATGTAATTTCAACTGATCTTACGCTTTAATTTGCATATGGACAGTCTATTTGAGTATGTGTGTGATAGGGATAATTGTCGTTACAACTATTATTGATTCTAATCACTTATCAGTGTCACCACGCGGATACATAAAAGAACTGACGGTATGATACTAGTATGGGACAAATAGTTGAACACTAATTAATGAATTTATCTCAAAAACCTGTATATATACGGACTGGTCCGTGATGACAGGTAATAACATCAGAGCAGTTAAAATTAAATTAGAAATATATTATAATTGCTTCCTTTGTTGAAACACCATTTAAAACAAATAATATAAAAGGTCAAACACTTATTCAAGCATTTAGGAGACAAAAGTCAAAACATAAAAGCGCTTCAAATGCTGAAATCACCTGAACGTTTGAAAAGTCCTTGATTTATCCTTTGTCTAAAGCGTTTGAAAGATAAAGAATTTTGAAGACTTCAAAATGGCGCAAATTTATTTTTTATTTATAGTTAAATGGCAAAAACATCATTTTTTCTGTTTTATAAATTGCAATAAGAATTTTATTTAGAGAAAGAATCATACCAAAACAGGAGGAAACATCAGGAATCTTTTACGTGAGTATTTCTTTATATTTGACTTGTTTTTCTAGTTGTTATATGTATGATAAAATGTAAACAAAAAATCTACTGAACCCATATGGTCATGTACAAGTTCTATAGCTGATATATATGTGTTCAAACAGCACAGTCAACTGTTGTTTGTTATACATTTATTCAAGTATTTTTTTATTCATATTTTGGACATCTTCACTCGCCTGTCCAAAGCCAAACTGACCCCTCTTTAAGTTTGTCTTGTCTTGACTTAATCTTAATGGTTTACATATTGTTATTAAAACAAACGACGTATCATATATGTAGACACAAAATTAAATAAACAGTACTGGTATACAATATGAATTTGAAGTATACAAAAGGAGGATGATAACAAAGATTTAGCGATAATACCGTGTCATAAATATGCAAATGCAGCTATTGTGTTTCTTTGAAACTTTCATGTAAACAAGTACCTGTGTTACTTAGTATTCTGAAATCAAGATACAGGGGCAGATCCAGCCATTATCAGAAGGGGAAAAAGGGGGGTTGTCTAATAAAATTGAGAATGGAAATGGGGAATATAATATAGTTATAGTACATTGTATAGTAACAGGCTGCTGATGCCTAAGGCAAACTCAGAATTCAATTGGCGAAAACATCGACAATACCGTGTCAAAAAACGTGAAATATCGAAAAGAATACCAAACCTTCTCAAACCACATCATACCTACAGATTAGAGCAATAAAATCCCACAAAATGTCGATTAGTATAATTTGATGATAGACTATTAAGCATGTTGATGCCAATTTATGAATTTTGTGAGAAATGCGGTACGTTTAAGTGCTTTTCAAAGGTACCAGGCTTATAATTTACAATTAACTATATTACAATAAAATCAAATTGCAATTTTTCGAGCAAAATGTAATATTTTTTTTTACTAAAAATTTAGTATTTTTGTTCATGTATTAACTGTTCTTGTCCAAATTGCTCAAACAGTTAAAACTCGAGCCAATATCATTGAAATGAGAATCTTTGAAAGCTAAAAATTTAGCACTGAGTTTTGAATGTAAAATTTCAGTAGGCTAACAATTTTAGTTTATTGTATAATTCAAAATGTAAAATACAACTTACAAAAAGGAATTCTAAAATTTTAGTATGTATATTATTCGTTTCTTTTTTTTATTGCAGGATGCACTTGAAGGATGATATTGATATGAAGTTGTTAAAACTCCTAGATTTCAGGCAAAAAAACCTAGATTTTTAGCCATTTTGCAAAGATTCAAAACAATTCATTTTGAGAATAAAAATTGCAGAGTATCAAAATTTATTGCAGTCCGTTTAATGTAAAATAACATGACTTAGTTTTACTAAAATAAAAAATTAACTATTTATTATAAATGTACAAAATTGTATAATATTTCCTGTATTTCTAATAAGTAGTTTTTGATTTGAGACTGAAAAAATATTCGGCCAATCAGAATTAAAGTTTCATTTGACTTTGGTATGCTGTTTTTGAAGACTGTCTGGAGCTCATTCAGTTTTGAATTTGAACAAAAGTTTACAGAGTTTGTTGAAATACTACCACGAGTTACACACATGAAAAGAAAGAAGAACCTTACAAAAAGGACACTTTGTGGGTTTTCATGTTTCTGGCTACTTTTTGTGTACTTATTCAATTAAATGAAAATGTAACACAAAGAGTTGCTGGGGATGTAGCCCATGTTAATCTACAACCAACAAGAGAAATGGATTATAACGAAGGATATAATATATGATCATTCTTCAAAAAGGTATGTTACTTTTTCAAATTATATGCATTGATAATAAAACAGTGTAGAATTTTTTATTTTAATCTATAAATATATTATAAATATATATATAATTTATGTGTAAAAGAATAACTCAATAAATATTAAAAAAAATATTTACTTTTATTAATACAGATAATTAATATGTATTAAAATAATTACTCACTATCATTAAAAGAAATACTTAATGTGTATTAAAAGAATTACTTACTTTTATTAAAAGAATTACTTACTTTTATTAAAAGAATTACTTACTTTTATCAAAAGAATTACTTACTTTTATTAAAAGAATTAATTACTTTTATTAAATGAATTACTTACTATTATAAAAGAATTACTGAGTATATAGGAAAGAAAATACTTTAGTATTCATTAAAATAATTACTTACGATACATTGAAAAATTACTTAAATTTGATTACTAGGAAATTACTTACAATTACTTGGCATTACTAGCAATTACTCATTTTTTGACAAACATTTTTACTTGTTTTTTTACTTAATTTGAGTAAATTAAATACTTGTTTTAAGTAAATTCAAGCAATTAATTTGTTTGAGTGTACTTTGCTACAAAGACTTAAAACAGCTTGCTGGGTCTTCCAGGTGCTCCACGAATCGAATTTTCTTTTTAAATTATCAACATCTTTTTTATCAGCAATCAAAGCCGGGCTTCAAAGTTATTGTGAAACTCCCAAACTCGAGATGGCGTGAATCAGAAGTGGATACTAAAAAATTCCCCAAATAATTTAGAGTACATACAATCTAAGAGTCTTTCATCTTGCAATAGTATTAAAACATTTGACCTTTCTACACTTTACACAAGAATCACTCTTATTCAAACAAAAAAAATATCTGAAACTGACATTATCAAGATGCTTGATTTCTTGATTGACAACATATTTGTTTAGTTTGGAGGACGTTTTTTCAACAAGCTACCGGCATTTCCATGTGAACAAATTGTGCCCTTCTTATAGCTGCCTAGTTCCGTTATTACTATGAACATGATAAAGCAGACTTCATACATGACTCTTAGGAAGAATGATAAGAAGTTAGCAATAACCTGTATATTTACTTTCCGCTATATGAATGATCTCTCACTAAATAATTAAAAAGTATGTGACTACGTTGAATGCATCTTTCCAATATAACTCATACAAGACTTAAATCTAGAAATTGACAATGAGGGTCTTTGAAAACAAAACTGTCCGACAAAAGAAATGATTTCAGCTTCCCAATTGTAAACTTTTCATATATATGTAGCAACATACCAGCAGCGCCTTCTAATTGAGTATATATCTCCCAATTGATACGATACTCCCGGGCCTGTATTTCCTATTATGATTTCTATGAAAGACTTTGCTGATCACAAAGAAGCTATTATACCAAGAATTGTAATTGGTGCAGTTGAAATCATCCCTTCGTAAATTTTATGGACGCCCTCACGAGTTGGTTGACCGTTAAGGAATATCCGTTTCACAGATGATATCGGATATTTTCCTTATGTTGTAACTTCAATCCCGTTCCCTTTTCACGAATGTGACCTACCGAATTAGAATATCTAACGTTTTTGTAGTCACATGAGCAAAACGATGAGTTCATTATGTGGAGCAGGATCTGCTTACTTTTCCGGAGTACCTGAGATCACCCCAAGTTTTCGGTGGGGTTCGTGTTGCTTGGTCTTCAATTTTAGTGTATTGTGTGCCTATTTTTGTCTGTTTGTGTTTTCCTTTTTAGCCATTACATTGTCAGTTTCTATTGGTGTCATGGATATGTTCGATAATCCGCTAAGAAATAAAAAATGGTAAACGGAAAAATAAATTGTACATTTACCAGTATATATAAGACTAATCAGTGGCGCTGATTTTTTTTTATAACGGTATTGATTTAATTGAGTTATCTAGTTGATTTCATGACTCTATCATCCATAGCCAAATACCTCCATATTTTAAAAATATTACAAAACCATCAATTATTTTTAAGCTGTAGCGTTTTCATGTGTATGACGTCATGTTTTGAAATGACTTAAATGCGTCAAAAACATTAAAAGACTTTCGCGGAATTTTATTTTATTTTTATTTTGTTGGTTTCGTCGAGCTATTGTGCATTACTTCTTTGTTTTATGCATCCGAAAAAGAATAAAAGTTATTTTGTCTTTTTTTAACTACAATTTTTAAAATAATAAAATCGGCAAATGGTTTGCAAATAGGTTCCAACATGTGGATTTACGTGGAAAGTATATTGTAACAGCCATTATTATGTATATCTCTGAGTCTGCACTATGTATAGATATATGGAGAATTTTATCACGGTGTTGTTTACAAAGCGAAAGAAGCACGTCATATTAGAATTCTTTTTAAACCATTTCTTCAGCTCGCCCATTATTCTTTATTCTTAATGTTTTATCAGCATCGGCCCAATATATTTTGTTATGTAATCCCCATACTGATCTTAATATATTGTATATATAAATTGTGGGGTTACTAATGTCGTATTCGACTGATGCATTCGTTGGGAAGCTCATAGAATAATGTAATAAATAGATTGATAGCATATGACCTTGCCAAAAGTAAACAGAAACGAACGTTCAGTCGTGTACAAAATCAAGAAATTTATGTTAATTATGAAACAAACAAAATGACAACCGTAATATACATTTGGAAAAAACAAAAAAATAGCTTCGACAAAAAGTGGATGTTACTTGAAATGCTTACGTTGTTTATTAAAAGAGTGGACATACAGTTGAATTGACTTCAGATACACATTATATCGGTCAAACTTCATTTCATGTCTTTAGGGTTAAAGTCTTATCTGTAAACTGTTACAATATTAAACTGGAATAAACCAGACAAGATACGTATTCGGCTCTATATATACATGTTATCGTGGTATACCTTTCTTGTGTTTCACACTCGATTACATATATTTGTTATTAATAAACAGTTATAATAGTAAAATAGAAAAAAAGTAGGAAGTTTAGCTAGCAATTAAATTCAACCAACAGTATCCAAAAAGAAGTAGAAGATACCATTAGGACAATGATTAAAACGAATTAGCTTAATATAACCTCGCAATACCATGGAAAACACAAAAAAAAACCTAAAAAGACGAACAAGTGCACAAAACACTATACAAACATATTATCACTGGACTAGTATATATTTGTTTAGGGGCCAGCTGAAGGACGCCTCCGGGTGCGGGAATTTCTCGCTACATTGAAGACCTGTTGGTGACCCTCTGCTGTTGTTTTTTATTTGGTCGGGTTGTTGTGTCTTTGACACATTCCCCATTTCCATTCTCAATTTTAAAGAATTTAATAATGAAAATTTCGACTGTATGCTTTTACTATAATTTAACAAAGTATAATGTATAAATATGAACATTATGAATGCACATTTTATATGATGAACAAATGTGTTGTTTATACATTGTTGTATTTATAAGAGAATATTATTCGACTGTCTTACAAGTGTGAGATTAAGGTAGCTGTACATCTAAGTTTAATCCATAATTTTCTACATAAGGAAATGCCTGTACACAGTCAAGGGTAGAACAGTTTTTTTCCCATTCATTAGATGCCTTCGAGCTTTTAATTTGTCGTTTTACAAAGGACTATCCGTTTTGAATTTCTTTTGAAGTTCGATATTTTTGATATTTTACCTTTTTTTTTTATTCTGTACTCATTTAAATCAAGGAATCATTTATGAATCACAGATTAAGTGTTGCCTGATTTGCGTCTTAAGGGTGGCAGTTATTCCCATCATAACCAAAACCGGAAAAAGAAATAAAAAACTATCAGGATATACAAGGTTGGACTACCGGAATATGGAACAGTTGTATACTTTGTTAGATCGGGGAAGAGATTTTGTCGTGCACCAGGTTAAATATGGACCCTTCAAAGAGGTTTTTCAATTATTTTCCAGCGTGCAGAGATCGTGGCACTTATCCTACATACTAGTAATGTTTCTAATCGGATGTGTCCATGACTTAAATCTCATATAGTCAAATAGGCAAGTGATTTACTGTCCAGAGGAAGAAGATCGAGATTACCATATGTATTACTGTATTAAATTGCGTTTTATTCTAATTTTAGATAATGGTTGCCAAATCTGTTATGTTGTCCTGATTAGAATTTAACCATGGAAAATCATTTGAAATTTCATCTTATTTATTGCTACAGTTTAAGGTTGGAAACCAACTTTTTTCTTTGAAATTAATCTTTTGACATTTTGATAGAATTGTTTGAAATGATGAACAAATAAAATCATATCAATATTATCTTTTTATTTGTAATATATAGTGTTGAATTGCTATCTGAAATACGTATAACGTATACAATTGAACTATTGTGGCCTGATTTAAAAATATATAATTACAATCAATAATCTCAAACTACATGAAGTAGCAAAGTAATACTAAAACTTCAACTTACCTTTATAAGGCCTCACCAAATTGATATCAAAATTAAACAAACCTATGAAAGGCCTCACTAATTTGATATAAAAAGCGGTTGATCTGTTCAGTTCTCACATTTGTCACCAAGTCTTTACGGAGGTATCAGATTTTAAGCAAAATGAACGTAGAAGTAGTTTTGTCTTTGCTCTTGGTTCAGGTAAATAAGATATTCATAATTTCCTTGCAAGTACATTTTTTATTATGATTCTTTTAAGTGGTAATGATCTGATTCCATCATGAATTATTTTTTTGTTAATTTTTTTTTACATAAATTAGGCCGTTATTTTTCTCGTTTGAATTTTTTTACATTGTCATTTCGGGGCCTTTTATATATGACTTCGCGGTATGGGCTTTGCTCATTGTTGAAGCCCGCACAGTGACCTATATATGTTTATTTCTGTGTCATTTAGTCTCTCGCGGAGAGTTGTCTCATTGGCAATCATTCCACATCTTTTTTACATCTTTTAAATTATCTGTGATTTACAATACGTTTCAAAAGACTTTTGGTGTCTGCTTTTTTTTTAATTTTCAATTGCGTCTAAATTGTCGTTTTCGTTTCGTTGATCTTTAGTACTTTTACGACGTATTTTACTAAAAGTGTTCAATGTGTTTTCTTTGTATCAATTAATCACACTAGAACGAGAGGAAGAACAACATATTTTCCGTGACGAGTATCACGTGACCACTGGTATTATTCATATTTATATTATATTAATATTAATGTATATTAATATGTCTATTTTATCTCATTGTTTATATTATCATTTTTATGATGATTGTTAATATTATGATATTTTTATATTTTTTAAATTATTTTTTAAAATATTATTGATTTTCTTCCTGACAAAGTTTTCTTCCTACTGTAATAAAAAGTAAAATGACTAAAATACTGAACTGCAAGGAAAATTTAAAACTGAAAGTCCATAATCAAAATGGAAATTCAAAAGCTCAAACACATCAAACGAATGGAAAACAACTGTCACATTCCTGACTCAATACAGGCATTTTTTTAACAAGCTGATCTGTTGTGCAAAACAATATAAACTAGGCCAAATGTATTGTTATTCGTGGATTTGTTTTAATTTAGTAATATTGATCTAAAATGATTTAATAATTGCATGTATTATTTATTTCTGTGATTCTACTAGTCACATTAAAAAGGTCAAACTCAATTCGATAATGATTATAATTTACTATGATAAATTGAATCTTGTCACAATTCAAACGTTTATATATAATTGTAATAGGAATAAACCTCAAGGTTTAATCGGTATATTTTTCAAATTTATTTCAGGCTTTTGCCATGACAACCAAACACCATGGTCACCATGGGCACCATACAGGACCAACACACGAACCTGTGGAACACGAATCCCTTCAATTCAAATATGATCCTCATTCGGTAATGTTATGACAAGTCACTTCACATTGTTTTGTATGATATTTTTGTCATGAAATTTTTATCATGAAAATCATCATAGGCATTTTTAGATATAATTCAATAGTTTAAAACCAAACAGTGATAACAGGGTCATTCATTACTTATCAGACAATCAGTATGTATGTTTTCACGTTCTTGAACATCACTTACACATATGGTGTTAAGAATTAGAGATCTAGTTTAAACCGCCCTTATCAGTTTTTAATCTACATAGTAATTTTGCGTGACAGATAATATTGAAGATGTTTGTCAAGTCATTCGAGTACATGCACGACAATAGCTGAAAATGTGAATAGATCGATGCATCTCAAATATTTTTCTGTATATATATTTTGTTCTCACTTGTACATGAAGGGTCAGTTATTCATAAGATATTGTCACTTCATCAAATATATATATTAGAATTAAACAGTATACATGTAGTTTAGTAAAAATACATCTCTCAAATTTAATTTGGTATTTAATATCTTTCGATATTCTCTTGTTTTGTCGTAATGATACACAAATAAAGCCCGAATTTTTAAATCGTGCATGAGCAGGAAGTAGAACTTTTACCTGATTTTTGTCAGATCCCTGTAAATGAAGCGCGGACACATATATATACATCAGGTTTAAGTAATTAAAAAACTGATTATTTTCAGATGACACTGATGATGGTTGCTCCTCATATGTGCTACCTGTATACAGTAACCGGATCCCAGTTGACGGAAGTACACACCGCACATGGACTACATACCATGGAGGTATTAATCAATTTTAAAACTTATTTATGTTACACATTTAAACAAATAGACTGCACCTACGGGTTAAGGGTGAGTCTTTTGTATATTATCTCTTGTTCTCTTACTGCTAAGGCGTTGCGGGCAAGCTTTTATGATATCTATTTATTCACGGCATTCGTTTTGTTTGTTAGTTGTTCTTAAAAATTTGGACTGAATCTCGAAATTCGATACTTTTGCATTCAATGAAACCATTTAAGATATAAGTACATCATTTAAAAAGTATACACAATAATATCTGAAGCCTTTCAATCTTATGTGCAAATATCTGAGGGTATATTATTTTTCAAAATCATTTTGCTTTTGGGTTTACCCAGATCATGTGTTTGTTATGTTTGAAATAGTTCAAATATAACGCAAATGCAGTGTGTTTGTGAATGGTAAAAAAACCTTCACCATAATCATACGTACAAAAACCATCTGCTAAGTCGATGTTGAACTATATTTTGGCTTTAAAGGAAGCAGGAAATAACATCTATTAATTCATTTTACGTGAAACCATACATTGATAAGTATAATAATTGGTTATACGTCATGTAGCCAATGAGCCAACGACACAAGAACAACAAAATACAATTATGTCATGTAAATGTCTAAAATCAAATTCAAAGATTTTATTTATCAAGAAACAGCAGATAAATTGATAGCAATAACCATTTAGTTTCTTGCAATATTTGCTTATACCAATATCGCCTTTCTTTCAGATGGAAATGATAAGACTAGTTGATGATACAACAACAACCCACACTACTATCTCACATGATGACCTGATGGCTATGAGCAAGCCCCTATCTCATACGTGTCATAACGCTAAATCTGTAATTACTAAACTGAATTAAAGATTTGAAATTAATTTGTCTCAGTATTGACATATGAATCAATCATGATTCATATCAGCATACATTTGCAACAAAATAGTTTCATGTAAAATTAAGAATGGAAATGGAGAATTTGTCAAAGAGACAACACACCCGACCAAAGACTAGAAACAGCCGTCTCATCATATTTAAAAATTTATTGAAATATATATTAAATCTTAAATGAGAATGCAGTTCCAGTGTGAAATTGGTAACATTCACCCTCTTCTAGTTGACGATAATTAACAAACAGATTGTTGAATTTAATAAACACGTACCTGGCAGAGGCATTTATATTTAATATTAAGCAAATAAATTCCCAGAAGGAAGTTGAGATATGTTGAAAATTTTAACTCGGTGATGTAGGCAATGAATTATTTTGAAGCACCCTCTTTGCATGTTATTTGACATGACGGTGTCCGCAGCCAGACTACAGTACAGTGATCGTTTCCTTTCCAAATTTATTTTTTTAACTCCATCATTTGTTTAGAGTAGTATGCGGATCGGAACTAGAACTGCCGGGGAGCTTTGTGAATCCCTACTTACAGCATTTTGTTTTCAATTGATAACGCATCTCAAATTGGAGTTGTATGAAAGCTTGTATTTAATAGTATCCAATACTCTAAATTGTGTTATTTACAACATCTTCACTTGTTAGTTGTTCACCATTGCATGAAAATAAAGCTATGTAAAGGAGTAAGTTCGGTAAGGGTCATATTTTACCTCAATTATAAAGTTCCATTCAACAAGATAAAAATTGTTAGTTTGTGTTTCTGTTGTTTCGTAGTTCTCTTATATTTGATACGTCTCCCTCAGAATTAGTTTGTGACCAGGATTTGTTTTTTTCTCTATCGATTTATGAATTTCGAACTGGGGTATACTATGTTGCCTTTATTTAAGTGACTTAAAGACATTTGAAAAAGATTTATAGAACACAATCTGTCATTGTTTTATTCTAAAGCGTTGATTTTCCACCCAGTTGAGTCAAAATAAGGAATTTTGGCGAAATTTGACAAAATCGGCAGGATGTCAGCCAAATTTAACACCAGGAAACATAGAGCGCAGCCGTCGACAACCTACACATTCAAGTGAGACATGTAAAATGTCATTACAAACATTATTGTCTGTGTTGTCGACGTATGCGCTCTATGTTTACTGTCCATTTAGTTAATGTAAATTTACCCAGTACCCATATTAAAATGAGTACTATTTTTGACGTCATGAATAAAATGCAGGAACGTAAATCTGCAACAAAAAGACTTGTGTCCATAACTAGTCACTGTATTAGCTATCAATCATTGTGATATTGGTAAAAAATCCCAATATGAAATCTAGGCTAAAAAAGGGTGCCATTTTAGGACCTTATTGAACCTACTTTTTTGGTTTGCTTATCCTGATTTACCATTAATACTAGTTATCAAAGGTACCATGATTATAATTTTAAACGCCAGACGCGCGTTTCGTATACATAAGACTCATCAGTGACGCCCATATCAAAATTCCAAAAAGGTTGTGCCAAATACGGCAAAAACGTCAAGGATCTTAACATACGTGAATACCTTCCAACTTGGATGACAATATCGACCCCAAATGAGTAGCAAAATTCATTGTAGGTTATTATCTTAGATTTTCTTTACAAGAATTAACTGTTTCAATTACAGAGAAATTATGAAAGGTGTGTTATACATCACGTCAGTATCGATTCACTGGGCTCACTTTTCAGATGATTTTTATCACAAAATTGCCGCATCCGTGGTCATCCTGAAACTTCATATTTGTTATGTGCTTCGGACGCAAGAAAATATTAAACGTGTTGTTTTCAATATTTTACATCACTATCTGTGCTGGTGGACTATCAGTCCCCGAGAGTATCATCAGCTCAGTAGTCAGTGCTTCGGTACTGACATGATTAAACAAACTTTACTAGAATTGACCGTTAATAAATTTTTAATATATGTGAAACTAAGGTTTCAACTCCCTTAGGCAAAGTTGGCTTTAGATGAATTTGGCTATTTATTTTAAGTATTTTTGACATAAAGCTCTTCAACGATTTTCGGTACTTATCTATCTTAGGATTTCAAATGTTTGGCTTTGAGCGTTCCTGATGAAGGTAAATCCAGAAAAGCGCTTCGGACGCAAGAAGTTATTAAACGTATTGTTTTCATTTTTTTGTGCATTATCATCAAATACAACTTTCATTAAATATTAAGAATGAAAACAAATGCGGCCCCTGCCATTTAAGACAGAAACCGTCCAAAAAATTAACTCAAATGCTAAAAATGTGAAGATTTCTGTAGTTTAACTTAATGATATTAGTACCCTATACATGTGCATTGTATTGTCTAAAACAACCCATATTTATGTATCAGAAGTATTCTTCTTTCCAATAAATAGCTAAACGTTTACTTGTTTGGGCAAAAAAAGGGGTCTTAAAGATACCAGTGGGACAGTCAAACTCATAGATCGAAAATAAACTAATAACGCCATGGCTGAAATGAAAAATACAAATAGACAAATAATAGTATACAAGACACAACATAGAAAACGAAAGACTAAGCAGCAAGAATCCACCTAAAATGATGTTGATCAACACCAGTCTTTAAACTGTTTTGAATTGAGCGCACACCTTTACGATGCATCTTTGTCCTAACTCACCAGAGACAATTTTTCGATTTCTATTTTTTTTAGATAAAAAAGCTTGTCTGATCAGAAAAATTGCGTCCTTCTCAAATTTCTCATTACGGCTGATGCATGCTTGTCAGAAAAGTTTACCCTGTCGTACGTACCGAGTCATAATCATGTACTAGTTTGTGTTACCTTTTTTTATATCAGCGCAATGCATTCATGTGATTTAAACATCGGTACTGTTTCTTATATATGTATATTTAGAAATAAAGTTATAATGTAACTTAGTTGCAGCGTTTTAGAACATACATTTCAATAGCTTACAACATTCAATCGCCTTTCCATATTGGTTTTGTAAACCAGAAATATGATTTGATTGAATAAGTTCATTTTCGTGGCTCGAGGGAACAAAACAGGAACAACTCATTAAACTTCACGATTTGTTTCTATGATATTTTTGCATCGTATGATATATCATATGATAATCAAATAAAATATGCAAACATAACACAGATATTAGATTAATAATTTTTTGAAAGATGAGCAATAAATTTAAGATGAGAAGATGATGAAAATGTAGAAGCTTTGGTCACTTGTTTCCTAAGCTTCGGATCAATTGGAGTTTTATGTGCAAAGGGGTGAATATTATTAAAAAAACGAACTAATATGGGTCGCTGGTCGGACACGAAAAGGCAAAAAATGGCCGTTATGAGAATGACAATTTAAAATTTAATGTAAACGTTAATGCAAAATATAAAAAATCAAAGAATTTAGATTTAAACATGTTAAAAGAAGAAGAATCGAGTTGTCTCCAACTAACGAAATGTATCTCGGTAGATATACGGAGACACATATTATGTGGATCAAAGTGTAATAAGTACTCTTATATCAGTCAAAATAATAAATATAACATGTCTGGAACAATAGATGACCCAGTCAGCGAGTATTGCTACTCAGCAATTTCGAAATCACTTAACTGTTGGCTATTCAAAATGTCCTCTGCAAGTTCATCTTTAATTGGAGTGTAAATAGTTATCAAAGGTACCAGGATTATAATTTAATACGCCAGACACGCGTTTCATCTACACAAGACTCATCAGTGACGCTCTTATCAAAATATTTATAAAGCCAAACAATTAAACAGTTGAAGAGCATTGAGGATCAAAAATTCCAAAAAGTGTGCCAAGTACGGCTAAGGTAATCTATGCCTGGGATAAGAAAATCCTTAGTTTTTCGAAAATTCAAAGTTTTGTAAACAGGAAATTTATAAAAATGACCACATTATTGATATTCATGTCAACACCGAAGTGTTGACTACTGGGCTGGTGATACCCTCGGGGACGAAACGTCCACCAGCAGTGGCATCGACCCAGTGGTGTAAATAGTTATCAAAGCTACCAGGATTATAATTTAATACGCCATACGCGCGTTTCGTCTACACAAGACTCATCAGTGACGCTCTTATCAAAATATTTATAAAGCCAAACAAGTAAACAGTTGAAGAGCATTGAGGATCAAAAATTCCAAAAAATTGTGCCAAATACGGCTAAGGTAATCTATGCCTGGGATAAGAAAATCCTTAGTTTTTCGAAAATTCAAAGTTTTGTAAACAGGAAATTTATAAAAATGACCACATTATTGATATTCATGTCAACACCGAAGTGTTGACTACTGGGCTGGTGATACCAACAATGTGCGCATATTGGCGAATAATAGGTTGTGAACGACCAATACTAAAAGAGAATTTAAGTCGCAGTCGATATGTATTTACTCGTACTTTACAAACGTGTGTATATGTGTAGCCATGAGGCAAACACCTGGTCGAACTATTTATGCATAAGGTTTAAAGGAATGCACTGACAATGATAAATCTAATGTTGAAAAAAAAAACACAGTTGATAAATCAGGGGTAAGACTTTTAAGCAAAATGTAGAACCAACTGAACTTAAGTGATCACCCTAAGTGCAAAAGCATAAGAATCCGCTATTATATTAACTTCTAGAGATGCAATATTGCATTAACCAAGATAGAGAACATACAAGATTTTTTCATCAGTCTTTGAAACTATGATCAGTCAATCTAATAAATATAACATGTCTGGAACAATAGATGAACCAGTCAGCGAGTATTACTACTCAGCAATTTCGAAATCACTTAACTGTTGGCTATTCAAAATGTCCTCTGCAAGTTCATCTTTAATTGGAGTGTAAATAGTTATCAAAGGTACAAGGATTATAATTAAGTACGACAGACTCGCGTTTCGTCTACATAAGACTCATCAGTGACGCTTATATCAAAATATTTATAAAGCCAAACAAGTACAAAGTTGAAGAGCATTGAGGATTCAAAAGTCCAAAAAAGTTGTGCCAAATACGGCTACGGTAATCTATGCCTGGGATCAGAAAATCCTTAGTTTTTCGAAAAATTCAAAGTTTTGAAACAGGAAATTTATTAAAATGACCACATTATTGATATTCATGTCAACACCGAAGTGTTGACTACTGGGCTGGTGATACCCTCGGGGACGAAACGTCCACCAGCAGTGGCATCGACCCAGTAGTGTAAATAGTTATCAAAGCTACCAGGATTATAATTTAAGTACAGCTCTTTATAAGAACCAGGCAGAGTGCCATATACATGTGATATATGGGGGGTTCCAGATTTTATCTTTAATTGGACTAATAGAAGCAATAAATGAAAAAAGCTCAAAAAATAATTTTGAGTGTGAAAATATGAGTGGTTGCCATGGTAACGGACACACTATTTTTGGGTTGTTAAGCATTGTAAAATCATTAAAAAATCAGCTAAATCACCACATTTTAGAGCCTGATTATGAATAGAATCATGCATTTTTCATTAATGTTCATATGTAACATTTATACAATTTGGTTTAAGCTTCATTTTAGTGAAGATTGCATGTCAACCAAGTTTGTATATTTTTTGAAAAATTTTGCGAAAAAATGCATATTTTCAACATTTCTGAAATTGTGATTTTTTTCGAAATTATCAAATTTTCTCAGGTGTTTTTAAAAAAAGTGCAAATATGTACAGAATAGTTAGCACTGTAGTAATGAAGTTTGGATACTACTTTACCAAATTAAATAGAAAAATGCGTGGGATTTTTTTTAGTTTTATCACCATAGCAACCGATTTTTTCCTTGGAAACAGAGTTTTTATTTGCAGAATATTGCAGTTTAAGAGCTTAAATGTCCTGAATTGTTTTATAACCAATAAGAAAATACATAAAAGCCAACTCAAAGTTTAAATTACTATTGTCAAGTGTTATTGACTTCAATTGTTACCACGGAAACACATATTATCCATAGCAACATCCACTTAAAAACTGCAAAAATAGAAATTTATGTAAAATAATACATAAATAGAGGGTGTTTATTTTCAAATTGGAATATGGCTTCATTCTTTGCTTCACTCACAGTCTTGTCTGGGTTATTTTCCTTTGATTGTTCAATAAATGTAATATATAATGTAACATTGGGGTTGGAGGGGGGGGTTAGGGTGTAGGGGGTATGTTGATTTTTTTAAATGTTGCATACAAGTAGATACTTAAAAAGATAATTGCATTTGGTCGGACTTTGTTCCGAGTTCATCATCTGATTATCAATTTTTGGAAGTAAGCAGATGATTAACTTCATGGGTTTACAATAAGTGGGCCAACCTGGCTTATGGCAAGGCAAGATAGATATGGCCCTAACAATTGTAAGAAAATTCTAAATTTCTTATGGCACACACCCGTCTAAGATGTTCTTCCAGCATAAATCACAAAATTGACCTGTAACATAATATTAACAAACCAATAATAGAATCATTTGGTCAAAGCATTTCTAAACTGAAACTTAAGTGTGATGGACAGACGGATAGACGGACAGGCAAATTGAACACATTTTAAGTTGGTGGTGACTTAAAATAAATAATAATAGTCAATTGTTGATCGCTAATATCAGAAGTCCAGTATAGTGGAATCCTCTTTAAATATACATGTAGCTATTAACATATCATTAATAACTCCTTTGTTGTACTACTATCCCGAAATTAAAATGCAGGATCTCCGAGATAGACAAATAGAATACATCTGCTAAGTTGGAATTGTGCTAATCCCGGTAAAATAATTATGCTATTACCGGCAAGATTATTATATCAAAATTATCAAGCAAAATAATTGTATCAATTATAAATTATTCCTTACTATGCGTCGTTCTACATACATCTCATAAGTTCAAGATTCCGATAACATTATATCTTGTTGTGTGTGTGTGTGTATGTGTGTGTGTGTCAAAAGGAAGGTTGGGATTGATTTTTGGAGTGTTGGTCACAACAGTTTAGGAATTAGGGGCCAAAAAGGGCCCAAATTAGCATTTTCTTGGTTTTCGCACTATAACTTTAGTTTAAGTAAATAGAAATCTATGAAATTTTTACACAAGGTTTGAGACCACAAAAGGAAGGTTGGGATTGATCTAGGGAGTTTTGGTTCAAACAGTTTAGGAATTAGGGGCCAAAAAAGGGCCCAAATAAGCATTATTCTTGGTTTTCGCATAATAATATTAGTATAAGTGAATAGAATTCAATAAAACTTAAACACAAGGTTTATGACCACAAAAGGAAGGTTGGGATTGATTTTGGGAGTTGAGGTCCCAATAGTTTAGGAATAAGGGGCCAAAGAGGGGCCCAAATAAGCATTTTTCTTGGTTTTCGTACCCTAACTTCAGTATAAGTAAATATAAATCTATGAAATTTAAACACAAGGTTTACGACCATAAAAGGAAGGTTGGGATTGATTTTGGGAGTTTTGGTCCAAACGGTTTAGAAAAGGGGCCCAAAGGGTCCAAAATTAAACTTTGTTTGATTTCATCAAAAATTGAATATTTGGGGTTCTTTGATATGCCGAATCTAACTGTTTATGTAGATTCTTAATTTTTGGTCCCGTTTTCAAATTGATCTACATTAAGGTCCAAAGGGTCCAAAATTAAACTAAGTTTGATTTTAACAAAAATTGAATCCTTGGGGTTCTTTGATGATTATGCTGAATCTAAACATGTACTTAGATTTTTAGCTATAAAGGAAATGTGAGCTTTTGCCATCACTTGGCGTCCGTCGGTCGTCGTCCGTCCGTCGTAAACTATTTCAAAGATCTTCTCCTCTGAAACTACTGAACCAATTCAAACCAAACTTCATCTGATTGATTCCTAGGGTATCTAGAATAAAGTTTGTGTTTTAATTCCTATTTCATCAAAAAAAAACATGGCCGCCATTGCTAAAAATAGAACATAGGGGTAAAATTCAGTTTTTGGCTTATAACTCAAGATCTATCTGCCCTGAAATTTTCAGATGAATCGGACAACCCGTTGTTAGGTTGCTGTCCCTGAATTGGTAATTTTAAGGAAATTTTGCTGTTTTTGGTTATTATCATGAATATTATTAAAGATAGAGATAAACTGTAAACAGCAAAAGTGTTCAGCAAAGTAAGATTTACAAATAAGTCAACATGACGGAAATGGTCAGTTGATCCCTTTAGGAGTTATGGCCCTTTATTGTCAATTTTTAACCATTTTCCGTAAATCTCAGTTATCTTTTACAAAAATCTTCTCCTCTGAAACTACTGGGCCAAATTTAACCAAACATGGCAAAAATCATTATTAGGGTATCTAGTTTAAAAATTGTGTCTGGTGACCCGGCTAACCAACCAAGATGGCCGCCATGGCTAAAAATAGAAAATAGGGGTAAAATGCAGTTTTTAGCTTATAACTAAAAAGCCAAAGCATTTAGAGCAAATCTGACACGGTGTAAAATTGTTTATCAGGTCAAGATTATCTGCCCTGAAATTTTCAGGTAAATCGGACTACCCGTTGTTGAGTTGCCGCCCCTGAATTGATAATTTGAAGGAAATTTTGCTGTTTTTGGTTATTATTTTGAATATTATTATAGATGTAGATAAACTGTAAACAGCAATAATGTATTGCTTGGGGTATACAATGTTTTTTTTTATACTTTCATCATAAATTATATTATGAACACGAGACAAACGAGACATTTCAGTGTGTCCACTCTTGTTTTTGCTTTTGAAGAAGATATGACAGAATCGAAGAACCATTTATATAAATTGAAACCCAAAATAATCATTGATAGAAAATTTAAGCAAAACATTTAAGGTGAGCGATTCAGGCTCTTGAGAGCCTCTTGTTCATTATGGGCCAAGTTTTCAAGTTTGTCCAAATTGTGGTCCAAAATTTAACTTTGTTTGATATCAACAAAAATTGAATTCTTGTTGTTCTTTGATATGCTGAATCTAAACATGTATTTAGATTTTTGATTATAGGCCCAGTTTTCAAGTTGGTCCAAATTGGGGTTCAAAATTAAACTTTGTTTGATTTCAACAAAATTGTATATTTGGGGTTCTTTGATATATGCTTAATCTAATCATGTATTTAGATTTTTGATGTTTAGGACCGGTTATCAAATTGGTCCACATTGAGGTCTAAAGGGTCCAAAATTGAACTTTATTTGATTTCATAAAAAATTGAATTCTTGGGGTTCTTTGATATGCTGAATCTAACCATGTATTTTGATTTTGGATATTGGACCATAATAGGTAATGTACAATTTAAAATTTAAAGCTTTTAAGTTTAAGTTCTGAGACCACATTCATTATGTGTCAGAAACCTTTGTTGTGTCAACTATTTAATCACAATCCAAATTCAGAGCTGTATCAAGCTTGAATGTTGTGTCCATACTTGCCCAATGTTCAGAGTTCGAACTCTGCGGTCGTATAAAGCTGCTCCCTGCGGAGCATCTTCTTTTAGGTTCAAATTTCAAAAAAAATATTTTGCTATTCTCAACGTTTTTTTAACCTCTACATGAATTACGCCCCTATTATCTGTATCTGTCTCTGTAACCTTTATAAAAGACTGCATTAATCCCGAGATTTGGAATGAAACCACTAAGATGAGAATATTTGCATAAATACAAGATTAATAACAGTAATAATTTGAAGACAAATTCCACACATGGTCTTATTTAATTAAATGCAACACTAGAAACAGCGCAGTACATACCAATGTTATGTTTCTTTGTAATTATCAATGTTTTCTAGTCCCAACAAGTTGTAATCATTCATGAATACAAGACTTTAGTGTCCCATGTGTAAAAAAAGAATAAATTTCCGATGTCCGACGCGTTGTGCACACATTTGATCAATTCAAGGTACAATGGCAAAAACTAAAATAAACACTTGTATGGCCGCGCCGCAATTTGGGAGGGGGAGGGGGCGTTGTAGTAGGTTTAATCCATGTCCGTCAGTACATTAGTCGTCACAAAGTTGGTTTCTATTTTGCAATTATAGTTTGCCTCAATCAAATCTTATGAAACATGTATACACAATGCTTATTACCACAACACAGAGATCAAGTTTGAATGTTGTTGGTTAACTATAAAGAAATTTCTAAAAGTGACCATTTGATCTTAAGATGTGGTATAATTGTTAATAAGACAACTCTCTACAAGATACCAATGATCATAAGATAGTATCCAGAAGTAAATTTTGTAAAAATAAGATTCTATTTTTTTCCGTATTTTACTTATAAATGGACTTATTTTTTTCTGCGGGGAAACTACATTTACTCTGTGGTTAAAGTTTTTAGAATTTTAATAACTTTCTCAAACTATCCTGGGCATGCTGGGTTTGTACCAAACTTGGACAGAAGCTTATTTATGATCATAAGATAGTATCAAGAAGTAAATTTTGTAAAAAGATAAATCCATTTTTTCCGTATTTTACTTTTAAATTGACTTAGATTTTCTTCCAGTTAACATGACATACAGTCTGCAGTAAAAGTTTTTAAAACATTTATTAGATTCATAAACTATCCTGGATTTTTACCAAACTTGGACAGAAGCTTCTTACAATCAAAAGATAGTATCAAAAGGAATATTTTTACCGATTTTTTCCTCATTTCTGTTGAGCCTGCGATTTACAGCAAAAGTAGCCAAGACACTGGGTTTCGCAGAACCCTTACAAATTTATTCTTTAGGCATTCAAATGAATAAAACTTGAGGTTTACCAAAATCTGACAAAAATCCCAAAACATGACAACTACAATGTACCTTAATTTAGCTCTGAAGCTAAAACCAAGTTATATCGATGTTATATAAGAAATTTCTGAGAGAAAAAAAAATGATTCTATTTATAATCAGGCTCGCCGACCAAACGTTATCTTTTAAAAAATCTTCATGTATGATATCTTTAAAAAATGAACCTACCCCCCCCCCCCCTTTTTTTACCTTCTAACTTCAATATTACATTATATATTACATTTATTGAAAAATCTGAAGGAAAAAAACCAAACAAGACTGTGAGTGAAGCAAAGCATGCAGTCATGTTCCAATTTGAAAATAAACACCCTCTATTTAAGTATTTTTTACATAAATTTCTATTTATGCAGTTTCAGAGTGGATGTTGCTATGGTTAATATGTGTTTCTGTGGTAACAATTGAAGTCAACAACACTTGATGATAGTAATTTAAAGTTTTTATGTATTTTCTTATCGGTTATGAAAAAATCCAAGACATTTAAGCTCTTAAACTGCAATATTCTGCAAATAAAACTCCGTTTCCAAGGAAAAAATTGGTTGCTATGGTGATAAAACTGAAGAAAATCCCACGCATTTTTCTATTCAATTTGGTAAAGTAGTATCCAAACTTCATAACTACAGTGCTAACTATTCTGTATACATTTGCACTTTTTTGAAAAACACCGGAGAAAATTTGTTAATTTCGGAAAAATCCCAATTTCAAAAATGTTGAAAATATGCATTTTTTTGCAAAAATTTTCAAAAAAATTACAAATTTGGTTGACATGCAATCTTCACTAAAATGAAGCTTAAACCAAGTTCTATCAATGTTAGATTTGAACATTAATGAAAAATGCATGATTCTATTCATAATCAGGCTCTGAATTGTGGTGATTTAGCTGTTTTTTGAAAGATTTTACCAAGTTTAACGACCAAAAAATACAGTGTCCGTTACCATGACAACCACTCATATTTTCCCACTTAATTTTTTTTTTTTGAGCAATATACATTTACTGCTTCTACTAGGCCAATTATAGATAAAATCTGAAACCATCATGTATCGCACTCTGCCTGGTTCTTACAAAGAGCTGTACTTAATACGCCATACGCGCGTTTTGTCTACACAAGACTCATCAGTGACGCTCTTATCAAAATATTTATAAAGCCAAACAAGTAAACAGTTGAAGAGCATTGAGGATCAAAAATTCCAAAAAATTGTGCCAAATACGGCTAAGGTAATCTATGCCTGGGATAAGAAAATCCTTAGTTTTTTCGAAAATTCAAAGTTTTGTAAACAGGAAATTTATAAAAATGACCACATTATTGATATTCATGTCAACACCGAAGTGTTGACTACTGGGCTGGTGATACCAACAATGTGCGCATATTGGCGAATAATAGGTTGTGAACGACCAATACTTAAAGAGAATTTAAGTCGCAGTCGATATATATTTACTCGTACTTTACAAACGTGTGTATATGTGTAGCCATGAGGCAAACACCTGGTCGAACTATTTATGCATAAGGTTTAAAGGAATGCACTGACAATGATAAGGATAATGTTGAAAAAAAAACACAGTTGATAAATCAGATGTAAGACTTTTAAGCAAAATGTAGAACCAACTGAACGTGCAAAATCATAAGAATCCGCTATTATATTAACTTCTAGGGATGCAATATTGCATTAACCAAGATAGAGAACATACAAGATTTTTTCATCAGTCTTTGAAACTATGATCTCAAATAACATTGAAATGTCCACTGATGACTTCATTTTGGTTAAGCATAATCGTTAGGTCTTTTTTTGAGCTGTTGCGCATATGCCAATATGTACTCTTATATCAGTCAATCTAATAAATATAACATGTCTGGAACAATAGATGAACCAGTCAGCGAGTATTGCTACTCAGCAATTTCGAAATCACTTAACTGTTGGCTATTCAAAATGTCCTCTGCAAGTTCATCTTTTAATTGGAGTGTAAATAGTTATCAAAGGTACAAGGATTATAATTTAGTACGACAGACTCGCGTTTTCGTCTACATAAGACTCATCAGTGACGCTTATATTAAAATATTTATAAAGCCAAACAAGTACAAAGTTGAAGAGCATTGAGGATTCAAAAGTCCAAAAAAGTTGTGCCAAATACGGCTACGGTAATCTATGCATGGGATCAGAAAATCCTTGTTTTTCGAAAAATTCAAAGTTTTGTAATAGGAAATTTATTAAAATGACCACATTATTGATATTCATGTCAACACCGAAGTGTTGACTACTGGGCTGGTGATACCCTCGGGGACGAAACGTCCACCAGCAGTGGCATCGACCCAGTGGTGTAAATAGTTATCAAAGCTACCAGGATTATAATTTAATACGCCATACGCGCGTTTCGTCTACACAAGACTCATCAGTGACGCTCTTATCAAAATATTTATAAAGCCAAAAAGTAAACAGTTTGAAAGAGCATTGAGGATCAAAAATTCCAAAAAATTGTCCAAATACGGCTAAGGTAATCTATGCCTGGGATAAGAAAATCCTTAGTTTTTCGAAAATTCAAAGTTTTGTAAACAGGAAATTTATAAAAATGACCACATTATTGATATTCATGTCAACACCGAAGTGTTGACTACTGGGCTGGTGATACCAACAATGTGCGCATATTGGCGAATAATAGGTTGTGAACGACCAATACTTAAAGAGAAATTTAAGTCGCAGTCGATATATATTTACTCGTACTTTACAAACGTGTGTATATGTGTAGCCATGAGGCAAACACCTGGTCGAACTATTTATGCATAAGGTTTAAAGGAATGCACTGACAATGATAAGGATAATGTTGAAAAAAAACACAGTTGATAAATCAGGGGTAAGACTTTTAAGCAAAATGTAGAACCAACTGAACGTGCAAAAGCATAAGAATCCGCTATTATATTAACTTCTAGAGATGCAATATTGCATTAACCAAGATAGAGAACATACAAGATTTTTTCATCAGTCTTTGAAACTATGATCTCAAATAACATTGAAATGTCCACTGATGACTTCATTTTGGTTAAGCATAATCGTTAGGTCTTTTTTTGAGCTGTTGCGCATATGCCAATATGTACTCTTATATCAGTCAATCTAATAAATATAACATGTCTGGAACAATAGATGAACCAGTCAGCGAGTATTGCTACTCAGCAATTTCGAAATCACTTAACTGTTGGCTATTCAAAATGTCCTCTGCAAGTTCATTTTTAATTGGAGTGTAAATAGTTATCAAAGGTACAAGGATTATAATTTAGTACGACAGACTCGCTTTCGTCTACATAAGACTCATCAGTGACGCTTATATTAAAATATTTATAAAGCCAAACAAGTACAAAGTTGAAGAGCATTGAGGATTCAAAAGTCCAAAAAAGTTGTGCCAAATACGGCTACGGTAATCTATGCATGGGATCAGAAAATCCTTGTTTTTCGAAAAATTCAAAGTTTTGTAACAGGAAATTTATTAAAATGACCACATTATTGATATTCATGTCAACACCGAAGTGTTGACTACTGGGCTGGTGATACCCTCGGGGACGAAACGTCCACCAGCAGTGGCATCGACCCAGTGGTGTAAATAGTTATCAAAGCTACCAGGATTATAATTTAATACGCCATACGCGCGTTTCGTCTACACAAGACTCATCAGTGACGCTCTTATCAAAATATTTATAAAGCCAAAGAAGTAAACATTTGAAAAGCATTGAGGATAAAAAATTCCAAAACATTGTGCCAAATACGGCTAAGGTAATCTATGCCTGGGATAAGAAAATCCTTAGTTTTTCGAAAATTCAAAGTTTTGTAAACAGGAAATTTATAAAAATGACCACATTATTGATATTCATGTCAACACCGAAGTGTTGACTACTGGGCTGGTGATACCAACAATGTGCGCATATTGGCGAAAATAGGTTGTGAACGACCAATACTTAAAGAGAATTTAAGTCGCAGTCGATATATATTTACTCGTACTTTACAAACGTGTGTATATGTGTAGCCATGAGGCAAACACCTGGTCGAACTATTTATGCATAAGGTTTAAAGGAATGCACTGACAATGATAAGGATAATGTTGAAAAAAAACACAGTTGATAAATCAGGGGTAAGACTTTTAAGCAAAATGTAGAACCATACTGAACGTGCAAAAGCATAAGAATCCGCTATTATATTAACTTCTAGAGATGCAATATTGCATTAACCAAGATAGAGAACATACAAGATTTTTTCATCAGTCTTTGAAACTATGATCTCAAATAACATTGAAATGTCCACTGATGACTTCATTTTGGTTAAGCATAATCGTTAGGTCTTTTTTTGAGCTGTTGCGCATATGCCAATATGTACTCTTATATCAGTCAATCTAATAAATATAACATGTCTGGAACAATAGATGAACCAGTCAGCGAGTATTGCTACTCAGCAATTTCGAAATCACTTAACTGTTGGCTATTCAAAATGTCCTCTGCAAGTTCATCTTTAATTGGAGTGTAAATAGTTATCAAAGGTACAAGGATTATAATTTAGTACGACAGACTCGCGTTTCGTCTACATAAGACTCATCAGTGACGCTTATATCAAAATATTTATAAAGCCAAACAAGTACAAAGTTGAAGAGCATTGAGGATTCAAAAGTCCAAAAAAGTTGTGCCAAATACGGCTACGGTAATCTATGCCTGGGATCAGAAAATCCTTAGTTTTTCGAAAAATTCAAAGTTTTGTAACAGGAAATTTATTAAAATGACCACATTATTGATATTCATGTCAACACCGAAGTGTTGACTACTGGGCTGGTGATACCCTCGAGGACGAAACGTCCATCAGCAGTAGCATCGGCCCAGTGGTGTAAATAGTCACCAGGATTATGATTTAGTACGTCAGATGCGTAACATTAGACTGACCATACATAACTTTAACAAATATCAATTTCATCAGTTAACAAAAGTTGTAAGTATATATATTTGTTCATGACATAGAACAGATGAATGCTGGGTAAATTCTTTTTAATTCAGATTTAAAACTGTGAAACAGTCAACGGGTATTTATTCGTGTGTTGTTGTCTAGGCTGATGAACGAGTGTTGTGCTTCTTTCCACAGTGGCTCTTTGTAGTTTTGGTACTTGTTGTAGTCGGTGGCGATGTAGTTGTTATCGGGCATGCTTTAGGAATGGTTTCACTCGAATCACAAACTTCACCAGGTGGGGAACATGATGATGGCCTATTGCAGCCTAGCGACGGAGGCAGTGGGGTAGCTGAAAGTATATTTGAAAGATACCTTTAGATGAATTTTAATATTTGTGCAATACACTGTGTGTTCTATTTTTGTTAAAAAAACCGTACGATTTAACAAGATAGATTTTGATACAAATTTTGATTATTATAGTTTGATACCGTTTAAGTATTATGCTATTATACTGATTTTATCTTTATGCGTATACTGATGGTTTCATTATGCTCATTCATTATGCTAATTATAATTATGAAAATAAAAAAAATAATACTACAAAACATATCTTACAGTCGGTTGCATTTAGTGTGTAAGTAAAGGTAATCTAGTTTGTTAGCTTGCTTGCTAGCTGAACCGTGAAGTCTTTTTCAGTAAGATATGCTATCCTTCATTCGAAGTAGCCTAGTCCTACAGACAGACAGTTTGGTTATCTGTCTGACTAGTCTACTCTTAAAGGAGGGCAGTTTACCTAACCTAATAATGACTTCACGGTTCAAACTGTCTGTCTGTAGGACTAGGCTACGTCGAAAAGAGGATAGCATATCGTACCGACAAATGACTTCACGGTTCAGCTAGCAAGCAAGCTTACCAAAGATATTGCCTTTACTTACACACTCAATGCAATCGACTGTAACAACAAAATAAGGCAATATACTGTATACAGAATATGAAACGCATTTATTTTGTAGTTTATTATTTCAGACAATGAATCAATTATGTAACTACGTAATTAACTTACAAGGTGGTGTTCTTCCTGCAAAATATGTATCAATGCTTAGTGAACTATTTTTTGAAAGTTGGTCTTTAAGTAGTATTTTCGTTTTACCTTTACTCCTTCGTTATGTCATTTATACCTGATAATTATTATTGCATCTGTCGACATTATCGATTTCAGTTCCAAATCAACAAGTAGATAAACTATAATAATTTGTTTTCAATTTAGTTTAGGGATTTTGCGTGATGATCTGTACTGTTTTTTGATCGAAATTTGCTTGATTGTTTTTCGAATTATAATTGGAATCCTGAGTACTGAAGAGTAATGAGTAACAAAAATCGTTACTCGTAAAGGAAAATAATTTATATTTCTTTTAAAACTTCATTAAAGCACAAACTCCACAAAAAAAACAGACGGTGACACATGCTAATGCATATTCAGGTTAAGGTATTACTTAATAGACAAAAGGCAAAAATGCTTCTCTATGAATTACATGTTAACATTAAGGATAACAAAACTAGAATTTTCAACATTTCCGGAGAATAAATATTTACAATTCCACTATCAACACCCTTTAACATGTTATATTGGCATACTCTAAATATGCGGCATTGTTTAAGTTTTCCTATACAGAGAATTGAATCATGTACATGGATGATTTGTGTTGTTGTTCTTCATCTCAAAGGTTGCTAGAAAGTGTTAAGCAAAGGATGCATTTCAGTTAAATTACATCAAAGCAGTTCCTGTGGTTTTTTTACACTGTATAATTAGTGCAATGTATAATGAAACTATATAATATTTGTTTTCATAAACTGGCCGTTTCAGAATCTAATGCAGTGTGGGTAATATTTCCAAAAGCGTACACCAAAACGTCGTGATTGGTTAAAATGTCATTAACAAAAGACATTCAACCAATGAGGTAAATTCATTTTCATTCTGGTGTACGAAAAATGAAATTAACCATGATTCTTTAGATTCTTAAACAGCCAATCATAGACATAGTAGAACAAAGTATACAGTACTGGTGTTAACATTGTAAAATAAAATTAAACAATTTTCAACCACTAACGAAGAATAAAGTATCTATGTCTACATGTAAGATATGAGCAATTAAATAATTTGGCAGCACATGGTTGTCTCTAGATTTCTAATTCATTAATTATTGGAACTATTTATTTTGGAAAAAAAATACAAAGAAAATCAAGGTTTTGCAAAGATTTTTAGAATGTAAATGACGTAAAATCATGTTATAAAATGTTAAACTGAAAAGTAGAGATAAATGTGTTAAATTCTTAATTACACTAGCTATATAAAATAAGACTCCGAATATCTGACAAAAACTCAAAAGCATTCTTTGTTACATAGAAGTACATAATATTTTTTTCTTCACTCAACCAGGACTTACCAACTGTCCACAAAAACGTAAAATTTGGCACTTTACAAAATTCACATACATCTGTAAATGCTGTGGTCTGGTTTACAGAACGAAATGAATCTGAAAAAAAGTACAAAGTTTTCTAATTTCTAAAAAAAATCATGTGAGCTTCAATATACGCCCAAACATCAATAAAACAACACAACAAATACTCGGCATGATGTATATATTTTTTCAGAAATATTAGTTATTCAGAGTTTCATTATTTCAATATGCTGCTAACATGAAAATGCACGACATATGCATAACTGAGCGTATAGCAATTTTCCAATCACAATGATTGTAATAAGTGTTGATCTAAATATAAGCCGCAGAAGATACCAAAGGGACTTTCAAAACTCACAAGTCAACGAAAAACTGTCATCGCCATGGCAATAATCAAAATCCAAAAGTTATTAAACAAAGACGAACTTATAATAAAAAAAACATCTTAAAATTGGCAGTTTAAGATAATTGTCAATCTGTTGTAACAGCAAATTCTTGATACATTCATTTTCATGACAATGCCGAAGTTACGGTTATAAGTTAAACAATCGGTATATAAACTTTAGGAATACAGAATTTTTATACGATGGTTCACGTAAAGGAAAAACATTTTGTTTTTGCGCTTTCGTTTGTATTTTGTCATGTTTTGAAATGTCTTAAATGTGCCAAGAGCATTTAAGTGACTTTCGCGGAAATTTATTTTATTTTGATTTTGTAGATTTCTGCGAGCTCCTGTGCATTAATTATTTTTGTTATGCATCCCAATAAGAATAAAAGCTCTATGGTCTGTTTTTAATTGAAAACAATGAACTCTGCATAGCGTTTGCAAATTGGTTCATATTCATATGGATTTACGTAGGAGGTAGTTTGTAACATCCATTATTATATATATCTCCGAGTCTGCGCTTAGTATAGACACATCGAGTATTTAATCATGGGGTTGCTTATAAAGCGAAAGAAGCATGTCATACTATAATTATCATTATTCTCTTGATTACAGGAATCTTGTAAGAACTAATCGGTAAAAATACAAAGGAAACAAATCAATTATATGTAAGACTCAGGTCGAGGTCCGGTCTCTAATCGACGTCCGTTCCTCAAATCGACGTCCAAATCTGACGTCGCAATACATTATCCTCAAATCGATGGCCAATTTGATGCCTATCTTATCGACGTCCAATTTTATCTTCTCTAATCGACGTCCAATTTTAGCTGCTCTAATTGACGTCCGTTTTGGACAAGTAATACAATATTGAACTGAATTGATAACTATGATTTATTAACTACTATAAATAGGTTGTGATATCAATTATATTTTTGTTTAAAGTAACATAAAGATCAGGTGATGTGATATGATTTCCGATGGGACAACTATCGACCGGAGTTCAATTAAACTGAATCTTAGCAATTATAGGTAACCCTACGGCTTTCAACAATGATAAAAGCCTGAACGACAATGCTATTAAAGGTCTCGACATGAATTATGTAAACAATTCAAATTAGAAAATTGAGAGGCGGATATAAAGGGTTTTCAAAACCCCCCATTTGTTGGAAAAATTTGGCCCGTTGGGAACACTCCTTTTAAAAATGGCTTGATCCGCCCCTGCGTTGGCACTTAGTTGACCCTCTTATGAAAATTTCTGAATCCGCCAGTGGCAACGACAACCACTGGACTATAGGCACATTAAGAATACCATGGGGTTAAACATGTGTGTGTTAGTATTAACCCTCCACTAACCTGGAACAGCGGTATAGTACATAACAACATAACAAATATAATGCCATTTTTTGAGAATATGTTTCAATCCAAGTGTAAAACTCATAGCTTTGTTGAAAACCCTCTTACAGAGTCCGTATTATAAAACTTCTTTATCTGGTATATTGTTGAAGACTGGATAATGCAGCTAGATATCGTTTGGTTTCCTTGTCGTTGAGTTGCCTTCTGATTTGAATTACTCTTACATGTATGTCATTTATCAATTCGAATAGGAATGAGTGACACACTATTATGTCGTTCGATTGGATTAACTTTTTATCACGATAAACATTAATATGCATGTTACCTATTTGGGGTTAATACTATTCTATATGAAAAGTATGTATAAATTTTTGAAAGTTTAGATGACATAAGCATGATAAGAATCAAACAAAACATGTACATGTATAGGTGTTTGTTCAGTAATTTGTTATTTTTTAATGACGAACATCGATTAGAGAAGACTACAACCAATCGAACGTCGTTTTCGTAATACATGACGTTACATTGGACGTCGATTAGAGGATAAAAATATTGGACGTCGATTGGAGAATGTTATGTTACATTGGACGTCGATTAGAGGATAAAAATATTGGACGTCGATTTGAGAATGTGACGTCAGATCTGGACGTCGATCTTAGAAACGGACGTCGGCTAAAGGTGGATGTCTATCTGTGTTTTACATATATTATATCATCTATTGGTATAAACATGTAGCATACATTTAGTACGGACATGCCAATTTCTGGATTTTAAGATAAATATTGCATGTATAATAATGTGATGAACAGCGGATAAACTTACTCCAACCTCCCATTACAAACTCAAGGGGAATATCCGGATTATAATTGATCGAAAAGCACCTGAAGCTGTCAGTGCCCTCTAATCTGAAAAAGTGTATCTTTAGTTAATCATGTTCGAAGTATGCACTACCTTATTTTCCTATACTTTATATTCTATTTCTATTTTATTATATTATACATTTATTTTTTGTGCCAGAAGGAGATATGGTAATCTAAGAAAAGGTAGATCCATGATTTATTTCACTTCCTATTCTTTTTTTTAACTTCTAGACATAAGATATAAAAACCACATAACGTTTTTTTTTTTTAGATAACTGAACACATTGTCAACATACACTACAATACTCAGTACTGATTCAAAGTTAATTATTTGTCGTATATGGTTTGTTTTTAGTTGTGAAATATTTTTAAAAAAAATGAGATTACTATACTATCCCTTTTTTCAGCTGAGGCGATTTCCTTAGTTGTTATTATTTTGGTATCTTGAGGCTTCGAGTTATTAGAAATTTTCATCTCAATGGATAAAACTTGTACTTCGTTTTAAACCATTGTCTTTTTTCCATTTTGTTTTCTTTCAGTATTTACTTGTATCCTCTTTGAATTACAATTTCTAATTTTTCAATGGCATATTCTATTGAATTTTTTTTAAGCCTGTGCTGATCTTTCGAGTCTAATTCACTTATCTGTTCTTCCGACTGTCCAAACTCTAACATCAAAGTGAAAAAAACAGCTAACACTGTATGAATATATGTTTGGTATACAGCGTCTTGCTGGATAAGCATATATCTACATGTATCGAATGATGAATATAACATAGGACGATTACAACCTAGACGTACTTGTCACAACATTTTGTAACTTTTTTTCCAAAATGCTCTTCAAGTTTTGACTTGTTTGGCTGTCTAACTTATTTAATTTGAGCCTTATGAAGACAGAACTCGCGTCTTGCGTATCAATTTATAAATCTTGTACATTTGATAACTATTTACGAACCATACTGTAGAATAAGCCTGTTTAATTTAGAATGAAGAAATTGGCAAAATAGATTTCTCAAATTAATTTTGACATCAAGATACACTGTACATTAATTTACCTCAAAATAAGAAATTTTTCTGTTATTTGATGACAAATGAAGTTTAAACGATTTTCTAAGAGTATAGTACTCGTTCTACCATCAGCATTAATGTCCAAGTCACTAATAAGAAAAATTGAAATCTCCAAATGTTTGATTGTGCCATGGACAAGGAAAATAACATGGATATTCCGTCATACCTGGAATAAAAGTATATAAGTTAATATAAACAAGAAGTAGTTGTAACAGGATGCTGTTACGAAGTCTCCCAAACAAAGCTCTAATAACTCGCCATTCCTATGGTATGATCCATCTACAAGTATTCAAACAGGAGGGGTGGTGGTGACCACCAGGGACTTTGATTTGTTTAATTGTCCCATACAAGAATATATATGGTTAAGGGGTGGGGATCTCAACCATTTAAAGTTTTTCATACATTTGGGGTGGGGTGACTCCCATGGACTCTCCCTATATTTCAGTTCATGTGTTTTATTCTTCCGTACAAGAATATATATGGTTTAGGGGTGGGGCGACTCCTATAGACTCTCCCTATATTTCATTTGATGTGTTTTATTCTTCCGTACAAGAATATATATGGTTTAGGGATGGGGATTTTGACCGTTAACAAGTTTTAAAACAAGAGGGGGTGGGTTGACCCCCTAAAGACTTTCCTTTTATTTTATCTTATTTGTTTTATTGTCCCTTACAAGAATATAAATGGTTTAGGGGTGGGGATATTGACCGTTTAAAAGATAATAGCAAATTCTCAAATTGAACAGGGCCTTACATTTGTACCTTGAATTTCATTTCATTAGTTTTATTGTCCCCTACAAGAATATATATGGTTTAGGGGTCGGAATCTGGACTGTTTACAAAATTATTAACATTCTCAAATTGAACGGGGTGTGGTGGCCCCCAGGGACTTCCCTTTAATTTCATTTGATTTGTTTTATCGTCCCTTTTAAGAGTATATATGGTTTAGGGGGTGGGGATCTGGACCGTTTACAAGTTTTTAAACAAGATGGGCTGGGGTGACTCCCTAGGGATTTCTCCTTTAATTCATTCCATTTGTTGTATTGTCCCATACAAGAAAATATATGGTTTAGGGGTGGGGATCTGGACCGTTTATAAGTTAATAGCACATTCTCAAATTGAACGGGTGGGGTTGACCCACAGGGACTTGCCTTTTATTTCATTTGATTTGTTTTATTGTCCCCTACAAGAAAATATATAAATATATGGTTTAGGGGTGGGGATCTGGACCGTTCACAAGATAATAGCATATTCTCAAATTGAACAGGGGTGGGGATGACCCCCCAGGGACTCACCCTATATTTCATGTGATTTGTTTTAGTGTCCTGTGATCATTTCTGTAGATTGTGTGTGTTTATCACTTACAGTTTTCAGGTTAGATTCATTTGAAAATTTGAGAAAATAAAATCCCATTGGGTTCTATAGTAAACCCCTCCCTCCTTTCTGCCCCCCCAAACAAAATACCCCTTAATAGACCAAAATGCACAAACCAAAGATTGATGGCTCACCTAGACATATTAGTCTAAGATTCTATGAAACTCTAAGTTAATCTGACCAGCAGTTTTGGAGAAACGCTGCGGACAAGTTCATTTTGAAAAGTGGCGGAAGAAAAAAAAGAAGAAGAAAAGAAGAAGAAAAATAATAAGAACTGAGCAAAAACAATAAGTGATCTAAAAGAATTTGCTCTATATTTTCTCAATGCGGTGCTATTTAAATATTTACCCATTAACTCCAATGTTCCAAATTTCATTACAAATTATTTAAAAAGCCATGTCTTTTTTTATATTTGTCAAAAGAAAGATATCAACATTATGAGCGATCTAGCGAAAATACTTCCAGCCCAAAGTTTTAATTGCTTATATCTTAAACGCAAAGTGTGGAACTTGTATAGTTTGGCTGTTTGGTATGAATTTATAATAATTTTAAAAACGTTTTTTTTTTTTTAACAAAATAGATTACGCATTTTTAAAAGACAAGACACTGTCGTTTATGATGGATTACTTTTATATATATCATCGATCTGTTGGTAACGATTTCAAGTTCAGAACAACGCAAGAGTTATACGACAAAAAGCCCATTTGAATATTATCTATCTAGATCTTGTGGATGGTTACTGAGATCGAATTCGTTCTGAAGCATTTGGAAGATTTTGGTGTAGTTTTTTTTCTATACTGTGTTTTGTATATTGTTGTTTGTTTCTTATCATTTTCCGTTATTTGCTTTGATACTTTATTGTTTATGTGTAATGTACTGCTAAACATTTTCCTTTGTATTGTAAATAATACATTTTACTTTATTATGCATCACCAACTGTTTCAGCTCACCTTGTCAAAAAGGGCAAAGTGACGTTTTCTCATAACTCAGCATCCATCGTCTGTTGTCATCGTCTTCGTCCGTCGTCGTTATCGTCGTCCATTTACTTTTACAAAATATTCTCTCCTGATACTTCTGGGCCAAATCAAACAACACTTAGCCTAAATCGTACTTAGGATTCAAGTTTAACAGATGTGTCTAAAATCAATGTTCATCAATTAGGACGGCCGCCATTATTAAAAAAAGAACATGCTAGTTGTTGACTTTTATCTCTGAAACTGAAGCATTTACAGCACGTTTTGTAGTTTTTGGCTGATATGGTAAATAATATAATAGATGGGGATTAACTGTAAACAGCAATTTTTAAACAAAGTTATATCCAAACATAAGACAACATGACAAAAAGGATCAACAGTTTTTGCGCTTCATAGTAAACTTTGACAATGTTTGTAATATTTTACAAAACTCTTCTCCTCTGAAACTACTGAGAAAAATGTAACCTAACTTGGCCACACTCATCATTAAGTTATATAGTTCGGAAACGTGTCAGATAACCCCACCTACTAACTAATATGGCTGACACGTCTAAACATAGAACATAGGGGTAAAAACCAAATTTTGAAGAACCGTTATAAATAGAGAAAATACGTCATAACTCCTCTGAAACTACTGAAAAAAAAGTTAACCAAACTTTGCCACACTCATCATTAAATTATAAAGTTAGGACAACGTGTCAGATAACCCCGAATACTAACTAACATGGCTGACATGGCTCAACATAGAACATAGGGGTAAAAACCAAGTTTTGTAAAACCGTTATAAATAGAGAAAATACGTCATAACTAGTACTGTTAGACAAATTCTTCTTTTTTTCTTTGTTTTTTATCTTTTCTTTTTTTTTTAATAGTCAGGATTTATCAACACCCCTACAATCACCACCTGACTATGGTTTTTGGGGTAAACATTGAAAGAATATAGTTATTAAAGAAAAGAAAAACATATATAGCTGCTCACACTCACACTTTCTCTTACTACTTACATACAATTACTCAATCTTACCATAAAAATGCATATATAGATATGATATGATGAAGATGTGGTGTGAGTGCCAATGAGACAACTCTCCATACAAATAACAATTTAAAAAGTAAACCATTATAGGTTAAAGTACGGCCTTCAACACGGAGCCTTGGCTCACACCGAACAACAAGCTATAAAGGGCCCCAAAATTACTAGTGTAAAACCATTCAAACGGGAAAACCAACGGTCTAATCTATATAAACAAAAAGAGAAAGAGAAACACGTATATATTACATAAACAAACGACAACTACTGTACATCAGATTCCTGACTTAGGACAGGTGCAAACATTTGCAGCGGGATTAAACGTTTTAATGGATCCAAACCTTCTCCCTTTTTCTGAAACAATAGCATAACATCACAACAAAGAAAAACATACGATAAAATATCAATTGGCAGACTTAACTCAATCAAAAAACCTATGATTAAACAATGAACGAATAAATTTGATCTGATATATATATGTCTATATAAAGAAAAAAATCAAATATCAACTGCCCACTTTAGTATAATTAATTATCAAAGGTACCAGGATTATAATTTAGTACAATTTAGGGTATAAACGATAATAAATCATGAACAAAATGTATGTAGTGGGGACTAGAATCTTTCATAAAATGCTGCTCTATTTTATTTTTTTTTTGCAATATAAAATTTCTTAGATTGGTATTGTTTTATACTGGAATAAAGTCCCAGAAAGCTAGAAGCTATATTTCTACACTTACATCTAAAGATGTAGTTTTTAGCTATATACTTAACAAATTTATAAACAAATCTTAGTATTAACTCCAAATAAAGTTTTTTTCTCACTGATACTGAATTACTCATCAAATAATATGATTTTCTGTAAATATGACAACCAATAATTGTATGTAACATTACAATCAGAAAATAAATGTTCTATTGTTTCCTCTTTCACAAAAATACCGAACTCCGAGGAAAATTCAATCGGAAAGTCCCTAATCACATGGCAAAATCAAAAGAAAAAATACGTCAAACGTATAGACAACAACTGTCATATTCCTGGCTAGGATTAGGCATTTTCTAATGTAGAAAATACAGAAGGTAATTTAATGTGCGTATTGTTATGTGTTTACCTTTCTACATTGGCTAGAGGTATAGGGGGAGGGTTGAGATCTCACAAACATGTTTAACCCCGCCGCATTTTTGCGCCTGTCCCAAGTCAGGAGCCTCTGGCCTTTGTTGGTCTTGTATTATTTTAATGTTTAATTAGTTTCGTGTGTGCAATTTGGAAATTAGTATTGCGTTCATTATCACTGAACTGGTATGTATTTGTTTGGGGGCCAGCTGAGGGACGCCTTTTTTCTCGCTACATTGAAGACCTGTGGGTGACCTTCTGCTGTTGTTTTTTTCTATCGTCGGGTTGTTGTCTCTTTGGCACATTCCCCATTTCCATTCTCAATTTTACATAGACTTGTTTCCTTTTGCTTAATTCTATATGAAAATGTATTGGTAGGAATAGTTCTATGTAATATTCTTTATTAAAATTCTTTAAATATGTATCCCTACAAAACTCTTTTTAAAAGAGTAAAATACTTAGACCATTCTGAGATTTCCAAAATGTCTCATATGGGAGTATGCATTTAAACTCATCATAGATACATATTTTATGCTTATGGTTGATATCTTAGTCAATACCCGAACGATTTCGTTCACCATCGAGTGTGGGTTTCAACAGGTAAATGTACATTTCACTGTGCTGTATATTTCACCGCGAGCATGATATGAGGCCTTTTTAAAGGGGATTTTCCCCAATATTTAAATAAAAAAAATAACCTTAACGCATTAACCAACAATTGAAAATGTTTTTTTAGATAAACCGTTCTGTTATTTGATAACAGTTCAGGAAAGATTGATTTTCGGGCGAAAAGCTTGTTTGACCATCAGCATAAAATATCCATTCAAAACAAGCTATACCAGAATTGTAATAAGTAAATGTTTTATTGCACAATGGACAAGGAAATTTACATGGAAATTCCGTCATTCCTTGAAAGACAAGTTGATAATTAATTCAAAATAGTTAATAGATAAGCATTGAGAAAACGAAAAGGTTTCTCGTCCCATTTACTACACTAAATATCTATATATAAATATGTTGTAGAGTTGTCACTGGTTCAGACATACTTATAAATAAATAATTATTTCTGTGACTGTATCTTGCAATAATTTGTAGGATCCTTTACTATAGATAATTTAGTTGACATCTTCATTCCTTATATATCAAGTACTGTAGTACGACGCTAGATTATTACTGACGTTGAAAGTTTACACCCAGCCATTGAAAGCTTTATTTTTATGAAGCCCAGGTGGTCATGTGGTCTGGCACGCCGGTTACA
Organism: Mytilus edulis; assembly: GCA_019925275.1. Lineage (NCBI taxonomy): Eukaryota > Metazoa > Mollusca > Bivalvia > Mytilida > Mytilidae > Mytilus > Mytilus edulis. The sequence continues at coordinate 48,376,654 of CM034357.1, read as the reverse complement.
GTTAAGGCGATTTGGTGTCACGATATCTCGGTGGCATGGGTTCGAATTTCGGCAAAGGAAGAACCAAAAATTAGAAAAAGCAAATTTACAGATCTAACATTGTTGTGTTGATGTTTAGACGAGTTGTATATATATGGTTTTCTGTTTAGTATTAAATTTATATTAAGATCCATTTCGTAACATCTCGTGATTAATTTTATTTGGCAATCGCCAATGGCAGTCAGGAGGGTTAAAGAACATCAGTTGTTCAACCTATTAATCAAATGCGTTTTGTTTAAATATATACTTTTTCAATTTTTTGGTCTTTTGGAAAATTTTGCTTGTGCTGTATTTAGACCCTTCTACAACGAAATTTGTTTTACATGCACACGTATACAAATTGCGGTTTTTATCCAACGTAATCATAGGTTTGAACGTAGTTTTCAAGTTAGACTTGTTTATATCGTTTGTGCTTGTATCATATTTTCCCTCCGGTTTATATGATCCATTCATTCTATATCGACTCTTAAAATTCAAGAGTCTATCTTAAATTGAGGGTAAATTATATGGCCTTCCAAATACAGTTTGATCCCGAACATCACTGAAGAGACATATATGGTCGAAATCTAGATCTGGTGTACAAACAAAATATTTACACCTTATGTTTGTGGCATAACATCTGGGCCAAAAGTTTATTGTTTTCTGTTCAGTATTAAATTTATATTATGATCCATTTTGTAACATCTCGTGATCAATTTTATTTGGCAATCGCCAATGGTAGTCAGCAGGGTTAAAAAACATCAGGTGTTCCACCTGTTAGCCAAATGCGTTTTCTTTAAATATACTTTTTCACTTTTTTAGTCTTTTGGAAAATGTTGTTTGTGCTGTTTTTAGACCCTCCCCCCCTATAACGAAATTTGTTTTACATGCACACGTATAAAAATGGCGGTTTTTATCCAACGCTTTCATAGGTTTGAACGTAGTTTTTAATTTAAACTTGTTTATATATATTTTTCGTTTGGGCTTGTATTTTATTTTCCCTCCGGTTTATATGATCCGTTCATCCTATATTGACTCTTAAAATGTAAGAGTTTATCTTAAATTGAGGGTAAATTATATGACTTTCCAAAAACCGTTTCGATCCCGAACTACACTGAAAAGACATATATTGTCGAAATCTAGATCTGGTGTACAAAACAAATATTGACACCTTATTCTGTGTGGCATAACATCTGGGCCACAAGTTTATTGTTCTCTGTTTTGTATTAAATTTATATTATGATCCATTTTGTGACATCTCGTGATAAGTTTTATTTGGCAGTCGCCGATGGCAGTCAGCAGGGTAAAAGAACATCAGTTGTTTAACCTGTTAGTCAAATGCATTTTGTTTAAATATAATTTTTCACTTTTTTGGTCTTTTGGAAAATGTCGTTTGTGCTGTATTTAGACAGTTCTACAACGACATTTGTTTTACATGCACACGTATAAAAATTGCGGCTTTTACCCAACGCAATCATAGGTTTGAACGTTGTTTTCAATTTAGACTATATATATACAAATCGTCTCAACATCAATCAAACAATGTTATATCTGTAAATTTGCTTTCGCATTTATTTTTTTCCCTCGCCGGGATGCTACTCAGATATCGTGACACCAAATCGCCTTCACTGCAGCCGTCCTGCTAGACGACACGACCTCCTGGGCTTCAAAAAAGATGCTTTCGATGTCCGGGTGTTACCTACACACGTCAGTTTTAAACTAGCGTCAAACTGCAGTGCATGATATATTAGGCATGGAGAAGCTATTTTTACAGATCAGCTAATAGTTATCAAAGGTACCAGGATTATAATTTAGTACGCCAGACGCGCGTTTCGTCTTCATAAGACTCATCAGTGACGCTCAAATCAAAATATCTATAAAGCCAAACAAGTACAAAGTTGAAGAGCATTGAGGATCCAAAATTCTCAAAAGTTGTGCCAAATACGGCTTAGGTAATCAATGCCTGGGATACGAAAATCCTTAGTTTTCGAAAAATTCAAAGTTTTGTAAACAGGAAATTTATAAAAATGACCACATAATTGATATTCATGTCAACACCGAAGTGTTGACTACTGGGCTGGTGATACCCTCGGGGACGAAACGTCTACCAGCAGTGGCATCGACCCAGTGGTGTAAATAGTTATTAAAGGTACCAGGATTATAATTTAGTACGCCAGACGCGCGTTTTGTCTACATAAGACTCATCAGTGACGCTCAAATCAAAATATTTATAAAGCAAAACAAGTACAAAGTTGAAGAGCATTGAGGATCCAAAATTCCAAAAAGTTGTGCCAAATACGGCTAATGTAATCTATGCCTGGGATAAGAAAATCCTTAGTTTTTCGAAAAATTCAAAGTTTTGTAAACAGGAAATTAATAAAAATGACCACATAAAAATTATCTATAGTAAAGGATCCTACAAATTAATGTAAGATACAGTCACAGAAAAAAATTATATTTATAAGTACGTCTGAGCGAGTGACAACTCTACAACAGATTTATCCATTTGATCACCAGCAGTGATGGTGATACATGGCGGTGTATATACAACTCGTCTAAACATCAACCGAACAATGTTAGATCTGTAAATTTGCTTTCGCAAATTGTGTTCTTCCCTCGCCGGGATTTGAACCCATGCTACTGAGATATCGTGACACCAAATCACCTGCACTGCATCCGTCCCGTTAGACCACACGACCACCTGGGCTTATATACACTATGTCAAATATTCAACCACGGCTAAGAAACATGAATTTTGTGAGGCGTTGCATACCGAGCATATATCCAGGTTTAAGCTAGAAAGAAATTTATTTCCAGCCAATGCATGTTTCCCTAAATTTTACACCTGTAACAACGGTTCCAAATAAATATTTCGGTTAAAACCTGATCAATTTTAAATTTAAAGCGGACGACGTAAAAATAACGTCTCTAATTTGAAACTCTACTAGAGCGCATTGTCACAATGACCATTTTTATAGATAGCACAGTAAAAGGACCACATACTTTTCTATATAAAGCTGAAATATTAAGCCAAAAAAGGTGACTATCATACAGTTTTTTAAATAGTTTACTTATTTTAGGGTTTTCTGACATACAATTCATAAATGGCATATAAGTAAAAAAAAAAGCAATTTTCTTACCTGCAGAAAATTCTAAAATTGAAAACATCAAATAAATCACAATTTTCTTGAGATTGTGCATGATGCCTGCTAAACGTCTGTCTAGTTTTAATTAAATATACAATATAAATGAAGAAGTGATGCTTTTTATTCCTCATATATTTTCGTATATACATTTCTCTCATGTTTTTACAAGCTGTGGCAACTTACAACTTCCTTGTATAGAAGGTAGGAAATCAATGATTTATATACGTAATTATTTGATTACAGTGTCTACTGTGGAATCACTTATTTTCGTGGGTATCGATTTTTGTGGTTTAGGAAAATTTGATGTCCGTTCATTTGGTCGATGTGTTTTTATAATTTGATTTAGCCATTTTATAAGGGGCTTTCTGTTTTGAATTTTCTTCGCAGTTCAGTATTTTTATGATGTTACTTTTTGCATATTCATGAATATTCAATTACGTGGTTTATATTCGAAACTTGAACAGGAAGCTTAAACATATATACATGTGATACACTATACAAAAAAGTCAATATTCAACTATGGAATACAGCAAAAAACTTATACTATACCCTTGTTGAGTTGTAGTTAATGATAAGTATACCTGAGATGGCAATCAACCAATGTGCCTCCAAGATTAAATATGAATTTTGAGAATACACTGCTGAAAATGTTTCACGGATATTGTTATAAAAGTCTTTGTGGCGTTTTGTATTAAATTGTTTATCTAACTACATGTTTGTATTGTTATTCAACTATATAATCTACGATTCTTAAACTCGTTCTGGTTGTCTGGCAAAACAGTATAAACAAAATTTTTAAAATGAAACACTCATGTGTTTATTATTCGCTCTGAAGTGTTTACATCAAGGTTGGGAAAGACGCATTTCTTTTTAAAACTAGTTATTTATCACTGGTACATGTTTTTAATAAAATATACCTGTAAAAAAAATAAAGGTTCAAATTCCATTCAAACAAATCAGCAGTTTCCTTAAAAATAATTGTCGTTTTGAAAAAAAGGGGATTATTTTCTAGACTCTCTCTTCTATATGTTGAAACGGTATTCAAAATACGCATACAGTGCGTTTTGGATTTGAACCTAATAATTTCATCATTGGAACCCCATCAGGCAAAGTATACCTTAGATGGAAGTTTTAATTTTGGGTCCTGTTTGGTTATATATATCTTCAATTGTTAAGGTTTCTTATACATCCTCGGCTTTTCAATATTCAGCTTTGAGCGTTCCCGATGAAGGTAAACACAGTTAATCATTTCGGGTGCATACAATTTACGTGTTGTTTTCATTTTTTGAAGCATATGCATCTATATCATGTTTTTTAACAAGTCTTCCATGACAAGAGGTCAACCGAATTTTACCGTAAAAAAACAACAATTATTATAGTCATTTATTAAAGATTGGCGTATCAATTTCTTTGAAAAAAATTGGATTAAAAAAATACTTATGAGGTATTTGTGATCCAGTTTGCATTGTAGAAAGAAATTGATTTTATAAAATGTTACAATACATTCTTCCTTGTTGCAACTTTTCACGGGCAATTACCGATCACAGTCAATCTGTTACACTTATTATCTTCCTTGTCCTGAAAATAGCTATAAATTGTACTTTCTAAAACCATAAAAAAGCTGGTACATTTTTTTGCAAATCTTCACATTTGGAATTGTAAAAAGAGACTTGCACATGGCGATAAAAACAAATTATTTCACAAAAGTCTAAATGTCTGAAAAATATAGATATATATAGTTACAATTACAACATGTCAGCTTTTTAGGGTATTTGAATTTTTTAAAGAAAATTTGGGAACTTGTTTTGAAAAATTTTCAGTTTATAAAAGATACAAAAATGACTCAAAATTAAATCTTTATTAATAGTTTGACGAAATACATCTCATGTAGACATGTATAATATATATACTTTGAATGAATTTAATTTTTTTGAAGAATACAAATCTAGGATGAAAAATGAAACAACTATTTTGCTTTATTTAAAAATTAGAATTCTGAAATCTGTATTTGAAACATAAATTGAAATTTTCAATGGTTTTTGCAAATGTCTAATTCGATCTCCTGGCGCTCATAAAACTTATTAGTTGTAATGTTTTCCCAACCGTGCAATTTTCCAAAATTTGATTGATACCTACAAAAAATACAAAATGGCAGCTTGTCTGGTATTTGTAAAGTGTGCAAGTTGTAAAAAAAAAAGATGATTCAAAACTGGAATTTTTATACATGGTCAAATGAAACGTAGCTCATACAAACATGCAACAGATACATACTATGTTTGATTCTAAATTTTCCTAAAAATTTATCTTTTTGAAAAAAAGTAAAACAATTATTTTGCTTTTATCAAATACGATAGAAAATGAAAATAGGGGGCATGTAAAAGAGACAACAACCCGCCAAAAAGTTAAAAAAAAACATCCGTAGGCCACTAATAGGTCTTCAACAAATCGAGAAAATTCGGCAACCGAAAGCCGGCTGAAGCTGTTGTCTTTTTTATGGTCGGGTTGTTGTCTCTCTGACGCATTCCCAATTTCTATTCTTAATTTTATTTGAGAGCTTTTAAAGTTTTATGAACAGAAAAATAGGTGTTATTGGGGAAAATATTTTACCCGGTATCGTAGGAAAAAACTCGAGGATTCCGAACACCTGATTCCAAATTATAAACATGATCAAAGAACATCCTTTAATTATATAATAGATAAAACCAAAATATAATAGATACGTCTAAAAATCGAGATTTAATTCGAACATGCATATAACCTTTATATATGTTTTTATATTTTGTATTCATGGTCATTGTTACTGTTATGGTTTTCGCTTACTAATCAGAGTTTTCGAGAAAATTGGTGAAAACTTGAAAAATCAGTAATATCAGGATAATCATCTGCTACTGCCAATAACTCCTATGATTTCCTTCCTTTCTGTTATTTATAAGATTATCGGCAAAATCAAAACTAGGGCACATATAGTAAATTGTCGGATGGTTTTTGATGTATCAGCATTTGTGTAGATATTGTATTGCCGATCTGTGTTACTGTTTACAGTTTGTGTCTGTATATCAAAGATTTTGTGATGATATGCAAAACAAAAAACTGATCAAAGTGTCCTTCGTACTGTATTTGGTCTTCTTAACTTTTTGAAATTCAATCTTCACTGATGAGTTATTCCTTATATCTATGGTGAAGTTTTGTACAACCACTGGGTCGATGACACTGCTTGTGGAGTTTGAAAGTATCACCAGCTCCGTAGTCAGCAATTCTGTGTTGACTTGAATTATCAATGATATAGTCATATTCATAGGTATTTTTGGTATTTAATCCTTTAAACTTGGTACTTGATTTGCCCATTTGCCCATTGTTTTATTCGAGCGACACTGATGAGTCTTTTGTAGCCGGAACATGCGTCTGGCGCCAGTACAAAATTGCAATCATTACATCTGTACGGCGGTTAGTTAGAACCACTTGATCAAGGCTTTTTCTGATTGAGTTTTTATTCCCCGGGGGTATCATCAGCCTAGTAGTCAACACCTCTGTGTTGACATGAATCATTGTTGATATAGTCATAATCATAAATTAAATATTTACTAAAATTTGAATTTTCAAAATACTAAGGCTTTTTTACCGCAGGAATAGCTGTAGTTGACGAAACATTGAGAAAATGTTGATTTGTAATGCTTTTTAAGTTCGTACTTTATTTAGCCTGTTTAACTTTTTTATTTATTCGAACGACAATCAGTCTGATAATTCTTTTGTACACGAAAAACGCTGCCGACAAAAATACTAATTGTGTTCTTTATCTCTGTAATGAGTTTAGTAACAACCAATGGGTCGATGCCTCTGCTGGTGGAGTTTTATTTTCGAGGGTATTAACAGCCCAGTAGTCAGCACTTCTGTATTGACATGAATTATCATTGATCAGACTTGGGGTAATTGTAATTGTAATCGTTTATCAGCTGTAATTTATTACAATTTTTCAAGTAATCATAGTAATCATGAATCAGCCAAAAATCTGATTACATGTAATTTAATTTAATCAATTACTTTTCAAAATACCCTGTAATTCTGATTACTTTTTGATTACATTCTAATTACAATGAAAAAAAAACTTGAACTGTGTTAATGGTCAATAAATGTAATTCTTATTTAATAAATATTCAACATGTTAAAATAGTTTGGTTTACTCTATAGCATTTTAATTGATGTGTATACTTCACAAACGCTTCAGTAAAACATAAACTGTGATTAGTACTGTGTTGAAAAGTCATCATTAGCCTTACAATTTTATGTCTCTGGCCTTAGTAAAAGTTAATGTACACAATTTAAAGATGTTCATATATATATTTGATAAAAAGTAATAATTATGTTATACTTTTCTGTAACCCTAAATTATAATCTTTTGTTAATATTGTGATTTTTGTCAACTTTGAATTGACTGGTAGGAAACCAATTAAGGTTTGTTTTTATTGCAATTTTTAATTGAATATAGCTGTAGGACAATATATATATGATAAAAGATTAACCAGACATGTGAAAATTTGTCTAATTAGCACAAACTAAATAAAAAGTTGGACAAATATCTTGTTTAAAATAATCATTTTTTTATATACTTGGACTGGACATGAATGCTTTAATTTAAAGTACTTGTATTTGGTTTACAATTTGATAAAACAATTCTATTAAAATTTGACATAGTTTTCAACTGGTAACTTTATTTCATCCAAATTTTAACTTCCATAAACTGCACCTTGAAATACATATAAAGTCTGTAAGAAGTCAGTAGACAAACAGAAACTCTTTATAAAGCTATATTCAATTGAAGCTAAATAATTCAGATATCAATGATGGCAAAGTGTAATGGGTCATGACCAGTGATTCAATGTTCATGTATGTATGTCGTGAACTTTTGTGGTTTATTAAATAGATGAAGTTTGAAGTTACTATTTTATAATATATAAAACAAAATCCTTTCTAAAAAGTACTATAGTTGTTTTAAACGTTAATTCATTCACATCATTCAAATTGGTTATATTTTAAAATTCATTGTAATCAGATGTAATCATGATTACTTTGCAAATGTAATCATTAATTTAATCAGACACTTTCAGAAATGATGTAATCATTAATTTAATTTCATCGTACAAATGACAAAGTAATTGTAATTTAATCAATTACATTGAAAGTAATCGGACCCATCTCTGTCATTGATATAATCATAATAATAAATTAAGTGTTTATTTAACTTTGAATTTAAAAAAAACCCAATTCTACCACAGGAATCAAATTAAGATTACCTATAATAGATAAAAAGTGACAATAACATTTTATGGACAATTACTCGTACAATGACTTTTCGTCTAATGAAAAAGAGGTATTGAGAAAAGCCCATTAAAGCTTGTTGTACGGTGTAAGCCAAGACTCCGTGTTGAAGACATACATACTTCTCGCACCGCGGGTATATTATCCCGTTGTGATTGGTTTAACTCCGACATGTGGTTACCCCCTATGAGACCGTAGGGGGTTAGTTAATATCATACGGGGTTCATGACGCGTTAATGGTGACGTCATCTATTAATGTAGTTGTGTTTCATTGTTTTTATTTTTCAATAAAACGCAATAAAATAAATAGTCCAGCGTGCGATAAATTCGTTATACGGCCTCACCCTCTATGGATTTTACTAACCCTCTATGCATCCATAGGCGGTCAGTAGCAAACCATATAACTAATAGTATACGTAGAATGGTTTACTATTACAAATTGTTACTTGGATAAATAGCTGTCTCAATGGTACCGTACTTATACAACATCTTCTTATATCTATATTGATGTTTTGAGAATGTCTGCTGATACATCTGATAAAAAAAACTAACTACACAACATGTTTTATTTTACTTGAAATGCAATGACGATTCAGAGAACTCGTTAAACGAAGAAGAGTTTTTGGGACATTAAACGCCATCCTTTAAACCGATACTTCGGCATTATCCCTACAAAGAAAAACACACTAGTGAATGGATTAAAAAATTCAAATAGGAATTAATACTTAATATATAATTTCTTTATGTTCGTGGATATCATTGATTGAGGTTATGCACGAATCTAAATGCTTAACAAAACAAAGTACCAATTATCTATAGGCTTGTTTAGAGATGGTTTAAAAAACCATGATACCTTGTATCAATTAAAATTCATTTTAGTAATTCACAAACACAGGTTCCGTGAATAAAAAATAATCCATACTATTTAAAAACAAAAGTGAAGAAAAACAATTAAGCATTCCTGTGTTTAAGGTGAAAATATCAAATACTTTGCTTACCAATCAATTAATCAGCAACCACTCCATTATAATTTCATTATCTATACATTCTTTTACTTCATGAGTTGTGTCTAAATGTTCATACTTGTTGCGTTTACATTAGTAGGGTGTCCGGTATCGAACAAGACGTCTAATTAACGAGTTTAAGTTAACGGATAACACACGGCTATATTTATATGCAAACTATTGGAAAATCATTATATTTTCCAATCATGAATGTCACGTTTTTCAAAATTTTGTGCTTTCTAAGCGTACAATGTACCCAAAAATACCTACTCATACATGCCATCTTCAACACGAAACATGAAATTATTGCTTTCTGTGTTATTTGTTCAAATGATACTGATAATCTAGCTTAAAAATTAAATTTATCATATAACAAAAGCTGAAAAGATTTATATAATTTAAGTGTAAGTGTTTCATGATTTTTGTAAGACTATTTTTTAGCAGAAATTTGTCACATTTTGAACGAAAGAAAATTTATTGCGTTTAACTTTCACAAGATTTTTACTCTGATTTCATCAATAAGACATGGTTCATATGTGTGCCAAATATATTTCGTGTAATGTTAATTAGTGAGAAAAAAATAGCTATTTAAAACACAAATTTAGTGATAATTCTGCCTTGATTCAAACAAGCCTTTTCTCGTGCCGTTGATCGTTTTGTAGCTTACACTATCGGGTCATTAACTAGGACAATTGTCACTTACTTCATTTCTCTTTTTACTTGTTGTTTGGTCGATATGTATGTTTTGAATAGTCGAGTTATTTTGAAGATCATTGCTTTGTTTTAGGAAATATTTTTAATGTTGGTTTTTATATTTTTAATTGCTTTTTTTTTAATTGATTTTGTGTTATAATTGTAATATACAAATCAAATCCTTCAGTCACGTTTCAGACCTGGAATATGGCACACAGTCCTGTTAAACTATGCCCATCAAGCCATAAAAAAAGTAGGAATGAAATACGTGTGTTATATGTCAGAGTTCTAATTAACTGAATTGCTTATTAATATGCCAGAAATTAGAACAAACAAAAGCTTTATCGAGGGTCTGGGAACACGGAAAGATCATGCATATTATAGTATATTTCAAGCGTCATTTATCTAGCTAGCACTTCCAAGGATCCCAATTCTGCCCAGAAGGAGTATTCAGGTTTTAAGAATCATTTTGTACGCCCGATGAAGTAGATACCCGCATGATTTTACATGCTTTTCGTGTAGATAAAGAGTTTGGTGTAAAAGGCATATAGGGTAGGATAATAATAAAGTCACAAGTTACAGATGTTCTGATCTTATGCGTTCATTACTTCCCCTCCATACAGCATACGCATGAGCTATGCTTTCAAACGGGCACACAAGATTTTCGCCGCTATATGCCTGTCCACGAAATATGTAAAAGTCTCTGGTTTGCCATCTGTAACATTCTACCAGGTGCACATGTTTTCACATGATGCGATACAACGTCATCCCTGTTTAGGATCGGTAAGCGCGCTGCTTTTTTAGTCTTAAAGGAGAACCCAGATGATTTTTCCAATTTGTTAAACCTTTCTTATTGTGACATCGATGAATCTATGGACGCAGCTCGAGATCTTGTTGTTACGCTTAATTATCTCAAGTCAAAATTCAAAATAGATAATTGTGATCTAAACAAATTGAGCGTAATATTGGCTAAAATTGTCTGTTCTATGGTCGGATTGTGGTCTCTTTGGTACATTCTCCATTTCCATTGTCAATTTTACAATTTATCAAACTTCATCCTTGTAAATTTACTTTTAAACAATATGTAATAAGAGCAACACTCCAGACATAAAGTTGATGTCTTCCTATATAGCAAAACTATACTACATTCTACTCTTAAGTTAGGATGGGAAAAGAAGAATGACTTGTTCCTTTCTATCTCGAAGGTTAGATGTCATGTAAATTTCTTAAGATTAAGATTTGTTTCGAACAAAATCTATAATGTACAGATTTATGCCCATGTCAGGAAAATGACATTTGTCACAATGCAAATACTCGTCTGGTTAGAAACATTGATGACTACAAAGATGTAGATGTATAAGATTTTATTTTTCTGTTTGTACCTTATGAATCATTGCTAGCTATTGAATGAAAATTAAGCAGTCCATTATCTTTTCTAAACAATAAATATAACATCTACTCAATTTTGAAATCTTTGGAAATATAGTAATAATCTATCTGTGGGAAAGATATGTCAATAAAACCCTGCCGTATGTTCTCTAACCTTGCCGTGTTTGGTTATCCTAAACCACAGTAGACCATTCAACGTAGTAGGTAATACCAGCTTCGATCATAATTTTCTGTTTGCATTTGTTCTTTCTTTTTTTTTTCGTGTGTTTGCAATGGTGTTGTCAGCTTGTTTTTATTTTAAAATGTCCCTTTGGTTTCTCACGCCTTTTTTGTTTACAATTGTTTGTAAAATACATTTGTGCTGTACATAACCTCTCCCTTATTTTATTTTTGGAATACTTGTAAACAGTATAGCCAATTGTTGCTCATTTAATCATCTGTATATGTAGGATGGGGTGTTTTACCTATTTCTAATAGACATTTTGTTTTTATTATTTAACCCCCCCTTTTTCTCTGTTTGCATTAATTTTTACTACTGTAAAGCAAAGCTATACACAGAGCTACATATTCAACCAAATTTGACGTTTATGTTACACAAATTTCAAAACAAATCATTTATATATACTCTTTCACAACCAATAACAGAAGTTTTGTATTTACCTAGAAATCTCCTGACTATCATAAGACGTGAAAAACACATTTTTATTTTCGACAAATTATTAAAGTTAAGATCTTAAAAACATCCTTAGATGTTACTTGGAATTTATTAAATACAAACATTTCAATTGAGAATTAGAAATAGGTCAAGGTCACTGTTATTTAACAGCTCTTTGAAAATTTCAAATTTGCATCCTATATGCAAAAAAGTCAATCTAAAGTCATTTTGGGGGATACAAATATAAAATAAGTTTTAAAAGTAGATACAAAAGATATATTTCTATAAATTAGTTATTTTTATTTTGCTCCAAACGCTTATATGTAGGAGAAACCAGCTATCTAAAGGTGACTGTGCATTTTCTGAATTTGACCTTTGACCCCGATTTTATAAAAAACGTGACCACGGCAGACAACGACGACAACGATATTTTGATGAGGTTTGTTCTCCTCTTTCCAGTGATAAATATAGCCGTGTGTTATTCCATTAAGGCAAATCGATAAAATTTGTTGATTGGAAACCCTACTACCTTCATCTGAAGTCCTTTATAATGACATTCATTACGATAAAAATGTAAAGGTTGTTATGTCGACGTTTTTGTTTCATAACCATTATAAATATGTTACAAAATGAAACCTGCCAGTAGAAACCTTCGTTTTGAAGTTAAAAATTCTATACAAAAAGTTAACATAAAATATTTTAACTAAAAAAATGTCATTCGAGTTTTTTTTAATTTAAATCAATCTCTTTAATGACTAAAATCCTTTTGGAACGCATACGTATATTTAAACATTATTTCATGATCACCTTTAAGTACGCACCTAGAGTAAAAATAAACAGATGTTTTAAATAAACCAAAACACGGGGTGTATTAATAGATGTTTTGTCAACATGTTCCGAGTTTAACAACTCCAATTAATGTCATTGTTATATTCGTGGATGTTTTTTTGTTTTGTTGTATTTTTTTTTTTCAACTTCATACTTGTTTGGCTTTAGGTACCATTCTTGTATTACAACTGCAGTTTCCGGTGCATGTCAAAACATGGAGGGAAACAAAATTTTGATTTTTTTTTTCTGAACTCAATTTTTTTCTGATTGATTATAGGTTTATGCTGAATTGAAACATACATATAGACTTTAAAAAAAATCTTGCATCTTTCGAGTGATATCAATCCAAGAAAGTGGAAGGATATCATGTTTACTGAAAGTGGTGCGGCCTAGTAAAAACAGCAAACAGAAAGTAGAAAAAAATGTTTTGACTTCAGGTTTACGTAACTTTTTATTCTTCGTGGCTTGACCCACTTTTTTTTTATTAAACCACAATTTCACATTAGTACATACATGATATGAACATGAATTTTTTTTTCTATGTAGCATTTTTTTTCAAAGATCAGCTGTTTTGCATGTAAGCCTATGGAGCAGTAAACTACAAGACTGAAACCTGCATAGGGTTTTATTTTGTTCACTGCAAGGAAGTAGCTCATGTGAAGTTTTGTGCTCCCAGAATGATAAAACATCATGATTTAAGGACTTTTTAAGAGAAACAAATCATGGGGTATTACGCTACACTGAAAAAACTGAAATAATGTAATAATTATGTTTTTTTACACTAGACACTATTCAAGAGTATTTAAAGATATAAAGCACAACAGTTTGGGGCAAATTGAGATTTTAATGGTATTACATACATGATTTTTAATTGAAAAGAACATAGAAAGTTTTTTTTTCAATGAAATCTTCTTGTGATGAAAATTCTAGTTGCACAGTTTTATTGAAAATTAGTGCAAAGTTGAAGAGACAGCTACATACAAAAGTAATATTTTTCTTTAGGGTTGACATTTTTAAGGCTCAATTGTTGCCATTTCGGTAGAATATGAATACATGGTGAAAAGATTTTCAAAAAATGTTCATTTTTCATGAGTCTATATTTCTTTTCCTGTTTGCGACACTGCATTGTTAATTGAATTTTCTATATTTGGGTTAAACAAAATGTTTAAAAAGTAGAATTTTTCTAAAACTATCCTTCTTGAGAAGGATTTTTGTGATTAGGTGTGACAAATAATCGATATTCTTACCAAAAACACCAACTTGAGTATTCATTTTGTTTTTTCTTGAATTTTATTTCAAATTTTATATGCATTGGTGTGTCAAGTACAGTCTAAAAAACATGATACAGTAGGTTTATATAAACCTGTATAGTCAAAAAAGAGAAAGGTATGATCTTTCTTGTGTTCAGATAGTTGTATTGTAGCAAATTCTTCAATATGCAAAAGTTTCTGGTAGTTTTTCAATTTTGACAAGAGGCCCACTTGGATAGATTTCATTGAAAAAAAGGGAGAGTGGTAAAGTATTGAATGTGCTTCAATCAAACCGAAGGAAAACAATAGAAATGATAGATAAGAATAGTCTTCTGGCTTCACAGTATTGAAATGATAAGAAAAAATGCATAAAGATAGAATAGAATGATATTTACAGATCATTTGATAGACATGACTGATTTCCAAATTTTGCCTGTTTTCATAAAGGGTTACTGCTTTAATAGTGGGGTCATTTTTATTAATACAGTCAAACAGTTCTTTAAGTAGCATTTGATATGTTCAAATATGGATACTTAATCAAACTAAGTAAATGATTTATTTTTATTAGACATGTCATTATTGTTTAGGTACCAGTCTTGTATTACAACACCAGTTTCCGGTGCATGTCAAAACATGAAGGGAAACAAAATAGTGCATTTTTTTCTGAATTGTGTTTTTCTGAACTTTTTGAACGAAATGCGTGTTTGACGTATCAAATTACCTTATTCCTTTGATAACTATTAACCCGTTTTATATGCATACTTTTATAGTTTTGAATACAAGAAAATATCAAATACTCAGGTATGGATTAGTATCGAGTAAATCCATAAGTGAATCGTCTTTTTGGCTTTTTTTGGGGACATATGCATCCCACCATAGTGTGGTTGTGCTGTGTCAAATGTTGTAATCTGACTACCCTTCCGGAGTACCTACGATCACCCCTAGTTTTTAAATGGGGTTCGTGTTGCTTATTCTTTAGATTTTTAAGTTGTGTATACTTTATTGATTGTATGTTTGTCTTTTTCATTTTTAGCCATGGCGTTGTCAGTTTATTTTCGATGTATGAGTTTGACTGTTCCTTTGGTAGCTTTCGTCCCTCTTTTGTACATGTATCTTTCATTTAAGCTTATGTGTTTTGTCTATATGCCATTTTGTTTTCGTTGACATTTATAGTTTGTGTTTAGAATAACTAAGATTATAACACATTGTTTCAATTAATTGTGTACCCATTTTTTTTATTTTTTTTTAACTTTTTATGTCTGTTTGTTTTGTTCAAACATTGTTTTCAATATAATAGACTATTGTGCCACTGATATACATGTGATCGATTACGCTAGCTATAAAACCAGCCCTTATCCAAATGTTCAACGGAAATGCCTGCATAGCGATAAACAGGTAATCATTGGTCATCTCAACTCGATTGCTTTTCTCACTCTTGCCGTTGAGTTGACCGACGATAATCTATAAGTAAATGGAAAAACTAATCGTGTTCTTCAGGTTTAAAAACAATAACAGAAAGTAAAGTATGATTATGTATTTTTACATGTAGTAAGCAATTTATACTGATCTGCATGAAAAAAAAATCCCAATTTACATCAAATATGCATCTAAAATCATATTTTACCACTGAGCCTATGGGAAATTTAGCAGAAAATCTAGATAGATATGTTAGATTTCAAACTCCGTGACATATAATGAAATTTCTTATCTTTAAAATGAAAATAAATAGACCTGAAATGTGTTCATTATCTTGTCTTCTAGTTATACAAGTGCAAAGCAATGAAGGTTCAAGCTCTGATAATTCTTTTCGTAGTGCAGGTAAATATAAAACAGTTATTTGTTTAAAATTAAACTTTTGTACTGAAAACAGAGTGTAAGTGTTGTCATTCTTTTTTTCAAGATTTTTATTTCAAATAGTGTCTTTTTATACAAAAATCGAAATGCTATACTTTGGTCTCTGTATTCAAAATGCGATCGTGTCGTATTGAAGGTCCATAGTAACTTAGTATTGCTCGTTTGCACTCACACCTCATCTTGGTATAGGAAATCATATCACATTATTTGTTTTCTATATTAGATCATCCATATGGCAATGTTTACTTACTGCTATCAATCTGATATCTCGACACATTTTGAATTTCGTCAAAGAAGCATTTATTAAATGTTTGCCAAAATTTTGTTATATTACTAGAACACCACTTCTGCGACATTGTAAGTCCGTGGCTGAATTGAAATACCTACGTCCAATTTTGTTTTTTGATTTTAGTATTCGTATTGTCATCTGATACAGTTATGTCGATTTTAAGGTGCACAGTTTTCTCTGCCGTCAACATCTTTTTGTTTAAACCAGTCCTAGTGCTGTTTAAATATTTTACTTTTTTTTTTTTTTGAGAATGAGCGAATCAGGTGGGTGTATGTTGGTTTATTTTATCATATTGTACTGATTGTTTTGAGGGACGGTTAGTAAGATATGTCACGGCCAGGCTAGTAAACTTGGTAACCAAAATGCTCACATTCAATCTGTACCGATAAAAAGTATTAAATATAATCCTTAACCATGTTTACACCACGACCCATATTAGTGCTCATATTAAGGAGGAAGATATACGAAACACATACACTACAACTGGAAGCTATATGCGATATATATTATTGCAAACTCCGAAAGAATGGTGACGTTGCTTCGTCATACTATCAAAGTCAACGTAGCGTAGTAAAGAGGACGTAACCGCTGTTTCGGAGTTCGATATTATTTGTATCGGATTTGACCGGAACTTGCTAATTATTAATAAAATTAATTTTATAGATAACATACGGGTTTGGAATGGTGTTTTTTTTAATCTACGACATTGTCATATATATAAGTAACTAATACTAGTTTATATACAAATTTCTGTTCTTAGATTCGTTGCTTTATGTCATGCCGGTTAACAAATTGGACCTCGTTATTTTAGTAGTATAGATGTCTGCCAAGAACAGTGTAATGTAATACGCATCACCACCAACGTTGTGTAGTTGCAGTCAACGTTTCAGTAATCATTTAAAGTTTGCATTCTGTATAATGAACGAGTATTGCATAAGAATAGTAAAAACAGTATTGTTTTTGATGAATTGTCAGTGTGAACTAAAGTTAGGCATGCCCGTCCCCCCCCCCCCCCACCCCCAGAAAGTCAAATGGTTCATGACTATGATATGAGCGAATTTTGTTATGTTCATACCATGTATCTATTTGCTGCGATTACAAAGAAATTCCAACATTAACAATGCCAGACTTATAACTTAGGTCACCAGAAGTGTATTTCGAATAAAATTCGACTCAACAGTACAACTCGTATAAAAAAGGCAAAATAAATCATGAAGTTGAAGAGCAAATACTGAAGAGTGTGAGCACAACACATTGATGACGAAAAGAAATGTTTAAATTTGCCTTAGAATTCGGTATCTTTGTTAAAATTTGTCATAAAGCGCAAAAAAATATAAAGCTGAAAATTCATAATAGTTAAAACTGTTATATGTTTCCCTTACAATGTTTCAGGTTTCTTCTATGACAACAAAAGAACCAATTGAAAATGAGAGGTTTAGATTCAGATATGATCCACAATCGGTACGTACTTTTTATTTTATCATTAGAGATTTTTTGTGTCAATTAACGATTTTAAAAGTTCTGAAAGATGGACACATTCATAAGCGTTTAGAAATCAGAAATCAGAATTTGCATTGGACAAGAAAGTGTACATTTTTGTATTTTGAGACACAAACTATCTTAATCTCAATGAAATGTATTATGATTTTGCAAGGACAAATTCGAAACTTTTTTTTAATAAAATAATAATGATCGCGTTATGAATATTTCAAATATGTATTTACCAAGGGTTTGCTCAGTTGACATAACATTTATATTGATTTACATAATATATTGATTTTCCTATTTTTATCACAAGTCATTTTTGGGGTCCTTTATAACTGACTGTTCAATGTGAGCGAAGGCTCCATGTTGAAGACCGTACTTCGACCTATGATTATTTTCCAAATTGCGACTTTGCAGTCATTTTACATCTGCTTATATCCATTTGAATATGTATATAAACCAGCAGTAGATAACTTATAATCAATTTATTGTAATTTTATTTTAAAATAAGCAATCAGGATAAAACAAAACACACAAAAAAACAAGAATTATTGGATTGAGAGATACCTCAATTAATGATAATAATTGATAATCCCACAGTGACTTCAGATGATGAAAAAAGTAAAGTCACAAAAAATACTGAACTCCGAGCCTTAAAAGCGCTGTTCCATTGCCTTTTGTGAGTTTAATTGTTAGTAGTTTTTCGGTTTTGCTGTGCATGTTCTGATCTTGTATCATGGATGGATATTATTGGTGTTTGATTGATTAAATCGGAAGGGGGCACTGTCAAAGAATTTGCTGCTTCAAGTAGGGCATTATTAAAGAATTGTATGCTACAAATAGGGAACTTTTAAAAAGGATTGAATAATCATATCCAGCAAATCTTTTCTGTATTTATATAGATGATACTGATGGCAATTAACCATCACAAATGTTATCTTTACGCAACATCCGGTTCCGAGTCTACAGATGTTCATACCACTACTGGACTTCATCTTTTGGAGGTAAAGGCATATATTTATGTATATATATGTGTGTGTATGTTTGACAGACGAATTGCCATGTCTGTATGGCAATGCAGATTGTCACATTGATAAAAAGAGTTGAAAAACTTGAATGAATTGAATATTCATAAGGTTATGAAGTTTTCTTCCATTCAGTAATCGTTGAAATTCTTAAACTTCATAAAACAATTATTATTTTTTTATCTGCACTGGTTTTTGGTGCTGTGTTTATACAAATAGGTATATGACCTAATCGAAGTTAGACATGCTGGTTTGAAATCTCGAAAGAAAGGTAAACACTGACTGTTTTACTAAGAAACATTTTGATAGGTAGTTGTATCTTTTTTTTATTATTTGAAGGTTTTTTATCTCTGTAAGTTTAATACCAACTACATTTGGCTGGTGGAACTTAAATCTGATATATATAGTATTAATTGTTTATAACTGTACATTGACGTATTGACAGAATATATTGATAAATTGATTAACTGTCTTTTTTTCATATCGAAACTATACTTTTGACCAATATATTTTGTTTTGCTAGATCACTCTCTGCAACGGTTACATCTACAATTGTTATCATATTTTCCGTTTAAAACGTTTATACACATGGTTCATCTTTTAAATATTGATTGTTATATGCTGTTGTCTCATGAAAAAGCACACAACATTTTTAGTTTATCAAAGATTGATCCATTTGTAAATTGACTGTTAGTGTTCAATACATTGTACCACTTTCAACAAGAGCTACATGTATCAGATAAAAAATGTCAGTTGTTATTGGTTGAGGGCTTATCGGGAATCATATATCTGCGGCAGGATAACTTGCAATATAATCAAACAAGATTAGAATCAAAAGCATCTGCCAAGTGCATTTATCATCAATTGTTTCAACTTGGAAAAAATTTCAGAATTCGTTTATATTTTAGTTGATTTTCTTCACCTTTTGTCGGTATCTTCTTATTATTCGTACGGACGTTTAAGTAACATTTTATTTCACATAAAATAATTGTTCATGTTTTTTTTTTCAGTTGAAGATAATTACTCTAATTGACGATGATACAGCGACGTATACTTCTATTACTCACGATGCTTTAAAAGCGGAGAGCACACTTCTTGGCCATGTCTGTCGTAATCCTAATAATACAATTTACCAACTGACTGTACCTAATTCATAAGCATGTTTGTTTGCATTAAATTATGTCACATCTTAGTTTTTTTGTACATGTATATTCTTAAGTAGACTTAGGTTATAGGGAGGGTTTTGATACTTTAACATGTTTAACCCCGTCCCGTTATGTATGTTAGTGTCCAAAGTAAGGAACATGTGAATCAGGTGAAGAGTTGTATCATAGAAAAACACACCACATTTTCTTTTTTATGCAAGAGTTAATTATGCCACCAATTTACATAGTTTATGTAATATGAAGTTGTGGAAGACGACGCCAGCCTAGCGTATTAACATATAAGCCTATAAGCCTATCACCGTAGATTCTTTTGATACCCTGTAAGATTTTCTCAAGGTCACGGTATTAGGCAAACATTGCATTTACACGCATCTTCCATTTTAAGCCATGTAGTCCATTTTTAAATTCATTTAACACTAAATATCTCAAAACACCATAGTACATGAACCGATACGGACGTTGTTTATTGGTTGGTATCCGCCCGGTTTGTTTGTTTTGTTTTTTTGGTTACCTTTATTTTGCATCTAGTACTTTTAATTCAAAATCACTTAATGAAACAATGGCGTTGTCAAATTATTTTCGATTTATGAGTTTGACTGGTCCTCTGGTATCTTTCGCCCCTCTTACATTAGACCCGAAAGTTTATATTGTATTATATATTATATTGTTTATAAATGTCCGCAATCAGTATTCTGAATTTAGTTTGAACTCTTGACCTATATTCCTATTGTGCTTATCTAATCACGAACTTTTAATTCATTCAATTGACACAATTGACACAGAATAGTCAATCAAATTGTGGTTCATAATGTATAATTGTCTATAATTTCAGGACTTTATACACTATAAATTTTATAATATTTTTTCAGTCACTACATTTGAACTAAATACTACGGATCTCATTTCGGTTCATTCAATCTATCATATGTCAAAGACTACTTAGAACATGCTTTTGGTAAAATCATTTATTAAGGTGGTACCTAACACTACAGGGAGATAACTCTGTAAAATTTGCTAAACGTTTTAATTAAGTTGTGTTGTTAAGGGAATATTAAGCTTCTCAGTGATCAAAATTAGTGTTTTTCAAACTGCTATATAACCTTATAGTCGTTTTTGTAAATTACAAATCCAAAATTCGTTTAATTTTCGGAATGTGTATCATTTATTTGTATAAGCTTTAGTTCAAATGCGATACAGAAAGGAGTTGTTGTCCAATTAATGGAACCCAATCAGAAAAGTTCGAATTGTTAATGAAAAGAACATCATCAATATATCTGAAAGTGAAATTAAATAACCTAGCTTCCTTGATCTTCTTGTATTTGACAAGTGTTTGAAGGAACTTCGATTCATATCAAAATAAGAAGAAGTCAGCAAGGAGAGGCGCGCAGTTCGTTCCCATAGGAATGCAGACAATTTGTTGAAAAAAGTCTACCTCCAAACTCAACAAATATGTTGTCGATAAGAAACTCCAGCATACTGACCACTTGTTCTTCTGTGTAGCATGTTTTACCTTTTTGTTTGTCACTATTAACGAAATCTGCCTTATGAAATCCAAAAGCAATAAATTTATAGCGTATGCTACCATTTTTATGTCGAAAGGCATTGTGGATTATTTCTTTTAGACGATTTTTCAATTTCACATGGAAAATGGTGGTATACAGGGTTGAAAAATCAAAAGTTTTGATAGAACTAACTTCAGAAAAAGACCGAGATCTAAAATTGTCTAGAAGTTCTTTAGAATTTTTAAGAATCCACATATGGTTAATACCACTACGCGAGTAAACAGTTTCGCAATATTTCTGAAGACCTTCTTTCACTGCGGATAGAATTTTAATCAATCTAATGGACAATTCTTTAGTGGAACATGAAGATGAGCCAACAATATGCCGTTGTTTGTACAGAATTTTATGAAGCTTTGGTATCCAATACAAACAAGGCAAGTCCTCCGATTTGGTGTTCAATTTAATGTTTATTGAAGCCATGAAGGACTTTTGATTTGCTAAAATCTCATCCTTGTCAAATGATGTCTTTGTATGTGGGATTACCTGAGTGCTCCTTTATACCCAAATTCTTTTACAAGACATTCGTAGTAATACGATTTACATACAAAGACAATATTATTTGAAGCTTTGTCTGCAGGAACAACAACATACTTATCATGAAGAGATGATAGACATTTCATGGCCTATTTGTCTCTGAAAACGGACTTTGGTCGATCGTCGTTCACACAGTTTTTCAACTTGTGAATGCGACGTTTTATCAGAGACCTGATAGTTTTAACCCATTCTGACAAAGTGTCCAGTTCAACATCTTCTCGCTTAGCCAATGCTCTGGCGTAGTCCTCAATGGAATCCATAATTATTTTGAAGTTATGGATCCAATTGATGTGTTGGGGTTCTTTAAACTTAGGACTATTAGAAATCACCTTTCGGAGATTTTCATGTTGAATTATGTTTAGATCTCCAGTTATAACATGACCAGAGGGGCTGTAATTATAAGGCGAGTGTGAACAGTCACATGTCGGAGGTTTTTTTTATATATTGTTCTAAATCAAGGTCCTGCAATGCTTGTTTATAGTTAAATATTTTAGGTGAATGGTTTTGGTGTAACTGTATGATACAATAGGAACAGAAGGCGAAATATATTCTGAAGGTTGAATTATTTAACATAATTTGAGACTGTTGTGGTACAATACCATCTCGATGCCCAAAATACAAAGAAGAAAATAATCAAATCGTCCATTGGATTTATTTTGGATTTCACTTCTTTTCGTTTTGTTTGTTGTTTTTAATGTGTAAGTTTTTGTCTGGGGGTGGGACTTTCAGTATTTCTGACGCACATCAACTTCTTGTCACTTTCTAAGTTTGTAATAATAATTTTTTGTAGATAAACGTTTTATTGGACAATTTATTTCGTGTTTCTTTTCTTTGTGTTTAGCTCTTCACGTGTTCCGGTACTTATACGTCCGTAGTTTTCGATTTTATTTTATTATATTTGTCCGAGAGCGTCCATGCTAAAGGTAAACACCAAAAGCACTGCATATGCATATAGTTTTTAAAGATTCCAAGTAATTTAATATTTGCATTCAGAGAAATCAATTGAATGCATTGAATAATGAATCACATTTTGTTTTTATGATGTGAATTAATCTTGATCCATATCTAAACGAACAGAGGATACCAAAAACTTTCATATCCTTCTGGAGCAACTTAGATCAACTCCAGATTTAGTTGTGTGTGTTTAGTTTGTGTTACTTAGTCTTTGATATTATATGTTTGGCTTTGTATGCTATTGTTAGTCTTTTGTCTTTGTTTTTTTTCACATTGCAATGTAAATAAAGATCGAATCATGAGTTAGTATGTCCCTTTGGTATCTTTCGCCTTATTTATGTAACCTAAATAAATTAAGGAACCGAAAGAGGAAAAAAATATATGTCAATCCGCTTGTTTTCGGGAAATTAGACATTGTTTTGGAGGGGAAATGTCATCTCTTGATTTGTCATAGTTTTATCATTGACATTTTTGAGTTCCCAAAAACCTGAGGACTCCGAGAATCTGACAAAAAATCCAAAACATGACATGCGAACATCCTTTCGCGTTAACATCAGGACAAATTAGAAACAACAGTAGATCCCTTATAAAAAAATTACGAAAATTCATATGAAAATAATTAAAAGATATACAAATCAAGTTCAAAAACCAAACCTAACAGAATTGCATAAAACAAAATGGAACAAGACAAGGTACGTCATTCTCCGCTATTGATCAATATGAAGAATAAGAAGAATTATAATTAATTGTTAGTAGTTAGTTATAAGACATTTATGAAACCCTTGTTCTTGTTTTGCGATACTTTTTCAAATCATGCTATTCTAGCATTGAAGTTGTCTGGGAACAAAACTATGAACGCAAATGGAGCAAGAAGTAGTAAGAACAGAATAATTATAACTATTTTTTTCGAATCTTTAATACGTTTTACGATAATTTTTCATATTGGGGTATTTAAGCATTGACGATGCCAAAGAACCCATTTTTAGCCATGGCGTTGTCAGTTTGTTTTGGATTTATGAGTTTGACTGTCCCTTTGGTATCTTTCGTCCCTCTTCTATGAACAGATTAATAATAATGCTTGTCTTTCAAACGGACTTTGATTGGTTACAGCCGGTTAAATGACCCTCCATCTTAAAGAGCCATCGATTATCTATAAAAAGGGTAATGCATTTGTCAAATGTTTGTTTACCAGGACTAATAACAATGAAAACATAACTGCCACATTTATTATGGAAATATTTAGTGGTTCTGAAGATGATGAGATTATGTCATGTGTAATCATTTCTATAGAGATTCCATAGTTTTTAAATGAGGCTCTTTTGGGCAAAGCCTTAATCATAGTTGCATAAATGTACTGTTCCATTGACGTGTTGATCTGTAAACCTCGGGTCAACCTGTTTGAACCTCCAGCTCCTATGTTATCCTAATTCTTATCATGTCAAGTTCGTATAACAATAAGTATATAGTTAATAACGGGTTGAATCTTATAATCAGAAGTTTAATTGAGGTAATTAAGATCAAGACAGATATGAACAGAGAGGAAAGAACAAAACTGAAAGTTCTATTAAAAAGACAATACAATGACGAACAAGAGAAATAAATACATGTACAGTGTAACCTGTGTATTCAGACAAACTTAGGGATTTGAAGAAAAAAATGTCGGATTAAGCAGGGATTCTATGTTGGGTTTTTTTCTGCAAGGATAGGCCTATTTTAGCACAATGTGACTGTTAGAGCACAATGTTAATATACTCAGGTGTCGGACCAGACAGGTTAGACTGTACTGCTCAAAGTGCAATGCTGTCATAGTACTAAGACGCAAGTTTGAGCTCTTCTAACCCACTGTTTCAAATGAGGAAAATAAGTATGAAGAATAAAAATAGTCGTTATTGTCACCAATGAGACAACAATCTATCAGAGCCTAGATAGTATTCTTGTCAGCAACTAAAGGTCTTCGTACGATTTGTTTCGTTCTATTATCACCTGTGCAAATATATCAGATGTTTCACAATTCGGAGACGATTCTAATTTACAGACACCAGATGCGAAAATTAGTGTATGCAAATTCATTAAAAAAAGACAGGACAGGAGTTCTCATTAAAAAAAAGGGGGGAATGACCAACTTGGCAAAAAAAGTCTAGGATAAACTAATAAAAAAGCAGGACCGAATAGAGTAAAAGATAAAAAAAAGCCAGGACAGAAAAAGAAATGCAGGACACATTTTTCATTCTTGCCCCCACCCTTCCTAGAAATCAAATGGTAGCTCCCTTATCACGGTGGGTATGGTTGTCCTGCGAGAGAACGTACTGTGCTGGTGATTTGGTCCTGACGGGTGCTGGTGGGTCCTGATTCTGTGCTGGTGGGTTTGTTTACATTGTATCAGAACGGCAATAAAACGACTGTTTTGTTGCTTAATTTTTCTCTGATGCGTCATAAGTACCATGCAAAGTATATTTCAACAATATAAAATTGCAAAAGTCGTGCAAGTTCGTTAAACGGAATTGTCCTGACGATGTGCTGGTGATAAGAAAAACGGTCCTGGTTCTGTGCTCCTATGTCCTGGTTCTGTGCCTTTATATTTTTGTTAAAAGTGGCAAATATTCAAGATCATTGATGCTGTACTGTTATTGACTACTAGTAATTAACTGTTGTCTGCTTTCTTGAAATTGACATCGTTATGAATCTGTTTACTGTTATTATGAGAGAAAAAAAAAACCTATTTTTTTTTCTTTTTAAAATTAACTGTGATTTTATTTATTGGCCTGTTAATGGAACCCTTATTGCCCCCTTTTAAGATAAGAAAATATGTTTACGATTTTCGGGATTACGATCATTTTGCAAGATCGCCAAAATACGTTGTAATTTATACAATACTTATATAAAGTAGATGATGTTGTATGTTGTCAAAGGACAAATTTCCATAAGAAACCAAAGAAAGTGTGTGTTAACAACCATACGTCATTGTACGACCTTCAACAATAACCCATATAATAAAAATGTAAAAGGTTTTGTATAAAAATGAAGAGCAAAAATATAGAAGAAAGGACTTTCTGAGCGTTTGAATCGAATCATATGTCTTTAGCAGCTTAAAACACATTTGTTTGTGAAAAATTGAGTGCTGACTATAAGAATGACAATAGTATTGCGGGTTTGTTTGTTTGGTTTTTTTTTGGGGGGATGGGGGATAAGTTAGAGCGAGGTTACAGTTAAAGTGTTAAGCTTGGAATAGTTTCCCGTAAGATTTAAAAGTTGTATTTAAAAGAAAAATGTATCTTACAGCTTTAAGAATCACTTGCTGTATCTGTAAGATTTTTTCAACATATTTTTTTTGTCTGAACGGTTATCAGGTATTTTTTTTCGAAAGTTCGATAGAACACTAAAAAAATCACTATTTTATGAAAGGGGAGACTAGAATATGTCAGAGAATATGTCAGAGAATGAAGACGAGATAACCTAGAGAACATTAACAAAACTAAGATTTCTTAGCTTTTTCATTTCAAAATTCCAAAATAAATTAATATTTTTGATAAAGAATTACAGGGGAGGAAGTGAACAATGCGTCCTACTTTTCTATATTTAAATATTTTTATGAATAAAAATCAAATGTGCCTTAATTATGATTGAAAATGAGTAAATGGAAAAACAACCAAACTAAAATACACTTTTATTTTAATATTGGTAATATCACTAAGCTTTTAAGTTTTGTGTGTCAAACACACCATCTCTGTAGTAATGACTCCTTATTAAGATATTTCACATCTCCATTTTTTTCTGCATTTTTTTATATTGTGAATTCTTAGTATTATTATATTAAAATGTAGACTTAATTTATATTTAAAAAAACTGAATCTAAAGCCAGATAAATCAAACATTTTTGTTTCTATCTATCCGTTTTCAGGACTTTAACAATCAACGTAAACACGCCTGGAAAGTAAAATGCGTACTCGGCTGTCTGTAATCGACCATTTTTAGACACCCTCCTAAAAACAAGCCGGGGTGGGGTTCAGAGATGCAAATTAAGTACTTAGATCAATATTTTATATTTTCGTGTATGGTTTATCACCCCTCCTGTGGCCTGTCAATTACGAAAATGTGCAAACTGCAATAGTATCAAAACAGCACAGACAATGAATATTAGAGATATAATTTTTTACATATACATGTATCAAGGGATAATAGAGATATAATTTTGTACATATACATGTATCAAGGGGAAACTTCTTGCAAAGCATTATTATTTATAGTTCATTATTGTATTTAGTAGAAAAAGAGAATTTGGTGAAAATAAAATCACTATTTTTGTAGAAAATTCACAGACCTTTGTACAGAGATTTTTGTTATGTTTAGCATGGGATCAACACAACGGTACATTATCCTTAAAAATCTATTTAAAAGTATTTGAAACTAACGTTTGCTTTGTTAATTGTGCCTTCAATTTCAAAAATTAAAATATCTCGTAACTTCATACTACTAATTGAGTATAAAACAAGTATATAAGTTTAAAAAAGAAATTCTTAAATTAAACACCTAGATTTAACTTTAAAAAGTCATAACAGTTTAAAACAATACAAATCTACACACACAAACAACTGGCTTAATTTCAACTGATTTTCAACCCGAATCGCTATATATAAGATCATATATAAGCTCAACTGTGTCGAGGGATCGTATGAGGTTCATTTATTGTCTTGGCGTCCGTATTACCAATGACCAAATGTTACCAAATGATTTTTCAAGAGTGAATCTAGGAAAAACAATATTCATCAACAAACTAGACCACTGTCTGTTAAAATGTATTCGAGTTTTTAGTTACAGCCGATTCCATTGAGTATTTAGGCAAAGGTTATATCTTTGGTTAACTTGCTTGCTAGCTAAACCGTGAAGTCATTGTTAGGTAAGGTCTATACCCTCCTTTCGAATTAGCCTGGTCCTACAGACAGAAAGATGTGTCATTTGTCGGACTAGTCTACTCTTAAAGTAGGGTAGTTTACATAACCTAACAATGACTTTTCTGTTCAGCAAGCAAGATAACCAAAGATATTCCCTTTGTCTACACGCTCATTGAAATCGGCTTTAATATTGCAAATGTTCAAGCAATTAGGGCAAAACTTACCGAGTAAAAAAAATCAAAATGTCTATCTACCTTGCACTTTCAGAAAATTCAGATCAGATAACGAAACTGGGTCCAGCAACATTTATAAGCAATTTAAGATTTTGACCCTCACAGTTTCCATTCACCACAAATATTCTCGTTACAACGAATCAAATACCAGTTGCAGCCTTTTGTTTATCTATTAATATATGTATACGGATAAAGTTATGAAAGGTAGCAGGGTCACCAGGGTGAGGAGTCCATGTCATCTGAAATAAATGCTAAGCATAGATCTAGAAAGCGGCAGATAATCATGACATTAAAAAAACTCTCTTCTTTTCGACTTTTTTCGAACAAATTGACACATAAAATTAATTATATGGTATTTTGGAATTTTTAGCTTGTGTTCAATTCATTGGTTACACCTTTTACTAGGATAACAGTCCTGTCAAGTATGAGCTGGGTAAAATATTTCAGAAAAGAAGATGGAAATGTGAAAGTTTCCGTGCGTCAGGTGCAACAGCATACGAACAGCTAACATGTCTCGTCAATTTGATTTAAAACCTTTATTCGTTCCAACAAAGATATTGAGATTTTGTTGAGGATTTAACCATCTACGACAACAAATTTATTTCTTTTTTTTTTAGAATTTACAGCTCTTCTATAAATATGCAAAGCAAACCATTGATTAAATATCTATGATTGTTTGGATGTTTGTAAACGACAGGTAAGTAGTCTGTTTACTATATACTACAATTTGTTTGGAAAATAAACATTAACTTCAATTCCTGTCAGTTTGTATTTGTCCAATCAAATCCCAGTATGTATTGAAACTCCGCCTACCTTTTGTTTAAAAACATCCAAGCGAACATAGCAAGCAAGTCAATCAAAGTTTTTTTTTTGCATGCTTTTATAGAAGAGCTGTACTATATAATGCAAGGAAGCGTTTAAATCTTTCGCCAAAAAATACTATCAATTTCTTTTTGTCCTATTTAAACTTCCGTACCATTTCCTTCCATTCATGATCATTAAATTGAACTGTAAAATATTTCTTGGTACCTTCTTAATTCCTTTATGAGTCTTATGTAAACATAGTTATGACAATAACTGTTGTGAGAACAAGATTCACTGTACACTTTTAAAGTTCTGCTTCATCAAACATTAAAATGTGAACTTAAGTTTTGAGACTTTTTTAATCTACACGATTGGAATTTTTGTATATGAGAACATGGTTTATCTATTAGTTGAAAATGCGGCTTTGAACTAACTTTCAGTACCTGTAAGCATTCGTTATTCAATAATGTGTGTCTTTGTGTTATTATTTTATGTAATAAATTGTTGTGTTGATACACCACTGTAACAATGAAGGAGGAAATGAGGAGGGTTGGTTGGGTGGAAGTGGGGAGGGGTATGCGGAGCGCTAACAAACATGTCTATGCGGCATTGGCTTTGATCATTGTTGAAGCATCAATGTAAGGGGCATTTAAAATATCTTAATAAAACTATTCTTATTTTAGATACTATATATTGTTATCTGATATTGGACGAAAGATGTTGCCCTTTTATGTAATTATTTAATACAAGTTACGATCATTTCAAAACACATATTAAACAGCCAAATGGATGCACAAGAGCTAAAATAGGAGTCATAGATCCTATTGACAACAATTATCTGCCCAATTTTATTGATTTTGTAACATTTGTTTCAAATATGACCAACTTCTTATCCAAAATCACCAGCACCGTATCAGGACCCACCAGCACAATGACAGGACCCACCAGCACAGTATCAGGACATGAATAAATTGAGAAAATGCTAAATTTTAATAAATTGCAATGTTTTTCACAAAATAGTTTTGTCGCGTGGATTGCGGTATAGAAAGCGGACTTTATGAGCATTTTTGTTTTATTTTTTCAGTTCGAGATTTTCTGAAAATGAGCATTTCTGTGTTACGCTTACTGAAAAAGTTTAGAGGGTCAACTTTTTAATGGTTTACATATGAACCCATAAGAAACAAAATTGAAAAATCTCAACCGTTTTCTTCCATTTTTTATGAGTGAAAACGTCAAAAATCATTATTTTCGTCTTTGTTTACATTTTTTCATTGATCACCAGCACCCGTCAGGACCAAATCACCAAATCACCAGCACAGTACGTTCTCTCGAAGGACAACCATACCCACCGTGCTTATATTTATTGTATAAGATAATGACAGAAGTGCAAGATATAAGAAATACGACAGATAACATAGAGAAATTACCAAACTGTTTTTGCAAAGTAACCTAGCAAGATAAAGAACGGATCAGTTATTAAAAATTCTTGTATAACCATTATATAACCATGAATGTGGTATGGACTCAGCTCATTGTTTAAGTCTGTAAATTGACCTATAGTTGTTAATTTCTGTATCATTTTGTCTCTTGAGAAGAGTTGTCTCAATTGGCAATCATACCACATCTTCTTTTTATATTTACCAAATGTATATTAGTCATTGAGAGGAAAATATCTACACCATGCCATGCGAACTGTTTGATCGTCTTAACGCTAAACCATTTTAGTATATGAGCCAAAACTATTTGTATGATATACGAGTAATCCTTTTTGAAATTATATGTGAGTTTGTTTTACTTGCATACAAAATAATGAGAAGTAAACACAACATAAGGATTATATGTGTTTTTTCGTGATGGAATTTAACTGTTTTGATTTGATAGTACCTTTTGATTATTATGATTAAGAAGCAAATATCTCTTAACTGAATTATAAGCCTTGCTGCTGCAATGCTGAGTTCAATCCGAAATTTCCCATAAAACTTTGCGACTATAGAAGAGACGTACAGAAAACAAAAACTAAAGAAAAGATAATGCAACCCGAATCAATTAAGGTAAAACAATGAACCTAATATATTATTCAATAGCGGATCAACAAAGATTTATTTTCAACCTATTACTAAACGTAAGATCAAAATTTTATTTACCTAATTTCAGTAACTGAGACTAGCAACAAAACTTTGGAAAATTAGGTTTATAAACATTTTCAACTTTTTTACATGTTTGCATTGCACTGTTCTTTTTTTTCGAATACCACTGACTAGTGTGGTGTTGACAGGCAACATTATAAATCTGCATACTAAAATACTAAGCATGTTATATTTGATGAAATTTTATTTAAAAGTTGAGTTTGAAAATTGTTGGGTGGGCGTTATGAGCTGTACACAAATGAGACTGTGCTTTGTTTAGAGTTGTCAAATCAAGTGTGGTCATTGTTGTATAAGTTGCTGTTTTGTCGTCAATCATCTTTATAACAGTCATCTGAAATTCAAAAATTAAGTTATACATGTTACAGCATACATCTATCTGTGCCCGTGTAATATATATAACAATATCAAGAGTACAATGCACCGTAGTTGACAAAGTTGTCATTTTCTCCTAAATGATCTATGACGTGTGCTTACTAATTGCTTTGGGGGAAAGCGGGGGGGGGGCAAAATTAAAATAATAAAAGCTTAACTACACTCCGTTTTGGTGTGCAAGTATGTACGTACCATATCATAAATGTTATTTTAAAATGGGTTGATTAGTGCATATCTTTATTGTTTAGGTGAAATAAAGTCACTGCTACGTGACAGTTTTGAGTTTGTTAAATTGTGTAGATATCTGTTATATTATCGAAAACTTTATGTTGCTTTCTAGAATAACTGTTTGTTGTTCAGTAGTTTTGTTTTTGCAGTTGCCTGGACGCATAACTCGTATATTAATGGATATAAGTTTTTGCTTTATGTTCTTCTATTTCATACGTTTAGCTACGACTCTTTAAATCTACATGTGCAGTCACAATCTTATATTTCGTACCATACGTCATTTCTTTACTCTTAAATTATACTATCATGATCATCGTAAGTTATAAGGTCATACAAAGATTTACCTCATCATCTTCGATTAAATGACTTTTGTTGTAATTACGGAACGATGACTAACTTAGCTTTACTTAACTTAACAATGACTTTCTTGGTTTCACTTATTACAAAAAATATACAAACCACCTTCATCCAAAAGATACAAAGCCTATGCTCCTTTTTAAACGGCAAATTCATTTTGATTCAACATGTTCAAGAGATTTGATTGTTGATAACTGATTGTTCACAAATGTGTTGTTTATATATGTTTATGTAATTTATTTTTGTTTGTCATTGGCTTAAATTTTTTTTTGGTTATCTATCGGAACTACATGTAGATTTCCTCGTGGCAGTTTTATCTTGACAGCCAATGCAATACTTCCATGATTTCACAATGACAAATAATTAACGACCGTTCGAAATGATTTACGAATATTTCAAAGTATTTGCTGTAATTATTCTTGTATATTTATTTATCGTTTCAATGGTTACGACATTGCAACATTTTGGGTACTTTGCTAATTTGCATAGCGGCCATTTTGCCTTACCATGAAATAACAGAATACATGACCCTTGAATATGATGCAAATATTCCAAAACTTACATCGAAACAACAATTTGTCCGCATATATTTAAAATGTACATGCTTTTTAGCTTCTGTCCGTGTGAATCCATATGAACTTTGTCTATTTTGAACACTTTCGGCTTTTTTAGGAAGCATAATTGTACATGTAGTATATTTTCTATATAAATTAAGGTATTGTTCATGAATTGTCTGCATTAAGGGAAACACCTTGTTGGTAAAATTCTGTTAAAAAAACATGATGATTTCATCCTTCTCATTTCGTAAAAGTTAAAATTTTAAGCATTCTCCCTTAATACAATTAATACACAACATTTTTGAAAAGTGCACTTTTGTAAATATCCGACAAAGGAAGTTTTCAAAGTCATATTAGTTTTAGATCCAAGACGGAAAGGGACTAGATTATCCGCAAAATCGATATAAATAATATTTTCAATATATAACAAAGGGAAGTAATTCAATCAAAAGGACAAAAGTCACGTGGTGCAAATCATATGAATAAAGTACCCATGATTTGTCCATATGATGTAAATTGTAAAATCATTTAACATGTTTAAAATACATTCATGGAAACAGATGGAAATACCTCTATAGTATGTAGTCCATGTGCAGTATGTACTTCTGTTAGCTCAGAACCTGTTGCCTTATATACATAACATATATGACCAACTTTTGCCACTACAGTACTCTGTAAGTAAAACATCGTATTGTAATAATAAATAAAGCCACTGTGAAAAAAAGAAATCCGCTATAAAATCATCCCGCAACAAAGTATCAACAAACTTGTTGCTGTAAACCCCTTGGAACAAAAACTATTCACGTGATTATCTTGGGTAAAAGATTACTAGAATATATATCGTCTTAAATATATCAAACATTCATTACTGTGGATTCATTATTATTCTTGGATAGCATTTTTCGTGGTTTTCGTTGGACAGTTGAACCACGAATTTGAATATTCAACGAATAGCAAATTTTCTATAAGGTTGTATACAAACTTCGACAAAACCACGAAATGAAATACCCTAGAATATACAACACTTCCTCAATCCACGAAAGTTGATACCCACGAAAATAAATGAATCCACAGTATGACTTTTAAAGATAATCTATCGATTAATTGGCCATTTTAGAATATAAAGGCATATGGGTAATTTCATTGTTCGAACACAAAAATAAAAATAAAGTTACGTCATTGGTTGTATTTCCATTGTATAACTTTTAAACAAATTACAACGTTTTGATATACGCTTTTGAAAATATCACCTAGAAGGCATTAGATTCTGAAACGCCTAATTGAAAAAATGTCACTCACCAGAAAATCGAGTTGAAGATGCTAAACAAAACACAAATACAAGTCCCTTTATATTGAACTAAATTGCACCTATTTTCCTATTGGTTAGTTACACTGTAGTATTAGTTAATATAAACTTTACCGAAAGCGGGTCATATCTGAATGCAAATGTTTCATGTACTGCAGGTGGATGCGTTGGTCCAGTATGGTGTCCATGATGTTTGGTTGTCATGGCAAAAACCTATAAATGAATTAAAAAAAAAACATTCATCAATGCTTCTGCGTACAGGAGTAGTTGTAGTCTTTGTCGGTATATCAGTTTTCTGTTCTTTTTGTCTTATTTTAGTCTTAATGTAGTATATTTTACCCTTCACCTTGTATATCTTCTAATTGTATAGATCATTTGTTAATATTTAAATTATTATTAAACTGACAGTCATTCATGTTTGTATATAGTACATTTAAAAATGATCAATATGGTTCTTTTAAATGCTTGAAATAACTTAGAACGGGTTAGAAAAATTTTTGAAGATTTTATTCATGTTATTATGAAAAAGTACAATTTCTACTGTACAGTTATTACTTGATATGTTTCACTTGACTGGTCGGAGTTTAAGGGAGTAGACCTTGGTTCAGGGAGATAACTCTTTAAATCAATTTAGCGTTTGTTAAAGTCAAGTTTTGTCAATGAATTTTAAGCATTTACCTGAAACAGATTGGAAATAGTCTATGTATCCTAGAAGCTTAGAACATATTTATGAAAATGGCTGACACAAACGTACTGATGATTTTAAGAGTTATTTCCCTTAACCTAGGTCTAACTCCTTAATCGGTTCGCTTATTTAAGAACAGTCCATCTATAAGCCAGGTGCGTTAGGATAAACTCATCTATGCCGTTTCCAGTTATTAGTCCCATTTCAAACACTCAATTCATTTATATGTCCGTTTGGTGATACTGACAAGTTGTATAACGGCCATCATCCTTATTACACACATCTTCAAATAGACTGTCCTTATGCAAATTAAAGCGTAGGCTCCGACCAATTAGTTGAAATAACATTGAAAAAAACGATGGTAAGCTTAAAAGCATGTGAATGAAGATACCTGTAATCAAATGTTCTTCAAGTGAATCCTTGGTAATTACCTTATGGGAAAAAAACATTAAGTTGACTTGAGTTCATGATTCCAATAATGGTCAACAGATCATAATCGGAAAACACTATTTGAAATTTATAGAGTTTTAATGTCGTTACTTAGTTTACAATCCTAATAAGTTTGATATTGTATTTGATCGTCTAATTGTTTTGATTCGAGCTCCAATGGCGAGTCTTATGGAAACAAAACGTGCGTTTGGCGTAATAAGTTATAAGTCTTGTAACTTTCATGAGCAGTGTTAACTTAATTCAAATTATTAAATGTTCTGAAATGTATCACAGGAGCACAATATTCGATAGTTTGATGTGTAATACCTCGAAATGATAGTACGTCACACCCGGTCCGATCCGCACAAGGGTAGAACAAAATATCCCCTTGAACTTGATGTTGTTGGAAATTAATCATACATTTCAATGCAGTAAAACATCTCAGAGTCATACAGTGTGTGTATATATCTTTTTCGTGTTTCTATAGAATATTTTAGAAACTTGAGGTTGCATGATTACTTTACTTGTACTCCGGAATAAAATGGATGAACATTTGATAAGTTAACTTCCAGTGTAGGATATTTTCTTATATGTAATGCAATGTGATGTAAAATCTTGTCATAGTACTGGACAGGATAAAATTGTATTCATCCCATGTATTTCTTCATTTAAAACAAAGATAGATTCTGCACAGTTTTTTTTTTTTTTTTGAAAAAGTGCAAATTTAACAAAGACTTAAATGGGAAATTAATGGTGGTACAATGTAGTAAACATTATGGAGACAAAACGCGTTCTGACGTTATAAATCATACGCCTTGTATCTTTAATGGGTGTTCAGTTACTTCAGAACATCAAATATTCTCAAAGCTTACTCCGAAAATTTATTAAAAAAAACAAGATTCGTGAGTTCGAGGGGCAAATAATTACTATTAGTGGTTTTGACACGAAAGACCTTTGTTTGTGTCATCTTTCACGGTAAATATCAGGTTAAAATGAATCAACAAAAAGAATAAGATGAAGTTTGTTAAGAATAATGCTTACCTGAACTATAAACAATGACAAGACTACTGCTACCTTCATTTTGTAAATGATCTGCTGCTCTTATGACAAATGTGATTAGGGAATATGTTAAGTCTTGATCTTATTTGCAGCCAATTTATACTTTTCGAATAAGGTTAGACAAGGAACATTCTAAATATAGGCATATGCATGTAGTATAGAATTCGATTCTTTATCGGTAAATCTGGTTTTAACTTGAAAGTTCTGACCCGTACCACACATTGCACTTCTTATCAAGTAAGATTTATGAAAAGCAAGGACAAATGGTCTTTAATGGTTACTATATATTTATAATTCATTTAAGAACTGGATGGTTCTTTTTGTAAATGTATTGTGGTGTAAAAGCGTTGATTGGTACATTGTGTATGAAGCGCAGGAGCATTCAATACTTATTATAAGAAGGATCTTGATATTTTCCCTTTTTTTACCAAGATGCACTCAATGCTGAGAGATAGTGTCATCATGAATGTTACATTTCATTGTGAAATAAAGGTTAATATCAGAATGACGCAAGATTGTTGTTAACCAATCAAAAGAACACATTATAATGAATCATACGTGTAATATTACTTTTATCAATTATAACTTATTGTGCAGCACGATTAGGAAATAAAATGGAATTAGTAACCATCCAGCAATATGTAGCTGCATCCATATTTTTCATTTTAACATTTTGAGGAATTTTGTGGGGTTTTTGTTATCTTTTAATGATTGTTCCTGTTGTTAAGCCTTCTTCAAATTTTGATTTTTTTACTTTTCTATCTATATCTGTTACTATATTGTTTTCACTTCGATTACAAAATAAACGCGTTAAATCAAACTTGCAAATCATTCCTTTTTATTCCATATATAATTTAAAAACTGATAGTCATATGCATTATTATGGAACGAATTTCTTCATAATATATGATAGGTAAACTACTGAACAAGCATGTATAATTACTAAAATTTGTGTCCTCTATGCACACTGTTGACATGCGTAACGAATCCATAACATATGATCGACCCGAAATATTTCATCCGGTGAAAACTTAAAAATAGAGAAAGGAAATGGAGAATGTGTCAAAGTGACAAGAAACCGACCAAAGAGCAGAAAACAGTCAAAAGCCATCATTTGGTCTTCGACACAGCGAGAAAATCCCGCAAGCGGAGGTGACCCTCATATGTCCCCTTAATAAAAGTGTGTACTAGTTTAGTCAAAATAGACGTAACAGTAAATTCCAACATATATCAATTAACTACTTTTGAAAGAAAAAAACATACAAGACTACCAAAAAGCCAGAGATCACAGACTTATGATATATACGCAAAAATGAAGCGGGGTAAAACATATTTAGTGAGAGCCCAACCCTCCCCTATACGTATACCTTATGTTGAATAAATAAACACATAGCAATACACAATATTTGCTTTTGTATAAATATCATGTTTTCTTTACAAAGTTTACAGAACGTGACCTTCATAAACAATAACACAGAACCATGGAGCACGTGAAAAAAATTGTGAGATAATAGAGCGATGTTAAATGTTTTCCCCATATTTTCAATGCGTTTATGTTTGTAAAAGTCATATGAAACAAGTGAGTGGTGACAAATATTGTCTATTCAATTCATGAACCAATGCATGTATATATCATAAAATATTTAACAAATATGGCTGATCATTAAATGCCGTTTTTTGAAGCCGAGGTTTACCGATTCTCACCTTATAGTAAACAAATGACAAAAAGCATAGGTATCGAGCACGTGTTTCTCATGTACAATCAGATAATTTGCTTATTTAAATGACAGATCCATGCGTATTGTGATCACCGGACTTTTACGAGGAGGGTTACGCTCAGGTCACTATGCATACGGAAATTATGTCGGCGAATTGCTTCCTGGAAGGAAGCAATTGAAAATAAGTAAACTTCTTCTAAATGTGGACAAATTAAAGAATTTTCCTCAGAAAAAAGTATATGTACATAAGTTGTATAATGAAAACTATCTAGTATTTAGTTATAAAAAACATATGCGTATTTTTTTTTAATTTGAGGTTTCTTATGACTTTAAGAAAACTGTGTCGTAACGATTTTTGACAGCTTTGGTGTAATGAAGTGTGTCTTTCAGAATCAATAAAAGTTATATAGAAAAAGAAAAGATGTAAGGTATCCATCAATGACATAGAATGTAAATAGCTAAAAGCACATACAGCAAAGAAACAAGGCTTGTATTGTTGTTCTTCATCTGGGTGATAATGAGGGTTTCAGCATTGAGAAAAAATATTGTCATTAAATTTCCATACTTTTTTTTTTATAGGAAAATAGTTTCATTCATTTATTCACTCATTCATTTATTTATTTATTCATTTATTTTGATTTGTGGCAAATTAAGCAATTTATATATAGAAATACGAAGATGAAGAGGTATGATTGCAAACGAGACACCTGTCCAACAGAAACACTATTACATATATAATACAGCTAGTAAAGGTCACCGTAAGACAAAACAATTAAGAGCAGGTTCCAGCTTTGTGACATATATAAACAAATTTGAAGATGCCACACCCTTTCTAACCTAGTGAAACACCTTGACA
Source organism: Mytilus edulis (assembly GCA_019925275.1). Taxonomy (NCBI): domain Eukaryota; kingdom Metazoa; phylum Mollusca; class Bivalvia; order Mytilida; family Mytilidae; genus Mytilus; species Mytilus edulis. The sequence goes on along the minus strand of CM034357.1, from coordinate 48,337,849 downwards.
TATAAACAAACCGTATAAATTGTCAATCGAAAATGGCTTCGATCGTTCAAAGAACTTAAAATACCTTTCAAAAACATCAACAACACATGTTACCGATTTGAGAGTACTCGCGGTAACAAAAACCTAGTCTTGTGACAATAACAACTTCAACTCAATTATGAACCGTAATCAAGACGTATTATCATGATTATCATTCAGACTTAGTACACAAAGTGAAAAGACGTCATAGTAAGAGAAAACCATGATCTTGAACATGTGCAATGCAAAAATACAAGTATTACAGGATGGGCTACCGTCAGTGGCAATCTCTGTATATAGCAATGCTCATTTAGTTACTGCGGATTTATTGTTATTCGTTGGATACCAACTATCGTGGATTTCGCGGATACAGGTGAACCACGAATTTAAATGTTCAAAGTATAACATTTTTTCTAAAGCTTTGTATGTACACTTTATCAAAACCACGAAATTAAATTTCCGAGAACTCTCCAGTTTTCTCTAATCCTCGAAATTTGGTACCCACGAAAATAAATGAGTCCACAGTATGTTCTAATTTATTGACAATTCAATATTAGTACCGATAAGAACAATATGCAAAGGTCGTATTACAGTGCTAAATTGTAAGGCTTCATGGTCAGAACCTGACACATTATGAGTAAATTTATGATTATGATTATATGACGCTCTTGTTTTGGTTTCTTATATATATACTTTGTTCGGTTAGGATCCCGTGTTGTTTTTTTTTATTGATTTAGCTAATAAATTATCTTGTGTATCATATTTTTTGTTGTGTCATTTATTTTATTTTTTCTTGCCAAAGTGCTATATATTCTATGGTTTTATTTTTGTTTTTGTTCATGTTTTCGGGAAGGAATTTTGTTGTTGTTCTTTAACTTTGGAGAGGGAAGGATTTGTCGTTGAAAATCAAATTAATGTACTTCGTATGTCTTTATATAATCAAAATGAATTTAAAAATAAGGACTAAGATTTATTATTAAACATTATTAAATGAATAAACATCACTATATCAGTTGATAATAGGTAGACATGTGAATATTTTCACCTTTACCTATCAGAAACGAGAATAACATTTGAAATTCTATTTTTGAAACAGTACGCACAAAGATAATATATCCTTATCATATGACGTCAATTTAGATATTTGGGTCAGAATTTTCAAAGTAGCACGTGATGTTTAAATGAATTGTTGAAAGTTTTATTATTGTTTGTTTAACGTCTAGTTGCAAATATGTTCATACAAATTTAGAACGACCGGTTTGTTGTCTAAATGTCAATATACCAATTACTGCACATATTAGATTAATATAACATCTAACATATACAAATACATATACAATTAATGTGTACCTAAAAGATTTTAAGGAGGTCATGCTTCCATAAAAATCATTATGATGATGATTATCATAGGAATAGTTATATAATACACGGATGATTTTTTTAGAGTATCTTATATCTTGTCAGTCTTAACGTCTTATTGTAATCTTTTAAAGAGGCTCAGTTAAATTACGTAGAGTCGAGGCCAAGGATTGCAATAAGAACGATATGATTGATCAGACAGCATGTCATAGTTTGAAGAGTGTTGTCCTAACAATAAGGGCTCGTTATTTATTTGGTATGCCGGACTGGCATGAAAAAAGACCAAAGATACATAACATCTCAAATAAAACTAGGAAAGGCTATTATAACATGTACTGTGAATTACTATTTTTTGTGGATACCAATTTTCGTGAAGTGGGAAAAGCTTGCATGTTCGTGGATATTTAATTTCGTGGTTTTGTCTAAAACATTCTGCATACAAGACTATAAAAAAATTTTCATTCGTTGAGCATTTATTTTCGTGCTTCACCTGAACACACAAAATCCACGATAATTGGTTTCCAACGAATAATTATGAATCAATAGTATGTTTTAAATATTTCCTAAAGATTTTAGTACTTTTGGTTAAAATGCTATTTTCCCTTGTTTATCATGTTTATAGTTGTTACTCTACTAGTGTTCAGACTCCCCCTCCATCCGCTCGACACAATAATGCAGTACAGTGTCCTTTGCAAATCACTTTATACTTTTTTGCGGGGTAAAATAACAGCTCCGCTTAACATTATGAAAACGTATTGAATATATCGTACAACTAGAAAAGCGTCGGATAAGCCGCTTTTGTAGATAACATCTCTTTCGATCCAAATCAAATAATGATATATATGTTATATACAAATGCAATTTGTTTCCGTGCTATTTACACTGGATTTTGGACCATATGCAATGTAGAACCTTGAGGACCAGGGACCCCTTTATTGATTATATAGGGAATCACTATAGCATGACTGGAGCGAGCCCGTCATTAGGTCTGTGAGTGCTCCATTTATAAAAAGTTTACTAGATCCACCACTGTGGACATTATAAAAGAGGGACAAAAGATACCAAAGGGACAGTCGAACTCATAAATCTAAAACAAACTGACAACGCCATGGCTAAAAATGAAAAAGACAAACAGAAAAACAATAGTACACATGACACAACATGGAAAACTAAAGAATAAACAACACGAACCCCACCAAAAACTAGGGGTGATCTCAGGTGCTCCGGAAGGGTAAGCAGATCCTGCTCCACATGTGGCACCCGTCGTGTTGCTTATGTGATTACAAATCCGGTAAATAGTCTAATTCGGTAGGTCACATTCATGAAAGGGAAGGGGATTGTAGTTACGACGTAAGGAACATATCCGATATCATTTGTGAAACGGTTTTTCCATAACGAAGAAAATCATGATAGGAAACGCAAGCACGGGAATATCGTATCAATTGGGAGATATATACCCCGTATGCAGGTGCTGCTGGAATGTTGCTACTTAGAAATGGAAAGTTCACAATTGGAAAGCTAAAATCATCTCTTTTGTCGTAAAGTTTTGTATTCAACCGACCCTCATTGTCAATTTCTAGTTGTAAGTCAAGATATGAAGCCGACTTAACTGTATCTGTAGTATCCTTTATCTCCAATTCGATGGGATGGATGCGTTCCATAAGAGTTAAAATAAAAAAAGTGATCTGTGAATTTTATGTTCACACAAATGTCATTTTATCGACTGTTTGTACTAGGAAACATGTAGTAGGGACTGGAGTGGGTTTTCAAAATAAAAAAAATTATTGGACCTAGAATTGCCATAAGAATAAAGAATAGAGAAGAATGAACTTGTTAAATATAAAGAATAGATACAATAGGCCTGACTAAAGTAAAGGAAAAGAGGGGGCGAGACCATTTTCGGGACGCTGGGATCGGCCGATTTTAGCAACGGGAAATCGGGATTGCCTTGTTTAGAGATCGGGAATTCGAGATAGAAAAACATTGGGATACTGGAAAGCCACATTTTTAGCCACGGGAAATCGGGATTTTTATGTTGAAATATAACGGGATTGACAAAAAACTGTACCTTGGACAGATTAAAGTGCAATTTTCATTATACTTAAATCAGAATCGCATCTAGAAACAGATCTAGAGTAGATCCAGATCAGAGTATATGTAACAGTAAGTTTAGAGATAGGCTTTGAGCTCGGATCAGGTCTTCAATTATACCGTTTAACGATCTTGAGACTATCAACAGTCGGACCGTTTCTCTATCTGGGAGGACTTTACGAATATCATCAAGACTGGCTGATTATTTATAGCACTAACACTGTACATTTTGAAATCTCTAATGGACAAAAAAAAAAAAAAAATTCTCAAAATTGTTAAAGTCACGGACTATCTTCATTTTTTTAATTTTTAAAACATGTTTTCTACATAAAATCAGCTTAACTTTCTAATTTTCTATATTATGGTCCCACATGAGCCTCAACATTAATTCATACCTGTCAATCACTACTAAAAAATTGACCCATTATTCATCATTATTGATTGTCCCAAGGTAAATTCGATCAGCTTCTTGTTGGTGATCAGTTGTGTAGTTGCATACAGTCCTAAGGATAATCATTGATCCTAACAAGTGTTTTAAAATCTGATATTTTAAAAACAAAATTATTGTAAAGCAGCGTTTGACAAATTTCTCTCGTAACAAAACGATTCCAGTGCTTGTCATATAGGTTCTTGTATTGACTTGAACTGGAATTTGGCCAATTTTTTGACTGGCTACTGAAGATTTATGAGAACAAAAATGCTTTTATGCAGCTTGACCGTAATATTGACAATACATATTCGGATTGATTACGCTGAAAGACTTTGAACATCAATCATACTTGAGACGCTTGAAGGGGCACTAGCTGCCAAATCCATGGTCACCGATTCGACTCAAATTCTCATATTTTATTTATAACAATTTAAACATTTTTCCAAACTATCAAAAGTATAAAATAAACAATTGACAGGACATGGTCTCAATAAGATATAGCTTCGTTTCGTGTGAATTTTAGCAAAGACGCCGTCTTATTAACTATCGAGTTTACCTTTAATATACGACCATACAAGCGATGTAAACATAAAAATGGATACAAATAGATTAAGCAACTCGTGCAATTGGATTTTTATTGGTCTGTTAAATTTTGTATTATAGATTAAAAATTTATGTTTGTTGTCTTTTTTAACTCTAAGAGAATGATTTTATGTAAATCGAATCAGTTACTTAAGGGAGGCGAGGTGGTACCTAACACTACAGGGAGATAACTCTGTAAAGTCAGCTAAACGTTTTAATTACGTTGTGTTGTTAAATGAATATTAAGCTTCTCAATGATCAAATTGGTGTTTGTCAAATTGCTATATAACCAGTGTAATTTTCTGACAAAACGTTTGGTTCAAATTTTTTAAAATTTTTACATTTTTGTCAAAGGGTCAAAGTTAATACTAGTACTTTGTCAAAATTTTATGAAAATTAAACGAGCCAAATTAATTTTAGTGAAAGTGTTGGGTACCACTTTAATCAAATCATTTACCTTTGTTTCACTTTCTATGTTAACATTCTTTTCCTTTAAATACCCGTATACGAACAATGCATGCGTTATTCTATCTCTTTCTACGGGGTTAAATTGTAGTTCACATGAATAGGGATTGAATGAGGTCGAGTTATTAACATGCAAGTGAATAATTCATTATCAATGTTTATGAGCTTAATTTGACAAAATTGAACCATTTTAGCTGATAAAAGCAAATTATTATTTCACTATTTCACTCTCATTAATGATTGAACAAAAATAATCATACTTTTGATTTTTTTATACATCTCGTATCTAGTGCACCTTTAAATCGTAAGCATTGAAACTTTAAACTTTAAAATTTGGGAACAATTTCATCGGGATCGGGATTTTTAACAAAATATGTCTGAGATTTCGGGATTTTCTGATATTAAAACCGGGAAATCGGGATGAGACCCCCTCTAGCCCCCCTCAAAAGAGAATCATGAGCAAAATAAGTAAAGAATATGGAAAAACATCCAAACGATTAACATGATCAAAGAATGTAATAAGAAAGTAACCTTTTATCTGTAATCTGTTGGAAAATTTGTTTCAAAGAACAAATCAGTAGTATAGATGTAGTTAGCATATAACTTTACGTCATAACACGTAAAATGTCTGATCCTCATATCACTAAACTTTAACAGCATGTTGGTTAAAAAGATCGTCTATTATATCAAATACTTAAGCTTGTCAGGTAATACAATTACAGGTTAATCAGTTTAGCTAACATACATATATGCATATGTTATTCACTGGTTAAGTGGAGATAACCCAATTTAAAAATAGTCCTTTAGTCAAACAACAAAGGCATCATACGTTTGTTACGTTCTCTTTGTATTCTTTATCAGCCTAGTTGTGGATCGGTTCAAATTTTCCCAAATATTTCGTTTTGTTGTCCCACCTTCGATCATCCTTTCCCAGTGAACTCTTACTGTCCATTTTAAACCTATTTTTGTAGACATATATATAGAAAACTTTATTTCGATCCAGTATAGCATAAAACACTGGTGAGCTTATTAGCGAATATGGTGGTCAGGAAATGGATTTTAAAGTATATCCCCGCTCAAAAGCCAGAGAATTTAAATTGCTTAAACTTGCTGTGAAGTAGTGATGTTCTTTCTAGAAAAGCCATGCAACATTATGACTATAATTTGCAATGAACAGTTGTGCTTATTGTTTCTTACTCACATTTACTTTATGCATACCTTCTCACATTGATGTCACATGTTGAGCAGGATATACTAACCCTTCCAGAGCACCTGAAATCACCTCCAGTTTTTTTTGGGTGTTCGTGTTGCTTAGTCTTTAGTTTTCTATGCTGTGTCTTCTGTACTATTATTTGACTATTTGTCTTTCTATTTTTAGCCATGGCGTTGTCGTTTATGTTCGATCTATGAGTGTGACTTTCCCTCTGGTATCTTTTGTCCCTCTTTTGTAAGCATTTCTGCCAGTATAATCAGAAGATGTGGTTCGATCACTAACGAGACAACTCTAAACATGTGTCCAATTTTATTTTCATGACCCAGCAATTACTGGCGTATTTTGGGTCAATAATGAGCAAAGTACATACCGCATAAACAGTTTTGAAGGCCCCAAAATCATGTTTTCATGTTTATATAAAAATCAACAAAATAAGATTTAAGCTATCGCAATTTTAAGACAAATCAAATATACATATTTTATGTTTTTGTTTCAAAATGGACATTTTCATAAAAAAAAAAGTCGCATTATTCGCATTGTGACAAATCTCACAACGATTTCTTAATTACAGTAGGGATACCCTTTGTAAGAGGGTATGTATTGTAGTTTTAGCCATGCATCATTAGTTTAACTATATGACCCATTTCCCATTATCGAAGCTCTGAGATGAAACGTAGAAGTTTATACTTACTGACCTTAGGTATTTCAAAATAAATTGTCCCTAAGTTATCAAATAACTGAGTTGAAAATTAGAACTTTACTTGCTGACCTTATATGATTCTAAATACTTTTCACTTATCAAATAACCTCGTTTCGGATATTTATACCTGCACCTTTATCTAGGATTCCCATGTTGAAACAATACTTATGCACGTCATGTCATAGTTGTACTTATCAACACAGTTATTAAAAATCATGCACGTTTTGAAATTAAGATAATCATATTAATTCATAATAGCTAGGGATCATAAAAATACAATTCATCATAACAGGAACTTTACTTTTCTTGTAAATTGCTTCATATAAGCCTAACATTAGAAAATATAATTTCCTCTAAATACTGAAGATTATTTGCAATCATTCCAGTGATTATCCTGAAAGACGCATGCTTCACATACATAAATTACATTAGTAACACCCGATTCAAAACAGTTTTAAAGCCTCATCAATTCTAAGCTGAAAGACATTTACATGATTTAGAAAAACAAAGAAATCGAAAAAGTTGTATAATAATCTTGCAAAGTAAATCATTATGCATTATCTCATCTTTTCACATTTTTTCTAACTAATCTAAAGGTTGATATATCGTTCTTTACATTGTACTAGTAATATGTCAATGTGATTAAACCATGCTTATCTTAGGGAGTCAACAAGACACGGTTATTATGATTAGCTAACGCTTGGTCGACGAAGCTGTTGAAATACTGTCAGTTTATAAAACTTAGTATCCGTACAGTAAACTAGTGTCATGCAATTGCTTTGATTCTTTCACGTAAATAAAATTAAGTTTCGCTACTTAATGTTATAGTTGTAAAAACAACTAACGGTGAAACTTCTTTATAACCTTAGCTAGTTTAAGGTAATTATAATACGCTCTCTCACGTTTAACCCTTGCATACATGAACACATGTTATAGACTTTTCTTGTTTATCAAATTTACAGTCCAGATATTTTTAGCAAAGTACTGTTAAAGTTTTTAAATGCATGATATTGTTTAAAATAAAGATTAACAAATTTTCCAAAACTATCTGTTTGAAATATGTCTCACTCTGATATTTTAATACTATTCAGATTAACATTCTAAATATTTCTTCATTGACAATACAAATGCAAATATTTCAGCATGTTGCCTGAGAGAAAAACAACCGTAACTTTAACACATTTTTCGATTACAATCACTTATCTATCATGTTATTTTTTTAATCAAAACTGAATACTGTATATCACAAATTATTGCGTGCTTTTGATTTCGTGAATATATACGATAAAGTAAATACAATTTTAATTATCGCAATTTTAGTAAAAACTAAATACAATGTATAGATAATTTTTGGTTTCAAATTGCGAATTTTTATTAAATGAGTCGCATTATTCGCATTGCTAAAAATCTCGCAATAATTTCTGAATACAGTAAGACAGATTAGTAGAGAGTATTTTGACAATATGACATAATGTGTTAAACCATGTATCCATCATTATTTTAACAATGTGAACCATTTCCCATCATCGCATCTCATCTCTGAGTTGAAAATTAGAACTTTACTTGCTGAACTTATATGATTCTTAATAATATCCACTTATCAAATAACCTCATTTCGGATATTTATATCAGCACCTTTATCTAGGATTCCCATGTTGAATCAATGATTATGCACGTCATGTCATTTTTCGTACTTATCAACGCAGCTATTAAAAATCATGCTTGTTTTGAAATCAAGATAATCATTATAATTCATAATAGGGATCATAAAATAAAATCCAACTTTACAGGAACTTTTCTTTTCTTGTAAGTTGCTTCATATAAGCCTAACAGTAGAAAATATATCTTCCTTTAAATGTTTAACGCTGAAGATTAGTTGCAGTCATTCCAGTCATTATCCTGAAAGACGCATGTTTAAGCTACATAAAAAACAAATATATCAATGTCATTAAACCATGCTTATCTTAAGAAACCAACAAGACACGTTTATTATGATTAGCTAACACTTGATCGACAAAGCTGCTGGAATACTGTCTGTTTATAAAATTCATCATCCACCCAGTAAACAAGTGTTATGTAATTACTCTGATTCTTTCACGTAAATAAGATAAGTTTAAGATATTAAATATTATATTTTTTACAAAAAAATTAAGTTGCAACTTCCTTATACATGTAATCGGAGACATTTTAGATAATTAGATATTAAGTTATGTATCTGTGCAACCTATATTACGTTTGACCCTTATTGGTGTGTATTGCAAATATACAGATATTTTCGTTTTCCATGTATATATATCAACCCAACAATGTTAGATCTGTAAATTTGCTTTCGCAAATTTTTGGTTCTTCCCTCGCCGGGATTCGAACCCATGCTACTGTGATATCGTGACACCAAATCGCCTGCACTGCAGCCGTCCCGCTAGACCACACGACCACCTGGGCTCTCAAAAAAAGAGCTTTTGCTGGCCGTGTGTTACCTTTCCTCGTCAGTTTTGATCTAGCGGCGTACTACAGTACATGATATATAAGGCATGAAGATGTTATTGTTACAGATCAGCTAAATTATCTATAATAAAGGATCCTACAAATTAATGTAATATACAGTCACAGAAAATAATTATATTTATAAGTACGTCTGAGTCAGTGACAACTCTACACCAGATGTATCCATCGGATCGCCATCAATGATGGTGATACATGGCTGTGTACATAATGTATATACAACTCGTCTAAACATCAACCCAACAATGTTAGATCTTTAAATTTGCTCTCTCAAATTTTTGGTTCTTCCCTCGCCGGGATTCGAACCCATGCTACTTTGATATCGTGACACCAAATCTTACAGGAAAAAGTTGAAATAAGGAATTACAATAAATAACTAAAATCTAGAAATAACAATAAATAACTGATTTTTAAATGAATGTTTACACCTTTTTACTTACTTTCAAAAGAATGTTGTAAGCAGTTACAAAAAAATGAAAGAACTGGGTTTGTTTACAAACTTTACTTCTTGATATTTTCTTACATGTATGATCATAAACAAGCCACTGTTCAAGTTTGGTAGAAATCCATGATATGTTAAGACAATTATTAAAATTTTAAAAAATTTAACCACAGTGTGAATGTTATGCTAACTGGCATTTGAACTAAGTCCGTTTAGAAGTAAGACACAGAAGAAACACTGAACTTAATTCTTTACACATTTTTTTTTTATAATCATTAACAAGCTTCTCTTTAAGTTTGGTAGAAATCCAGGATAATTTAAGAAAGTTCTCAAAATTTAAAAAAAACCTTCACCACAGCGTAAATATTTGTGGTCGCTGACGACAACGGAATGTAGGTTCGCCATGTCTCGATATTGCGACAAAAGTCGATAGCTTGACAAAAAGGAAAAGAATGTCAACATTAAGTTGACTCATGCATTCCATAAAAATACATCATTCTTATACAGGTTAAAAGACAAAAAAGTGTGTTGCATGTATATCAACTTATGTTTGGAGGTCTTGAAAAACTCATAGAAAAGAGAAACACAGAAATATGAAAAAAGAAAACTTGAGAACTTAATTTTAAGAAATTAAGAGATTAAATGAATTATCAATATCTTTTTACCAAATTTTGCATACTAGAATGTCTATCATCTAATAGGGCTGGCGAAGTTGCATATAAACCTTTTCCCGATTTAGGATTAATAGCATGTTGCATTGCATGTTGCAGACGTTTTTATGGAGGTTTCAAAAGTTAAAAGCAACGACTGTTTTCCAGTTTCAATTCACAAACAAAACTAAAGAGTATGCACTTTTTATATGCCTTATATTCCTTAATCGTTTTAAAAGAAAGACCTAAAATCTCTATCCCTTTACTTTCTTACTTGGTTTCTTGAACTATATCTTTAATTTTAAAACAAAAATTTAAAGTTAGATAAGAGCTGTAAAAATGACAAAAAAACAGTGATTACCAGTAATCACGGAAACAATTAGTAAATAGATATAATTGCTAAATTAATTAATAGTTACAGGTCTGAACTGAAATGTTTATTTATTACGTTGTATTCCTAATTTCGCCTATTTACTGTTACTAATATATAAATGGTTTATCAAGAAACTCATTGACATACGCTATTACAACGGTGTGGCCATTGACAGATTGATGACTTACATATAAGTTCAAATCTAAAGCTAAAACATTTTTCCAATATCTCAACTCTGAAATGAAAATTAGAACTCTACTTGCTGAACGAGTTTCTAAATAATTTTCACATGTAATGTTAAAACAATATGCACGTCATGTCATTTTCATACTTATTAACCATGTTAACGTGGGTATCAAAATTTGTTTTTGTTTTAATATTTCGTTTCATCATTTATATGCATAACAATGATAAAATAAATAAATCTTGAAGATTACCGAAACTTCTCGTTTTTTGTAAATTGCTGCTTTTACATTAGAAAATATGTCTTCATTGAGTACTGATGATTATTTACAAGCATTCCAGTCATGTTTCTTGGAAGACTCATGCTTCATAAAATACATTAGTGCCTCTCGATTCAAAACAGTTCAAATGCCTCATCAGTTCTAAATTGAAAGGTATTTAGAGAAAAACAAAGAATTTTGTAAAAAGTTGTATGGTAATCTAGCAAAGTAATTTACTAAGCATATATCTCATTTCTTTCACATTTCAACTACCTAACCTCGGTACAAAAATAGTTTGTTTGTAATTCACAATGTAATATATCAATGTCACAAAACCATGCTTATCTATTTAAAAGAAGTAAGCAAGACACGTTTATTATTATTAACGACGCTTGATCGACGTAGCTGCTGGAAGACTGTCTTCCGTCGAATTAATAATTGCTAAACAATTGCTCTGATTCATACAAGTAGAGCAGATAAAGCATCAGCTTATCAATTTAATAAAAAAAAAAAAAGAATAAAGTTAACATTGCAACTTCCTGAGTAAATATTTGTCTGAGATAAATGTAGCTCTAGATATCATGATACGTTATATTGTGTTATCTATTTCAAGTTAGTCTGTTATTGAACAAGGCTAATATGTAATGTAGAAATGTGTAATGCACGTAGACAAATATGTGCGTATTCCAGGTATGTATGCTTGATCCAGAAGCATGCCATATACCATAAACATACAAGTTTACGTAAAAGAAGCAACGGAAAACATTATTTATGAGTTATTTTTTTTCTGTTGAAATAGATTTTTTTTTCAAATAATCAGTCAACAAATATTTTCCTTTCTGTTGCCTGAATTATTTTAATACCGTAACTGTTTCATTTTGGTTCAAATGAACCAATAGTCGCTAGATGGTCACATCACGGCTGTCAATCGATTTATCGAAAATTGTGATCGGGAAATAATATCAAGCGACGTGGTAAATTATTTCGAACGATTTGGTATCGGCTCATGACGTAGTTCTAAATAAGAAGACACACAAAAGCAAAAGATATTTTATTTAATTTCTTGAACCATAAAAAAAAAATCTGTCAAAATAGTTTAACACTATGATCAGCATCTGTGAATTGAATGTATGTGCCCTTTCGTAAGGGATATTGTCCGTCCACATTCAACATACCCTCATGTAGATGTCGAAATATGAAGTATTAAAATAAAAAGTTATACTCCAATCCCCCTCACTACAAAACGAAATACATATGAAATAGTCTGCCCCTTGGTATTTTGGGTCCATACCATATACGTCTTTCATATTTTAATTTTTCGGATGGAAATTTAAAAATAAATGAAAATGATTTAATCATAAATTTTACAAAATCAAGCAACAGAAAGCTATATAGAATTTTAATAATTATAATAATACGGAATTCATCTTCTGTTAAATTCGTATACAACTTGTTATAAATAGGTGCCAAATAAAAATCTTGCAACGACAAATGATGCTATCCAAACTGCATATACATTGTCAGATTTTTTTTTTATATCATAGGTTTTGACTACTCGTAAGCTTGGAGGAATAAATAAAACATGTATGCATTGCTTATTTTTTCCAGTATAGATAAATGTAATTCCTAGTGTGACTCTGATATTATCTCAAAAATAAGCTGACTAAACAGGGACTATATCTTCCGGATATACATTTATAAAAAAAAACATTAATTTCGAAACCAAAATTGTAAATTGTTGCCTACATATGGAACGCCAAAACTGTCTTGTTATGACCATTTTTCATAATATGATGTACATTTACCTTTATATGATGTGCACTTGTCATTATATGATGCGCACTTACCTTTATATGATGTGCACTTGGACTTATATGATGTGCAAACACCTTTATATGACGTGCAAATTTTTTATGCTTATATTATGTGCAAGTATCTTTATATGATGTCCAAACATCTTTATATGATGTCCAAACATCTTTATATGATGAGCAACTACACTTATATGATGTGCATACATACTTATATGATGTGCATGCATGCTTATATGAAGTGCATACATACTTATATGATGTGCTAATGTACTTATACGATTTGCAAATGTACATATATGATGTGCAAATGTACTTATATGATGTGCAAATGTACTTATATGATGTGCAAATGTCCTTATATGATGTGCAAATATCCTTATACGATGTGCATTTTCCCTTATATTATGTGCAAACATCTTTATATTATGTGGTTGTGTCATTATATTATGTGCTTGTAATCTTATATCATGTGATTCGGTTAACTTCATTATATGATGTCGAAACGTCATTATATGATGTGCTTTCATCGTCGTTATGGTCAATGAACATGATTACGATTAGAATGATTACTGTCTACGTCATAACTGATTCCGATCTGCTTCTGCAGAATTGATATAAACCCGGATCAAATCTGAGGTTATTTAAAAAGAGGAAAACCTTGACATGCTTGTTCCTCGATTTTCAAGATGAAAAAAATCACACCAAATATTGATGAAAAATTGTCAAATTATGAATTTTTATCGATGGGTCTACAATAATGAATATACGGGATCTACAATAATGAGCATACAGTTAACTTATTACGTTTTAGAAATAAATCTTTAATCTTTTAAGCGAAAGTGCATTTTTAAGATAAAGTGAGACAGTAAAATTGAAAATGGAAATGGGGAATGTGTCAAAGAGACAACAACCCGACCATAGATCAGACAACAGCAGAAGGTCACCAACAGGTCTTCAATGCAACGAGAATTCTCGCACCCGGAGGTGCATTTAAAAAAAAATTAAAGTTTCAAACATTTCGGCGGAAGATAAAGATCAATTAATGCAGGAACTAGTTGAAGTATTTCCCGGCAGCGGCGAAAATAAAATAAAACAAACTGTGTGGCCCTTGTTTATAGCTTGCTGTTCGGTTTGAGTAAAAGCTCCGTGTTGAAGGCCGTAGTTAAACCTATAATTGTTTACTTTTTACACATTATGACTTAGATGTTGAGTTGTCTCATTGGCACTCATATCATATCTTCCTATTTCTATTCATTTCAAAAGACACCAATGAACTCAAAGTCAATTTCAAAAATATTTTATAACGATAGCTACAATATTATCCTCTCTTGCATATAGAATTATACTAATATGGATGATTGGTTGATTAATTTGTTGATTGATTGCTTTTTAACGCCACTTTTAACACTATCATGCTAATTCGTGGTGGTGAGTTTATATTGATGGAGGAAGCCGAAGTCCCCGGAAAGAAACACCGACTTTCGGTACGAAAAACTAATAATTCTATTCAATTGTGATTGGAGTCGAGCTTACCTGCCACGTGTGGGATTCGAACTCACAACCTACATTTAAGTGTTGACATGCTAGACACTTGGACCCCTCGGCCACCGAGCCCCCCCCCCCCCCCCCAAAAAAAAAGAACGAAAGGGGATATGGGATGACCTTCTACTCGTTGCATGACATTTGCTTGCATCTTTTTATTTTTATTCATGCATTTATTGCACACTTCCATGATTATGAATGTATGCTTGACGTCCAGCGGAAAATTGATAAATAAAAGACTATGTGGTATGATTGCCTGTGAGACAACTTTCCACAAGACACCAAATGACACAGAAATTAACAACTATAGGTCACCGTACGGCCTTCAACAATGAGCAAAGCCCATACCGCATAATCAGCTATAAAAGGCCCCGAAATGACAAATGTTAAAAAATTCAAACGAGAAAACTAACGGCATAATTTATGTACAAAAAATGAACGAAATTACCGGTATGTAACACTTCAACAGACGACCACTGAATTACAGGCTCCTGACTTGGGACAGGTGCATATTCGTACGAGAACATATTAATGTGAAATGAATATTAACCCTGTTTTGTATTAGACCGGCACCCTGAGTCGGATTTTTAACATGCTACTTCGCAGAAATCTATTTCACCTTACGGTGTTACCCGGACAGATTATTCTGATTCCGAGCCGAACAAGTGTTTGATTTTACTCCTTGATTTAGCAGGGAAGCAGCAAATACCAATTTTAAATTCTTTGGTTTTGAACCGGCCGGAATTCGAACCTACGACCAGCAACACTAGAGGCTAACATGCTACCATGAAAGCACCGCCACTAGACAGTTACCCGTAAAATAAAAGGAAAGCCGTTCAGATATACAACTGCGTAAACAGGGCTAACATACTGACCATTGATTTTTTTGGGGTGATTGCAGGGGAAATGGGGGCATGTTTTTTTTTTGTAAATGTTTGATTCTTGACAGATATTTTATCTTTATCAGGGGGAATCAAAATAATTGTTTCCATTGAAAATGAGAGAAAAAATAAAACAATAATGAAATTAAGAAAAAAACTATATTATTTTTAAAAAAGAGTTTTTTCATTAAAGTCTAAAAATATGTTTGTCCTGGAACAAGGAAGTACATTACAGTCCAGGTGGACTTTGTCATTTCCACTCGCCCACGGTGGACAAACCAATGCCGTCCACTCTATGTCCACGTCCGTTGTCCACCGTGGGCGTGGTGCCCACCCTATGCCGTGGACTTCCGTGGGCGTATTGTCCACCCTATGCCGAGGACAGCCGTGGGCGTGGTGTCCACCCTATACCGAGGACAGCCGTGGACATACAATGCCCACGCCGGTAAACGGTGGGAAGAAGTATGCACAATTCTAGATATAACTCATGATTTTCGGATACGTTTGATGCTTTTTAAGGGGTTTATTCCAATAAAATCTTTTTGTAAAGTAGTTTGCAATATTTCATGCACTTTTTATCTTTGTAAGAGACGTTTAAGGGTCATAACCTTTACCAGTTCACCGAATGAATCAACTTTGCCAACAGGTGATAATAAAATTGACAAGTTTGTGGAATGTGGAAGGTTACCGAAGTAGATTTCGCTTAACAACATTTATTTATTTTTTAATCATTAGAGAAAAAGATTCTCGCATAGTAGCTCATGGGTTTTCCGATTTTATCTTGCCGATATCGGACTTTAAAATTGAAAATTAAACTGTCGCAGACATTTGTACCCACGTTACTTGCGTTTTTGGTTGATAACCGGACGTATTTCGTATAATAACGTGGAAATTATCAAGTGCAAAATAACATTCCTTATCGCTTATGCATATTAATGAAAATATTTTTTAAGGAACAGTCATGTAGATAAATGATGTGAAAATATTTTGTCGTTACAAATATATAATCAATATTATATCAAGGGTACCAATAATTTGTGTTAACGTTGCAAAAGAATATCTCAAGAAGGTTTTCCAAAAATTGCGGGAAAATTTGAATGCCTACTCAAGGCCGTTAGTTTTCTCGTTTGAATTGTTTTACATTGTCTTATCGGGGCCTATTATAGCTGACTATGCGGTATGGGCTTTGCTCATTGTTGAAGGCCGTACGGTGACCTATAGGTGTTAATGTCTATGTCATTTTGGTCTTTTGTGGATAGTTGTCTCATTGGCAATCATACCACATCTTCTTTTTTATACTTACTCAAATCCAATCTATTAGAAAAACTAATTATTACAAAAGAATGACCACTATGCACTTCCACTGCACTATCATTAGAATACTAGTAGAATAGAATGACATACAAATAAATAAAAATTACATATAACTGTTATACATATATTTGTCGTATTATGAAGCCGTAGTTTACAGATTGTCACCTTATTGTAAGCAATCAGTAAAGAAACATGGTTAATGAGCACGTGTATAACATGTACAATCCGATTATAGTTGATTTAAATGACATATCGATGCGTATTGTGATCGATTGATTTTAACGAGAAAGGTCACGCTAAGATTACTTGCATACGGAAAATATGTCGGCGAATTGCATCCTTTTGAATAACTGGCCCTGAAATCAAGCAATTTAAAAAGGAATCTTCTTCTAAATGTGGACAAGTTAAAGAATTTTCTTCAGAAAAAAGTATATGGCAGTACATAAGTCTTAGCATGAAAACTATACTTATAGTTATAACAAAACATATGCATCCTTTTTTATTTTAATTAGAGGTTTCATATGACTTTAATATAATATATAACAACAAACAAGAGTATACTGATTAACAATATAATAGTTGTTACGGTGAGGTTGAATTCCCGGTCATTTATTCATCATCCACACAGGAACTTGTCTCCGGAAAACATGTGTCTGTGTAGTGTACCTTAACCTCACTTTGGGTATAGAGATGCGATTTTTTTTTCTGATACAAGTGCTTGTCACCACCCAAAAGAATTTGTAGTCATCCGATGTTTTGTCAGTACATTGATTATTTCAAGATTGGTGAATGCTTGATTTCAACGTCTGTTTAAAGACTTAATGGATATGAATAGTAAACGGCACTGGAGAAAAAAAATGTATTTTTATTTAAGCTCGAAGACAATTTTGCATAATTCTTTCAACATGAGGTTTCTAGCACACGGCACTTGAGATATGTTTCATTTTTATTTAATTGCAAACTTTTGATAAGAAGCTCGAAGATATACTTTCCCTAATACAATGAATCGACATACAAGCCTTAATCATTTCCGGCCAATCTGAGCTCGTCTAGTCAGCAATCTATTGTAGAATGATGTCAATTCTTGGTTATAACAATTTTAAATTTAACATGAATGATTGATGTCAAGTTCGTTTTACGATTTGAAATTGTGCAATAATATTTTATCAAACGATTTTAAATCAATTTCACGGATTTTAAAATTTATTAGAATCGATCAGAGATTCGATCTAATTAGTGTATTCATATTGTTTAACATGTCGTTAATATCAAATGTGTTCTTTCTTTGTTTGATAAATACTTTATTGTATTTTTTCAAATGTTTTATTGATGCTAATTTGTGATGTCAGGACAGTTCAACTATCTATGAGGTATTGAATTCGCTTCAACCCATCACTTAAGACTTTATGGTATCCACTCAAAAGGCAGAAATTCATTTTTGAGGATCATGCAAAGAGAACTTTATTATCCTAATCTCTATCAGTATTTCTTTTATATACATGAACACCTGCTCCAATGTTTTTTGTTTTTTTCCCCGTCTTTTTAATGCTGAGATACCTCCTTAACAGTTAATAAAAAAAAACTAGATTTACGGCATGAATATAGTTTTAATCAAAAGGTTACACAAGATGCATATATACACATTATATATAATCTCGGTAAAATATCATATATGCATTTGAGAAAACCAAACAGAATAGAATTTGAATCTAATATGTACTGAGTCATTTCTTTTAATATAATTCCTCATAGTTGACAAATACTAGTATACAAGAAACCATAAGAAGAAACAATCCTGCTATTATATTAGTCTATATATATATATCTGATTTTTTTGTCAGTACATTTTGTTGTTTTGTCGTAATATGATTTTTTCTGTCATCAAAGGTTTTGTCCGACAGCACGTGCAAGTAATTAACAGGTAATAAAACCTCTGATCCATGAAGAAATGAAGAAATAAAGAAAGGTTATTATATAATAACGGTGTCTTCCTCAAATGCCAACATTTTATATGTTACCTATACCTAAGGAGGTTATATTAGAAGGAGAGTGAACACTCTGCATGATACAAAATTAGCATCCCCAGGATATCAGTTCGATCAGAGAAAAATGATAAAATTATAAAGAAACCGACATGTTTATCACCCACTTGACATGGCCCTCTGATGTATCGGGCTGTTACCGCTAGCAGTTCGGGCTATTGGATAAATCGCATATGTCACGTGATTGTTATCAGTGACTGGGTCATATTGTTCAGGTGAAATTTTTGTAGCAATGCAGTGTAGAGGTGTTTATGATATGATATCGTAATATAACCTCCTTGCTATACCTTAAATGCCATTAAAAATAGGTTTTTTTTAATAAGAGAAAATGGCAGATTTTGGGGTTAAAAAGAGATAAAGAAAATTAAAACATTTTAAAATCTTTTAATAAAAAATATTGAAATGATTTTTTTATTCTGACACATAAGAAATTCGAAATATTAAAGAAATTTAAGTGAAATATTTTAAACTTTAATTTAAGTGGGCTGTATGGTAGGGTGCGTCTAAACACTGCTAAGGAGTCCTTAGTCCTTAGTGGACTAAGGACTTATAACATGTCACTAAGGACTAGATGGGGTGCTATTAAATGTAATTTCTTTTCATATTATGGTAGATATTGATATCTAATGCATAAATTTCAAATTTTATAGAAAAATAATCTTAGATAAACGAGATATTCAACATTATTTAGACACGTGCCTGTTTTTCTTTGATATGCCGAAAATCAATGAACCGTTTGACACGTGTCAACTGATTACACGGGAATCCTGCTATATCTATAGTGTTTAATCGACAAGATTGGTAAAGTTGGATACTAATAAATGAATTGTTGTTGAAATTTTATTCATGTTTTTTTTCAAAATGATGAAGTATTTTCTCAAGTATATTTTGTAATTATTTCATATGAATTATAAATTTGTCACCAGAGCAATATATCTAATGCCGGGTTTTTAATTTGATGTTCAAATTAATAAAAGACTAGAATATATAAAAAATTTGATAACAAAATAAAGTGTTCGAACAATAGAAAGGTATGGAGCTGAAACACTTTATTTTGTTTCTTGTGGTGCACTTTTCAAAATTTATTTTCATATATGAAGACTTTAAGCAATGTATTATTGGACAAAAAGAAATCAATTAGATAATAAATCTTTACTACATGCAACCACACTGAGTTCATGTATGAACTGGTTTGACAGAGATTATCTTATGCGACCATTTTCAATTTTTTTTAAAATATGAAGAAAACGTTTGAGCAATATATTTTAGGGCACAAACGAACTCATTTGCTAAAAAAATATTTACTACATGTACATGTAACCAAACTGAACTTACATGTAAACGGACGTATTTGGACGGAGTTTATATCTTTTGCCTTTGCTATGGTTCATTTAAAATTTATTATCATATGAAAAACACGTTCGAGCAATATATTTCTGGACAAAAACGAGTTCGCTATGATAATAAATTTTTACTACATGCAACATAGTCAAGACGATGTGGTATGATTGGACGGTTTCGATTGGACAACTCTTCCCTAGAGACACAATGACACAGAAATTAATAACCATAAGACCCCGTACGGTCTTCAACAATGAGTAAAGCACATAGTCATTATTTCATAAATCATTTCAAACAATATCTTAAAGAGACAATTTGGTAAAAAAAAAACTCTTCCCTAGAGACACAATGACACAGAAATTAATAACCATAAGACCCCGTACGGTCTTCAACAATGAGTAAAGCACATAGTCATTATTTCATAAATCATTTCAAACAATATCTTAAAGAGACAATTTGGTAAAAAAAAATCGGATTTCCTTATAACATACTTGTTCTTTAAGAAAAATAGATATAAAGAAATTGTATATGAAATTATTTCTGTCGGCTATTTTCATTTTTTCACGTGATAGGTTTGGATATAAATATTCAGATTTTATTGTATTACAAAAACTAATATTTTTACATTATGTGCAATTAGCACTCACACCACATCTTCCTATATCTATGGTAAAGGCATATTTGTAAGGCATTCGTACGACGCATTCTCTTCTGTCAAAATTATATATTTAGCTCTGAATTAACACATAAGGGAAAATTTGCGTAAATAATGCTTAAAACTGTGGAACATTTTCAAAAACATTTGTCTCTTTTATATAGTTAAAAATGAAACAAAAACTTGATAAATGATTTTTTAAACTTTACTCTTAGAAAAAAAAACAAATGTTGAACAATTACGAACACATGAGTACCGTATGAAGTCTTTGTAAACAGACCTTTTGTCTTGATATCTCTTACATAAACATTTTAACAAACTGACCACACTCTAAACTTTGTCGGGAATGAAATAAACAAAAGCAACATTATTTGTTCTTTTAATCATTTTAAATAAGAACAACACATCTACTTATAAATATTAAGCATTTTTTTGATACAATTGTTAATTATTTAAAATAAAAATATTATGATTGTTTAATCAGTTGTTTTGTTATTTGGAACGTGTCAATCGGTTCACTGATTTTCGGAATATCGAAGAAACTCTGGCACGTGCCTAAATAATGTTGAATATTTCTTTTATTTATGATTATTTTTCTATAAAATTTGATTATGAAAATTATGCATTTAATATCAATCTCTATCTTAATATGGAAAAATTATACAAAAAAAGACATATAACATCACTCCTTCTAGTCCTTAGTGGCATTGTATATGACTGTCCTTGGTGCACTAAGGTAATGCACCGACTAAGGCGTCCTTAATTAGCAGTTTTTAAACGTACCGTGTTTGGTGTGAGCCAAGGCTCCGTGTTGAAAACCGTACTTTGACCGATATTAAATGGTTTACTTTTATAATTGTGACTTGTGACTTCGATGGAGATTTGTCCCATTGGTTTTCATACCACATCATCTTATTTGTATAAAAAAGCTCGGAAATAAGAGATTTTTTAATTCCATATCATCATGATTAAGGCAGTGGCTATTTTGCCGACTCTGATTAAATATATTAAGTTCGGTAAAGTACAGGGAATTTGTTATTTTGCAGGTTCTTTGTAAACAGCTGACAACATTTGAAACACATATAATTGTTTAAAAACTGTTATCAGTCAAATTTACATTACATGTTACAGTGGCGGATCCAGGGGGGGGGGGGGGGGGTGCGCAACCCCCCTTTATTTTTGCCGATCAATGCATTTGTATCGGGACATATGTTTTGCACCCCCTGCACCCTCCCTTTGCCCTGGGTTAGCACCCCCCCTTTCGAAAATTCCTGCATCCGCCCCTGTGTTATGACAATATTTTCTCTAATTTTTTAAACTTTTGGAACAAAAAAACAATGAATATACATAAAGATGACTAGACGATATGGATTTTCTCGTCGTTTAAGGCTGTCCTGCGACCTGTCATTGCTTAAATCTTTGTCATTTCAACTCTGGTATATAGTTACATTTCTATATATATCTTTATTCTCACAAGCCAAATTACAAAGGTATAATGTTAATAAGTCTTTAATTTCTGAATATATTTACACCAAAATTTAAATATATGCTCTTTATTCAAAACTTTATCATACTGAATGACCTTGGTGCTTATATGACTGTACCAACATGAGCTTAGTGCAGTTTCAGGAGCTTAGTGCACCAAGGTGGCCTATGTGGTGTTTAGACGTTTACCGTTTCTAACGTAGTACTTCATAATCTTTTTCTTTTTTTCTAATACGACTTGCCGTCCTGATTGCGCATGAGATTTTTGCCACAACACGTTAAGCAACCAACAAATTAAAGTTGTCTATTAAAAAAATACTCAAATATGATGAAATATAGAAACTGAGATTAAAATGGAGATACATGTATAGTCATTATTCAGACTTTATTTATATTCCCTCAAGGCTTTCTAACTGGGCCCGTATGCAAAATGGCTTGTGTACTCAAGTACAAAAAAAGACATATAACATCACTCCTTCTAGTCCTTAGTGGCATTGTATATGACTGTCCTTGGTGCACTAAGGTAATGCACCGACTAAGGCGTCCTTAATTAGCAGTTTTTAAACGTACCGTGTTTGGTGTGAGCCAAGGCTCCGTGTTGAAAACCGTACTTTGACCGATATTAAATGGTTTACTTTTATAATTGTGACTTGTGACTTCGATGGAGATTTGTCCCATTGGTTTTCATACCACATCATCTTATTTGTATAAAAAAGCTCGGAAATAAGAGATTTTTTAATTCCATATCATCATGATTAAGGCAGTGGCTATTTTGCCGACTCTGATTAAATATATTAAGTTCGGTAAAGTACAGGGAATTTGTTATTTTGCAGGTTCTTTGTAAACAGCTGACAACATTTGAAACACATATAATTGTTTAAAAACTGTTATCAGTCAAATTTACATTACATGTTACAGTGGCGGATCCAGGGGGGGGGGGGGGGGGTGCGCAACCCCCCTTTATTTTTGCCGATCAATGCATTTGTATCGGGACATATGTTTTGCACCCCCTGCACCCTCCCTTTGCCCTGGGTTAGCACCCCCCCTTTCGAAAATTCCTGCATCCGCCCCTGTGTTATGACAATATTTTCTCTAATTTTTTAAACTTTTGGAACAAAAAAAACAATGAATATACATAAAGATGACTAGACGATATGGATTTTCTCGTCGTTTAAGGCTGTCCTGCGACCTGTCATTGCTTAAATCTTTGTCATTTCAACTCTGGTATATAGTTACATTTCTATATATATCTTTATTCTCACAAGCCAAATTACAAAGGTATAATGTTAATAAGTCTTTAATTTCTGAATATATTTACACCAAATTTAAATATATGCTCTTTATTCAAAACTTTATCATACTGAATGACCTTGGTGCTTATATGACTGTACCAACATGAGCTTAGTGCAGTTTCAGGAGCTTAGTGCACCAAGGTGGCCTATGTGGTGTTTAGACGTTTACCGTTTCTAACGTAGTACTTCATAATCTTTTCTTTTTTTCTAATACGACTTGCCGTCCTGATTGCGCATGAGATTTTTGCCACAACACGTTAAGCAACCAACAAATTAAAGTTGTCTATTAAAAAAATACTCAAATATGATGAAATATAGAAACTGAGATTAAAATGGAGATACATGTATAGTCATTATTCAGACTTTATTTATATTCCCTCAAGGCTTTCTAACTGGGCCGTATGCAAAATGGCTTGTGTACTCAAGTACAAAAAAAGACATATAACATCACTCCTTCTAGTCCTTAGTGGCATTGTATATGACTGTCCTTGGTGCACTAAGGTAATGCACCGACTAAGGCGTCCTTAATTAGCAGTTTTTAAACGTACCGTGTTTGGTGTGAGCCAAGGCTCCGTGTTGAAAACCGTACTTTGACCGATATTAAATGGTTTACTTTTATAATTGTGACTTGTGACTTCGATGGAGATTTGTCCCATTGGTTTTCATACCACATCATCTTATTTGTATAAAAAAGCTCGGAAATAAGAGATTTTTTAATTCCATATCATCATGATTAAGGCAGTGGCTATTTTGCCGACTCTGATTAAATATATTAAGTTCGGTAAAGTACAGGGAATTTGTTATTTTGCAGGTTCTTTGTAAACAGCTGACAACATTTGAAACACATATAATTGTTTAAAAACTGTTATCAGTCAAATTTACATTACATGTTACAGTGGCGGATCCAGGGGGGGGGGGGGGGGGGGGTGCGCAACCCCCCTTTATTTTTGCCGATCAATGCATTTGTATCGGGACATATGTTTTGCACCCCCTGCACCCTCCCTTTGCCCTGGGTTAGCACCCCCCCTTTCGAAAATTCCTGCATCCGCCCCTGTGTTATGACAATATTTTCTCTAATTTTTTAAACTTTTGGAACAAAAAAAACAATGAATATACATAAAGATGACTAGACGATATGGATTTTCTCGTAGTTTAAGGCTGTCCTGCGACCTGTCATTGCTTAAATCTTTGTCATTTCAACTCTGGTATATAGTTACATTTCTATAATATATCTTTATTCTCACAAGCCAAATTACAAAGGTATATGTTAATAAGTCTTTAATTTCTGAATATATTTACACCAAAATTTAAATATATGCTCTTTATTCAAAACTTTATCATACTGAATGACCTTGGTGCTTATATGACTGTACCAACATGAGCTTAGTGCAGTTTCAGGAGCTTAGTGCACCAAGGTGGCCTATGTGGTGTTTAGACGTTTACCGTTTCTAACGTAGTACTTCATAATCTTTTTCTTTTTTTCTAATACGACTTGCCGTCTGATTGCGCATGAGATTTTTGCCACAACACGTTAAGCAACCAACAAATTAAAGTTGTCTATTAAAAAAATACTCAAATATGATGAAATATAGAAACTGAGATTAAAATGGAGATACATGTATAGTCATTATTCAGACTTTATTTATATTCCCTCAAGGCTTTCTAACTGGGCCGTATGCAAATGGCTTGTGTACTCAAGTTAAGATTTGTTCCGAACGGAGGATTTTTTCTACACTTTCAACGATGAATTACGTTACAAACGGAACCTTGCTTCAGTATAAAAATGTTTTAGCAGTAGACAAAAGTGGACAACGCTATCAAAAGGGGGTTTTGATCCATAAGAAAGCCACATTTTGTTTCAAATTTGATCTGTAATTTCATTTACCGTTTTCAAAAGAAATAAATTGAATGGAAAATTTTACGACTTTGTGGAGATTTTTCAATTGGTTGTAAATAGATAACATAATTGAAACAAAACTTTAAGTATTTTTTTTTTTTTTTTTGGCAACCTTATATGTTTAATATTTTTCAAATGAAACCGTCTGTATTTGTTTACCGAATAAACTTGTACATGTATGTGTTTATTTGACTTTAATAAACTATTAATCTATCACCATCGCTAATCACCGTGACACGACTCTTTAATAATTCTTAAAGATCAAACGACTAATCAACACGCTAATTGGTAAAGAATAAAATCGTCGGTCGTGGATAAATAATCCCATGTAACGGCGCGTCCTGATAATTCTATCCAACTCTTTATTACTCTAAGCACAGACATTAAGCTTATCAGTGCAATAATATACAAATACATTTTTAATATGACAACATGGCATACTACATCAGAGAAGCGAATAAATATCAAGTATTGATCAATAACATTTTGGTCCTATGATTAAGTGGATTAATCAAGAGTTTACAAAAATTACGCAAATGTTTTATTTTTAGTGCTGAGGAGTTGCACTACTTTGAACGACAATGGACGTCTATATTAATAAGGTTTCATAAAATGCCTCCTTTAGTCGTAGTAACTATTTATTTACGTGCTCTAATACCAACATCGGATATGCTGATTCATATAAGTACCTAGGCCTTTGGCTGGATGAACATTTGAACATGCAAAAAGCTGTTGGAGAATTGGCCAAGTCGGCTAGTCGTGCACTAGGCGCCTTATACGGAAAATTTATAAGTAGTGGAGGTATGACTCAGCGTGTTTTCTTCAAGCTGTATGAATCAACAGTTGAGCCTATCCTATTCTATGCAAGTGGTATATGGGGAACAAAACAATATGGCGTGATTAACAGTGTTCAAAACAAAGCCTGCAAATTATTTCTAGCTGTAGGAAAACGAACATCAAACTCCGCAGTACGTGGCGATTTAGGACTGATAACGTGTTTCAATAAACAAAAACTATCATGCATCCGTCTATTATGTAGGCTGAAACGCACAGACGATGCTAGACTTATTTCAACGGTGTCGAACTGGGCCTCAAGACGTCGGAAAGGATGGCACAAGCAAGTGACCGGTTTTATAAACTCTATTGAATGTGCAGATTTAGTCAATAACACTCAAATATCATTGAAAACAGCAGTACATCTAATTAAAGACATACTGACTCTTCTAGATAATGATGAATTTTTATCAGAACTTTTTAATGACAGAAATCAGCCAAACGGAAATAAACTACGAACTTATCGCTTATACAAAGAAAATGTTAAAACTGAACAATATATACAGCGTAACATCCCACGTTCCGTAAGACGAACAATGACCCTTTTTAGAAGTGGAGCGTTGCCATTGGCTATTGAAACGGGACGATATTCCAGACCGCAGATACCCTTGAATGAACGATTATGTAAACTATGTGACCATTCAACCGTAGAAAATGAAATACACTTCATGATGAACTGTCCGCTCTATTCGGACATTAGATTTGAACTTTTTCAAAATGCTAAACAGTTGATTGACAATTTTGAAATATTAACAACTGCACACAAGTTTACATCTTTAATGAAATGTGATGAAATCCAACCACTTTTGGCTAATACACTCCATAAATGTTTTATGAGACGTAAAAAATTTATATAATATTGTTTAAACTTAATGTATTGATTTAAATTTCCTTTTTTGTATTTTTACTTTTACTTTTTACTTAACGAATTTATTTTGAATTAATCGTTAAATTTTTACTGTAAATTTTACTAAAATTTTTACTGAACTATAACTGAATTCTTACCTTTTTTTTTAACCTTTACCCTAGTGGCGTTTTTAAGCGAACTAAACTGTAATTATACTTCTTTGGTATTTATTGTTGTATTTTATTAATAAGTTCTATATTATTATTTTGAAGCATTCATGAATAGATATTTTATAATTGTGTGTACATATTTAATGAGTTTTAAATCATGTAATGCATGACTATGCCTTTTTATAAAAACATTTTCCTTTAGTATAACTGTTATAGCTTTTATTTGTATATACAGTGTCTCGTAAGTCTTTATAGGCTGGGTATTGATCCTTTTTTTATGATGTTAACGTTTTTATGTATTTTAATGTAGATCAATATGTGACACTTTAATAAACTATTATTTATCTTATCTTATCTATCTTAAGTCTCTGCAGCATTCACATTGTAAAACAAAATGGACTTCATCTTCAGTAATATTCAAAGTACAGAGAGTACACTTTCGATCTAACCTGAGACTACTATAACGTTGTTTTCACGTTAAACTTTGTACGCGTATTTCCCTAAAACTCGCTTGATTCAGACTAAAACCGGGGATAAATTCGCCTCAGGGTGTACTGGGGTACTTCAGGGTGTTAAAATACCCATATCTACGGACATGAAAAAATTATTAACAATTAACACTTAGATGAAATGTTCATTTGATAAAACCTTAAATAACTTCTCAAAAATATTGAATATATTTTAATAAAAACAAAGTGTTTAAGATCAAACAATAAATTATCCATCGAATGCCTACAAACGCTTACTAAAACATCTATGAAAGTTCCTGTTTTAATTATATAACAAATCAAATACGAGAATTTGAGTGCAAGCAGTGGACCGTGTATATTTGCGTGAAAAAGATGAAACTATTGTCGTTTTTGTAATAGAAATTCGGAGTTATAGATTAAGTTATTTCATTGATCAGAGCTCTGGTCATTGATATAAGAAAATATATTTAAAAAATCGTTACTAGTATTCTGCATATTCATTAGTTTACTATTGGCGTTCGACTTTCTATGTAAACCAATGATAATATACCTGATAACGGGAAGACCGCCCACAGATTATCTTTGACCAATCAGATTTGGAATTTAATCGAAGTAGTGGCTGTTTAAAGACAAATGAATTGAAATAGAAATTCCCTTTACAGGGAATCGCCTTTTTGTATGATAAGGACCTTGGAGAAAGGAACGGATTTTATTTTTTAATTCACAAACCTAAATACACAAAAAGAAAAAGATATCTATATTTCTGTACTATTTTCCTTTCATTTATTAAAGAGGTTAGCCATTTTTCTCCAAAAAGTATTTTCTAAATCATCATTTACAAGGTTAAGAGTTTCTTTTTGAAATACATGTAGAATTATTGCGATTTGTACTGTATGAATACTTTTGTTTAATTCATTATGTGTCGTTTGGTTGCTGTCTCATTGACGAATAAACCACATCTCCTTTATTTTCGTATGGCATATTCAAAGACAAATTTTAATATAAATCTTTCTATTTGTATACATGTATGCATAGAAATTTCAACCCGCTAGAAAGACAAGGAATGTCGTAAAAGCGCTAATTGACAAGTTGAGCGTATCAAATTTATTACATGTATATACGAACGTTCATTCAAGGTCAGACATGATTACACATGTGTAACTGTTACACTAGTTAGTTTAAAGGGATAATTCGCGATTTTTCACTTTTCATCTTATTATGTTCATAATACCATAAAAAACATATTCACCAAGTTTTATTTCGATATGAAAAGTAATAAAGGAGAAAATTGGGAATTATTAATTTTATTTTATCAAACTTCCTGACTTATGTGACGTAGTTTAAGTCTTTGAGCATGCCGGGAGTGAAATTAATTTCATTTAAGTCTTGTTCGTTAACCATCTAATAACGCTATTTAAAGCGCATCGACGACTTGTGGTGTAGCTATTAACCAACGAAAAGTAAGTGATAGCCATGCAACTTTTTAAATTAGATTGTAGGATACATGTGTGGATTTTTTATACGAATTCTTGTAATTAAAATAAATAATACAATAGAACATTTTTATGATTTTTTTTCTTCAAATACTTTAAACAAACATATGAAACTGACACGATCGATAGTGTAAAAAAATACATGTTTGTATTCTGAACTTTTTGCTTCATTCCAGAAAACATTTTCACTTGCTTGTACTGTGGAATTAAATGTGTATTAATTTGTGACACTTAGTGAATGTTGAATGCGTAGTTAAACTCAAGGTAATTAAAAGATTAGCATTATGTAATTCTAATCTTTTGATCTTCATTCAGTGACACCTAGGCGTCACGGTTCAGCATTTCAGGTGTGAACAACATTTCGTATGAATGATATACGGGAGTCAGTTATAGTTATAAAGACACAGAAATGTAAGAAAAAGAATTAAAATGAATTTACGGGAGAAATAAAGTCGCACAATAACTGGATAACTGTTCTATATATTTTTATATATTTTGCATAAGCTCACTTTTAAATGAATTACGACTTCTGATTAGTTTTGTAACGATAAAATACGGAATTATTTTTAATTGAATAAATTTATAAATAAAAACAGCCTTCTAAACACGAGTGTATGAACTAAAAATTGTACCTTTTTAAATTAAAATCGCCAACCTTTATTTTCAAACAGATTGCAATTATATAATTTAGTCCATCCAAAGCGATCTTTATTTACCTATTTAGGAATTAATGTTCTCATCAAAATATTTTAAATCTCACAACGCATGCATGAATACTTCAGCTATTTGAAAAAAAAGATGTTTTAAAAAATTGACAGGAAATTTAAGGATCCTCTTGGAATGGAATCGAAAAATTACGAATAGAAATTCTTTTCAAGTGTGAAAAACGTCAACCAAATTTATTCATATTTGGGAGCGTCTTTATATTAAAATAGTCTTCTTCTCACAACGAATAATACTTTAGCTATTTGACCAACGATGTTTAAAAAAAAAAGACAACGAATTTAATGTCATCTTAATTTCCTTATTTTTGAATGTAATTATAAGTCTGTTCAACTGGCAAGAATACCCCTAAAGCGGACAAGCAGTTTATTCTTTAAACCGCTGTCATTGAATATCAAGAAAGAAAATAAATCCCGAAATCAATTTGAAACTTTAATACTCAAAAGTTTTCCTAGAAAATATTCACATCCCTTGGGGTTTATTAGCGTACGTCCAGTTGCATATGTTTTACATGAATGTCGGAACATTTGTGATGATGTCGAATTTCTTCCTTTATTGGAAACGATCTAATTGATATATAAATTTGTGATTTTACTATGTTCATAACTTCGATGAACCGAAGCAAGTTATTATATCGACCTGTATTTAAATCAAATTGGTCCTTTTCTTCTTCTTCTTCTTCTTCTTTTGGTATACAATAGTCTATCGAATTCGATGATACATACTGTTGGCATTCGTGGACTAGTCTATTTACAAAACTGTTACCCCAATTTACACAAAATGTATGTTCCTTATTATGTATACATGTATACATTTTAAATTGCGATATAGCTCCGTAACTTTCTATCCAGGCGTAGAAATGAATCGTCGACGAGTGCGTACATTTTTTTAAAATAAATATTTCTGGTATGTTCCAATCTGTCCTTTACTATTGACAACGAGTATATATTACATTTTCCCAAATTAAACCTTGGGGAAAAAATGTAAATAGATTTTTATTTTATCAAATCTTTTTTTTTTGTATTATTTATATTTTTATAAATAATATTCTTTACACCAGTAATGTTATTTATAAACAAGCGTATGAGTTTAGTAATGACTAGTATATTATATCACTTTCGGACACGCAAGACATAGCTGTATATTATACACCTGATAGTTCAAAATGGAGAGTTATAAGTTATCGCAGAGACATATATATGTCTCTGGTTATCGGCCGTGTACACTGATCAATACATACAGAAGTGAAACGATGCATGAACTTGCAAGCCCGACAGGAAATCGCTTGAATACCTGGACGTGTCACCTCACACCCTCACAATACCTTTGGGAGTAATACCTTTAGTCATGCTGGTGATCAGATGAGGGAAGATCCGAATTTATTTGAATAATCTGTTTTGCTTAAAGAATAAACTATAAGATTCAAACCATAAATTTGATTACGGATTTTATAATTACAAATGTACATATATATATAATTGAAACATTTAAAATTTATTTTGAGAATTTTTTGTCTGAATTGAGGGATTCTAGTTGAAATGGATTACAGATATCACTTGAACGGGCACATACATGTACATGTAATTAGCAATAGATAATTTTAATAAAGATGAAACTATTGATATAGAACATTAAACAGAAGGTAGAAACACACAAAGTAACGGTCTTCTTTTCTCAAATGTAAAGAATTTCAATACACGTATCATATTTGTATAGGATTTTGAAGCTTGTCGGTTCTCGTGTTTTTACAAACCGGACTATATAATATAAATATAAATTATATATCTGAAATTAAGCTCTAGAC
Source organism: Mytilus edulis (assembly GCA_019925275.1). Taxonomy (NCBI): domain Eukaryota; kingdom Metazoa; phylum Mollusca; class Bivalvia; order Mytilida; family Mytilidae; genus Mytilus; species Mytilus edulis. The sequence continues at coordinate 48,305,977 of CM034357.1, read as the reverse complement.
CTGAAACGGCCTGTGTCATAATATTCTTATTGCAAACTATGCTGACGTCCAAGATTTTACACGATAAATCTGTTTGGTTTTTAAGCCTATGCATACTCTGTCATTCACGTGTTCAAATAAACCACGATCTTGCTATGCAGATTTCTTTTGACATGAATTTAAATGGTTACGAAACTACATTTAATATGTATATAAATAAGTATACGAAATTTAGATATAAAAAGAGACAAATCAGACACCAATCCATCAGATCCGAAATAAGGAGATGTGGCATTATTTTAAATAAACAGCAGTTTAACAGAGTCATATTATACGGCCTTCAACAATGAAAATATAATTGTGTCAAACTGCATTTTAAAATATCCTGCGACTTTGAGTAAAAAAATAAATCACATCTTATTTTTTTTAATATTTGTGCCTTGCTTTGCGCAGATTAGTTTCTTTATATGCATACAGTTTTACCTCCTCGAGATTGGTCACATACACGAAATTAACAAAATGATGCTGACAAGATGCATTATATTACATGTATGAAGAAAAGTACAAGGCATACTGTACATACTATAGTAAAACGAATCATGCTAGTGTCATGTCTTCTCACAAAAGAATAAAACCAAAAAATCAAAATCATCTAAACATCTTTATTTAAATAGGTATATTTAACTTTCTGTAAACATTACAAGTACCAAGGTTAACTACATGTATCTATTATTGTTGAGTATTCGTCTTGAATATGTATAATAAATTACGAAAAACAGTCTATCAGGAACAAAAAAAAATAATAGAAAACTAGTTGCGCAATTCAAACCCAAAAAATAACAGTCGTCAGCTTTTAATAAAATTACGTATAAATGACCATACATGTAACTTTGAAAAATAAAATAGGCTTATTTAAGAAAAATCAAAGAGAAAATAGAGCGGGTAAAGCTCGCCAATTAGATGATGAGGAACACTTAAACCTTCATCAGCAAACCAGCAGTAAAACTAGAAATATATGTTAAATGAAGTTGAAACTAAGCATCATAATTTTAATAAACTTGACTCTGAATCTAATTTGAAAACTGTTTTACAAAATGTAGTTCACAAAGAAGACATTTTGTCTAGTGGTGTGGCTGACTGCATAAAGCAATCCAGGGTGTTGCGAAAGTAAGGTCCATTTTGGTCAATTATCTATGTACTAATATATTATTGATATTAACTACTTGTTTAGAACTTTTCCCAACGTATTGTACGCATGTTGTATATTTCTTGTGTACACATCTATAAAGTTTGCATTTTAACCTGTCAGGGTTATTTTGATATAAAGTTGTAAATTAAACTTGTACCTGTATGAAATATTTGCTACTGGACGTTAAAAAGCTTCAGTCAATCAATGATACCAATATTAAGTGTTGCTTCAACTAAATTGAAGAGCGGTTAACTTATGCAATAGACAATCTAACCGAATTCTAACATCGCAATTCAAATCACAAAATCTTTTATTACTATATCTGATGATCGAATCACAGCTCAATGAATACGTACAAACAACGCTAATATCTTGTGTGGTTTATTACCTGTCAATTTCATGAGTAAAGATAATGAAGATAATTAACAACCGATGTTTTAACAAGAATTTGATTTTAACACTGGTACATATATAAGCGTCCGTCAGTGAACTTTTCTTTCATTTTTGTATTCTTTAAAGTTCATAGTATTTTTATTTGTCCTTCTGGAAATAACGAAATGAGGTCGAAAAAAAGAAATTTCACGGCATAATGTTTATATAATAAGCAATATTTTTTTTCGGTTTATTAACAAGGTTTTTCCATGACTTTTTTTTATTCAAATATGTTCGGGTTGAATCAGTTGTAAGTGACAAATGGGACATATATTTAAGATTAAACGAATATAGTGAACAGCTGACGACTTGTAAGCACGTGGCAATAACTGCCTTCTAAGGCAGCAACCATTTGATTTTCGGGGGGGGGGGGGGGGGCTATGGATTTATTTTCCGTACAAACTTTTTTTTTCACCTTCGGCGAAATACAATCTATTTTTTTGCCGACAAGTCGAAAACAATTTTTTTTCTTTCAATTTTAGCATTACATATAGTGGCAGCTGAGGGTGTAACAAACAATTGTTTTTTCTCAGGGTCAAAAACAATTATTTTTTTCTCCAAAAACTGGAAACAAACTTTTTTTCTCCAAAAAAATCGATATTGTATCTACACGGCAATCAGTATTTACGACAACAATTTTAAAATGGCAAATTCACATAATTTCAATTTAAGTTTATTCATTGGTGTCAAATCAATACAAACTACACTCTAAACAAAACATTAAGCTAAGGCTTCCTAATTCACGTACAAAACAATGCAAAAATTCCACAATGTTTTATTATAGGATAAATTACTCCATGTACAAAGTGTTACAAGTGCATATCAATACATTTACAAATCAATAAACATATGGCAACCACTTTACCGATATATAACGTTCATGGATCGACCCCGCCCACCCGATCTCCCGTGGACAGCAGTGGGCGTGGATTCCACGCTATACCGTGGACCGGTCGGTGGGTGTGGACCACAGATGTCCACCCAATGCACACGACATACCGTGGACAAGTGGACACGTGGGCGGGCGTGGACCGAAATGTCCACCCAATGCACACGCCCACCGTGGGCGCGTGGAAATGACAAAGTCCACGTGGGCTGTAGTGTACACGTCCTCATGCCCACACTTCATGTTTACATCACGTTGACCGTGAGGGCATTCCGATGTATTGTCGCAACAGAGATTTGACTTTCAATTTTGACTGGTACATGTAATTGATCGTATAAAAACGCAGACATAATCGAGTGCAAAATAACATTATTTGTCGCTTCAAGTAATACTCATAAAAACATTTTTTTAGAACATATAATAATATGAAAATGTTGTGTCGTTAGAAATGTATTTATACATTTGTAAGTAATATATATGCACACGTACAGAACAATTGTGTTATCGCATGCGGAAATAATATCTCCAGAACGTTTATGCTGGGAAAATGAATGCCTACATAAATCCAAACTATTAGAAAATCCGAATTATTACAGAAGAGTTTTCACTATGCACTGGCACTGCACTATTATTAGAATAGTAGAATAGCATTTGGATCAAAATTATGTATACATGTAACTGTTATATACAGATATTAATTTAATATATAACAACAAACCAGAGTATACTGATTTGTATCACTACAATATAATTGTGAATACGGTGAGGTTGAATTCCCTGTTGTTTATTCATCATCCAAGCACGAACTTGTCTCAAAAAAAAATATATCTCTGTAAGTTAACCTCACTTTCAGGTATTGAGATGTGATTTTCTTTAAGACAAGTGCTTCTGACCATCCACGAGAACTTGCGGTCATATGATGTTCAGTACTTCAGTCCTTTGATACAGTTTGTTCTAGTAAATATTACATCAGCCAATGAAATTCGGCCTTCACATTTTTGAAGGTGTATATAAATCCGACAAAACCGAGAATCCCAATGGTCTTTGAACAGAAAATAGAATGGAGCGTTTTCAGATCCGCGTAAGCATAGCTTGAACACACAATATCTGTAATTTAATTAGATTTGTGTCTGAATGAACATAAACACACTGTATTTTTTTTTGTTTACTGAGGCCTGGTGGTCCCTGGCAGATAGAGAGTTGTGTTTTTAATTTTTCTAAGTATAATTTTGGGCCATTTTGGCTCTTATGAGTTTTATTGTTTCATTGCATATTATCTTGATACTTATTTATCGAGAAACCTTGTCTTAGCAAAATAGTTTTCTCGTTTGAATTGTTTTACATTGTCATCATAGGGCTTTTTATACTGACTATGCGGTATGGGCTTTGCTCATTGTTGAGGGACTTACGGTTACCTAGTAGTTAATTTCTGTGTCATTTTAGTCTCTTGTGGAGAGTTGTCTCATTGGCAATCATATCACATCTTCTTTTTTTATATTATAAAAACAGATTTAAAAATAAGTAAATTGTAATTATTGTCATTTTCAATTTTCACCATTGGTGGTGGGGACGGGATAGGAAAGATGGGAATTCCTCTAATAATTTTTTAACGTCTAATAGGGGGAAAACACAATAATTCCAAAGACATATACTTTACACTCCCCCCCCTAAAAAACCCACCAGAGAACAATTACACACACACCTTTTTCAATACATTTGTTCGTAATAACAAAATAAAAACGCATTAAATTCCTTTTGCATTATATAAGTTTGAAATAGCACGTCAATAGTGGATCTAAAACTTCAAGTGTGGAAGTTGTTTGCGACTTGGAATTTAATTTGGATATGCCGGTTATGGTCTCATTGATATTTATCACACCTTCATTTAATATTACTAGCTTCAGATTAAACATACTCTGATGGAAGAAATTATTTGTTGAAAAAATAAGGATTTAGATTTTAACAGACGAGGCTAGCGGAGCTAGGCGTAAAATTGACGTCTTTCAAGTAAAAACTATTAATTTTTACGATGAGGGTCGAACCCTAAACAGTTGAGGCAAGTATGGACATAACCACTCCAGCTTTATACAGGTCTGAATTTTAATTTATTCATTATTCAACATCTGACGCATCATAGGTTTGTGACACATTACCTTTTATATTGTCCAATATCCGAAATCTAAATATATTGCTAGATTCATCATATCAAAGAACACTAAGAATTGCTTGTTTTAAGTGCCGTTTTGGCCCCTTATTTCTAAAAAGTTTTCGTCTGGCAACAAAGTATTTTACGGACAACGAACACATCGCAAAAACATTATACTACGTCAAATCTATAAATATAAATAATTGAATACCAACATTTTATTTAAAAAAAAAAATCAAAATTAAAGGCTCCCTTAATTTCTTCCTATCCCCTCTTTCTGGGGGTTGCAATTGATCGGTCCATTATATTGGTCATTAACCATTTTTGTGTCTTTCTTCAGAAAAGTGATATATAAAGACAAACTTCCACAGCTAAAATGATCAGCAAAGCAAACTTTACAAAACAATGAACATACTGGAAATTCATGTACTTAGTTCTTTAAAAAAAACGCTAACGCAAGATATAAAGATATTGCCAAATATAAGCCTAGTACAATGAGCATAGAGCATGGCATAAAAGAATCATTTCTTTAATTTAATAACTTTAAATAGTTAACTGTATGCCCGTTATTGCAGACCTGGTATATTCATTATTGTAGACCCATTGTCTAAACTTTGCAATTCACAATTTTCCAATAATATCTGGTGTGATTTTTTCATCTTAAATCGAAAAACAAACATGTCAAGGTTTTTTTTAATTTTTTACATCTCAACCATTTTCCAAACGATAGCTACAGATTTGATCCGGGTTTATATCAATTCTGCAGAAGCAGATCGGAATCAGTTATGACGTAGACAGTAATCATTCTAATCGTAATCATGTTCATTGACCATAACGACGATGAAAGCACATCATATAATGACGTTTCGACATAATATAATCGAACCACATGATATAAGATTACAAGCACATAATATAATGACACAACCACATTATATCAAGATGTTTGCACATAATATAAGGGAAAATGCACATCATATAAGGATGTTTGCACATCATATAAGTACATTTGCACATAATATAACTAAGTATATGTGCACATCATATAAGGATATTTGCACATCATATCAGAATGTTTGCACTTCATATAAGTATGTTTGCACATCATATAAGAACATTTGCACATCATTTAAGTATTTATGAACATCATATAAGTATTTATGAACATCATATAAGTATTTATGAACATCATATAAGTATTTATGAACATCATATAAGTATATTTGCACATCATATAGTGATGTTTGGACATCATATATAGATACTTGCACATAATATAAGCATATTTGCAGGTCATATAAAGGTGTTTGTACATCATATAATGACAAGTGCACATCATGTAAAGGTAAATGCACATAATACAATGACAAGTGCACATCATATAAAGGTAAATACACATCATATAATGAAAATGGTCATAACAAGACAGTTTTGACGTTCCATACCTACACCTAATTTAGAGGCCTTATGTGTATTATAACTAGGGATGTTTACTTTGTAAAAAAAACACTCAAGTATTATTTGACTATACTCAAGTTATCATTCGGGAAAAATACCAATTTTATGTATTGTGGTTCGTTGTCTAATGGGCGTAAAAACACCTATTGTTTTGAATTAATTATCTCGACAATTATCGTCTCAATAGTTTTACTAAACACCTATTAAAAAAGTTTTCAAATTTAAACCTAATCGTAAAATAATACGTTTAGTGTAAAGGTAAATACACATTGATTAGAACCCTCTGCTGTTGTTAATCATTCTCAGAGGGTCATCACAGGGTACAAAGAGTTTTTTCTTGTTGAAAAATAATTATTTTGTCAAGTTTTTACTTTTTCTGGTTAGAGTTCTTCATTAGTGAAAGTGTCAATCTAATCCAGGTAGGAACATTTGAGGTTTCCTTTCCAAACCATTTGTTTTTGCAGACGAACAATGGATAGAGTGATAACTATATATTCCCAGAATTCCATTTAAAGCAGCCAAGTCGTGATGTTCAAAACTTGTTTGTGTAACTTTGTGTTAGATTAAAATAACAGGTTCTGTACATTAGCTAGATTAGTATAACATAAGCGCGTAGAAGAGCAATAAACAAAGCAATAAATAACTATAATTTGAATACAGACTTGACAGAATCAGCAGTAGTCAAACCTCAAGTTGCGCATTTACAGGAATCACTGTTTATAACTGTGTAATAAATGGGCGATGTGGCAATTAAGAAGGAATTGAAATTCCTGAAATGCATTTGTAGGGTTGCAGTCTTTAGTTCATATATGCTCCAATAAGAAGATTGAATGAGTATGTTGCTCCTTTACGTCCTTTCAATAAGCCTATCGCTTTGGATGTCTGGATCTAGTTCAGTTGGTTCTAATTCCGAATCTTTGCTGACCTGTTCCAAATTTCATTTTGAAGAAAAAGTTCTAGAAAAACTTGTGCGCTTGGAATACAAAATGGAGATAAATAAAGAAAATCTTACTATTTTTGGAAAGATTTTGATAATTAAAACATTAATTGTGCCCATTTTTACTTTTGTGGGATCTGCTTGCAGAGTTCCAGAGAAATTTTTAAAAGAAATAGAAACAAGTTGTTTTAAATTTGTTTGGGATAATAAACCAGATAAAGTAAAAAGAAATTCAATTATTGGTCCATATGAAAAGGGGGATTGGATATGATAGATATCAGAAGTTATTTCACTGCTTAAAAAGCTATGTGGGTAAAAAGAAAGGATTGTGAAGGAGGGTGGACAATTATACCTCAATACTATTTTTATAATTTTGGGTCAAACTGGTTAGTGTTTCAAACAAACAGTGGGGATAAAACAGACGAAAACATTGAAAATATCCTAGATTTTTATAAGGTTATTATTAAATGTTGGAAATTAACTGGTGGAGGTCTAACAAAAAAACCAGAAACATTTACTGATATAAGAAAACAAATTTTATGGAACAATAAATTTATTAAATTTGAAAATAAAGCTATATTTTTTGAAAATTGGATTAAAAGCGATCTTATTTATGTAAATGATATCATAGATGAAAAAGGCTGTATTTCTCAAGACATTATTTTAAATAAACTAAAAAATAAATCAAACTGGATAGCTGAAACTAATTTAGTAAGGAAATCTTTACCAAAAGACTGGGCAGCAATTTTAAAATCGGAAAGTTCTATAAAAAGTATTGTTAATATAAAAAGAAACCAATTTATATTGGATGGTTTACCTATAAAATCAGAAGCATTAACAAATAAACTTTTATATAAGTATCTGATAAATAAAAAATTTGAACCAGCTATTGGACCAAAAAAATGGCTGCGTATATTTGATATAGATGATGTGTTATATCAAAACTATCTATATAATTTTTTATTTAGATATTTAAAAGAAAATAAACTTAGAATTTTTAGATGGAAATTACTACATCATATTCTAACTATAAAGAAACTTTTATGCAGGTGGAAAATTGTAAACAATAGTTCTTGTAATTTTGTACACAAGAAGAAGATTATGATCATTTCTTTATATACTGTGTCCGTATTTAAAAAAATATTTGGAATAAAATAAATGAAGTTTTAAAGAACAGTAAAATAACTTTGAAGATAAAACTAAGACACTTAGTATTTGGATATAAAACTTCTCAGGAAGAATATTTTGACTTAAACTATTTTTAACAATTGTGGGTTTTTCAATTTACAAAGCCTACTACATATCTGACCAAAAGACAAAAAAACGTCAACGTTTTCTCAATTTTTCTCAATGAGTTCAATAGAAGAGTATGTTTGAAAATCAAAAGTAATGTTTTAACAACTATTAGAAAACATATTAAGTGATATTATTTAATATATATATGATGTAAAAAATGTAATATTTATTTTACAACTAATCACTACCCTGAGTGATTAGTGGATTGTAACAGGGAACATCAGGAGGAGCTTGGACTCCTGAATGATATTGTAACAAGCCAATATTTGAAATAAATATTTATTTATGTTGTTAAAAAAAAAAAAAAAAAAAATTAAATATGGGAAGATGCATTTTCTGCAAAACTGAATGAAATAGATAAAGCCATTAAACAAACAGAGATGTTTGTAGAAGCAATGCGAGATATCAATTTGAAAGAATTATCACGCATTAATGATTCGTACCTTGAAACTGTGGGAAATTTTAAAATCCGAATCGACGATGAAACTAACACTTATGAAGGAGTGATACACACCATGTTAGAATCACTTTCTTTGACAATAAAAGAGTCCAGTGAGGCTGAAGAGAAAATGGAAAGTACTCTGGAATTCATGAAGTACACTCTTCAACAAAAATAAAAACGATTAAACCAATCATTTGACTTTGTCCTCGAAAACACCAAGCTCAAAGATTTATCATTATTTTGTGTCTCTTATTTACTGATCATCTTTATTTGTTAATGAATAGCGGAAGGTCTGTCATATCACATCTTCTTCAAATCAAGCTGATTAGTCTTATACAGACGAAACACGCGTATGGCTAGGTAAATTATAAGCAGGGTATAATTGATTAGTTTAAATACACCTTTTGTTTGTGTACCAAGTGAAGCTATGTAAACCATGTGTTGTTCATTCTTTTTTGTCTTTATATTCGAAGGAGTCGTGTGAGGGTGGTTGACGTTTTTCACTATAAAATGTACTGTGTGGTGTTTTTGGGGATTTCAGTTACCCCTGTTAATGTATTGTACGTGTAAATTATAATATATGTCATTTTGTGAACTTTACGTTGTAAATTAATTTTTTCTTCTATTTTAATCGTTTTTCACAGGTTTGGAGGCATCCACAAAACGGGACATTGTGGCATTTTCTGCTTACATCATAAGTAGACAGAAACATGCAAGTGATAAAAACAATTTTAAGTTTGACAATGTATGGACTAACATCGGAAATGGGTACAATCTAAGAACTGGAGTATTTACTGCTCCACTTCCAGGAGTCTATCATTTTTCCGTAGTTGGTTTGTCCGAAAGTCAGAGAACACTTTACCTCAGGCTCGCACACAATCATGAAATTACATCACAAAATCTCGTAACCGGTGATGGTTATAAAACTCGTATGATTGATGTTGTACAAAGAGGAGACACCGTTTCTGTTAGAGGATATAGTGGTTACGATATGTACATTGACGGTACTCACCACAGTACATTCTCTGGATATCTTATCGCATAACCAGATACACATCTACAAACCTGATTGGATTTATTTTATGGAATTGTAAGAGATATCCATTATATTATATTTGAATTGTACAAAAACAAACATTGTAATATTATTTACAAGAATTTAGTTGTATAAAATAAAGAAAGAGCCCTAAGCGATTTCGCAACGTGCATTCCGTCTGCAAATTTCAACTATTATGTAAAATAATTTAAGGATTAAGTCCACAGCATTTTCTATACCTCGATCCCTCGTCAATTAGGACAGGTGTACTAACCATTGACTCTAGAAGTGCATTTCGTTACCAGGTTATCTGGAATTATTTTTGCTGTTTGTCTGCAGTGTTATTTGTTTAAATTTTAGTACGAACTTTTATCCTTTGATTATACATTGGAGTTTGTTACTTTTTACAATGGGTATCTTGAATTGTCATTTTTTGAAACAAATAAAAAAGAATAGGCTTCTAAAACAGAAAGCAAATAGCGTTTAATATCGGCAAAGAGTTGCTGTCTGGGAGAAATTACAATGATTTTTTCAATACAAAAATATAGATAACATTTTATTATACTTTACGTAAAGATACAATATTTTGATTGGCTAATACGAGGGTGATAATTTACTCTATCACATGGCTGAGCGGTTGACAATTTTTTTTTAATGTTACCCTTTCGTCCAGACCAATCAAAAATCGATAATTTAAAGGACAATGAATTGAATATACATCAAGTTATTTAAGACATTGCTTAAGTTCTACGTTTTGATTTAGATTCTATTATTTAACTTTAAAAATTAAAAATAATAAACATCTTGCTTCACTTCCGTGTTGATTTTATAATACCCATAACGTTGTAATGTACGTGACGTCATAGAAAATACTTTTAGATAAAATTAATCCGTAAAAGACACTTATTATAGTACATTCGGTACCAATCTGCTCTATCACCCTCTCAGCTATGTGTTATTTGCTCTTCAACTTTGTACTTGTTTGGCTTTATAAATACTTTGATATGAGCGTCACTGATGAGTCTTATGTAGACGAAACGCGCGTCTGGCGTACTAAATTATAATCCTGGTACCTTTGATAATTATATAGTGTTACATTTTAACACCACTGTATAAGTGTGACATTTGCTGATGAGTCTTATGTTGACGAAACGCCCGTCTAGCACACTAAATTATAATCCTGGTACCTTTGACAACTATTTACACCACTGGGTCGATGCCACTGCTGGTTGACGTTTCGTCCACGAGGGTATCACCAGCCCAGTAGTCAACACTTCGGTGGTGACATGAATATCAATAATATGGTCATTTTTATAAATTTCCTGTTTACAATACTTTGATTTTTTCTAAAAACTAAGGATTTTTCTGGCGTACTAAATTATAATCCTGGTACCTTTGATAACTATTTACTGCATGTAGGACATTTTTAATTATAAACATAATATAGATTTTAACTGTGCAATTGGGATATTTATGAGTTTATCATTTACCACATTACTGGTTGCTAGGTAGAATATACGATATAAAAAAATCACTATTTTCAAGAGGTCTGTTGTAAAGATTTACATCATGAAAAATTTAATAAAATTTTGGGATAGGTCAATAAATGGTCATTATCGCCCCTTGTAATTTTGTCCCTTCACATTCTAAGAAAAATTCTTAGTCAGGTTTTTTTATTACATTTTTTGTGTATTAATAATTTCATGTGTTTAGAGCAATTGACGACAGCAATCAATGAGTATAACGAAAAGCAACAGCAAATACCTTCAAGTGCATACAAGTTATTATGTATTCTATTAAATTCTCCTGATATATATTTCAGATTATTTCCATTTGCTAATCTTTGTATTAATAGTTTGTACTTAACAATGTTATACATCACCGTCATAATACTTTTAATCTGTCATAAAAAGAAGCAAACCTGACAATTTTTTTAATGACTACCTATTGCATGGCTAACACTGCTTGTTATAAGGTTTATCCTGTTAAAAAAGATTAAGCTGACAAAACTACAGGTGAATCAGTTCCCTGATATAACACACTCAAAAAAGAACTAAATTCGCTTACAGTTTTAATTTATAGTGTTCATTCTATCGTTTTCAGAGGTAGTTATCGATTAGTTGTTGTTTGACTTTTTCACCGTTTCGTCTTGCTTTATTTAGATATTAGAAGATGAACCAATGAGTGCAAAGGCAGCGAATTTAAACTTTTTAACAGGCGCCAACCTTCACCCTAATCTGAAATAAAAGTATCACGTCGCAACACACTATAAATTACTAATTAAAATCAAAAACATATTAACAAAAACAAGTAAAATACACTGAACGAACTCGTTTTTATCTATGACACAATGTAGATATAAAATGAATAAAATAGAGGGTGTGAGATTTCAAACAAAATCAGAAAGACTATAAACAGTGTTGTTAAATAAAATATCACTAAGAGGTAAAAAAAAAATGTTGTTGTAAGGAGTACTTGAAATACTGCAATTTATATTTTCAAAATTAATAAATTTGTTGTTCATAGTACGAGAACAGAAGTGATACTAAATACATATCAGAGGTGTAACAAGTAAACATTTTATAACAAAAAAGGTACAGTTCATTTGATTGGCGGTTGTTACTTTAGGATTGCTGATTGAATTGCTATGAAAACGGAAGCGTTACCAGGCAAACATATTTATTTCAAAGTAGATTTAAATCTTGGAATTTTCACATCTAATCTTGATATTATCAACTTAAATCTTGATTTTAGCGCATTAAAACGTGCTATTAACACTAAAATGTTGAATTTATCTAAGCTATCAATGTCGGAATTGTAAATTATAATCTTGGAAATATCAACTTTAATGCATGAATTTAAACTCATTAATTCTTACTTAGTTACATTTAGTAAAGTTGATAGCTTCCCGTCGGATGTTTTACGAATGCTATCACGATTTGGTTTACTATTTTGGAATAATTGTTTCAAAGTTTATAACGGATACTGTATGTTCCTAATGACATCAATACAATTTCATAACTTTTAAAAGAATATTATCTACAGAAGTAGACTTTTTACCGAGTTTGTAATAACACGAGCAACACAACAAAATTAAATTAAAAAGTTATAAAGTGCTAAATGTGGACCATGATTTGCAGACGCCATCGAGATTGGTTGAGTGTTATAAATATCCACTACATATATGATAACAAAGATGGTCCTGATGAGTCACTGGTGAGTCTTATGTAGACGAAACGCGCGTTTAGCGCAAATATAAAATTGCAATCCTGGTATCTATGATGTGTTTATTTCTAATGTAATAAATATAATCCAGTCCCCTTTTCTGGAATGCGATCAACCAAATTAGACTTATTACCGTGTTTTTTACTAACATGATCAACACAACAAAATGAAACAAACAGGTAATAAGGTGCTCAACGTGGAGCAGGATCTGCTTACCCATTCGGAACACATCAGATCATCCCAAGTTTTTGGTAAGGTTCGTGTGGCTCGGACTTAATATTGTTTGTCTTTTTATTTTTTTAGCCATGGTGTTGTCAGTTTGTTTTCGACTTATAATAGATAGTAGAAAATTAGGTATGAGTGCCAATAAAATACGCTTTATCCAAGTCATAAAATCTAAAAGTTAACCATCATAGGTCAAAGTACGATTATTATGAGTTTTGAATGTCCCTCTGGTATTTTTCGCCTCTCTTTTACTTACAGCTGTTAATTGAGTGAAGGATAGTTTTGTCAAAGAGTGACTGGGTATAAATACATGTCAGCTTTATCAATACGTGTGTAAGAATAAGGGATACTTTTATTACTGGCGAGTACGATGGAGGCCAACTTATTAACGGATGATTTGGTCGCGGGATGGTTATAAATTGATGTTGGTGTGAATGCTAGCTTTACCTTAACGAACTCGTGTGTAATGGGAAGATAATAAAAAAAAGTGACGAAAAAAATGTATCTGAACCAATAATTTGATTGAAGAGAACGTTTTTATTAATGTTTCAAATACTGAAAAGAAGTCACAAAACTAAAACAGATGCTTTGACAGAGAAATATCAAAGCTGCTATATAGAATTATTTCAAAAATTTGAAATGATTTGCATGTTACGTTGAGACACTTGCTTTGCAATTACCAAATTGAAATTTATGTGCGTGTAAATTTTCTTGTTTGGTTAAACCTTTGCTCATATTTATTTGGTTAGAAAGCAATGTCCAAAATAAAAAAAATAAATGAAATTTGGCAATTTGAGGTGCAAATAATGATTCCAATCATACCGCCTCATTTCTGTCCAGAGAATTTGTACAGATCCATGTTGTTTCAAAAATATGTGTTTTTAAATTCAACGTGTCCTGCAAAATACAAAACAAGGTTCATGTTTTGTTTCTGTACACAGCTAATAAGGAATTAGGGAAGTAACAAATGTTGCATTATTATGGTCTAATAGTAAAAATTAAATAAAAACTGAAGAAACCCCTCCAAACCCTTATCAATTCTAAACACCATAAGTCAAATACATGTATGGTGAATAAGCGCTTGTATTAACCATTGCATGACAGTTTAACTTTGATATAATTACTTCTTTGAGGTTGTGTTGCTGACCTTTTTTTTACCTATGCTTGCATCTTCTTTTATACATATTAAAAACTAACATGCAGTTAAGTCTCTGAAAGTTGTTTCGTATGGATTACAAAGGATACATAAAGCTTCACACAACTCGAAATAAATTATTTAAAAATAGCAAAGTCTTGATTTTATAGCTTGTCTGTGCAACTGTCTGTCTGTATATATAGTCAGGTTCGTATGTGTTGGCCACAAAAGTTACATGTATATTAGCAAAGATCACAAGTGAACGATAAATGTGCATTGAATTACACTCGTCGACAAAATAAGCAGTCGCCAAACTTAATTTTCTGGACAAACAAGCGTTTTTTAATCGTCGAGGATATTGGTGGTAATGATATGGAAACCATTTGAGATTTCGAAATATATTTTTGATGTTACAGTTTAGATTAATAAATGCTCCTGGAAGAGATTGTGACAATGTTGCTCGGTTGTGTACTTTCAATACCCTGGTAATAATGGTGTCTATTGGTTCCGATTCTGATTCTTTGCTGACCTGCTCCAAATTTCATTTCGAAGAAAATGTTTTAGAGAAACTTGTGCGGTTGGAACATAAAATGGAAATACATAAAGAAAAGATGGAAAGATGGGAATTAAAGTTAGAATCACTATATTCGAAAATAGAGGAACAGATAAAAATATGGGAAAATACCTTTTCATCTAAATTGTATAAAATGGATGAAGCCGTGAATGAGACAGAGATATTTGTTAAATCAGTGCGAGATACACAATTACAGGAACAATCACGAATTAATGATTCATTACAGGAAATAGTTGAAAATTTTGAAATTCGATCGAAAAATGAAACAGAATTCATTGGAGAACATATGAATAATATGTTAGAATTAATGTCTTCAAAAATAGAAGAAGTTAGTGTCGCCAATAAGAAAAGACATGATACTATTGAATTGGTGCAATATACTCTTCTTCAAGAACAAAAGCAATTCAACCAATCATTTGACCTTCTCTTGAAAAACACCAAACTTCGATCTAATAAAACAATTAATGAGTTATTTGCAAAGCAACAGAAAGGTAAGTTTCACTTATAATGTTATTAATCAAACTTTTCATGTGTAAGTATAACGTGTTTGTGGCGTACTAATTCATGATATACTTTTGATATTTCATTTTCAATCTAAAATTTATTTCTATTGATAAATTAAGCACGATAACTCCTGATACGTCAATTATTTTCCAATATTTTTACATGTAGCTCATACTTAATATTTGAAGGACACGATTTTTGTTTTACAACTTCCATGTACTGTTCATTTTCGATTAAGAAATACCTTATGCATAACAAGTGGTGTTTTAAATTTCAGCAGCAATCCCTCTTAACACAGTTTAATAATAAATTTATCGTGTGTCTTCGAGCATAAATCAGTTTTAACGTCCGTTTTTTATATGTAGACATTACGAAAACTGTGTGCGCAATCAAAATAGTTTAACCATCATGTTATTTGTTTCTGATATAAGTAGACTATTTGAAACATATTGTTTTTGATAATATTCGTCTTGACTTCTATGTAATGTTGTTTATCAAAATTGGGATAACAGAGGACAATTAGGTGATTAGCTTTTAATTATGTAATTAAATTTAAATACAGTGAGAATTAGAAAACAAGATATATACTAGGTTATTCGTCAATCCATAAACATTTTAAAACAACCAATATGCTATCTTCAGCAATACTTGTCTTCATTTTTAAAAACAATGTCAAAACGTTTTAGCGGTATTATAAAAAGAAGTGTGTCAAAACACAAAATATAAAAGTAAAAACTGCACATTCAAAATAAATTGTCCAACATATAGACCTAATAAACAAGACAAAAAAAAAACCAAAGAAAAACAATTTGAATGAAACAAGATCGTTTCAAGGGGTTCTCGAAGTTAAGGAAAGAAATTACAAGGTTTGTAACTCAGATATATTTGTTATACAGTACCATTACGAAGAAAGATCGATTTTTGGCTGTGTGTTCTTCAGTATTTTATATAGATAGACTGTTGGTTTTCCTGCTTGAATTGTTTGATAGTAGTCATTTTTGGGGCCCTTTATAACTTGCTGTTCGGCCTAATGAGGCTCCGTGATGAAGGCCGTACTTTAACTTTTAATGGTATACTTTTGCAAAATATGACTTCAATGGAACGTTGTCTTATAGGAATTCATACCAAATCTTCTTATATTTATCAGTAATATGTCCACAATTAGATTACCAATACATATGTTTATTACTTTCAGTGGCAGTCACTGCTTGTGTATCATCAAGTCAAACATTTCCCGACTACGTAGTCAGATTTTCTACCGTGAACTTCAAGGAAGGAATTGATAACCTTGATACGTTTAAATCCAGTGGGAAATTCATTTGTGAGATTCCTGGCTTGTATTATATTTCAGCTCATATATATACAAATACACAAGGTTATGGTTTCAACGTCAAAAAGAATGGTGTGAACATTGCTACTTCAGCATCTGGATCGGGCAGTACTGACACAACTAATCCGATATCTGCTGTAGTAGAACTTCAACCAAAAGATACACTGTATGTGTATGCTGGTCATTATATTTATGCATCGCAATCATGTATGTCAATAATGAAAATTAATTAAGGTGAAGCCTGAAAACAATTCGAGGAAACGATTTTTTAGTTGCTTGGTAAAATTTAGGTTATCAATTTAAACATAACAGTTGGGAATCAACTAAATGCCAAAAAAAAATCGAATTAAAATGGTACGTCCACCCAGGTATTACAAGAATTTTGCTAATGTTTTTCATTTAATTCTGACTATATTTGAAATATTAACGATAAGTGAAACAGATATTTAATAATGAAGTTTCCGTTTACTTCGTTTATCTAGAGTCGTCTTTTTATATTTATAGATGAAAAAGAAATCTTACAAAATAAATTTAAGAAATAACTTTTTATTGATTCCGACACTTGATATTATATCATACTCAGACTCATAATGATCAGATTTTTATTATATGTCAAATGTTTATCAAGAAAAAAATATTGCTTGCAATAATTATGTCACTTACACTTGTATGAAAGATGTATGAAATATGTATGAAATGAATTATTGCTTTGTTTTTAATGTTTTGATTGAGGGTTGAACTAACGATGCATATAAAGATAAGTTCAAAAACATAAAGACAATCATGAGTTCAGGAAACTTATATGATGCAGTTATATCTATCTCGTTGAGATCCTGTGCATGTTCCACTGCTGAACAAAGCATGTTGTCCCGAGAAGAGATTGGGTCAGAATACCAGGGTACTTGTAAATACCTATAAATAAAGTAGTAACATTATTGACAATTGCAGTGTTATATATAGAATCTAAGGCATATACTTCATGAGATATTTCCCCAGTAGCATTGTTCCTCTACACAAGACTCATCTGTGGAACTGAAATAAAGAATAAATACATCAATAGCAATAGCTATACTAATTTAGGCAAATATATGTGTTATTGCAATGAATTCTTCTGTTATGTAGGTTAACTTTTGTGCGGATCGGCTGGTTCTAAATGCAATGAATTTTACTCAGACACACCATCAAACTACGACTCTTATTATGTAGAATATACATTCAATAGGTCTACTTTAATTAATTGTTTTTAACAGAAACTAAGGAAACCTTTCTACCATAAATTTGTAAAAAAATAATAAAAACAAACCTTCTGAGATGTGTTAAGATACCCAATGAGACAATATTCAACAGAGACGAAAACACGACGATGTTAACAAATATTGGCCAGCACATGAATTTCAACAATGAACAAATACCTAACATGGCTAAAGTATAAAAAGCCACGGCGAGCATTAATTTTAAAACAATTAAATGAGAAAACAAATGGCTTAATTTATATTTTTCTTACGAAAATCAAATATGACTGACAGCAACTACGATTAGCACAGGCTACTTACATGGTGAGAAAGGCCCCTATAACTTTGAAGGTGTTAAACATTTTTGTGAGTATTTAACTGTCTCCCTAACATGAGATAGTCTATTAACTTCTTTATTGTTACGACGGTTATATTGCCGAGGTCAAAGACTGAAGCCTCAAATGTATCCGACGACCTTCATTAGTTAAATAAAAAGCCTATTTATATGCAAACAAAACAAGTGATTGAGTTATTTTGATTATTCGGATGATTTAAATGTCGTCAAATTGTCTAAACATCTTATACACCAGGTTTCCTTTTCAGAATCGAATAACGAATAAAAGGATTTTTATAAAAACAATGTTAAAAACCGACCGATGTTCAGACCTGACCTCCGGAATAGGGTCTTTTGAATCGAGGTCTTTGGTTTATGACTGTGAAGTTTAACTCAAGGTCATTGGTAAATTTGACGTTCTAGATTTTGACCTTTGCTTTTACCTCTAGGTATACATGATAAAGTCATGAGACTTTTTGTATTATGTTTCAAGCCATTTAGCCTTGATAAAGCCAACCGGAAGGGACCTTGTGTACACCGGAAGTATCTATTTTTTGTACTTAATTAATATAAATGTTTATAGAAACAGATAATTTTGATATTAATGTCAATTAAACATTTTTATAAACCAGAAGTAACCTTTTTCGAAGCGGAAGTATCAAATTATCTCTTTTATTCATCTCCATATGAGAGTTATTTCCCCTTCAAAAAAAGCGTAATAGTTATTGTAATTGGTAAACCATAAGTGATAGAGACCTCTGGTCTTTTGATCTAAGGTCCTTGGTCCATCAAATATAGTTTTTTTGTCATGGTCAAAGGTCAAGTTCATATTCAAAATTTTTATTTTGACTTATTTTCAAAAACCGTATAGTTACCAACAATATACTTTTATTAAATAGTTAGTTCCAACATGTCTAACGTATATATTTTGGTTAAAAGGGTACTCTAACATTAAATTATATTTTTCTCCCCTCTTGTATTTAAAAATAGTCTCTTGGTTTGAGGTTCTTGGTTTATGACATTAATATTGAGTTTAAGGTCTTAGGTTTTGTCATTCTAGATTGTGATCTTTGCTTTTATCTTTTGTATATATGATAAATCCATTGGTCTGTTTGCATTTTTTGCAAGCCATTTGATCTTGGAAAAGCTAATCAGAAGTGACCTCGTGTAAACTGGAAGTCGCTATGTGTTGCACTTATGTAATATAAAAGTATAAAGAACCATATATTTTTTGGAATCAGTATAGAGTAAACATTTAAATAATACCGGACGAAACAAATTATCTCCCTTTTTGAAAAAAAAACAATGATATAGAAAATATATATTTTTGGAATCAGCGTACAATAAGTTATCATTTGACGCTTAGAATGGCATTTTAAACCGAACTTTAATATTTTCATATAAAAATAGATCTTTATTGGTGGAAAGATCTCCAATTGTTCTCTGAACAATTGATTTTTAATTACTATTATTTTCATTCATAATGATAAAAGTAATTATTATAATTCAAGACCCATGATTATGGGAATTTCTCTTTTCTGGTGTATTATCTCATCATTTTCACATCTCCTCTAGCTAAACTCTGTGAAGGTAGTTCGTTCACAACTTCGTTCTTTACAATGTTATATTTCAACAATATTAAATGGTGAGTATCAAAGGTAGACACCTTAACAATAACTGTTAGAAACCCTATATACATGATATTGTACATACAAATAGAATAAACATATCTTCCAAATGGATCTGTTTGAAATATGTTTCACTCTGATATTTTAATACTGTTCAGATCTACATTTGAAACTTTTCTTCCTTTGACAATACTTCAGTGCTGTACAACTTTGTACTTTTTTCACTTTCGATCTTTTATATCTGGGCGTTATGTATTCGGGTTTAGTTTTCTGTAATTAGTTAATATTTTAGTTTCATTATGTATATCTCTTTCATATTCATTTGTTAAAATTTACTGTTTGCAATAGCATGAATTGTTCTATATAATAAGATTGTTCTTATCCCGGGCATACAAACAATGCCGTATTTGGCAAAACCTTTTCAACTTTTGATCTTCAGTGCTGTACAACTTTGTACTTTTTTCACTTTCGATCTTTTATATCTGGGCGTCACTAGTGAGTCTTGTGTGGACAAGACGCGTTTTTGGCGTATTGAATTTTAAACCTGATGCTTTTTGTTATCTATTAATCATGCTTTTCTTTGTCTAATATGGTCTCCTTTTTATTTGTATTGTAGTCCTGTAATATTATGTTGTCATTTCAATGTTATATTTAACTTTGCCATTAAAGTGCGAGGTTTGGCATGCCATAAAACCAGGTTCAACCCACCACTTTTATTCCCCTTTAAAAGTGTCCTGTACCAAGTCAGGAAGATGGCCATTGTTATAATATTGTTCGTTTCTGTGTTTGTTGCATTTTAACGTTGAGTCGTTTGTGTTTTCTCTTATTTTTGAGATAAGACGTGGCACGGTACTTGTCTATCTCAAATTCATGTATTTGGTTTTGATGTTATATTTGTTATTCTCGTGGTGTTTTGTCTGTTGCTTGGTCCGTTTCTGTGTGTGTTGCGTTTCGGTGTTGTGTCGTTGTTCTCCTCTTATATTTAATGCGTTTCCCTCGGTTTTAGTTTGTTACCCCGATTTTGTTTTTTGTCCATGGATTTATGAGTTTTGAACAGCGGTATACTACTGTTGCCTTTATTCATGCACACGATTCATTCTTGTTGCCAGACAAAAAATCAACAGTTACCTTGACATATTCTTCGATCACATTTGCTAATCTATCATATTGTTTTTTATGAATCAAAACTGAATAAAAATACTCTTAATTCATGAAATTACAAATTAATGCGTCCATGCAACTTTGTGGTAATATACGAATGAACATAATACGATTTTAACTATCGCAACTTTATTAAAAACTAAATATAGATATTTTTTGTTTCAAATTGCCAATTCTTATTAGATAAGTCAATAATTTCTGAATTAACAGTAAGACAGATAAATAGAGAGTAATTAGAGAGAATGACATATTGTGCCAAAACATGTATGCATCATTAGTTAAACTAACTAACCATTTCCCATCATCTCAGCTCTGAGTTGAAAATTAGAACTTTACTTACTTTACACTATATAATTCTAAATAATTTTCACTCATCAAAAAAAAACTCGTTCCCGAAACTTATACCAGCACTTTTATCTAGAATTACCATGTTGAAAAAATTAAATATGCACGGAAAACATTTTCGTAAATTTTGCTTCGTTTTAATATCTTGTGTAATCATTTTCATTTATAATAATAATTATAAAAATAAAATTTCACGTAGAAAATATGTCTTCCATGAATAGTGATGCTTATTTGAAGTCATTCCAGTCATGGTTCCTGAAAAACTCGTGCTTCATTTACATCAAAATACCAAATGAGCTCCCGAATAACAACAATTTAAAGCCGCATCTATTCTAACTGAAAGGCATTTAAAAAACAAAGATTTCGAAAATGTTAAATATTAATCATGCAAAATAAATCATCATGCATTATCTCATCTTTTCACAATTCAACCTCTGTAACAAAGGTAGTTTATTCGTAATTAACAATGTAATATGTCAATGTCACTAAACCATGCTTATCTATTTAAAAGAGGTCAACAAGACACATTTATTATGATTAGCTAATGCTTGATCGACGAAGTTGTTGAAATACTGTCAGTTTATAAAATGTATCATCTGCACAGTAAATAATTGTTATGCAATTGCTCTTTTTCTTTCACATAAAACAGATAAAGTCTAAGCTTTTAAATTTTATAATTTAAAAAACTACCGTGGCAACTAATACTCTTAGATGGAATTTTGAAAATAACACACGTATTCTGTGTGATCTATCGAGGTTTGACTGTTATAGATGAAGGCTAACATATAATGTAGAACCTTGCATTGCATGTAGAAAAATACCTACGTTTTCGACGCATAAATGGTTCATCCAGAAGCATTTCATTTACGTTAAGGAGGCAACGAATTTTTTTTAATTTGTTATTGTGTTTTTCCTGTTTTTCAATTAATTGATTTTTGTCACATGATCAGTAAACAGATATATAGACAATAACTGTTTAGTGTCTTTAAATATCAGCTGTATTTGTAGGAGGCTACGAAACAGATGTAATGCAAGCGTTAACGAGCTATTGCTTCTTCTTCGAGCCGAGCACAAATACAGCTGATATTTTAAGACCCTTAACAGTTATTTTCTTTATCCTGCAATTAATCCTGTATATTGTTTGTGCTTTGATAGACAGAAAAACTCACATGTTTTGCATTTATTTTCAATTTAAAATACCTAGAGACCCGCGTAGTAATATTAAAATCACACATCCAGCTGAAGACGGGTTCGCAAAAAAGAATCTCGAATAGTCACTAATGATACATCGTGCAAAGTGAATAATGATTTGTTCTAATATAACAACTAAGTTCATTTCATTAGTAAAAACCAATAACAAAACATAAAATTGAGAATGGAAATGGGGAATGTGTCAAAGAGACAACAACCCGCCCAAATAAAAAACAACAGCAGAGGGTCACCAACAGGTCTTCAATGTAGCGAGAAATTCCCGCACCCGGAGGCGTCCTTCAGCTGGCCCCTAAACAAATATATACTAGTCCAGTGATAATGAACGCCATACTAATTTCCAAATTGTACACAAGAAACTAAAATTAAAATAATACAAGACTAACAAAGGCCAGAGGCTCCTGACTTGGGACAGGCGCAAAAATGCGGCGGGGTTAAACATGTTTGTGAGATCTCAACCCTCCCCCTATACCTCTAACCAATGTAGTAAGGTAAACGCATAACAATACGCACATTAAAATTCAGTTCAAGAGAAATCCGAGTCTGATGTCAGAAGATGTAACCAAAGAAAATAAACAAAATGACAATAATACATAAATAACAACAGACTACTAGCAGTTAACTGACATGCCAGCTCCAGACTTCAACTAAACTGACTGAAAGATTATGATTTCATCATATGAACATCAGGCATAATCCTTCCCGTTAGGGGTTTAGTATCATACCATCATAACATATATGAGAAGAACATAACCCGTGTCATGCCAACAACTGTTTTTAGAATAAATGTGTTTAGTTCCGATGCAAAGACCTTATCAGTGACTCAATATTAACGCCAAAATATGCAATCTTTACTGACTTGACAACAGTATCGTAATTATATCGTCTGATTTGAAACAAAAGTGTACGAATTCAGAATTTTGAACTGAACTTGACATTCACTTTTCATGCATGCTGAAATAGACATGGTGGTTGATTTTGTTACACATATACACATTTAAGTTTTGATATCAATGATTGCCCTCGTAGAAAATCCTGCTGTTCTTGTTTGTTTATTATCGGAAAATAGGTTTAATTATTATTGCTCTATTAAAGTGCTTGAAAACAAACAAAACGTATCAAAGTAATTGTTTGTTCGCATAAGGTCAATCAATATGTCATTGGAATGATGCGACTACAGTACACACTGTGAGGTCACGCAGGTTCATACAACACTCGTCAACAGCAATACAAAAACGTAGTCCTGTCGTGGGGGAAGCTTTAAAGCGATATCTGTATATTATACAGACACAGCATAGCCATTTCTGTTGGGCTGTATATGTATGATAAGACACATAATTGCAGGATAAAATTCCCTTTACCTGAATATTATTAATTACGGTTACACCTGTCTTATTTCGTGTTAAAATAAGCCAACATGAGGAATCTGATGTTCAGTAGTTATCGTGTATTGATGTGGCTCATAAGTGTTCGTCGTTTTGCGGGGTTTTTTTTAATTTAGATTAGACCGTTGGTTTTCCCATTTAAATGGTTTTATGCTAGTTAAATTATGACTTAGATGACGAGTTGTCTCATTGGCACTCATACCTCATCTTCTTCTATCCATCAGTTTTTGAGAATGTTTTGTGTGTGCTCTTTTGTAAAGAGTATTGTCAGTCCCTTTTCCACATACTCATGTTTTTTATTGATAATTTCCAACTCCATCAATTTAGTCAAGTCAGCTTAAATATTATATCCACAGGATGTTCAACAAACAACAAGTAATTATGTTTTCTTATATATCAAATGATACCAATAACCATCAGTTAAATACAAAACTTAGTGTTTCTTTGTAAATTGATGAATAAGGAACGTGCTTATTCTTTAATATTCGAATGAATGATCTAGAAAACGAAATTCGATATGTAAAAATGAATGAGATATATTTTAGATAGCTAAATATGTTTGAAATTAAGGAAACGAAACTCGCGATTCAGTACGATTGAGTGATATTTCAAGTACACTAAATTAATCACAAATTTGTATGATATATTTGTGATACATGCCCAAATATTCGGTGTATCGTTATTGATGGTCCAACGGCAAGTAGTTTATGCGTATAACGGACAACATCAATTAAAATTGAATGTCAATATGAAAACACTGCAAAGTTGACTGACGGCGAATAATGGCTTGGCAATTGCAAGAGACATGCTGAATATCGGTAACACTCTCGAGTCAGTGTTAACGTCACATAAGACTTATTAATCCAGCACTGCGCATGACACTTTCCTTATACAAGACACCATCTCTCACGTCTTCGGACCGTGTTTGACTACGTATTTATACATTTCTTGCCTCGTCAGACAATAACCAAAAAATAAAGTCATTGGTATATTCTCTCCTAAGGGGCAACTTTAAAAAATGATAGACCTAAAGTACACCGACTGCTCAAACAATATAATTTCATCTTTTATTTCATCTGGAAATTTACGGTACCGCTCCCCTTTCTGCAAGTGATTGTCTCCAAATGGATAAATGTTTAGGTAGATTTTTAAGAAACGACGAAATTGAGATGTTGAATAAATTCTAAGAACATTTCAGGTACAGAGTTGTATTTTGGTTTATTTCAAATGCAGAGTACTTGACATGTGACAATTACAGTGAGTGTTGACCACCAGTATTATTTTCTCTTAATTTCTTCCTTCATATTGTGATATCGATTGCTCGTTTTCAACCTATCTTGAGAAATGTGTTTTTCTGTCTCAGTTTTTACCTGTCCAAAATATTCCCTTTCAAAGTCTTCTGACATCCCACCTCACCCTAAAAGAAATACATATCAAATCATCGTCTCCTTTGTTTATTTAGTCCCTAGCAAATACAAATTACATATTCGGAGTTTTTTCGATGAAAAGACAAAGTAAATAAAAGTGATTTATAGTATACTTACCTTAAATAATTTGGCAAAATCAAGCCAAGAAAGCTAAATTTGATTAAATCATTTGAATTGATGGGAATACTTAGTAATACTTGATTTATTCATCTCGTAATAAATATGTACCAAAAGAAAAAATTGCATCGTCAACTGATGCTCCCCAAACTGCATATTGTTTATTCATTTGATTTCATGGGCACTTTGAGGAAAACGTATAATGGGGATATCTAATTTCTGCAATTCAAGGCTTTGAAAAAGTTGCTGTTCGTTGATCAATTGAATGTGTGGTTCACCTGGACCCATCTCATCCGCTAAGCTTGGTATCAAACGAATAATAGTGAATCAAAATCTATTGGGATAAGTTTTATGTTAAGGAGTTGTTGAATTACTTGTTTGCTTTGTGGAATAAACTACACATGTACCTTTATTTCACTGTTATTAATAAATGAAATTCATATTAGGACTCTCTTAATATCTCTAAAAAAAATAATCAAACAAGGATTATATGACCAAATTGAAACCAAGTTTTCAAACTGTTTTCAATACTTTCTACAGAGTCCTAATATCCTAGAGAACTAAGGTTGTTTACAAGGTTAGTTAAATCTAATCAGCTTTATTCGGGTTTTTATTCGGAAGGAAAATATCTTAACAATTAAAACACTAAATTGTACCCATTTACTGTACAATAATGTGTTTCCTTGTCTGACGGCCGTAAAACCCTAATTTTTTGTATTCAGTTATTTAAACAATTACCTTAACAACATTTTCACAAAATACCTATTGAAAAATGTTTTCAAATTAAATCCTGATCGTAATACAAATATCACGTTTTGTGATCAACAATAGTAACTATACGATGATTAGAACCATCTGGTGTTTTTAATCGTTCTACGACGGTCATCACATTGTAAAAAGGATTTGTTCTTGATTTTAAAATAATAGCTTGTCAATTAAATCCTGATCGTAATACAAATATCACGTTTCGTGATCAACAATAGTAACTATACGATGATTAGAACCCTCTGGTGTTTTTAATCGTTCTCCGAGGGTCATCACATTGTAAAAAGGATTTGTTCTTGGTTTTATATTAATAGCTTGTCAATTTTTCTGGGTAGAGTTTTCCAATAGTATCATTCCAATCCAGCAAGAAACATGTGAGGTATCCTTCCCAAAGTTGTTTTTTGCAGACGACCAACGGATAACGTGATTACAGGAGTAAAATCATGATGTTTAAAACTTGTTTGTGTAACTTTCTGTCCAATTACAACAGTTTTTTATGTTGGCTACATTGACTACATTAGGTATATGTTTATAACATAAGCGTGCAGAAAAGCTATAGGAAAGCAAAAACATGACTACAAATTAAACATTGATTTGACAGAACCAGCAATCATTAAAATTTAAGTTGTGCAAAAACAAGAATCGCTTTTTACAACAGTGTCATGAATGGGCGATGTTGCAATAAACAAGGAATTGAAGTCCCTGAAATACATTTTTCGGGTTGCAGTCTTATATCTATATATGTTTTGAGAGGATTTCGCGACAATGTTACTCCTCTACATTCTTTTTATAAGCCTAGCGATTATTTTGTCCGGATCAAGTTTAGTTGGTTCCGATTCCGAATCTCTGTTGACCTGTTGTTCCAAATTTCACTTTGAAGAAAGGGTTTAAGAAAGGGTTGAAACATAAAATGGAGTTAAATGATCAAATGATGAAGAGATGGGAAGATTTATTTTCTTCTAAATTGGATAAAATGGATGCAGCCATTAAACAAACTGAAATATTTGTATAATCATTGCAAAATACAGATACCGTATATTGGGTTATTTTGTTTGTAGTTTTATTTTGGTATATTTGGTGTCACATATGAAAGTGCCAAAAATTAAACACACAAAAATAAAGCAAACACTAAATATTGAAACGCCAAAATCGAGGACCGGTACGAGGATATCGCAATGTTAATTGTTGGAGGAAATATCTTATTATGTTATCATGTCTTCCGTGTATTTCCTACAATTCTATGCATTGCCAAATCTGCAAATAAATATCAGGTATAAATTGACAACAACATATTTTAATTTTTATTTAATTGTCAATTTTCTAAATGATTAAGAAAACACAATATGAATTTGTATTCACATATGTTATAAATATGCCCGGCAATTGGTGATTAGACACCGTTATTGGTAATAAGAATATAAAGACTCCCGAATCCTATTAATTTAATTTTGGAAGCTACGCATCTTCTGATCGGCTGACGTCGTTTTGTTTATCATATCATAGACACAATTTTGTCATGTAACCATTGCGTCATCAACGTTTTTTTTTGTGATTTACGCAGGTTTAAAATAGAATTCAGAATTAAATTGTAAGAAATAACCGTAATATTTTGTCAGTCTATTCGAAATAACATAAAAGAAATGTGTTGTGCACTGTTAAATAACCCGCTACGCGCGTTATTTAGTGTGCACCACATTTTTATGTTATTTCTTCATAGACAGAAAACATATTACAGTCATTCCTTAATTAATTAAAATGTACTGCCAAAGGCATACGGATAAAAATTTAATAGCAATTAGTATAATTACGATTTTTGTTATAGTCCGATTTCTTATGCCGAATATGTAAAAGGCCGAGTTTATTATAGTCCGAGTTTGTTGTGGGCCGAAATCAGATGAGATACCATGATACTTCCGATACTCTCGGGCTTTTACATATTGAATAGAAATTTGTAAAAATCGTAGTATAAAGCGACGACAAATGTTCATTCATGAAATATTTTAAACACGCTATTAATTTTCTCTTCAACCGGAGGAAGGTAGGAAACCTTTGAAACCGGGATTGTAGTACTCCCGTTTGGAGGCACACATATATGGATCTGACGCATGTCTGAAGAATACCGATAAAATCATAACGTAGAAACTGCTGTCTCGTGTGTGTATTGATTTTACTTTCCGCGTAGCGCAGATCCGCGAAGTAGTTTTTGTTCGTCTTTCAAATGAAGTTGAATTATTTGATTTATCGATGAAAATTCAGTGCATTTTTTATTCAAGCTGTATGCTATTAAAATAGAAGAGCTAAAAATTTCAAAAGCATCTTTCTATTATTAGTTTTCAAACAACAGTACTACATTATCTAGAAGTAGGACACACTTCCTAAAGTAAGTTAGGCTGTCTCTTTTCCGGTTAGGCCGATGCCTTAAGAAAGTTTATTGCTATAGCAAGCTATAGCAAACTTTCCAAAAACATGCTAAAATAGGGAAAATTGAGAAAATTGAGAAAAGCCAGTTTTTTACCGTTTTCAATTATCAATCATCGGAGAAAAACAGCACTTATGACTAAACTACCTATATGGAAGTCTAGTACTATGTTAGTGTAAAAAATAATGAAAATAAAATTTTTGGTATCTTTTTATTTTTTTTCTAAAAATAAGGTAAAAAAATGCTAAAATAGGGAAAAATTGAGAAAAGCCAGTTTTTTACCGTTTTCAATTATCAACCACTAGAGAAAAACAACAGTTATGACTAAACTACTTATATGGAAGTCTAGTTCTATGTAGGTGTAAGAAATAATGAAAATAAAATTTCTGGTATCTTTTTTATTTTTTTTCAAAAATTAAGTATGAAAATGCAAAAAAATAGAGAAAATTGTAAAATTGAGAAATATATTCTTTGGCAAACCAAACTGGTATTACATGGATTAAGTTGCAAAATACCATATACTTTTTCATATTTATTGTATTTATCATGTTTAAGTGATAGGTTTTGATGAAAAAAAATAAAAGGAAAAAAGGTGTAGTCTTGTCACCACTTTGTTCATTAGGTTGCCATAGCAACAATAAAATATACACTGTTCTTTCCTGTTGGCTTCTTTTGTACAAACTTTCACCATGAAATTACTTAGTTGGGAGATGTGAGAAAATTCTCATTGAATTAGCCAGTAGATCATAAGTCAATGCCACAGATACATACAATACAATTTTTGCTGTACTTTGACCTTTGACCTCAAAGTAAAAAGATGATTTTTGTTTACAAAAGTGTCAGGAGCAGATCTGTTTGTCCTGTAACAAAATCTTTTGATATTTGGCACATGTGTGCAGCACCTGAAGACAATGTGTTGTGTTCCATGGATGATTACCTATGACTGACGTTTATCCTTTAACAATGTTTGAGGTATATGTATATGAAAGAGGTTTATATGTCCATTTCAAAATCATATACATTTTTTACTTTGACATAACTTATTGCAGCTGTTTGACAATCCACACACTTGCTAGTTTTGTGATTGCAATTTCCTAAAATGCTGCATATAGATAATGCTTTCACATTTTATGATGATTTTTTTCACTTCCCCTACCTATTTGCAATTTTTTGCAATAACAACATTGCACACCTTTCTGAATAAACAGTATTCTTTTGATTGACATGACAACACCTTCTTAATGCAACTAAAAATGTGTACCTTCAAATCATGCCATGCAGGAACCCCACATAAAGAAATGAGACAGATCCCCATCCCAAACCATCATATCATGCCATGCAGGAACCCCACATAAAGAAATGAGACAGATCTCCATCCCAAACCATCATATCATGCCATGCAGGAACCCCACATTAAGAAATGAGACAGATCTCCATCCCAAACCATCATATCATGCCATGCAGGAACCCCACATAAAGAAATGAGACAGATCTCCATCCCAAACCATCATATCATGCCATGCAGGAACCCCACATAAAGAAATGAGACAGATCTCCATCCCAAACCATCATATCATGCCATGCAGAAACCCACATAAAGAAATGAGACAGATCTCCATCCCAAACCATCATATCATGCCATGCAGGAACCACACATAAAGAAATGAGACAGATCTCCATCCCAAACCATCATAGTTTTATACTCAGTGACATGCTCTGCTCTCTCCATACAATAACCTAATATATTCTGAACTGCCAACTGGCATGACCATCATAATTATAGATCTTGTCCATTAATTTTTTTTTTTGTGGGGGGGAGGATTTTTGATTATTTTTCCATGGGCAACTTTATGTAAGGGGACTGACACCATGCGAATTCATTAGTACATGCATGTTTATACTTGATAGGGACAAAATCTACAAATAATCATGCTCTTGGTTTTTGCAAAATCAAATATGATATGCAGATTGGTTTAGTTCTTTATTGAAGGCTGTACCTATTGCTATGAACTTTTACATCATTTGGTCTCTTACAAGTGGAGAGTTGTCTAATTACAATCATACTACATCTTCTGATTTTTATTGTGTTCCATAGCAATTTCTTAAAAACCTTTGGAAATAAAAGCACTATTTATCTTAATCACTTGGTTTGTATAAAAGTCAGATTATGACAACAAAGAATTATTCCCATACGTCACAATGATTATGGCTTAAAAAGAACTGTGATAGGTACATGTAGATGTGAAATTGGCAATCATATCAGATCTCCTTTTTAATAAGAGAGATAACTTGGCCTGATTAAATGTTACATATACTTAGCTACAGTGTGAACATAACAATTAGTTTATCATGTTTTTTCAATCGATAAATTTTGAACAAATGCATGTACTGCACAAAACAAAAAATAACAAGGGCATGTCACATTGATACTTGTAAGAAGTTTAATTCTTTTTGGTGCACATATTTCTGAATAACACAGAAATATTGACACAATCATTATGAAAAACACAACTTTTTACTTTTTTCCCTTTTAATAGATTTTTTTTTTAATAAATTGATTTGTGACTCTGTAATAATTTTGATTTTTTTTTATCAACATTGTGCGAGAGTTTCTCTCTACATTGAGGACCCATTGGTGGCCTTCGGTTGTTGTCTGCTCCATGGTTGGGTAGTTGGCACTTTGACACATTCCCCATTTCCTTTCTCAATTTTACATCTACAATGTTTTTAATTCATAAATACCCTTGCTTAAAATAAAAAAAACATATATGAATATTTGCCTATAAACACATGAAACATGATTAATATCTATATAGATTCAGAAAACTTTAAAATATTCTTTCAGACACCCATTAAGCTTCTAAAGATATAGATCCATAAACAATAAAATTGAAATTTTAAAATTGTGCTCTATCAAACTTGACATTTTCAACATTGAGGTCTCTCAGTTACTGTAGTAACTGCCCAAATATCACCAAAAGTCAAATATATACATAAAAAAACTAAAAAGGTATTGAAATGTTCTGTTGGTCACTTTGAGTCTCCCAAACTGGTTACAGTTTCAGGTGTGTTTTTCTTTTAGCTCAGTCACCTGAAATAAATTAATGGAATAGTCAAGTTATACATTTATACATCAGTTTTTTACTTGAAAATGTTTTCAATTAATTATATTAGAATAAGATGAATTTGAATATTGTATACATGTATATCATGTATGTAGTATAACATTATTCAAGTACACATATTTGAAGTTTAATATAATTTTTTAGAGGATTCACATTCAGAACTCTGAGGACTTCATAAACATTTGTCATGTTTGTTGTGGGAGATTAAAACCCTTCTGGCATATCTGGAGTACATGATCTCATTAATATTTTTGTGTGCGTTATCTGTTGTTTTATTTTTTTTTAAACTAGTTATAGATCTAATAATGTTTAAAGGTTCATTTGTTATGCATTCTTATTCTGATTTGCATTATGTATGTACTGATGTAATGTCTAGTATACTGGATTTAAGATTTTACATACTTTATCTTATACATGTTATATGGTACTTTATCTAAATAAAGATAAACATTCCCCATTTCCATTTTTATGCAAAAAAAATGTACTTTAAGAGATATCGGTACTCACTTTTGAATTTTCATATCCATGCAGTATGTTAACTTCTGAATCAAGTTGATTCATTTCTCTGATTACAGGCTCCTCTAAATTTTTTGTACATGCAAGTCTGTCATCTGATGTATCTTTTATCTGTTTGAAAGAAATAATAGATTATAAGGGGATCAATTATTCCTTGAATTGAATTTGGAAAATTGTATTTAAAATCAAATTAGTTATTCTCTTATCTTAAGAACCCATGGAAAATATAAAATGATCTGTTTAATAGCATCTTACTACATTAAAACATAGAAAACTTATCCAACCTTTCAAAGTAACATGACTTTTTGTATGATTAGTTTTGATTACATGTAGTTCTTTAGTTAAATCATGTAAATGGACAGGTTAAAATATAAAATGATCTACATGAAATGAACACTAAATTAAGCGCAGAAATGTCAATTGTGATTTACTCAAAAAGTTTACTTAAGGTTCATCATAACCTTTTGGCTAAAATTCCTTATGATGAACCTTAACATATACACTATAACTATCATGTGCTTCAAAGTGACCCTCCTTTCCAGTTTTCAAGATGCCCAAAGTTATGGCATTTAAATCCTTCCTTGGTGTCCATGACATACTGTTTTCAGATGGGAGCAAACTGTATGATTTCCAGCTGAATCATCAAAAACTACTCACGGATGACTTTAACCTTTATCGGTTTTTTAAATTGAAGAGTATCACTTTTGGTATGTCTAAACACCAAAAACTTGAAAGTAAAACCGCTGTTTCCAGACATTTTACTGCATTAAAACATTTACATTATCAACAGATACCAGATATATTATTATCATTTCCTGTTGTATTCATGGTCATCTTTTAGAATATATATCAATTGTTATATTGTAGGCTGTTTTTATTGAGAAATTAATACCCGTATTTCCCTATATACGCAGTCAAATTTACTGTAAAATCAAATTCATTTTTTTAAACATAAAAACCCAATATGACTTTTAAAAGTGTCATTTCCCAACAAAACAAGGTGCAAACAATACAAAAACACATTTATCTCAAAAAGGTTGTTGAACAAAATTTCCAAGTTCTGCCTGGTTTTTTCTGGCATTGCCTCTTAAATTGGATGAGAGACCAAAATTACACACACCATAATAAAACACATGCCTTTTGAGTGAAAACCGCCAAAATTTCCCAATTTACGGTATACAGGAACAATCACGACAGAATTATTTGTACGAAGAAATTTTAGAAACAAGATTCGTTACTAAAAGTTCAGAACCACATTTTGCAAGTGTAGATGCAACACATGCGTATGGGATACAAAATAGTTAGCCTGATATATTTTTGGTTATCTTACTTTTTGATATATATATTATTTTAAATCTCACATTAATATCTTTGTGTCAAATCACTCACGATATCTCTTGAAACGTCCATCTCTCGAAAAAACATATTTTTTAAACGGTTTTAACTATCGAGTACACAGCTTTATTTTTTATTATTTAAATGATATGAGGTTCAATTACAATTGAAAAACAATTCATGCATCTTAAATTGCAAGAAGAAATTTCCTTTTTAAAAATGATTTCAAAGTAGACTAGCAGTTTAACCAGCAAGGTGTTGTTATTCCTAACAATTGTCAGATATGTTGGCCGATATTTTTTTCAGCATTCATCAGTCGATCTGTCCTTCCGTCTGTCCTTTTTTCCGACCGTCTTTCTGCTTTTTTATTATACAGACACAATGCAAGCTTTGTGTGCATTTTTAGCCATGATTTTGTCACTTTATTTTCTATTTATGAGTTTGACTGTCCCTTTGTTATCTTTCGCTCCTCTTTTAATTGGTTTAACCCCCACATTGCTTGTTTTTGCTTTTTGCAGGCTATCATGCCCATATGTTTGATATTTTGTGTATTAAATATGCAAATGTTTTTATTTCTTTCGAATTCTATGTAGATATCCCTGTGTTTATATATTCTCACATTATAGATAACTCATAATTTGATCATTCTTATTTTTCAGTAATTCTTTATCGTAGTTAAGCATAAGTATAGACTGTGATAAAATACAAATTAAATAAAACATGAAGCTCATTTGTTTAACTCCTCGTCTAAACAAATAGCCTGATTGTCAATTGTAAGGTGGTATTACATATGTAATAAAATAAGGAAAAAGGAGATGTTGGACAAAAACCTAAAACCTAATTAAATCTATATATAGCGGTCATTAAACGGTCTTCCGCAACACACATGTGTTTTTTTTATAAAGTTTATTTTTTATGGAGAATAAAAAGAAGTAAATATATGACCTTTATATCAAAATCTAGTCAATTTAAAACCATAATGGTATGATATATAGATCAAAAACTCAAGAAAAGTAAATAATACCAATACTGTTTCATTAAGGTGTTTTTTCAGTTTATGTAGATGAGAAAAAATACAAGGTTTTTATTCTCATGTATTTGTGATACAATGAAACTATTAAGGAAGAGGAAAAATATACAGCGTTATTAGTAAACCTATAGTGATTACATATACTCTATCCAATTTAAAGGCATTTCAAACTTTTCGATTGCAAATTAATCAACTTTACGTACATGTGTTATTTGAATTAGACATCAGTAATATGTAAACATTAAAATCTGCAAAAAAATATGTGTATTCCTTTCTGTGGCAGTCACAGCTTGTGTATCATCAAATCAAAAAATTTCCATCGGAGTAGTCAAATTCTCTATCATAAAATTTTAAATTGAAATAAATAATCTTGATACGTTCAAGTGGGAAATTTGTTTGTGAGATTCCTGGTTTGTATTACATTTCAGCACATATATACACAAGTAGATAAGGCTATGATTTCTCCGTTAGGAAGAACAATATAGCCATTGTTTTTTTGTTTTTTTTTCTATATCTTTTTCAGGCAATACTCTCTCTACTTATCCAATACCTGCTGTAGTAGAACTTCAACATAATGATA
Source organism: Mytilus edulis (assembly GCA_019925275.1). Taxonomy (NCBI): domain Eukaryota; kingdom Metazoa; phylum Mollusca; class Bivalvia; order Mytilida; family Mytilidae; genus Mytilus; species Mytilus edulis. Next base: position 48,270,575 of record CM034357.1, on the reverse strand, counting down.
CGCTTTACTTGCATGCTCGTCTTTACATTCATGGAGCATATTCATGTCTATCGTTAATGAAAGTTGGATAAAGTGTAGTATTAAAAACAATTCATTGGAGTGGAAATTGTCTGAGAAAATTCAAAATAAATGTATTGCTTCGTTTATTTTGGATAATCATTTTCATGTTGTGAATCAGCTATGTATCAAACAAATAATCAAATAAATCATATACGTTTGCTATGGTATATCAAGTGTTAAATTGTAAAAAAACTGAATAACTGTTAAGATGCGTAGTCTGATTGGCCGACGTTGTTTTGATTATCAGCTCAAAGGCATAATTTAGTCATGTGTCCGTGACGTCATTAGAATTGAATTTTAATAAATGAATGTACTATTTGTTCTGTCTATTCGAAATAACATAAAAAATGTGGTGCACACTTTAAAATAACCCGCTACACGGGTTAATCAGTGTGCACCACTTTTTTATGTGATTTCTTCATAGACAGGGGAAACATACAGTCATTCCTTAACTCATACTAATCACTGTGGAATATCTAAAAAAAATTCTGTTCTCGTGCAAAATTGTACCGTAAGAGCTAATCAATATACAAATGAAAGCTATGCTAATGATTTGAATGTTTTGAATGAAACAAAGCTTTTGCTAGACTTTTTTCATTAATGTATTTCCCCGATTTCATATAAAATGCAACTATACGTTCAAAAAAGATATATCCCTCAGTTAAACAATTACACACAATTGGAAAGGACAACTGTTTTTTTTATGTTGTAAATACTTCGTCCGTCGTTAAATAACTGCTGATACAATAAAAGGTATGTCACGGCTGGTAATCTACACACGCATAACAATTGGTTCTGCAATGAAAACCGTGAGAGGATCTTCCGGTTGTGCTTGAGTGGAGTAATTGTCACCGCTTCAAAAGGAATGTACATTTCTAAATCGCAATTTTCTTATTCAACTGATCAAAATATTGAAAATGGGAGAATGATATGCTGTGGTGAATACTTTAACGAAGAGATACATGTATCATTTATTGTTGAACGTGAAGTTGAACTCCTACAAAATTAGTTTCCCCACGATAAATTGAATAAAAAAAGGGACATTTAAATTTGCATTGGTATCCTTTTGGTCTCAAATCAAAGAAAGAAAACTAAGAATCTGTTGAAATTTTGTCAAATGACCTTTTATAAGGTATTAAGTCTCATGTTAAAAAATAAATACGTGTTATGGGGCAAAATATTTTACCTAGCATGGTATGGAAAAACACCTAAGCATTCCGAATATTTGACACTTATTCGAAATCCTCACCTAAATGCATCCTTCAATCATACTTTTTTCATAGTAATTGACTCTCACAAACATACGATACTAGGAAACTAGCAATAATCGTAATGTAAGTAAGAAGACATCAGTGTAAAAATATCTATTCATTTGAAAGAGGAAGATTGATTAAAATGAAACTGTTGCAATCTGTCAAGTGCAAACAATATCATTTACCTGTTACATTAACTAATGTTTCGTGTGAACCATTCTAAATTCACAAATGCATAAATAAATTAATTGTTTTCGTTTGCATCTTTTTTGATAATTTATAATGAGATATTAGAGAAATATTGTTCGGCCAATTTCCTGTGAACTCCGTAATACCCCCAACGATATCTGAATTAATGTCCAATCTTAGTTATTGATTATTCATTAAAATTAAAACAAGATGTGGAAAACACGTGAAATATAAAGAATCCCTATGACATTAACAACTCTTCTTTCGATTCTACCTCCTTCATCCAACAACTAAAAGTTTTATTCATGGTTTTTGTTTTATTTCACAATGTACAAAACATGATAGGTTTAATAAAGACAACATCATCAAATTAAATCTGCAAACGAAACGTAATCAATTATTCTTATATGCTCGTGATCAAATTGTTGCATAAGTTCAATTTTCAATTGATTGAAGTTGATTTCTTTTTTTTCTGCTGTGGATTCACTTATTTTCGTGGATTGCTGAAAACTTGCATCTACGTGGATATTTGATTTCGTGGTTTTGCCAATCTCTGTATACAAAGCCTATTAAATATATGTTGTTTGTTGGACAATATAATTCGTAGCTTTATGTTCACCCGAAACCAACGAATAATAATGAATCCGCAGTATATTGAAAGTTTACAGTGAACAAATCAATATGTGATATTGACTTTTTGAAGCTTAAAAATGAATGATTTTCAATCAGAGTATTCATAGCAACATCATATAATTTTGAATGTACTTTTGTCCATATTCCTTTACCTTTTGTTTCTAGCATCACAAAAATACTGCAAATCATCACAAATGAAGATGTTCAATTGTATGTCTAAAGAAAAATAAAAACAATCGTAAAAGATTAAGATCACAGAGCGAAAACCACAGTTCAGACCCTCATGGCTAAAGGGACTGAAGAGTTCACACTCAGATATATCTCGTAGATATATAATTTTGGTGAGGCCATTTGTTTTGAATAAAGGGAACGCTATACTAAACATATTAAATACCAAATGCAAATACCAAACGAAACTAATGTTATTCAAGTCGAATAAAAGATCTTCTCATTGTGAATAAATAAAACCTTTTGATTATTATTTTTTCACTTGTAGGAATAAGAAACTTTTATGAGACAATTTTTTTCTCCATTTATTTTAATGAAATTTGTTATTTTATCGGAACCTTAAACAATTTCTAAAGGTCTAAATATAGTGTTTTACGCAGATCTCTATCAAGTCCCTTATAAATGGTCTTATTGAAATTGCATACTGAACAGAAAAATGAGAAACAAATAGTTGATTCTTTGTTCTTTCGTTTCTTTTGAAGACAACCATTTTCATGGTGATTGATCATCATGAACGTCCAAAATATTCTTTTTAAACTTAAAAATCTATATTTAATTAGGGATCACTGTTTTCTTATTACTTTTAAATTAGTGGTTTTAGCATAAAAAAAAATTAAAGGACAAATGATATTAAGCATTGATAATATTTAACGTGTCAAATGTAAGAAGCTGAGCACCCACTACTTAATAGGTTATTGTCTATTGATATTTTTCGCGTTAAGTCATAGCGTTTTCAGTTATTCAATATTCAATATTTTGACAATTTGTCAATTCGCATTGTTTGTTTTTGTTTTCTTGTAGTCACATTATAAATACACGTTGTCAAGTTAATCATATCTTTATAATGGAAACTTGTAGAAGGGTAATACGTGAAATCATAATATTTAAAGTTTGATCCAAAAGATTCAGTTATCTGCAAATTAAATTTTTTTATAAGGAATTTCTGTTTATACAGGGTTAAATCACTGATGGGTGGTTGTGAAATAAAAGAACATATCCTGAATATATACAGCTGTTATTACCCGAATGGTGCAATTGTTATATATTGCTGTTTAACGATTGCAACATTAAATTCTAAATGCAAACAAAATTGAAAATTGTCAATCAATTATGCCGGAAAACCTCAGGATTATCAACCAATCAATTACTGCTTATTGTTATTGTTACAACACGACCGTTTTCGTTTCTTCATCAGAAGAAGAGTAGCCGACTAATCTTAGGATTGTTGCTTGCTTCCGATTGGTCAATTCTCTCACATGACACCAATTAAATTTCAGGTTGGTGAAGACTTTGTGATATTATAATTTCATGCCCTCACAGTTAGAAAAGCTCAATAACGAGAAGGTACTGAATTATTTGGGTTACAACTGTTGTAAAATTTCAAATTTATACATGAATATTATGAAAAATATGGCTAACATGTTGTTCTTTCGTTTTCTTGCAATATACCTTTCGATTATGGTGTCAGGATCTAGTTCAGTTGGTTCCGATTCAAAATCTTTGCTTACCTGTTCAAAATTTCATTTTGAAGAAATGGTGTTAGAGAAGCTTGTGCGCTTGGAACATAAAATGGAAATAACTGAGGAAAAGATGAATAAATGGGAAGTGAAGTTAGAGTCATTGTCTTCGAAAATAGACGAACAGATGAAGATATGGGAGGATATTTTTTTATCTAAATTTGTTCAAATGGATAAAGCCGTGAACAAAACAGAGACATTTGTTGAGTCAGTGCGAGATATACAATTACAGGAACAATCACGAATTAACAATTTGTACCAAGAAAGTGTTGAACATTTTAAAATTCGATCGCAAAATGAATCCGAAATGTATGGACAACATATTAATTCCATGTTAGAATCTATGTCTTCAAAAATTGACGAAGTCGGTATCGCTGAAAAGAGAATAGGCAATTCAATGGAATTAATGCAGCATACATTGCAGCAAGAGCAGGGACGATTCAACCAATCATTTGAACATTTCTTGGAAAACACCAAAATTCAGTTTAAAAAAACAATTAATGAATTGTTTGCAAAGCAACAGAAAGGTAAGATTAATTTCCAACAGTTATATTCACACTTTTCAAATGAAACATATGCGTGTGGTGTACTAATTCCTGACATATGCGCTGGTGTACTAATTCCTGACATATGCGCTGGAGTACTTATTCCTGACATATGCGCTGGTGTACTAATTCCATTGTAATTCATCAACCTACTATACTTAGATAAATATTTTTTTCAATCTAATATTTATTTCCATGATATATCTCCATCGATAAATCTCGTTGCCTTTTCCCAACAAGACATTTATTTTAAAGAACATGGTTATGCTCCATTGCAAAAATCTAGCCCAGAGCTTTATTTTATTCTTCAATTTATTTAAGGTAGATCATAAGTAAATCTTTTTTGAGACAGAATTTTCTTATACTTAGCCAGAATGAAGATTTTAATATGCTCTTTTCAAAAATATAATAAAAAGTAGGGGTCACCGTGCTATTTTTCAAGCTATGAGTCGTCGAAAATTGCCTAAATTTGGTTAGATTGTTAATGGAAAAACACAATTGTGTGCATAAAAAATAATCTATGAGATAAAATTTTGAAATAAATTGTGAAAAGATAGGTTTTGTAATATGTTTTAAGAAAATAAAAATAAAAAATGGTGTCACCGAACTTGTTTTCTTGCTACAAGTAAAAAGAAAAAAATTTCCTATCTGTCCAGTATAAATTTTTTACTAAAAGAGTTATCTTCCCTTAAATGGCTTAAATGAAAAAATGATTAAAAAAGCAAAATAAAATGATATTTGTTTAATTATTTTGAATTATACAATAAATTGCCAAGTTTTCTTTATATTATTAAACAGTCTAACCATCAAATTGCAAATCTGTCTCCAAATTTGCAGATTTAGGCAAATAACTAGACCGATTTTTTACTGTGATTGTTCAATCCAAGATGGCGGTATACCATGAATCTACCTTAATATACCGTTCATTTCCGATCGAGAAATAATTTATGGATCTTCAATTTCAGTAACAAAATTGCATGCTTCTTTCAAAGGCAAGTTGTGAACTTAAATGAACAGTGACCCCATATTTTTATTAACTTTTTCCATTAAGTTTATGATGAAGTTTTTTTTATAGAAAACAGATAGCGAAATCCTATATTTAAAAAGAAATATTTAGACCCTTGATCCCCCTAAACATAGAAAAACAGTTTATCAAAAGAATGGTGTCTATAACTACACTGGTGGTAAGTGGATGGTCGTAACTAAAAGTTACGACCATCCGGAGATGGGAGACAACTCTAGGGATAAGTTTTTCTTTTCCGATTTTCGTGCAGTCAAAGGTTAATTTGAGCCAAACCGCTTGTCCCACATACACTTATCGTGAGTGTGTTGATATTGAAACCAAATTTGATAGACAAAATCATTCCAATTTTCGTAAAATAGTCATTCAAAAGTTCGAACATGATGGTCGTAACTTTAAATGTGTGATGGTCGTAAATCCAACTATAATATTTTGGATGATGGTCGTAACTTTGAAAGATGACCGTAACTCGAGTATTTAGACAATTTTTATTAATGTATTTTAAAAGTAAAAGTAATAAACTCAGATGTCATATATGATTTGTTACAAACAATAGTATTTGGTATTATGATAATGGTATGCAGAAATTGAGCTAGAAAATTATTAAATACACACAGTTCTGATGTATTCCAAACGCGCATCATTTAGGAGTAACAGTGAAAACTTATCAACTTGCATTAAGCCTAAAAGTATGTTAGGGTTGAGTATTAATATTTTTTTAATGTACGTTAAGGCATAAAATTAATAAATGCACGTGTATTCCCTCATATTTTTTCATGATCATGTCGGCAGGTGAAATTATTAAACGTACAATTCTGAACAATCATTTTTAACTTTTAATCAGCTATTGCAGTTCTTATAAACTATTGGCCTTCAAATATTCGGCTTTTGGTGGTTCATGCGGAAATTAAATCCACAAATACACTTCGGAGTCCTGGGTTGAGATCAATATCGTAGCTGCTACGTAGAGTTTGACTATTGAACGTGTAGCTATAGACTAGTTGCTACAAAGATATTGATAGCAGCTACGTAGCCGCTACGATATTGAACTCAACTCAGGATTTTTTAACGTGCTGTCTTTATTTTTTATTGATTACATAACAATTAGATATTGCGGTATATCATTGATATTAGTTCTAAGTATTGGTACGGAATGAAAACTGAATCCATTGTGTCGCAATGAAAATTGTATTAACCTCGAAAGTAGGAATATTGTTGATATATATTTTACACTGCTACACGCGCTGAATTTAAGAGTAAAATAAAATACTAGTTTGTAGCCAGACTTAAGCTTGTAACCAGGATAATATGTCAGAGACTTAGGTAGAACTAAAGATACTGCGGCAACTATCACATACAAACCCCACGGTATGCAGATTGAACATTATGTGTATGTTATATGTTTATATTGTATGAATGGCTACACGCTACTCATGGACTTCGTAATGGACATAAATTTCCACCTTATTATCAGCTTGATTTCACCCAATAACAATATGACTTCTAAAAATCCAGGCTAAAAATAAAGCGTATGTTCTTCAACTCAGGTACGGACCTGCGAATTCGCGGGAATAGTCTAGTCTAGATAACGACCTTCATAACCTATCAATATTAACTTTTAGATTATTTTGATTCCTTACTAATGCTCTGTCGACTTAATGTATCAATCTTAAATTGTAGATTTCAAAAAATCAGCTAGTAGGTACATCCTCAAAAAGTATTTACAATGTTTATCTTTTCAAAAGATGCAAAATCTAAAGAAGAAAAAAAACATGTATTTCATGTGATGTCCAATTTATTAAAAATGCCTTTCCTAAAAATCATTTATTTTGTAATTAAAAATGATTTGATACATTTCGTGCTTTTTATTTTCAACTAAGAATTATCATAACCAAGGCTGTGTTTCTTGTTTTAAAATGAATTCTCCACTTTTGAGAAATTTACATTGTTAATGAATTTAATCGCTTACATTAATTCAACTATTTGCCTCTGGTTAGTTTTATACATTATATTTTCAGTATATATGACTGTCATTTCATTTTGTATTGTTTCGTTCGATTCGTTTCAATTTTCTTCCGTTTCGCACTTTACAGGTACCCCTCTCTTCACCCCTTTTAGTTTTTATCATTGGTGAAAACAACGTACTTCACAATTATATAACATAATATATTCATATAATAAAGGACACGTTTAAAACTCTTGAATTGCCTTGTTCGGTCCAAAACATTTTACCAATTTGAAACTTTAATCAAAATTCCCCCAAACTAATATCTGAAAACTTTTTTTAAATTTTAAATTGATAAGTGTTACACGGATTGAAAATGCTTTATTTTACGTTGTATGTAAAAAAATTAAAAATTCTTCAGAAATACGTCATATAATTTATGCATACAATAAAAGACACATTTAAAACTCTTGACTTGCCTTATTCGGTCTTATTTAAAACAGAGTTACGACCATCACAAATTTTCGTTACGACCATCCTCAACATTTTTGTTTTTTTAGTTACGACCATCATGCTCGAATTTTTGAATGACTATTTTACGAAAATTGGAATGTTTTAATGCATCAAATTTGGTTTCAATATCACCAAACCACCGAATAGTATGTATGAGACAAGCGGTTTGACTCAAATGAACATTTTACCGCACGAAAATCGGAAAAGAAAAGTTTATCCCTAGAGTTGTCTCCCATCTCCGGATGGTCGTAACTTTTTGTTACGACCATCCGCTTACCACCAGTGTAACTAAGGTATAAATCAGTATATATACATAAACACTCAACGTTAACAATATCGCGATGAACTGTATCGTGTAATTAATGAATCCTCGCAGTTAATGAAAGTGAGTTAACATTACAAAGTTTTTATTTCCGAAATGTTTGTGATACAGTGCAACTACTAGGAAACAGAAACTGTTTGCTACGTTATACATAAGGCGTATATAAAGTGAATACATGTATACTTTACAAATTAAAGGTATTTTGAGTTGCATATGTATCAATGATACGTTTATTTTTTATATAAAAATCCATTATCATTATGTAAATATTTAAATTAAGAATATAAATCTTTATTAATTTCAGTTGCAGTCACAGCATGTACATCATCAGGTCAAACATTTTCCGATGGAGTAGTTAGATTTGCTAACGTTAAATTTCATGTAGGAATTGATAACCTTGATACGTTCAAATCGAGTGGGAAATTTGTTTGTGAGATTCCTGGCTTGTATTATATTTCAGCTCATATATATACAACGACAAAGGGAGGTGCCTTCTACGTTACGAAGAACAGTTTTCACATCGCAAATTCTGCATCTGATTCAAATGATGTCTATTCAACTAATCCAATATCTGCTGTAGTAGAACTTGAACTAAAAGATACACTTTACGTGAATGCTGGTCATTTTATTCGAGCAACGTATTCCTGTCTGTCAATAATGAAAGTAATATAACAATGTTGTGTTGAACATATAGTATGTCTGCTATGTTGTTACAAGTACTTTGTTTACACCTGTTATTTGGTCTGATTAGTTCTGAAATCTTTACCATAAATACATCATATATTAAGTGGTATTTTCGTTTGTTTCATTTAGCAGTATCTTCTTGATAAACTTTTATCCTGTCGGTACATTTAGAAAATTTATGAACATCTCAGATAGGTTTACTATATTAATTTGTATTTTGCCATCTGAATGTATTTAACACCTGTGAATTATTATCAATAAAGATTATGCAATTCAAGATATATTCATAAAAAAAAACCTGTAATCTGTAACTGAAATGTTACTATACTTTTGCTGGATTGTTTTATCGATTTATTTTTGAATTTCATATGAAATGTATGTTTAAAAATTTAACTTCAAGTTTATTACAACCCTTAATCGCAACACGAACGAACATGTCAGTAATGTTGTTCATGCTTATTTGTATGAAATAAACGAAATATTCAATAGTCTGTCTAGGAAAATAGAAAAATTGCAGATGTTAAAAAAAAATTAAAAAAAACACAAGCTTACTGGTTATTTACACAGTTGAAGCTGACAACAATCAATTTCTAAAAAAAATATCAATAGCCTTAATGATTAAATTTTCCAAGAACAAACACTTTGTTAATGAAAACAGCTGATACGTCTTGTGTGATTTAAAAACAAAACAAAAAGGCAAGGACAAATAAACTAAAAGGCGTAAAAAGAACAGAAATCGTCAATTTTTTAGGGTATATCAACATTAGTTTCAGCATCATAACATGAGTTTATGAACCAGAAATTAACAAACCAAATGTATCACGCTTGTGATTGAAAATATGAACACCAAGTCTATAAATATGAAAGAACATAAAAACAACAGAGGCCGCAATACAAAACATTACTTGCGGTTTGTAGCAACCTGAGCACAACTACCAACTTTCTTGAAATCAAAGTGATTTATAAGCTACTTCTATCATTTAATTCATATGCGCAATTTTATCTCGGGAACTGATAATTCGGTTAGTTACGGGTCAATAGTTTGATACAACAACAAGAAAATAAAAAAAAAGTTGTGAACAAAACACATATAACTTTCATCTCGAGACAATGTATTCAAAGTATAAAAAAAGAGTAAACACTTAAATGAAATAGTCATGACTTTTTAGTGTCAACTCTTCCTGATGTGGTGGAAACATAACATGTAGCTTCGGCACAATTGTATGATTATATGCACTGGAAATTCAAAGACAAATTGAATTAAGAAATTAAATACAACAGATAAAAGTTGGTTTGATAAAACAATGTCACGCTTGTCGACTGTGTTACTTATTTTAACTATTTTTAGAAAGTCCTTTTTTAAATACGATCTTTCATTAATTAGGTCCTATCTTTGGTGAGTTGATATGATAGCTATATATATAGTTAGACTTTGATTTGCAATCTTTATAGTTCGTTGTTGATAGCATTTTGACAAATGTCGAGATCTATAAAAAAAACATTAAAGACCTGTTATTTTTTTATAATGAACCTATGACTAGTATTACAAATATTTTGTTGAAATAAATTATACCTGACATTTTCATATACTCTCTCCGAAAAAGATATAAAAAGGAATCCTAGCCTATATATATCAACACAGAATTGCTCAACTGACAATACAATACATAAAATTGAGAATGGAAATGGGGAATGTGTCAAAGAGACAACAACCCGACCATAGAAAAAAACAACAGCAGAAGGTCACCAACAGGTCTTCAATGTAGCGAGAAATTCCCGCACCCGGAGGTGTCCCTCAGCTGGCCCCTAAACAAATATATACTAGTTCAGTGATAATGAACGCCATACTAATTTCCAAATTGTACACAAGAAACAAATACGCATTTATTTTACAGTACTTTTCGTCTCATTTAAGGAATTTAAAGGATAGTTTACAGCAACTTTGAACTCAAATGCTATTAAGGAGGGACATACATCAAAAATCATATATAAAAAATGATTTGGCGATTCACAAAAACTCCACGAAATTGTAATACTCAACAACATAAATAAGAAAATATATAAAGGGAGTAATTCAAAAGCATAGGAAACCAAGGATTGTTTAAAAGGCACCTTAAAAACTTTGAATAAAACCTTGGAATTCAATATATATGAATATAAATAAATGCTATTTCGATTCTCTATGACTGTTGACAGTGGTCATACTGTCCTCTCCTTACTCAAATGGTCGTCTCTTTGGTTATAAGCGTGGTATTCTTAGAGGGTTTTATTCCACGAGAGAAGCTGTTCAGCTTTAATGTGCTCGCTTTTTAATTCGTTGTTGATAACATTTTGGCGTAGGAAAAGGTTGGCGTCAGACAAAATATGGCCTTGAAATGCAACCTTGTCATAAAATATCAAATTGACCATAATTTGTTTCTTAAATGGATCTCTGTTTCATAAGTGTTCATACTAGGTTAGACAAATCTCTTTATTAGAGTTTTGAATATATTGTAAAACAACGACCATTTTGTGCTTGCGAAAACCCTTAAATTTTCGGTAGCCAAAATTTGCCAATGGTGATATTGAATCATTAGACACAAACACATTCTGAATCAGGAGTGTCTATGTAAACTACGTTAAAAACTGTAAAGAATTGTACTAATGCAACATCGTTTATAACGTTCATTTTGATTGGATAACGTCACTTATTTTCATGGCATCAATTCACAGTTGATGCAATGAAAATGTACGCAAGCGTAGACGACGTATTACAGATTTTTAATATATCGTTTTAAACTTATTTTCAATCAGTTTAATTAAAATGGAGATAACAATATTGTATTTTAAGCCACGACTGCATCAATTCGTGATTTAATGGTCGCAAATACACGTTTACTGGCTCTGCTAACATGTCGCTAGTAAACTCAATTTGCGACCATCAAATCACCAAATGATGACGTCGGAGCTTAAAATACAACACAGGTATCTCCTAATTAATAATTTGACCTTAATTGACACAACACGACAAATAATGTGTACTTGAGGAGTACATGTAATTTCTTTGTCATTTATAATTTGATGCCCCAAAAAGAAGTTCTTGTTTATTAATAGGAATATCCAAACTATTGTTATGTGAATTTTGTAGGTTATTTTTTTGGCCGGCTAATTATAAGTAATACCTCAAATTATTAGGGCCAACTTTAACCACTTGTGAACTGTTCGATGTTTAATTCGTGGCTGATGTTGTCAAATTGTCATCTTAGTTTTCTCAACGCTTTGTTTTAGTCGATATTGTGTTGTTTTGATGAAGTATGTGTATATATCTGTCTGTGTGATTTTCTACAGGGATAATTTTAGTTTCGCTTTATTTCCTGGTTTAAAGGTTTGTTTATAGATATGTAATAAAAAAAAATATAAGGGTCTTTACATCATACTTCCACAAAAAATAAATAGACGGGAATAAATGATCTTTTGTTTATCAAAGAAAAATAATCCACATCAAATTGATCAAATGACATTACATAACACATTAAAACAAATTATGGTTTTTAACTTCGGAACGGCACGCGAACTCGTGACGGGGTTAAACTAATTATTGTAATCTTCTCGGTTATATATTCAAATGAATTATTAAAGCAAAACCTATTGCATAAAGTACAGTAAAAAGATACACTACAAGCAATTGATTAACTCTATAATAACGTCATAATAATTACATAAACGCCAGTCAACTTTACAAAAAATAAAGTTACTGGGGCACAGAATATTAATAATATAAAAAAGAGGTGTAAACCTGATGTTGTAAACTCTCGTCTAATCTCGGTGGTTCTACTACAAGTTTCTTTTTGGGACTTTCTGTGCACACATGGTTCGTTGTCCATTATCAAATAGCAGATCATTTGAGTTGTATTTTGTAAACATGTTTTCCGCTGTGAAATCAATCGTATATTTCATTCACATTGAATACAATATTAGAAAACTAGATATCTAAGGTGGGGAATAGCTTCAAATACGTGAAAAATTATATATTATATTATCATATGAAAGAGAAAAAATTACGAAATTGAAGGTTATCCATTGTACATTTGTACTGTCAAATACAAACGATTAAGCATTTGCTACCATATAATATGTTATGTGCTACACATCATACAATTTTGAAGGCTCAAATAAAATACGTTAGCTTACATGTCGTACAACGTATGCTCTTTAAAAGTATTTGGTTTATGAAATATAATGAGATATTTGAAAAAAGAATTTTATGAAACTATCAACAAGCAATATTGATTGCAATGAATCTTGGAATTAAGCTGAAAAAACATAAATTGTTGTAAAATTGAGAATGGAAATGGGGAATGTCTTCAATGTCGCGAGAAACTGCCGCACCCGGAGGCGTCCTTCTGCTGGCCGGTGTTAGTATGTTGAAATGTATGGAGTCATACTATTGGTTGAAGTTATGTTTCTTTTTTATATTTTAACATAATTCTGTAAAACTCACTTTTTGAATGAGCTCTGATATCTGGGTTCAATTGTAAATTCACCATTATGACATGGTTCGGCAGTATTTGCTCTAAGCTCCTGCATTTTCAGGCTCTGTACTCTATCTGTAGGACTTCAGGCTCCAGGGATACGATTTCATACTCCATTGATATAGTTCAGAGCTCCACTGAAATATTTCCCAGCTCTGAAAAAAGGAAATTAGGGTTCATGATACGCGGAGTATTATGTATTGCGTGATATTATAGTAAAATTTACTGTACCTCTCACCCATTGTCCTCGCTTGCAACCAATATGGTCTCTTTGAGTTTGCAGTTTCCATAACATAGTGTTTATGCTATTGCAAAATAAATTAATGTCTTCACAAATGAAACTGATATGTTCTGTAACATGTAAAAATTTAAATTTTGGGGTTCTTGTTTTGATTTATAGAATAGAAAATATTTGGAAGAAATAAAAAGAAGACAAAAAGTGTGCAATATATAATAAAATTAGAAATAGTAAAAAACAACATTTATAGAATACAGAAAAGACAATCCCAATCCAGACTATCCCTGTCTACAGTAAACACTGGTGTATAACAGAAATCAAAAAGAACTCGTTGATAAGCGAAAACGAAGGATTAAAATTTATATTTTCAAAACAAAATCAAATCAACAATCAACAACATAGCGGTAAAAACAAAACAATACATGTAAGAGGGAAACAGTGGTTGAGTATATATTGAACTTTTCAATCTGTAAAATAATACAAAACGTTATTTTTAATGTTACAAATGATAAATACAATACATTATTTCAGCATATGAAGCTATGAACATATATCCCACCACTGTATCAAGTGTGTTATGATATTTGAGGCACTCGAGACAGTTAACACTTAAATTTTGAAGCGCAAGGCTTGCCGGGCTTTTTAGATAATTTTAAAAACGTAACTTTTGAGCGTGAAAAATATCGTTATACTGGATATTTAGTGCTGGACTTTAAGATTGATTTTTAGACGAAAAAAAATATCTTTCCTTTTCAACGATTGGCTGAAAATTGTACTCTTTATATATGACGTCATCAGACATGATCGTTTCTTCAAGACGACACAATAACAAATTCAAAAGAAAGCAAAAAAATTTGACGTCATAATTGAATTTCGACCTTTCATTGGCCGAGATCAACGCTTAGTCTTAAGACAAGACATAGACATTTTATCACACCGATCAAGAATTGTGAAAACATATGAAAATTAAAGACGTACCATTTCTATCTAACCATACATATTTCAGTGTACCTTACAGTGATAGAACTTCTATTGGTATGTGCAGAAACTGTTTTGAACAATTTCAACATTTTCTGATAATGAGATTTGCAATACTAAACTCCATATTATTGTTAGAACAATATAAAAGTGTCAACTTGAAGGTCTGCTTACTTCTTTGCATATTCACTTGTATTATTCCATGGCGGATTACAACTGATAACAAATCAGAGTCGAAGCACAAAATTCCAATTAAAAACTCTGGACCCTATGTCATTCAATTGGTCAAGGGATTATGCAATATTTGTTGAACAAGGACCAATATGGATTAAGCCATGATGAAACTATATAAATAGCACATATTTAGTCCACAACATTTGACCCAAAATAGTAACTGATACTCTAAACCGAAACATGACCAACATGTTATCAATACAAAAAGTGCATTTGATTGTGGATATGGCCCGCGAACTGATTTGTGTAGAAAGCTGTGCTATCCTCTTTTTGTTCCTATGTTTCATGTAATCCTTATCAGAAATGCAAAAACAAGATTTGAGCAAAAATTTAAATGATTATATCTGATTTTGTTTAATACTATAGACTGAAGACTGCTTTTTAGATATTTTATGTCGATACTAAAGAGACGTATAAACTGATCTTGCAGTGTCTTTTATCAATCTATATTTTTCAGTATCCTGAAAAGAGGTTTGAAATCGGGATATAAATACCAATGTTAGTTGATGTTAGTGGTAAATCATTTGTAGTCTGTTCGATTTAGTTTTTTTACGAAAGGATATTGTCATATTTAATTGCTGACTCTACACGTATGTTGAAAATGGTGTGGCATTGATCTGTTAAACTCTATAGTACTTTTGAGTTACGAATTTGAACCATGTGTACAACTGTTATTGAAGGATATATAAATAAAGGCCATTTGAATCGGCAAAATAGACCACTTTCGAGTTCATCCATCACCGGCAAAAACTCGTGAATTATACACGCCTTTATGACGTCATTTACCAGATAGAGGGGCTCGCCTGTATCCCTGCACTATTTACGTTCATCAAGCGTCTTAGTGATCGTCTTTGTGCAGGATAAACTAGAAATAATGGTTGCTCTGTAGGTACTTACTGACATTTCCCTAATGACAGCAGTGTTGATTGTCAATTTTGAGAATTCAATTTGCCGAATAATTCGTACAATATAGAATTATAGTTTTCCAACCACTCGCTCAACATTGGAAGGAAGTGACGACGCCCCCAAACGCACAAATGACGATGATAAAGGCGCGTATAATTGACGAGTTTTTTCCGGTGACGGATGAACTCGAAAGTGGTCTATTGATACTATTACATTTTTTAACTTAACAGAAAAGAAATAATAGTTGTTCAGTTCCTTGTTTTTCTTTTGTGCAATTAATAACAAGTTGATTGGTCAAAAGGAACTTAAAAAACATTCTTGTAAAGCTATACCTTTTTATATGATTCATGGTAAGGTTTTTTTTCATATTATTTAATTGTTTTAAAGCAAATGATAACAGCCAAGAAATGGTTACAACATAGTATAATGGGTTTTAAGTCGTTTACCGGAAGTTCAAATATAACTTATATTAAACAGACTGAATGTTACTTAAACGTTTGTTATGAGAATGTCAGCTTATATTTGTCTATTTCTAAATATCAATTGAAACAGGGTAATACGAATAAGAAAAATGCATCGAACACGTCATTCTGTAAACCAAGTAGATACTGGCAGTTTTTGAATATCTATTGTTAATGTTGCATGAATGAGAAAAACAACAGTGCGTTTTTTAAAGAGCAAACACGTAATTATTTATTCGATTCCTTTCTCTTTGAATTTCTGCATAATTTGTTAAAATATTTTTTTGCACTTTAAAACGTAATATATCATCGTCAGAAGATCTAGAATCTCTCTTCAAAAGAAGCAAACATGAATTATCGCTCGATTGACGTCACTGCTTGTAACTACGTTTTTTCATACTGTTATCATTGGCCGCTATTTTATTTCAAAAACTATGCCAAATTAATAAGGATTCTTTAATATTCTGAACAGAACAAAATTCTACTAAGCGTTAACAATGAAAAAATATGGAAAACACTACGTATACGGACTTGTATCAAATTCAAGTTAGTTACATGTGTAATTACTAAAGATAGTTGGACGATAAATTAATTACACAGAGTAAAAACATGAAACACAACACTTTATTGCTCATTTTTTCCCGTCTATTTTGTATTTGTATAAAGCAGCGTATGAATTATTTTTTCAGTGTTAGTTTTGATCATAAAATAGACATGACATATATTTTATAGCTGGACTTTTTGTCTTTTTTTAAAGAAAAAATATATATGAAACATGTCAAATTAACATTTCGTATCATTCATGATCCGTTTTTGTCACCTAAAAAAATAGAAAAATAAATTACTTCATTTCTGAGAATATATCTGTATAGTTCGTTCTTATGTTGTACTGTTATACCACTGTCCCAGGTTATGGGGGGATTGGGATCCCGCTAAAATGTTTAACCCCGTCACATTATTTATGTATGTGCCTGTCCCAAGTCAGGAGCCTGTTATTCAGTGGTTGTCGTTTTTTTAATGTGTTACATATTTATTTTTCGTTAATTTTTTTCCTATAAATAAGTCCGTTAGTTTTCTCGTTTGAATTGTTTTACATTGTCCATTCGGGGCCTTTTATAGCTGACTATGCGGTATGGGCTTTGCTCATTGTTTGAAGGCCGTACAGTGACCTATAATTGTTAATTTCGATGTCATTTTGGTATCTTGTGGAGAGTTGTCTCATTCGTAATCATACATTTTGTACCAGATCTTCTTTTTTATACTTTTTTTTATAGTCATCAAAGGTACCAGGATTATAATTTAGTACGCCAGACGCGCGTTTCGTCTACATAAGACTCATCAGTGACGCTCATATCAAAATATTTATAAAGCCAAACAAGTACAAAGTTGAAGAGCATTGAGGATCCATGCCTGTTCAATTATATCTATAATCATAATCCCAGGTATTTTATTTTATCCTATGGGATGTAATTTGTTCTATATAATTTTATTTATAGTCTTGGCTCTAAAGCTTGTTCTTAATAAATCCCATGTAATTACACACGTTTTGTATATTTAAATGACACTCAATTTGCTAACGAGTGTTTTGCAAGTCTTAATTGTAAGTGTTTCTTTTCTCAGGCATTCGTTAAGTAAAGACATTTAAGTTATAAGATGAAAATGAGTCATAAAGTTATAAAGATGTAATTAAAATTTATAAATCGATCTGACGGAATCAGCAGGCGTCAAATTTTATTTTGTGAACTACATGTTCTAGTTGCAATTAAAATAAAATAAACGCTCAAATAAGAAATAGCGAAAATGTTGCCCTTCCGTGTACTTTCAATATGCCCATCGATCGAAGTGTCTGGATCTAGTTCAGTTGGTTCCGATTCCAAATCCTTATTGACCTGTTCCAAATTTCACTTTGAAGAAAAGGTTTAAGAAAAACTTGTGCGTTTGGAATATAAAATGGAGATAGAACGGAAGATGAAAAGATTGGAAGATACATTTTCTTCTAAATTGGATAAAATGGATGAAGCTATTAAGCAAACAGAGATTTGCAAAGATCGTTGAAAATTTTCAGATTCGATCAAAAAGTGAAACCGAACTATATCTGTATATAGAAAACAGATTGAATTTATGTTGGCATCGTTATCCTCAAATATGAAGAGAAATACAAGGAGTTGGGAAGAAACAATTTCGTCTAAATTGAATGAAATTGATACTGCTATAAAAAAAATCAGAGATATTTTTAAAGGAATTATCACGCCTTAATGATTCGTTCTTTGAAACAGTGGAAAATTTTAATATCATATCTGACAATGAAACTGACATTTATGGAGAAGAGATGCACATCATGATAGAATCTGTTTCTTCAAAAATAAAGGAACTCAATGTTGCTGAAAATAAAAGGGAAAGAGCTCTGGAATTAATGACGAACACTCTACATCAAGAACAAAAACGATTTAACCAATCAATTGATCTTATCTTGAAAAATACTAAACTCGCCTCTAATAAAACAATTCATGAACTTATTTCTAAGCAACAAAAAGGTAGGAGTCACTTACAAATGTTCGTACTTTTACTGTTCATATGAAGATCGAACTTGATTTTGTAGTAATAATGCATAACTACGATATACCTTTGATATTTGTTGTGGTTTTTTTTTTCTTGTTTTTTTTCAATCAAGCATTTATTTCTAATGATCAATACACCACGATAAATCATTGTCAATTATCCTCCAAAATATCCAGCTAATACATCTATACTCAACGATGAAGCATAAGGATTGATTTATTTTCTCTATTTTCATGTAATTTTTTATTTCGATTTAGAAATACCTATAGTATAAAAATTTCATCGGCAGTCCCTTTAAAAAAAAGTTTAATAGCAGGTTTTTCAATTTTTTCTCGTTCATTAATCAGTTTGTCCATCCGCCTATCTATCAGTTTTTATATAGACATTACCGAAACTTTGTTAGCATGCAACATTATTAACCGAGATTCATTCATTAATATATTGAATTTTAAGTACTGCATTCAAATATTAAAAGAAAGCGATAATAAAAAGAAAAGACATTAGGCTATTTGTCGATCATTCAGTTACCTTTAAATTTAAAACAACCAAAAAACATTAAACTATCAAAGAGCGGTCTTAAATAATATAAGTGTGTGTGTGTGAACAACATATCAACTGTCCTCATTTTTCAAAACAATATCAAGACGTTTTCATCATTAAATTAAAAGAAGGAATATAAAAGATTTAAAACAAAATGTACGTTTAACATAATTGTCCAATTAACGATATAATACATATCTCAATAACAAAACAAATCTACCCAAAGTCAAACAAGATCGATTTAACAGGATCGTTTCAAGGGGTTTTCGCAGTTTATGAAGGAAAGCTAGAATTACAAGGGTTTTTGTTTGTTAGTTCTGCCTTTAATTGTGATTCGGTGCCCTTACGAAAAAACATTATCAAAATATTAGAAAAGCGAATGTATTGAAATCACATATATACTCTCCAAATTAAAAAAGATTAAAGATATTTCGAATACCGATTGCATATTTATAAAAGACACGTACACTCATTATTTTAAATATACATCAGTAAAATGTCAAATTGAGAATGAAAATCTGGAGTATGTCAAAGAGACCATCACCCGACCAAGAACCGAAAACAGCCCAATGCTACAAATTTATCTTTAACACAGCGTGAAAACCCCGCACCCAGAGACGGGCATCATATGGCCCTTAAACACAAGTTCACATAAGTTCAGTGAAATGTACGTCACAATTAACTCCGAAACATAGAAATAAGCTTTAATTTAAAACGTTGAAAACAAGGAAAGGTCAGTCAAAAGTATTGGTGCAAAATGCGGCGGAGTTGAGATCTCAACCCTATTCATAAACAACTAGCCTATGTAGAATAACAAACATACAGAAGTACCCAAATTAAGTCTCAGTTCAAAAGAAATCCGAATCATTTGTAAGAATAGGTAACATGAGAAACTAAGCAAAATAAAAGATAACTTAATAGAAGACTACTGACAGTTACTGACATACCAGCCCTAGACATTAATTAAACTGATTTAAAGGTGTCTTCGTCATATACTAATCAAGCACTATACCTCCTCTTAGGTTTTTATTATCATACTATCATAAAATATACGAGAAAAACATAACCTGTATCATGTCAACATGCTTAATATTGAAGTTAACAATAAATATATTTAGTTATTTTCAGTGACACTCACAGCTTGTGTATCATCAAGTCAAATATTTGTTTTCAGCGTAGTCAAATTTTCTACCGTGAAATTTCAAGTAGGAATAAATAACATTGACACGTTCATATCCAATGGGACATTTGTTTGTGAGATTCCTGGCTTATATACAAACAACTTCACCAAACTTTCCCTTTCGCGTCATAAAGAACGGAATTATCATTGCCAGTTCTACACCTGCTTCAAGCATTCCTTACTCAACGAATCCAATATCTACTGTAGTAGAACTTCAACTTAAAGATACACTGTTCGTGGGTGCTCTCTAGGTCTTAACATTCAGTCAACGTATTCATGTCTGTCAATAATGAAAGTTGGATGATTGTTGTGTTGAGAAAAAAAAATCACGGGGAATAAAAGTGTGTTTCTTAAAACATTCAATTTGGTTTTGGTCTGTTAATTTGTTGCTTGATTTATTTTGATAATGATTTGTTCAAGGGCTAAACAACAGATGTAAACAATTGATTGAATTCAAATGATACGTTTAATATGGTGTACCAAGTGGTTAATTTGCAATATTTGTTATTTTGTCTTAAATGTGTCTGTTATATTTGTTATAAAAAAATATTTGGGAAAATTTGAAAGATAAAAAAAAAATATTTAAAGACCTAAAATCAACAGACAAAACTGTCTACCGTTAACATAACCTCGGGATGTAGTAACTTTGGTTTGAGAAACATTTCAGTACTTTATAAACCAGGAAATAACAAACAAACTGCATCACGCTTGAGAGTAAGAATTTGAAAAACTAAGACCAAAAGATGTAGGAGGGCTTAAAAACAACCAAAGTAAAACCCTTAATACCCAACTTTGATGGCGGGTGTCTTTTGAGGTTGTAGCAAAGAATATCTACATAATTCCATGAACTGAGAGTTTATAAATACATTCTATCGGTAAATGCATACGCGTAATGAAACACTAGAAACTGACTTGTAGGTACTCACGGGGACAATTAATCCAGCTAAAATGTTCCAAATATTTTATAAAAACCAGACCAAATGATATTTTTAACACAAGAGGTATAACATCAATCTCCAGACAATATATTAATTTCAAACAAAAAGATTCATGCAAGAGTCACTACCTTCTGATGTAAATTTTTCCCGAGGAGCTGGTAACCTTATTCTTATTACAAAATGTAATCAAAACTTTGTATTTTTTAAAGAAAATACACGTTGTTCATCTATTTGTTGCTTGGTACAATTTTGATGATAATTTGTCCGTGCAGTTTGTGTCATTTTGCCAGACCTCGTTTACTGTTTTTCCTGTGGTCTAAATCATTCCACATTATAAAATTTCTTGGATTATTGAAATCTTGTTTCAGAATATATAATTATGTGAATTGATTGCCTATGAGACAACTTAGCTGTTTAGGCGACGTGGGTGTAGACAACCTAAGATGACCGTAAAACCTTCAATAATGATCGAAACCATCATGAATATTTCTGAAACACGTGTTAATTGAATAGATCTATTGTTACGAATAACAATGGATTTTGGCCACAGGGCGTGATGAGCAGGGCTTATGGAAACCCCTGATTCTACATCCCGAAAACACAATCCATTGTTATTAATAACAATAGAAATTAATTACTTTTTAAATAACATGAGCAAAAGAAAGTACTGATAATGTACACAATATTTGAGAAACGTTTTGCTTATTTACTATTTAACCCGTCTCTAAAATTAAAATTTTAAAGATGCAAAAGAAAAGACAAATGTGTTATCCTACATTCCCATAAGTGCAAACAATTCAGTGTTACATAGTTTTCTATCCAAATTGGTTAGGTGAAATAAATACACCAATGGGGTTAAAATAAATCTGTAATGCATTGCTTTGATGTTTAAAGGCAAATCCATCTATTGTTAATGCGCTTTAAATTATATCTATATTATTTTTTCAGATACTTAATTCATTTATGACGTAAAGTTTGCTTGCTCATAAAAATAGTTGAAATATTTTATAAAGGCATCGACCTAAGAAATATAACTCAGATATTTTTTTTAAAAACGAAAGGTGAAAAAATATCAACTAAATGAAACATATATAACTTATGCTACTATACAATCATGTAACTTCTATTTTTTACAGATTGTAACAAAATAGCAACATTAACATGATTAATGCATTATAAACACAAATAAGGAACGGTTCAACTTATTGGCAAATGACTCAGTTATTTTTTGTCCAAATTTACATTTTTACTTAGTGATAAAGATGTTCTTTACACTTAGCATAATATTGAGACGTTAAATATTTCTCTCACATGAATAATGAGATCAGTTATTTAAAATTTTACTTTCAATCTTCCTTGTGAGGTCTTTTTAAAAACACAAGTGTTATCTTTGCTTATCAGTATTTTTTTCTTAATTTTTTTCTCATCCCTTCTTCTCCTTATTGTTCAATTTGATATTAGTCATGCTTTTGATTATTTTACGACTAATTCTGTTCTCTTCCTTTTACCTTAATTTAACCAGCCGTAGCTAAAGAAATTTTTGTCATTCTAAGACTTGCATTTTTCGGAATGATACGACGACACTACCATCAAATCGGTATTCAGTAGTCGAAAACGATTGGGTAAGTCTCCAAGCTTTGTGTTTATGGTTTTCCTGTTCTTGCTGAATGGACTATGTCATTCTGAATCGAATTCTCAAACTATGATCATAACTTGTAGGTTTGTAGTAGCTGTGTATGGAGCTGAAAATGCAATGGCGTCTTACATGGGACATGCGTAATGAGGCTTGAATGGCACACCAATTATATTTACTGGATAGATTGGCCACAATGTTAAAACATATCGAAAAACTGGAGATTTGAGGTTTTTGCTGAGTACGTCTGTTATAATGTTATTTTGGACAAGTTATTCCTTCATCTAACGTCATCGTTGTGTATTGGTAAGCTCTTCTTTCAACACCATCTTGGTACAAGTCATGCGCTTGCAGAAATATTTCCGGAAAATGTGTCCATATACGTGTGGACGTATTCGTGATAGGTATCCCATGTCCAACTGTTTAGATCAACATGTGATGGATTAAAGTCCACTTATTAACCAGTTGTACCTAACAAATATATAGTATAAGCATATAATAATGATGACAGAGTTAAATGAATAATACAAAATGATAAACAAATATCCATCATGTATATGATTCATTCACAGGGGTAGTTTAGGGAAGTATTTGATCAAAATTGTTTTCAACAATGAATAGTTATCAAAGCAGAAATATGCAAATAGAATTACAATAAGAATAAAAGAATAAATAAAAAAATCCAAGATATTTATAAAAGTTTAAATAACTTTCTGAACAAGTGAGTACTTTATTTGGCCTTTTTAACTTTTTTGGATTCGAGCGTCACTGATGAGTCTTTTGTAGACGAAACCCGCGTCTGGCGTATATACAAAAGTTAGTCCTGGTATCTATGATGAGTTTATTAAATATTGTTCCTATCTATTTGTCTATTTATGTAATGTAATCCAAATTTGACTTTGTTCGCATGTTTACAAGTTTTGATACTGCCAAACTTAGTATATACAAATAATACGCTGTGGTATGATTTCAAATGAGACAAATGTACACCTAAGGCTAAATGACGTAGAATGCTACCAAACATAGGTCTAAGTATAGTTTCGGCACTTGGGTTTTGACATGAATATCAATTATAATTATGGTCATTTTTTAAATACTGGTATAAAAAGTATGAATTTTTCGAAATACTTAGGATTTTCTTATTCCAGGCATAGATTACTGTAGACATATTTGGCATATTTTTTTGGAATTTTCTATGGAACGCCACTGCTGTCTTATGTGGAACTCTGGTATTACTTTATGTTGTTTTATTATTACTTAATGATATTTTGTCTTTACTTAATATGGTTTTGACGTTACGTAATGATGTTTTGATATAACGTAATATCACTACAAACTCCTCAGAGTCTGAATTGACCAGTTTTTGTGCTCGACCAGTAAAATCGAGCACACATTTTACTCGACTAGTCTCGACATTGTCTCGACTGTACTTAATTGTACTTAAGTGTACTCGACTAGGTCTCGACTTTACTTAATTAGTCTGATTCAGTACTTGATGATCTTTGTGTAGTCTGAAATGGTCTTGACCAAGGCTCGACCTGTCTCGACCTGTCTTGACTAGTCTCGACCTGTCTCGACTAGTCTTGACCTTCAAATTTAGTTTTTACTGGTGTAAATCAGCCCATTTAACTAAATTAAATATTGATCTTACACAATTCAAGCTTATTAGGTAGTTTGATTTATTGCTGTGAAATGAAAGAATTTAATTTTACAATATGTAAAAATAAAAATTATTATATAAAAATTCAGATAGGCATCTGTAATTTTTTTTATAACTTATTCAAATCAACTTGGATTTTCATCAAACTTAACTATGCAGATATCTTAGATATATATCAAGCTTACTGAATCCCATTTCATTTAGTTTTTTGTTGTATTGCTGTAAAATTTAAGAATTAAAGTAATTTTGGTAAAAAAAAAAGCTAGGATTTGCAATTCGGACAAAATAGAGATAGTACACTTTAATTGTTTTAATAACTTTTTCAAATCAACTTGGATTTTCATCAAACTATGCAGCTATCTTACATATATATCAAACTTACTGAATCCCATTTCATTTAGTTTTTTGTTGTACTGCTGTAAAAATTAAGAATTTAAGTAATGTTGGTAAAAAAAGCTAGGATTTGCAATTCGGACAAAATAGAGATAGTACACTTTAATTTTTTTAATAACTTTTTCAAATCAACTTGGATTTTCATCAAACTATGCAGCTATCTTACATATATATCAAGCTTACTGAATCCCATTTCATTTAGTTTTTTGTTGTATTGCTGTAAAATTTAAGAATTTAAGTAATCTTGGTAAAAAAAAGCTAGATTTGCAATTCGGACAAAATAGAGATAGTACACTTTAATTTGTTTAATAACTTTTTCAAATCAACTTGGATTTTCATCAAACTATGCAGCTATCTTACATATATATCAAGCTTACTGAATCCCATTTCATTTAGTTTTTTGTTGTATTGCTGTAAAATTTAAGAATTGAAGTAATCTTGGTAAAAAAAGCTAGGTTTCTTTTTGACTTAAACTTTGAGTTAGTTTTCGAATTGAAGCCATGCCTAGAATTAAAGTTCTAGTTAGCATTGAGTTTCGAGTTGGACATCGAGTTTGAGTCACATTTAAAGGCAAATATCTAGTTACAACTTTGAATTTGAGTCACTTCTTGAGGTAGAGTTTGAGTAAGAATCGAATTTAAGTCTCATTTAGATTCATTAAGATTTCGAGTTAAAATTTGAACTATTTTATCTGTCTTTTTGAGTTCGTAGTCAAATTTTCTATCGTGGAACAAGGGCTTTTGCTCGGACTTTCGAAAAGAGGGCTCCGGGGTATGTGTACTAAATAAACAATGTTACAGTATACAAAACGCAACATAGGAGTTAAAATAAAGTTAGATGTGATGTGATCGCCAATTCCACAACTATCCACCAGAGTTTAAATGCAGTGGATGTAAGAAATCATATATAGGCAACCGTACAGCCTTCAACACTCCGTATTGTTAGCTACAAAAAACCACAATGCACTATGTAAAAAAATCAAACGAAAAAAATAACGGTCTAATTTACAAAAAACAAAAATGACACATATGTATATACAAAGACAATAATTGAGCTTCATGCTCCTGACTTGGGCAGGTACATAAAGAAAGTGCACGTGGCGGAGTTTAACATGTATGTGAGCGATAAATTCTTACCTAACATCGAACTGTAACAGTAGTGTAACAGCACAACACGAGAAAAAATGTAAACTAGACAAAGTGATGCCCTCGCACTCCACTCATTTAACCGCTTATACCCCAAAAAGGACAAAGTTCAATTTTTCTCCCAAAAGAGAAAAAAGAATAAAAAGAAAACCGCTGACGACATGCACACCTTCAATACATGTACAAACAGCCAGCAGAGTGATAAATTCCTCGTTTTCAAACAGTAGGAGAAGTTTTCTGGAAACGCCCAAGTTCAAGTTCCTCCAAAAAGAGCAAATATTAATAAAAATGAAACCCTGACCAAATGCAGAACACCTCTAATATTTATAAAAACAGACAGTAAAGAGAAAACTTCCTAAGATTCAAACTGTTGGGGAAGTTATGCGGAATAACTATATACCCATAATGGGACGGACAGACGGACGGACAGAGATTTAACACTATGCCCCAACTTTCAGCTGCGGTAAAGTTTCAGTGGCTTAAAAATCAGTCTCAATTGGCTGTCTCACTAGATCGGTATGACTGGGTAACTCCATCGGGGGGAACCTCAGGTTCCCCAGAAAGGTAAGGATATTTTGCTCAACGTGTGGCACCCGTCGTGTTATTAGCGAAATTACAAACCGAATGATTTGGTTTCATATTTGGTGGTTCACATTCGAGTATAAGATGTCGGTATTATGGTTACGACAACTGGAACATGTTAGTCGTCACATGTGAAACAGATATTCCAAAAAGTTTATTTTTCAATTAGTGCGAGGTAGATTAGAGAATTCAATTGATTAAAAATAAAAGATTGATATTCTTATATATATACATGATATATGTTCAAATGATCATTCACGCTAAAATAAATTCGGAGAATTCTTATTTTATAGTATTGATGCTTTATCACTTAGTCCGAGCCCCCCTCCCCGATTTTCCTGTAACTTACGTGTAAGTTGATTTGAAGTGTCTCATTTATTAACATTGAAGTATTAGTCTTTTGATTTGTGTCGACCCTGCGAGATCAATGTAGCGGCAGTGAGACACAACAACGTCGTCGATAGTGGCGTCATTTCGGGACATTTTGTAGCTTACTATGGGGTATGAGTTTTGCTCGTAAATTCGCGAATAACACGACGGGTGCCACACGTTAAGTAAAATCTCCTTACCTTTTGGGGGAACCTGAGATCCACCCGATGGAGTTAAATTATCCTGCCATACCGATCTAGTGAGACAGCCAATTGAAACTGTTTTTTAAGCCACTGCAACTTTACCGCAACTGAAAGTTGGTAGAATAGTGTTTAATCTCTGTCCGTCTGTCCGTCCAATTATGGGTATATTGTTATTCCGCATAACTCCTCCAACAGTTTGAATCCTAAGAAGTTTTCTCTTTACTGTCTGTTTTTATAATTTTATAAATATTAAAGGTGGGCTGCATGTGGTCAGAGTTTCATTTTTATAAATATTTGCTCTTTTGGTAGAAACTTGAACTTTGTCATAATAGGGAAATTTACTTGCATAAGTAGGGCGTTTCAAGATAACTTCTCCTACTATTTGAAAGCGAGGACTTTATCACTCTGTTGGCTGTTTGTACATGTATGTAAGGTGTGCGTGTCGTCAGGGGTTTTCTTTTTATTCTTTTTCCTCTTTTGGGAGAAAAATTGAAGTTTGTCCTTTTAGGAGTATAAGCGGTTAAATGAGTGGAGTGCGGGGGCATCACTTTGTCTAGTTTACATTTGTTCTCGTGTTGTGCTGTTACACTACTGTTACAGTTCGATGTTAGGTAAGAATTTATCGCTCAAATACATGTTAAACTCCGCCACGTGCACTTTCTTTATGTACCTGCCCAAGTCAGGAGCATGAAGCTCAATTATTGTCTTTGTATATACATATGTGTCATATTTGTTTTTTGTAAATTAGACCGTTATTTTTTTCGTTTGATTTTTTTTCACATAGAGCATTGTGGTCTTTTGTAGCTGACTATACGGAGTGTTGAAGTCTGTACGGATGCCTATATATGATTTCTTACATGCACTGCATTTAAACTCTGGTGGATAGTTGTCGAATTGGCAATCACACCACATCTAACTTTATTTCAAATCCTATGTTGCGTTTTGTATATTGTAACATTGTTTATTTAGTACGCATACCCCGGAGCCCTCTTTTCGAAAGACCGAGCAAAAGCCCTTCTTCCACGATAAAAAATTAACTACGAACTCAAAAAGACAGATAAATAAAGGCAGCAGTAGTATACCTCTGTTCAAACTCATAAATCCATGGACAAAAAACAAAATCGGGGTAACAAACTAAAACTGAGGGAAACGCATTAAATATAAGAGGAGAACAACGACACGACACTACAATGTAACACACACAGACACAGACCAAGCAACAGACAAAATCCCACGAGAATAACAAATATAACATCAAAACCAAATACATGAATTTGGGATAGACAAGTACCGTGACACAAAATAGCTTAAATTTCAACTCGAAATCTTAATTAATCTAAATGAGACTTAAAGTTTTTTACTCAAACTCTACCTGAAGAAGTGACTCAAATTCAAAGTTATAACTAGAACTCTGCCTTTAAATGTGACTCAAACTCGAAGTCCAGCTCGAAACTCAATGCTAACTAGAACTTTAATTCTAAGCATGACTTGCATTCGAAAACTAACTCAAAGTTTAACACAAACAGAAACCCGAAATTTAATTTAAACACTAATTCGATGGATGGCCACACTCATTCAAGGCACATACAATATGGAAACATGGAAATATATCTAAAAATAGAACAGGTTTTTCCGAATTGGTCACGTGGTTTTACCTCATCAAGTAATTGGATAACCACATCAAAGAATGACCACATCAAAGAATGACAATACCACATCAAATAATGAAACAAATACATCAAGTAGTGTAAACTCGTCAAATTTTGAAACATTATTACGTAATGTTAGAATCATATAATGAACATACACAAATCATCATTACGAAATAACAAAACCACATCGTGTAATGAAACAACTACATTACGTTAAGTCACATACACATCAAGTCATATTAAAACCACATTGACTAATGCCACAACCATATTAGATAATGGTGAAACCACATCGAGTAATGACAAAACCATATTGAGTTATGACAAAACTATATCAAGTCAATACGAAACCATATCGTGTAATATCGAAATATCATTAAGTAATGACTATTCCATATTAAGTTATATTAAAACATCATTGCGTAACGTCAAAACCATATTAAGTAAAGAGAAAATATCATTAAGTAATAATAAAACAACATAAAGTAATATCAGAGTTCCACATAAGACAGCTGTGGCGTTCCATAATTTTCGGTCGTCAATGCTCTTCAAATTTGCTCTTGCTTGGCTTTATAATTAAACGTCACTGATGAGTCTTATGATGATCTCAAATGTGTCAAATAAAAATTTTAAAAATCAAACGCGCACGAAGCAAAACAATAACAAAAACCAAAATAAATTAAAAACTAAATGTTCAGAGAACAAGTGAAGGTCTTTCCACAAGTAAGGATCTTTTTTAATATGAAAATATTAAAATTTGATTTTGAATGTCAATTCCAGCGCCAAATTGTTTCTTTACAAAAAAATATAAAAAGGGAGATTTTTTTTAACTTCCGGTTTGAAAATTGTCACCTCCAGTATTGTTTGATAGTTTATTCGTCACTGATTCCAAATATATATAGTTTTATAGACTTTTACATTAATTTAGTGAAAAAAAAGATACTCCCGGTTTAGAAAAGGTCACTAATGGTTTTTTTTTTGTTCAGGGTCAAATGGTTTTCCGGGCGATGTAATTAACATTATGTTACAGTTTACTTTTAATACTTCTAAACTATTCATATGGTATGACCGTTCATTAAAAAGATGCTATCATATAGGTAATGTTATTATTATATTATAATAAAAAGATTAGCTAAAGAAAAATTAGAAGTTTCACATATTTAATTTTACTTAATTGTCAAAACTAGGATAAACACATTACGTGTCTGGCGTATATATAAAATTTAGTCCTGGTATCTTTGATGAGTTTGTTTATACCGATGGCCATAACCGATGGCCATAACCGATGGTCATTACCGATTTGTTATTACGAGTGAATGGCAATATTTAAATTTCTAAAATTTCTTAATGAACTGTTACACAAAATGTCATAAATGGATATGATGTATTGCAGTAATGTTTACGATATTTGAGATCTAGAACTTCTTAAAAACACCGTAGACGTCACAATGGCCAAAGACCTCTGTATCAATGTACGCAGCTGCAAAAAGGTTAGTTTTTCACTTGCAAACAAAAGGTGTAAATGAAAAGGATCGTGCAAAACCAAGACTTGCAAATACAAAAAAGCCATGATACCGTGTGGAAGTAAATGTCACACCAAGGCTTCATGTAAGAATGTAACTAGCAATGAAAACTAACTATGGCATCAATATTTAATTTTTACGTAGTTTTTGAATTATAAAATTAACAAATTGTCATACGTTATATCACAATACGTGTAATTTTATATATAATAGGGGAGAAAACTCCCATTAAATGTCCCCGTACCCTTTCAACACAAATTTACTTGTTTTGACATGTCGCAATTACCAATTCTGTAAATATATTTTGTGATATCTTATAAGATTTCTGAAAGTAAGTGATAACAAGCCAAAATCAAAATTTTGAACATTTGAATATGACCTTGACCTTTTAGCTTGACCTCATTTTCATTTTTTTGGACCAATGACCTCAAATCAAATGACCATAGGCCTCTTTCACTTATGGTTTTCTATTTACAAATACATTTCCCTTATATCAAATACAAAAGATTAAATAACACTCATATGGAATCTTTATACGGCGTCAAATTAAACGAAATATATTGAGGATATAACGAGCAAATTGGAAAAATAAATTTGTCTGTTTCTTATATAGTTTCAAAGTTTTCGAATAACAAGAAAAACAGTGTTCGGGGAGATAATTCTTACATGGAAAAGTATTCTGTTACACAACAGTAGTTACAAAAGCATACAAACTTAACTCATAATATCTAAGCACTCTTGCCATATATCAGTACAGCGAAGGAAAAAAATAAGGCGGAAGAAAAAAAAATGATCAAAAGAAAACCAATAGGTATTTCCACGGAAAAGTGGAAAGAACTTATAACGATAAGAGTTTACAAAACACTAAACCGAAAACTTAAATATAGAGCAACAATACTTTAACTGAACCCCGAGGACGATGTACGGTGCTTGAAAAGGGTAAGCAGATGCTGTTTTACATTTGGCAACCGCCTTGTTCATTTTGGTAAGTAGATATCCGTGTTTGGTTGCATTAAGTGTCTACATAAAGTAAATTTTCCTAATAATAAGGCTTTGATAATTGACCGATATGTGTAGTCCTGCTGTCGGTCTTTCATTTAAAAATCCTGATACCCCTCGGTGTGTTTCTACTACCAAAACAACCTTAAAATAGGAATTATCTTTAACCTAACTATATAATATGATAAAGTTGAAAAGTCCATTATGATTTTTTCACATATGGATATAATTTGTAATAACAGAGTTTAATCAAATATGCAGCAGACGTGTTATCATTTAGGGAAACACATGTACATAAAACAAACTTTATTTGTCCTGATCTGCCTGTTGAATGACAGGAAACAAATATTGTATTTAATTTCTAAATTTCTCTATGTATAGTTTTTGTGTTAATGGCAGATCCAGAATTTCATGTCTTGTCTTAGTCAAACTTCCTTCCTATGATCTGACAGCTCAATAGTCCGATTGGTAAATGGTCGTTTACGGAACTTTTTTAAAAATCTATACGTATATTTTCGTGTGTTTTCAATGTTTTTATCGCCTTGATAGATACACATATTTCCTGTTATCGACTTATAAATAAAGTCCTTTAAATGCTTTCTGGTTTGCCAAGTATACATAACAGTGCGGTATTTTGGATTCTTATTAATTTTGTTCACATTTGCAACACATTGAGCGGAATCTGAATATTTGGAAAATGATCAGTAAAGCAGTTGTACTTGCAGAGAGACAATTTCTATAGACATATATAAACGGGTCGATGTACGAAACTTGGGCAAAAATGCACTTTTCACTTAAAATCGACATTAATTGAAATTATGTCTATAGATCAAAATAAACAAATATACTATTTTTGGAAAAAAATCTTTTTAAACTCTCCTATATTATCAGGTCGCCAGGTTCGTTTTCGTTGTGTAAATATTAAGTGGTGCATGTAAAAAAAAAAACTAAAAAAAACGACAATCTGCATAATAACGCCGTTTTAACGTTATATTTATTCCGTTTTAAAATTTTATTCTTTCTACAAAACAAGCCTTGTTGATCTATACAAAAAAACTGAATGCGGGGACACAATGTAAATTTCATATAATAAAGGCGAAAAATCGTATGCTATCAAAGGTCAGTTTCTATTTTTCGAAGAGTTCTTTTTTTATTTATTCTGTAGTGTTTGAAATAGTGTTTTGTTGAATGTTTATTCTTTTGGAAATAACTGATTTATCAAATTCATTCGAAAAAATCACTACGCACAAGTGAAAAACAGCAAATGAATATCATTGTCTTCCTCAATTTTCAGACGATGTGGTTTTTTTTCTCAAATAGTTTTTTGTTACTGTCCTTTAATATCTCCTTAATTTCTTTAACTCTGAAATAAAAGTAACTGGTCATATATTTGATCATTTTATTTAATTATAGAGAGTAAATACTGAAATAACATTTTTTTTTTAGTTTATCCAGGCGTAGCGGAAAAAATCGTTGTCCTTCCAAAAAGTACACATTTCAGCATGATAAGACGACACAACTGTCATGTTCGAAGTAAGAAGACCAGTGCTTGTTGGATAAGTTTTCCAGCTTTGTGTATATGGTTTTCCTGTAGTGGCAAAATGGACCATTTCTTTCTGAATCGATTTTTCAAAACTTTTATCACCTTTTGTAGGTTTATAGTAGCTGCTGATGGAGCCAAAAAATCCAATGGCGTCCCACATGTGGCATGCGTACTTAGCCTTGTATGGTATACCCATTACATTGACGGGCTGGGATGGCCAAATAGTAAGAACGTATCTATAAACTGGAGATTTGAAGTATTTGCTGAGTATATCTGACATGATATTATTGGGACAGGTAACTCTTAAATCTGACGTCATCGATGTGTATTGGTATTCTTCGCTTTCTACACCATCTGGATACAGGGCTAAAGCTTCTGTAGAAATGTTTCCAGGAAAAGTGTCAAGATACGTGTGGACGTATTTGTGATAGGTATCCCATGTCCAACTGTTTATATCTGAATGTGATGGGTGAAGGTCTGTTTCCTGACTTGTTGTCCCTTCAAAACATAAATGCATGAGACGGTTAAGTAACCTTTTTTTTCTATTCCTTTCGCGATCGGATTGATTAAATTATGTAAGGATAATTAAAGGACTTAAGAAATTAAGTAGAACCCATTTGGTATCCGCTTAACTGTCGAAAGGCGCATTTTGTC
This sequence comes from Mytilus edulis, assembly GCA_019925275.1. Lineage (NCBI taxonomy): Eukaryota > Metazoa > Mollusca > Bivalvia > Mytilida > Mytilidae > Mytilus > Mytilus edulis. Next base: position 48,236,764 of record CM034357.1, on the reverse strand, counting down.
CACTAAAGTTGTTATCGTTAATGTAATGTCACAATCGTAATAATATAATGCTATTGTGCACCTTTTATTTAGTTTTAATATGATAAATGATACTAATGCAATTTATGAACTTTGCCACTGCATTACTTGGGAGTCAACATATTGTGTGTCCAGAAATCCTTTTAAACATTATGATTCATTTAAGATGTCCCACAATCTTAACCATAATCTACTACAAGAGCTGGGAAAGGGGGGATATCATTGTTTGCGAAGCTCATAGTTCCTCTTGTTAATTTTTTCATTTGTCAATTTAATTTCAAATCATTGTTAAACATTGGAGAACTATTAATTCGATATGAGATATCTCTGACCCTACAACAGACCATCAAAGAGTATTTAATCACTTCTTTTTGTGGATGATTATAATTATGATAGGAAAACATTTGGTGAAACAATTTCTGATCGGAATAAAGAAGTAATTATCGACAGCGGCTTTCAATCAAGCCATATTATTCCAGACCATTTGCGAACCTAATAAAGAGATGGTTCTGCGTATGTTTTACCCATACGAAGCACAACCAGCACTTGGCTTCAAACAAAATATTTATATTCATAAATGAAGATGAAAGAAAAAATACAGGTTGAACATAAAAAAATAGATGTAAGCAAATTTCATCTGTATATTGAAAACGCAAACAGTGGATTCATAAGTATTCATTGTATACCAATTTTCGTTGATTTCGTGGGTGCAGGTTAACCACGAATTCAAATGTTCAACGAATTGCAAATTTAACATTGGCTTTGCAAAATTGTAAGTTTTCCCCAATCCACGAAAATTGGTACCCACGAAATAATTTATGAATCCACAGTAAATCGAAAAAGGAGCAAAACCGGGGCGTCTACAGTATAAGCTTCCCCATCTATGCATGCATGATACTTATATCACATGCAATTTGATTCCACAATCAGATAAAATGTCAAAATTGGTTTAAGATCCGAGTCTGATGTCAGAAGATGTAACCAAAGAAAATAAACAAAATGACAATAATACATAAATGCAATTTGATTCCACAATCAGATAAAATGTCAAAATTGGTTTAAGATCCGAGTCTGGTGTCAGAAGATGTAACCAAAGAAAATAAACAAAATGACAATAATACATAAATAACAACAGACTACTAGCAGTTAACTGACATGCCAGCTCCAGACTTCAATTAAACTGACTGAAAGATTATGATTTCATCATATGAACATCAGGCACAATCCTTCCCGTTAGGGGTTTAGTATCATACCATCATCACATATATGAGAAGAACATAACCCGTGTCATGCACAATCGCAAAACTGACAGATCAGACGACTAATTATTGTATCTATATAAGTATACACATCTAAGAGCGCCACAAATGTATCATATTCCTGAACAAAGTTACATTTACGATAATAATTAAATATATGAAGTTACGAACCAACAATTACGGGGACGTCTATCCCTTTTCCCTGCTTCCACATTTCAAACGGTGGTTCGGGTACGACATATCCTGGAATAAATTAGCCTGATTTTATTTGCAACAAAAACAATAAAAGTTCGTTTAATTTTACTCATTATATCACACCATCTTTAATCAGTTTGTTAGGCAGCAACCATTTGATTAGCTGGGGGGTGGGGCTAAGGACCTTTTTTTCGCTTTTTTTCGGCGAAAAACAATCTATTTTTTTGGCGACAAATAGAAAACATTTTCTTTCTTTAAATTATAGTATTATACATATAGTTGCAGCTGAGGGTGAAGCAATTTTATTTTTTTTTTCAAGGTTATTTGCGTAGTAAAAAATTAATATAAAGTTGTCACGGCCATTTCGCTTTCACCTTTGAGCACATTTTTATTAATCCAGAGAAATGATGAAAGTTATGACCTTCAACTTAGTCAAGAACTCTGAAATTAGACAATTACCTACTGAAATCATCGGCAACCATACATAAAGATAATGGGTCCAGAAAGGGTAAAATTGCGAAAACCAGAAGTGAAAAAAACTATTGTGCGCGATAAAAGTTGTCTTTTTTAGTCATCAACAAAAGCCAATGGGAAATATCAGAATGTTGTATTACATTGCTATTCATAATATGCTGCGTTAAACAAGTACGTTCTCGTCATACAAGATACAAATAACAAGCCACGACCAAAAGAAAAAAAAGAATATCTTACACGTGAAATAAACCATGGATTTTCACTCATCGTACGCCATAAAACAATAGATGTCAAGAAGATGTAAAAGGAGTTTTATCAAAACGAAATGATAACGCCTAGACAACAATAAAATTCCTATAATTTAAATTTTGACATTATTTACATTAAAAGTTAATGTAATAAGAAATAATAAAAATTCAATATCTCAAATATTTAATTCGTGACTTAACAACTGATGACTCATGTATGCGCTACGTATTCGTGCATTCGTGGATTGTTCGGTTGGATACTCGTTAGATAAGTTGAAAACGCATGGCATTTTTGTGACTGGACGTCGAGCCAACAACAATGAGTCAAATATTTACTGTATCATTCAGGTAAGATATGACAGTAAAATTTTAACTCACCATCCACAATGCAAATAGCCCCATCAAAGTAGTTACGAACTGGCAAGTCCATCTGATCCGACATAGCCCAATAAGGATAGACGTTCCATGGAACTGCATGAATAATGTCATTTGCTGGTACATTCACCAGACAATTTGTATCTGAACAGCCTGTGTTTTTCAGAAACACTAAATTATCTTTGGATGCTTCTACTAGGGTTTTATTGTAAACAGGTGACGCACTCATCATCCATGCGCGATGAAATAGTCCCTTTGACAATGGCGATGCAAGAAGACCTATAATGCTAGTTCCGCCTGAACTCTGACCAAATACGGTAACCTGAAACAAAAATAAAGAGATAATAAATATGCTTTTTTTTAGTATTTAAGGAATATCAATAAGTGTACAAAGGATACTGATCCTGTACTGTCATACAAGGTAACCTTCGATAAAACGAAAATAAGAAATTTGAGTAATTATTATAAAGTAAATTAAAAAGATATGATAAAGGTAGCCTCTGACCTTTGTTAGACTTGTATGATTTTTAATTTTAGTTTCCTGTGTATAATACGGAGTTTAGTGTGACGCCCATTATCACTGAACTAGTATTCATATTTATATGTAGGGGCCAGCTGAAGGACGCCCACGGGTGCTGGAGTTTCCCGCTGCATTGCAGACCCATTGGTAGCCTTCGCCTGTTGTCTGCTCTATGGTCGGGTTGGTGTCTCTTTGACACATTCCACATTTCCATTCTCAATTTCATTGAAACGTCGCACGATACTGGTGTCATTTTAGTGAAATCGCGGACAAGACACTTTCAAGTCATTGATTAATAAACTTTAAAAGTGATCTTCTAAAGTGTTATATATCATTTTAAAGCTTTTATATTCTACTTTCAGAATATTGCAATTTTGTATATGTAACAGACTTTTTTCATTAAGTGAAAATCAATTAAACCTTCATTTTTTAATATTATTTCCTTGTCAGGCGTTACACTTTAAGTTTTGGGAAATTCGGAATATTGTTAAAACCATATAAAAAATTCCACCAAACGATACAAAAGTCTAGCTGTCTAGAACTAGCATGACATAATTGGTCGATGATGTAATTTCGGTTTTTTCTTTGAAAAGACGGAATTTCGAGAAAAAAGGATCTAGATGATACAAATTATGTGTCCCATGCACCAAAATTGCCGTCATTTTTCTAAATTGTCCCAAAAAAAAGGGACACCAGAGCAATCACCATGTCGTAAGTAAATAAATTATTATACTCGTATTTTGTACAAAGCTCACACTTTCGCCTCATGCAATAATCAGTGATTTTAATAACGAATTCTTTTTATTCGAGTCAAATATCAATGTCCGACAATTTGTCCCGTTCAAACCCAATTGACGTAGGATGACGTTTTTCTGTTTTTGTCATGATATTTATTTAATATAGTGGTTTTCGCTACATAAATAAAAGTATAAGGTAAAAAGTAAAAAAAGTTATCTCTATTTTGATAGTAAATTTTATAAATTTAATCTAAAATACGAGATATCGGATAAAACTATAATGTCCGATACAATGTCCCCACATACGATTTTAACGTTAAACTACAATTATATAATAGTAACAAATTATACAAAATTTACGTCAATTGTCATTATTGCGGTTTTCACAGACGTTTCAGAATACGGGTTATTTTTGTTGCTTGTTTAGAAAACTTCAAATGTTTTAGGTAAAAGCTCAATATTGATTCATGGGAGGGGCAATAATTCCTCTCAGAAGTGCATGCAGTGTTTTCTGGAATTTATAATACAATACAAAATCATAGATAAGAAAACAGCTATTGTTTCCGCTGCATCCTTTGTAAATTGTATATATTTGTGCAGAACTTGATGGCACTGTTATGCTATATATATATCGTATTCTATTCGCCTCGACATTCTGCAGTGTATAAATGAGTGCATTAGCCATGTTAGCAGTGCGTAGTGTACTAAAAAATCGATTGATTTTGTAATTAAAATGTTTTTTAAACAAATAGTTTCAATTCAATTATTTATTTTTTATTTGTTAATATATTATTTGAGAAAACATGAATTTAAAGTTCATAAATTTCGCTCATAAAATCCGTTGATTTTAGAAAGCCATCTTAAAAAACGTGCGTTCTAACGTTTTTATTTTGGATAACGTCTTCCAGTAAGTAGCGTTAGGTTATACCAGTATCTTCCGACGTTTCCTTGTGATTGTATACCTTTTTTCTGTTTCAAAAATAAAAAAAATTGCATGTTTCAGTAAACCAGGCCTTTATTTGGTTAATTGTATACTAACATTGATAATGTGGTTTAATGTTTCATCTGAGGTTTAACAGTCACAACTCAGAAAGATCAGATTGATATTCTCTTTCAGACTTTAGACAAATGCCACAATCCAAAAAAGCAAGTACAGTAAAACCTGTAATAAAGCATGCATTATCTGTCTTGGTTTGATCCTTTGTTATAATAACTATGTAATTCAAACTTCATTTAAAAGATTTTCCCTCTAATAAGATAAATGTTCTTTGCTTTAACGTGAAGTAGAACGAAGCTTATTTACCATACATTCATTAGTTTACCTCTTTATAAAACAAGCTTTTCATCCTTCTCTATTGTATATGGTTGTAACATTGGCAACTCGACATTACACAACCAATAACTAATCAAGCTTAACCCTTAACTTACCGTATACCGATTATCGTCGATTTTCTCTTTTACACTGATTAAAGTGCTTTAACTTACCAAATTAGGGTTCCCGCCAAAGTTTTTGATGTTCCGTTGCACCCATTGAAGTGCAAGTTGCTGATCCATGAATCCATAATTTCCAGAGGTTTTATGTACCGATCGCGCTGTCAAAATATCCAAAGCCATAAAACCGAAGGCATGAAGACGATAGTTCATGCTAACATAAACGACGTTTGTCGAGTTTGCAAGCTTTGCAGTTGGGCTAAAAGTCGGCCTGTTTCCATTTGATAACTGCAAACTTCCACCGTGTATCCACACCATGACTGGTAAATTAGCGCTGGTGTTTAGCGTCGGCGTCCATACATTGAGATAGAGACAGTCCTCACTACCTATAATTTCACTTTGATTGTATTCATTTCGTTGTATGCACGTGTTTCCAAATGTTGATGCATTGAATGTTCCTGCCCAACATGTTCCACCAGTTTTGCTCAGGGCCTGTGGAGGAGTCCATCGTTGATCACGTAATGGTGGAACGGCATATGGTATTCCCTTGAATACAAAGGTTGTGGAATTAGTTCCTAAAACAGGACCACAATCTGTTAATGCCACAGGTTGTTGTTGAGAAACCCCGCTATTCACAAATATCATATATATGAGATATATTAATGTTAAGACTTCCATTATATTTTGTAACACATCTATAATTGTAAATCTCGATGACACATGTACTTTATTGTTATCAGGAAAATTGTGTCAAATACACTTAAATAATCTGTCCACGCGTTAAAGTGTCTTTACCAAGTTAAAACCTTGACAGTGGTATAAATATAAATATAATAATCAGGTGATGTTGTATGGTTGCCAAAGAGAAATATATCTATCAGTCCCTTACATTTTTGATGTCATTTTCAAATTTTTAAAACCGAAAAAAAACGTTTTGTTTTGTATTGGTTTTACATTACGATCTATTACGATTTGTTTTGTACACTATAACAAGAACTGTGATATATCACCCATTTTATTTTTATATCTATTAGATGTAAACAAAGTGACGTTACCTTTTTGTTTATTTTCTAAAATGAATTCATCTTAAATTTGAAATATAATTGTGTACTTTTTATACTTCAGAATGAAATGTAAATCATTAAAGTAAATAAAGTGAACAGCTGAAGGACGCCTCCGGGTGCGGGAATTTCTCGCTGCCATTGAAGACCTATTGGTAAACTTCTGCTGTTGTCTGTTCTGTGGTCGGGTTGTTGTCTCTTTGACATGTTGCCCATTTTCATTCTCAATTTTATTTGAAATTGCGAAATGTGAACAAAGTGCCAATATTTTCCATTTGTGTTAGAATACTATACACGGCTTTACAATTATGTTCTTTTTGTCCCTACGGATGTATCGTTTTACCCAATTTGAGAGGTATATAGTCTATGGTACTAATAATTACAATAAAAGCAACATTATTTTTTTTTATATAATATTCTTGAACATGCCAAAATGCTGCTTATTTTTTTATACCTCAGGATTGAAATGTAAATGTTAATTTTGCAACATGTGTTATCGCAGCAGAAAAAAAAAGATGTCAATATTTTCCATTTTGTTAAAATACTATACTGACAAAAAATATGACCATAACATTGCAGAACTTAAAGAATTATATGATATATTAGAAATCACGATATTTCCCTTTCAAGTAAAAGGTGAATAAGTCAAAGTTCAAGGTCGCTATTATTAAAAATATAATATCTTTGACATTGTTTGTCGATGGTAAATTGTGCTTGCCTGGTGTTATTTTAATGAAAAAAAGCATTCTGTGAGTAGTGCATTGCAATACATAGTCCCTTACCGGTTACATAATCAATGTAATGGAACGAAATGCTACCTTGATCTATAACTTGTCATGGAGTAAACTAAATTAAAATAACTAACAAATCTACCACTAAATTTTTCAAACAATTTACAAAAGAAAAGGAAAAAATCCAAAACGTCATTTAACTTGACACAATGTCTTTTACAAATCTTTTTAAAAATGAGTTATTTCCCATTTAACAGAAATCTAGTACTTAAAAAGTATTTCATCAAAAATTTAATTCTAGGGAAAGTTAAAAAAAAAATGAGTTTGAACAGAAATGTAGTAGTTAATAATAAGTATTTCATCGAACATTTTATTCTACGGAAAAGGTTTTAACTGATCTGGGAGAAAAGTTAAAATCTCGAAAAAAAACTAACAAGACCTGTAACTTGTAATGACAAAACAATACATCAAATATCAAATCAATATCTTCAAGCATGAAGAAAGAAAGTCTGGACAACTGATTTGGTGGACCGATGGATGGACAGACAAACATACAGAGTGCAAGCCTAAAGTCCCTTTCGACTTCGTCGTTAGGGGACTAATTATGCAGATAGAAGACATACATTAAGGAAGTAGAAAAGGCAATTGATTTGTGGCTCAATATGTCAACACATGGATGAACAAGTGATAAAAAGTAAAAACACAAAAAGAAATAATAATGTCCTTTTCAATTAAGTGATGTCTTCATGCTCTGAAAAACATATTTCCATAACTTTTCAATACCTAAAGTATAAGAATATATAATATATAAAATCACTGAATCATTTTTTTAAACGGTCTTCAGAACCTAGCAGCGGGGTTCATAATCTTTTCAATCGTATGTCATACTACCGTTGATTTGGTTCTCAATACTATTTCATATATATATAAAATTGTTAACAACGTTCAAACCTATGATAGCGTTGGATAGAAAACGCACTTTGTATACGTGTGCATGTAAAACACATTTCTTGGTAGAAGGATCTAAATCCAGCAAAAGCAACATTTTCCAAATGACTAAAAATTGAAACGTATATTTTAACAAAACGCATTTGACTAACAGGTCGAATAGCTAATGTTATTACGCCCTGTTGACTGCCATTGACGATTGCCAAATACATTGATCAATAGATTAACAAGATGGATCTCAATATTAATTTTATTCTAAACAGAAATCAATAAACTTGGGCCAAAGTTGTTATACCACAAACATGAGGTGCAAATATTTGTACACCAGATACGGATTTCGACAATAAATGTCTCTTCAGTGATGTTAGGGGTCAAAACGGTATTTGGAAGGCCATATAATTTACCTGAATTCAAGATATACTCTTGCATTTTTAAGAGTCAAAACAAGATGAAAGGCCGATTTTGTAGACCGGAGGAAAAATATGACACAAGCCCATACGAAAAAAAATATAAACAAGTCTAATTTAAAAACTACGTTCAAACCTATTGTTTGATCACCAGATGTAATATGGATCTTAATCATAAATATTATGCCAAACAGATAAACAATAAACTTCCGGAAAAGATAGTATATCGGAAACATTTGGTGCACAAATTTGTACAACATATCCAGATTTCGACAATAAATGTTTCTTCCGTGATGTTAGGGATCGAACCCGTATTTGGATTTATGCATATATAGAAGTGTAGTACAGTAACGAAAAACCATACGAGCAAGAAAACTAAGGAAAAGCATTTAAATATTAGAATATTTGAAAACCAATGATGTATAAGAACCGAAACTTTTTAAGACCAAAAGGACCTGACTGGTAGAGTTAAAACAGAAGTTTCTTTACAATTATAAATATTTGAAAACAGACAATTTTAGATAATTGATAGTTGGCGCTTTACACCCAGTGGCTAATATTTCATGCATGTTTAGTATAGAAAAATTCAAAAATTACAAATTATCTAACAGAGAACGTTCGGGATGAAGGTCGAGAAATTAAGGCTGCCACTGAAAATAAGGGTATATTGAATAAGGACAGATATTTTGCCTTGCAACAAGCAACTAACGTTAAAGAGCTGTCGCGGGCGTTTACAATGTGTAGCGAATGTGGCACTCTCTATACATTCCATTCTGAACGAACATGCCAAATGGAAGCCCACTTTGGCAAGGGTTTAACTGCTGGTCTGAAAAGGACAATAATGAACATATTTCTTTTCCCTGGTCCCCTTAGGGGTTAACACTGTTAGAAAGTTTTTTTTTAGATCATGCCAGTGTCAAAGTACTAGCTACTTGGTTGATGAATAACAAGTGGACGTATCCATTATGTTTAACAAACAATGAAATAATTAACTTTAACATTTTATTGCAAAATCATGAAAGATTTCAAATAAAAAATAACCCGAAAAATTATTTTGTAATTATATTAGAAAAGGATGCAAAAACTAAAAAAAAAACAGTTACGAAAAAAATAGATAAAACTGGTCTTCCAAAAAAGAAAAAAAGTATTTTCCAAATTCCTCCAAAATGTAGAAAATTTACAGGTAGTATTTGACAATAAGAGGACAGTAACATACGAGTAATGTGAAATTTTTTCATATAAAGCATTTTTAAGTTTTACACCGGTTTGAACGTATTTACATATCACTTTTGTTATTTCCCTCGTCTGACGTCATACAACAATAGGTTATGTCAAATCGTTGTCTATGAGGTCGTATCAAAGGAAGTTGTGAATGTGTAGAAAAAGGACACTATACCTATATATACATATTTATAAAAGGATTCCAGGCTTGGCTGGTAATTATGGAATAATGATATCTATATTTTTGTCATAATCCATGAATTAAATTGTACAATAAGAAAATTCCAGTAAAGTTTTACTTCAGCATTAGGCAATATAGAGGTGTACTAACATAAGAGGTCTCTAAACTTAGAAATGGAGCTTTCGTTAGTTGAAGCCATATTAATTATGTGTATCAGAGGGGGAAAATGTGAAAGCACAAAACATTAGTCAACCATTCTGTCTCTTATAAGGGTCCATTTTGGACCGAAACGGAACAGGCTATGAAACATCACCAGGCACTGTAAATGTGTAGTGGTATATACTATATTTTATTATTATATTCCTCTTTCAAGTAACATTTCACTTGCAATAAATGGTGGAAAATCCAAACTCATTAACACTTTTACATTCTCCTTGGAACAATTTTGGGAGCATACATTCAATGCTTTGTCAATCTGTCTGTTTCATATTTCCCGTCTGCCTATCTCTTTGTTCATGTTTGTAATTTTGACCAAAAATAATTTTTGAGGGGAGAAATGGTTTCTACATGGTAACCAGAGAGGTGGAAGATATGGTGAGCGGGGAGAAGTCAATTGATTTTCAAGTTCAAGGTCTTATTATTAAAAATAGAATATTTTTGAAATTGTTGTTGAAGGTAACTTGAGCTTGCCTTAAAATTATGCAGATAGAAGACATACTAGTACATGAATCGACGTAGAATGGCCAATTGGTTTCTGGGTCAATAGGTCAAAATTAAGGTCACTGTTATTTATGTTGATACTTTTCCTAAAAATTGTAAATGAAATACAAGACATTTGACATTATTTATTATGCATCACATTTATTTTTATTTTTTCCCAATATATGTTCAGTTTGGGAAATTCGAATAGCTTGATTTAAATGAAAGGAGCATACCTGCTCAATGGACACAATGGACATTATCACATTCCTATTCTCAGCATTGTGTTCTGTGTTAAAGCCATTTGTCATATAAATCTGAAATTGTCACATCATAATGAGCATAAACTTAATCCGCTTCCTTTGGACTCAATTGGGAATCGTGCCATATCTAATTTCATGACGTATATACAAAATTTAATCCTGGTATCTATGATGACCACTGGGTCGATGACACTGCTGCTGGAGTTTTGATTCCCCCAGGGGATCACCAGCCAAGTATTCAGCACGTCTGTGCTGACATGAATTATCATTGATATGGTCATATTTATAATTTAAATGTTAACAAAACTTATGAATTTTTGAAATACAAAAAGATTTTCTACTTTATTTGGCCTTTTTAACTTTTTTTTTATTTGAGCGTCACTGATTAGTCTTTTGAAGACAAAACGCAGGTTTAGCTTACACACAAAACTCAGTTCTGGTATTATTCATAATTCTAACCTGATACAGGAGGAAAAAGACAAACACAAAAGGGGAGAAATAATGTCTTCACAACCAGGGCATAAATACTACAACATTTTACAAAAATAATCTCATTTATTTTCAATCAAAATAAAATAACTAGCACACAAAATTTATTAAAAAATATAATTAAAAAAACAGTAACAAAGATAGCAATGCTGTGTGTTTTGTGGAAGCACTAGTACTATTATAATTCATAGTAACACAATTTATAGTGTAAATATTGTTAAACTTATGTGAAAATGTAAAATTAAATATAAAATAGAATGTTCTAGAACATCAATAAATCTAGAATTTGAAATATTTGCAAACAAGAATGTGTCCATAGGACACATATACCCCACTCCCACTATCATTTATAATGGTCATTGGACAATGGAATTTGAGTACAAACTCTAATTTGGCATTAAAATTAGAAAGATCATATCAAAGGGAACAAATATTCTAATTGAAATAAAACTGTTTTTCGTGTATCATACACCAAATTTTCTGTAAACATCTTGAAGAGATATGTTACAGCAAAAATACGATCAAATTATCAAAAGCATTGAACACAAAAATATTGGTGTAAACTACTTTTACCTTGATTCCTGATAATTTCTATGGTGTTGTATAAAACTAAAAATGGTGATATTTTGTGTTTTGTAATTTTGCAATATCAATTAATACAGTTTTTGGAACAATAATGACTGATGCATTCCAAACAATTGGATTCATATAAAAAACAGGATTTGAAACCTTAAATGCAAATCATATATGCTTGATGTACTATAATTCATGGAGACAATTGTTTTGAAACAAAACAGATATGAGTCGATGCTTTCCTAAAAAGATATATTACAAACACTTACATCTATCTCAAGTAAATCTTATAAAAAAAATCTTTCGGTTTAAGTTTTGCATCTTATTTAACTTTAAATGACAAGTTCCAAAAATGAGACTATTCAGGGAGTTTTTGCAGTTTTGCACAAAATGCAAAACATTAGACTTGCCCATCACACAATATGTTCAGTTCAGACAAAATTCAAAATAATGATATATAACCAACTAATGTCTTTAAACCTTTGAAGGATATTATTAGGTAGATTTTTAATTTTGAAGTCAAGACACCAAATTAAGTGGCCATATCATACCTTCAGCTTTATTTATTTTGTCATATTTTTTTTAGATTAAACTTAATAGCTTCTTAAATGATTAAATAGCAAATTTGAAAAATTATGAATATCATACATTTCTATAATAAATTGAGCAATATATTAAATAAAAAAATAATCATATTAGATATAATATAATAAATAACATAAGTGTCTTAAAAAACGACCACAAAAACCAGTGTAATAGTACAAACTTTCTACATAGCAAACACAAATTGAAAAAAAATCATATTCCTAATTTAATTGTTCATTAAATAAACACATTTTAAATTAAACAAGAATGTGTCCCCAGTACACGAATGCCCCACTCGCACTATCATTTTCTATGTTCAGTGGACCGTGAAATTGGAGTAAACCCTCTAATTTGGCATTAAAATTTAAAAGATCATATCATAGGGAACATGTATACTAAGTTTGAAGTCGATTGGACTTCAACTTCATCAAAAACTACCTCGACCAAAAACTTTAACCTGAAGCGGGACAGACGGACGAACGGACAACGGACGAACGAACGAACAGACGGACGGACGGACGCACAGACCAGAAAACATAATGCCCCTCTACTATCGTAGGTGGGGCATAAAAAACTTACGACCTCGTCGTTATTAGACATAAATATATATTGTATGCCCTGGATCAAGTGTGATTCTATATTTGTCTGTTTGAAATAGTTAATTTTTTTTTATTTCAAGAGTGTACTTTTCCTATACAAAAGCATCTAGCCTATTTGTATTTTTTGTGATGTTATATAGGCATTATAAGATATAAGTATAGATTCTACCACTGATTTAAGTGTGATATTTTCCATCTTGAAAAAGTACAACCTGAAACTACTATTATTTTGTTAGGAGTGCACTAAATGGATGTTCTTATCTTAACTTTTACATCATTAATGCAGCATCATTTGTAGAATTTTCTGTATGCTTTTACTATATTCAAATAACAAATCTTACAACAGTTTGATACATGAACTACTTCACATAAGTCCACAGTTGATAATAAAAGTGTGCATCACCATCCTAACAGTACCTTGAAACAGTTTTTGTTTTTGCAATATTTTTTTTTTTACATGTTACATTATGGAAGACAATGTTAAAATTGTATTAACCAAATTATGACAAAGTGAATTCATTAATGTCAGCCCTTCTCAAACTAATGATAATGCAATATTTTACTTTAAAACAGTATGTGAGAGACAACTTTACACAACCTTATAACATATATGATTGATGATTTCTACGAGGGTGTGAATGGGGTTTACAGAATAGAGAATAATGGGTCAATAATATAAATAGTAGACAAAACTGAACAAAAAAAAGAATTGAGAATAATGAGGTGCTAAAGTGTCAAGAAAAGGGAATAATGGCAAAAAGTATAATGAATAGAGAATAGTCTAAAATTAAAGAATACAGAATTGAGAGACCCCCTTCCCCAAACCAGACCTTCTTCTATCCATCACAACCTTTGTTTGATATGGTTTTTGGAATACATTTGTACTTTTGATGTAGTGTGATGCAGTAAAAAATACACAAACTACACATAAAACAGCACCAATATACATAACCCACACCTTATTTGAGATGACATAAATACATGTGTCAACCATACATCGACATTTGCTTTAGATCTATTTGGCATTGTTTATTTTAATCAATGTAAATTTCTAAATTATTGCTAGGTTTTTATTAATGCCAATAATGCGACTTGGTGAGTATGGAAATAATATGAACTCACATTCAAATATATAATACATATATATTCATGCAGTTATATCTGAAATCACAACAATTAATCTAGCATTTTTGTCCATTTTTAGAAAATCGCAATAATAAACGTAATAGTTTTCAAAGGAGTAGGTCCGGTAAGGACTCATTTTGGCCTCAAATTTCAGTTTCATCTGACGAAAGATTTTGACCATGTTTTAAACACTTAAGTGTCTATTTCACTCAATTCAATTAGTTTATGTGAAAGATTTTAACTGATTAAGTCATTAAAAACGATCCGATTGAAGCTCAAATATGAAAAATCTCTCAAATATGCCAAAAAACGTCACTTTTCAGATGATTTTTGTCAAAAATGAAAGTGGCCGCATCCGTGTTCATCCACAACCTTTATATATGTTATGTATTATCATAAAATACAACTTTCATTGCAATATTAAGGATGAACACGAATGCGGCCACTTTCGTTTTACACGGAAACCGTCTAAAATTTAACTAAAATGATAGAATTTTGAAGATTTCAGTAATTTACCATGACTTAATGGTGATACAACCCTATATATGTGCATTGTATTGTCAAAAACAGCCCATATTTATGTAGCAGAAGCATTCAACTGTCCAATAAATAACTAAAAGTTTACATTTTAACAATTTTGTAAAACTGTTATATTGTTGGGCCAAAAAGGGGCCTTACTGGACCTACTCCTTTACAGTATTATATTTGTTTATTCTGTTTGAAATATCTTACAATCAACAATAAAACGAATCCTACATGCAGGTGAGAACTTACCAAACCTTTCAAGAGTTTTGCACATGAAGTCTTTATTTAAATATTTACCCGGTCCCTACATGTGCTAACTATTATCCAATCCCAAATGTGTGCCAAAAATTTACAGTGGTTCATTTTTCAAATAAAGATCTATATCTTTTTTAAGCCATATTCTAAAATTTAACATGTCCATTCCCTGAATATTCATAATATTTGAAATTTTACATGTACACTATCAATTATTTAGCCTTCAGAAAGGGGGAAAATTTGAAAGAAATCTATAGTATAACTTTCAACATATATTTGTTTCGCCTAACAGAAGTTCCACTGGAAACTTTGTTATAAATAATGTCATAATACCTATTCCTGTTTGAACAAATATTCTATACCATTTATTCCGTTAGGAACTTATACTGTAATATCTATTCCTGTGGAAATAATATTCCAGAATATTTCTTTCTTTGGGAACTTTTTTTATGAAGGAACTTCAATTCCGTGACATAACAAACATGTACTATGTCTTTTTCATCAAATGCTAGTTTTGTAATACTGTAATATAAATATTTTTACATTTTTTGCATATTCATTTTCATACAGCTATTGTCATCAGTAAAATAAAACAATAACTTCTTACATTTAATAAATTATTATGATACTTTTCATATAGAGCGTTCCTCATAATTATAAATTATTAAAGATTTAAATAAAATGCTCAACTTGAAAAATCAACAACAATTAAACATATTAAATAAACATATTTTTCATAAAAAGCTGAGAAAGATTTAAGGAAAAAGAAATTTGGTTTCCTAGCAACAATGCTGTGCCTTCCAGTTTTTGGTTAGTTTCTTTTAAAGCCCAGTGAAAATGCAAATTAACTTCATTGATAATTAAAAATAAATGTATATAACCTAGACAAAATGAAAACTGAAAAATCAAAATATTCCAATACAAGTAGTTCTTATCAAACTAATCAGCAGAAAACTTTACAATTGTTAATGACAATAACAACGAAGTCTTAGCCGGAGAAAAAAGAGAAAAAATAAATATGTCTCGCTTTCTGCAACTTTTGTCAGAAAAATTAAATATAACAATACATATATATTCAGAATCATTATGATTATAACAATATATATGATGCATAATAGATACCAATTACCACACATGTTAATACTATACATTATCTTTTGGCAAGCACAAAAACAGCAGTAGTTTCATGTAACAATTATAACAATATAAAAATTCTAATATCATTCTTGCATTTATATAATTTGCATTTTTTTTCTCAGAAAAATAATGTTTGAAATCCATGACAAATGTCAACATCATTTTAAAATCTTGTGAATTTTTTAAAATCTTGTGAATTAAAGTCAATCTATGCATCTGGTATTTTTAAATTATGCAGACTATAAGCTTATCAAATTTGATGAAATACTGTATCAAAATTTGAATATTCAGACCAGAATACCATATCTACCACAAATTATTCAAGTCATCACACTTGACCACATTCCAAGTAGCCGAAGCTTTTAAATATTCATTGGCCCTGTCAGAAATTCAACTAAAGGCAATAAAGTCTTTACAAAATTTTCGAAATAATGAGTGTATGGATTGTGGCTACGTAAGTTTGTCGTGATGTCCCAGGTGTTCTCGCCCATACCTTTATCACTAGCATTACTTTCTTTCCAGAGACCAGATCTGCAATCTTTCTCTGTCTATATTTTGAAATTATATTCCTTTCATGGGTTTCTCCCTAATTTTTCGTTTGAGACTGTTTGCTTTGTTGATGTTGATCTTGTTGTTTAAGTTTCTGTTCTCTTCTAGCTTTAATTGCTTGATTAAGTTTCGTCCGAACAATATTTAAATGATTGATAATGTACTTTTCATTGGGTGCCATATTATATACTTTTGTCAGACATTTTTCAGCACCAAATAAATCACCTTTCTCCACCATGACAACACACAGATTGTGATTGGCCTGTATATTGTCTGGCTCTAATTCAACAACTCTCTTAAAATGCTGGAAAATAGTTTTAAAAAAAATATAAACATTAAAACATTACATGATTGATATTTGTTTTTTTATTACTTTTTTCATTGGGGGCTGGGGATTCGGAGAGGTCTTAATAATTTAATATGAATGTCTCTCATTGCAATCAAAGGGAATGTAGACAGAAGATAACTCATAAATAATTTACATATCTTTGCATCTGTATCCTGACAAAATGTTTTATTACTCTAAGCATGTACCATACACACAAAAAACTAAACAAAGGATTAGATCAAGTTTGTTAAGGGCCGATTATGGCCTCAAATTTCAAGTTCATCTGACGAAAGATTTTGGACACTTTTTAAACACTTAAGTGTCTACTTCAGTTGATTCAATTAGTTTATGTGAAAGATTTTTACTGATTTAGTCATTAAAAACGCTCCGATTCAAGCTTAAATATGAAAAATCTATCAAATATGCCACAAAATGTCACTTTACAGATGTTTTTTGTCAAAAATGAAAGTGGCTGCATCCGTGTTCATCCTCAACCCTTAAATATGTTATGTATTATCATCAAATACTACTTATATTTCAATATTAAGAATGAACACAAATGCGGCCACTATCATTTAAGACGGAATTTAGCATGAGTTTATGATGCTAGTACCCGATATATGTGCATTGTATTGGCAAAAACAGCCCATATTTATGTAGCAGAAGCATTCTTCTTTCCAATAAATAACTAAGTTTACTTTTTAACATTTTTGTAAAACTGCTATATTTTGAGGCCAAAAAGGAGTCTTACTGGACCTACTCCTTTAGAGCGTTCTCTCTTCTTGATATTTTTTTTTTAATTCAGAAAATTAGGCACAACTCCCCCAATCTTACAACTCTCATACTCACTTTATCAGCTGAAATTAAATCTTTCTGTACATTCACATTGATATCTCCCAATAACATCATGCCTTTGGTATGATCAGGATAGTTCTGAAATGTAAAGTACATTTTATTTTCATAACTCATAATTTTCATGGATTATGAATGTTGAATTTTATTGGCTTTTTTTTTAATGCCTTGTGATTTTTATCAGTCAACCAAATTATGAACTCTTTTGAAACCTACCATGTAATGTAGTCATTCACTGGGGTAAAGCTGATGACCGTAACTGCATTCACGGTCATCCCAAGATGTCGGATGAAAAATTAGGTCAGTTTCTGTATTGTCTGTTAAAGTGTTTCTATATCATTTTCTTTACAAATCATACATTGAAACGATGAAAATTAATAAAAAAAATCACTCGGAAATCACTAATTACTTCCGAGAAATGTGCATGAAACGGGAAATTCGATTTGAAAAAATCGTGAAGATGACCGTAAATCATAATCAAAATATTTTCAAGATGACCGTAACATATAACAAGGATGACCGTGATTGATAAAAAGATGACCGTAACTTGTAAAGGATGACCGTAATTTGTCAAGACTGACTGTAATTTATATAGGACGACCGTAACTTTTATAGGATGACCGTCAATTCTAAGAAATATCCGTATTTGTATTGAAAGCTTTTTGTTGAGTTTGTCGATCTCAATAGGGGCTCGGTTGGCGGATATAAATATGTTTCATAATTTTCATTTTTTAAACTATAATATAATTGGCCGTATTTGGGATTTATGACAATGATAGTAAATTGCATATTTCTCGTAAACAATGAAATATTTATTGATAACGACTTTAAAATTTTAACACAAATTGACAGCGATACGACGTGAAGAAACAAGAAATTAATGTGTCCCTGGTACACGGATGCCTCATCTACACTATCATTTTCTATGTTTAGTGGACTGTGAAAATGGGATAAAACTGTTATTTGGCATTAGAATTAAAAAGATCATACCATAGGAAAAATGTGTACTAAGTTTCAAGTTGATTTAACTTGAAGCTGGACAAACGGACAAACAAACAGACGAACGGACGAACGTACGCACAGACCAGAAAAGCATTATGCTAATTAATGGAGCATAAAAAACATTAGTAATACATATGGATATTCGGTAATCGAGCCATGATTCCAGAGCAATCAGATTAAAATCTTAATTTGTCTTGATATATAAATGCAGGCGGAAACGCTCTTGAAATAGAACAAAAGAATCGAAGCTCTTTGTTAGAGAAGGCGATAAATGTTTACTGTAATGTTTACTATAGTGACAACAATTTTAAAAGTTATTATAAACAAATACAACGACAATTTTCTTCTCAATTACGAAGTGTTTTATTTTAAAAACACCATTTGCATAAGTTTTCAATTTATCTATTACATAGTAATGAAAAACAATAAGATATCAAGTCGACGACATGGGTATCTATAAGTTGGATGTAGAAAAAGCTTAACCTCCGATTTATTTAATTTTCTTAACGAGGGACGGAGAACATATCAATCTTTTAGTTGAGAAATTTTCGTGTCTGCCCTTCCATTATGTGAATCAAATCAAGAAAAAAAATCCCCAAAATAGGTAACGACTGTATCGAAAAGAGAAAATCGAGTGCATCTTTTTATGTTAGGGCATGTTTGAGGTGTATATTTTGGCTTTAAAACGTACAAAGCAAGAGTATTTGATATATCATCTCGCTTCAGATTTTATCATTTTTATATATCAAAGCTACAGGTTGACTTAATAACGTAAAAAAAATGACAGTATGAAAAGATGAAAATTGAATATATGGGTCAAGTGAAATACCTATCTAATGAATCTCAAAAACAGTAGGTGTGTTCGAATAGCTATTTTTTCTAAAAGTTCTTGACGACAGTCTTTTAATTTGGATGATGAAAATGAATATCTTCAAAAAATATGATTTTCTTGTGTGTGATAACTAGGGTTTATAATCTTCAACCACTGAAAATATTTAGTCTGCCCTTCCACGAAATATTTAATTAGAATTTTTTTTTAATTTTCGAAAATTCCACCTGACATCCGATCAGACAATATTTTTAAGTTGAATCAATGCAGACAAGATCAAGTGGTGCTCATTAGCTAGTAGATACATTTGTCTTTTAAAATACAACTGACATATAAGGATCATAATGGTGCTATGTGGATAAATTTGTCAGTTTTCAAGAGCAAAATTGGCAGAGCGTCATCCCTACAATGGCTTCCATTTCTACGATTGTGAGCATGAACTGGCGTAATGGGGAGATAATTTTGACGAAGTATAATCCTGACTGTATGAATAACATTTCTGTATATATACAAATTGACAACGTTCCGCCTTGTGATACGCTATTCGTACAAGACTATTTTAAGGATCTACTTTGCTGGAGCTCACCTTCACTAGTTTAGTCGTAGATATTTTCAAAATATTTTCTGTGATTTTATTTGCACGACAAAATGGAAGACGATTAAATATCAATGGGTGTACATGCATTGGCATTTTTAAAAATGTGTATTTATTATAATGCATTAAAAGGAATCCCAGAAATAAAAAAAATCTTTCGTCGTGCAGTTGGAGGCTGTGCACCGCATTTTTTTCATTATACTTGTAAGGTGTCATTTTATCGCGCTTTTGTAGCATGTCAGTGGCGGATCCAGAGGGGGGTTCCGGGGGTCCGCACCCCCCTTTATTTTGGCCGATCAATGCATTTGAATCGGGACATATGTTTGCACCCCCCTGCACCCCCCCTTTGCCCTGGGCTAGCACCCCCCCCCCCTTTCGAAAATTCCTGCATCCGCCACTGCATGTTTTCCCTACCTGTTTATTTGCATGTCTTTTTGCACATTCATTTTAAAAATTAAACCCTCTACCGTAAAAAAAGATACATATGGTAAACTTTGCATGTGAAGCACGTCTTATTTTCTTCTACCTATAGGATAATACTCTCATATTAATATGTTTATACCAACACGATTTATCATTTGATACAAAAAGGTAGTTATATAAATACGGATATTTTTTTTAGAATTGAGGGTCATCCTTTAAAAGTTACGGTCATCATTTACAAATTACGGTCATCTTAAAACCAATTACGGTCACCCTTGTTATGAATCGCTGTTTTTGTTACGGTCATCTCGATTGTGATTTACGGTCATCTTCACGATTTTTTCAAATCGAAATTCCTGTTTCATGCACATTTCTCTGTAGTAATTAGTGATTTCCGTGTGAATCTTTTATAAATTGTCATCGTTTCAATGTATGATTTGTAAAGAAAATGATATAGAAACACTTTAACAGACAATACAGAAACTGACCTAATTTTTCATCCGACATCTTGGGATGACCGTGAATGCAGTTACGGTCATCAGCTTTACCCCAGTGGTCATTAGGAATAACAAACATACATGTGTCTTAGCAAGACAGTAAAATTCAAGACACCACACATTCAGATCTTACTTAGCGCTGATTTAAGGATGTTTGCTTATCATGTTTGGAATTTTTGTCAGATTTTCAGAATCCTCTGGTTTTATCAATTTGAATGCCTTGAAAAAAAATTCCCATTTTTCTTTTTATAAATCTTTTACATGTATAATTATAAGCAATTTGTAAAAGTCTTATAGAATTTTAATTATTTTTTAATAGTTTTTGAGAACTTAAACTTGTCAATGATAGAGCTATGAAAAGTCAAGAGAAAACATTTTCCCACCAAAATTTTAATGGCTTATATCTCGAAAACAAGCACATTGACCTATATTTTTTGCTCTTTTGGTTCCGTTAATCCCTTATCAATATATACTAGAGTTTTGAAAAGCTTATTATTTTGAAACCGATTAGCGAACTCCCTTAAAGCTAGACATAATTTTCAAAAATTCTTTTGTTTTCTTGAATCATTGGTTTTCTGTCTTAAATACCCTTGTTTCCCTTTACTCGTATATCTAGCAGGAATATAAAAAAGAATAACTTACCTGTAATAAAGTATTAAGGTAGGGCAATGCTTCTAGGGGTTTGTTGAGATTGTTTACTAACATCAAAGCTAAATTAAATAAAGCACTTCTAAATGTAGGCTCATACTGAAAATAGAAATTTTGATTTTAAGTTTAATAATTAGTACATCATATGTAGAATAGATTTTAAAGTACAACAATGTGGTAGTAAAAAAAATACAAAGTCCTTTTTTGAATTTTGGAAACTTTCACAACATTTTGTATTCCTTGATATGTCTATCCTTTATCCAAGAAATACATGAAAATTGGTACCCCACAAAACAATAATGAATACACAGTAAATGAAATAGAAATATTTAAATCATTGATAAATAACAGGATGAGTAACTTTTAAGATGTAATGGGTAACTTTTAATTAAAAAGAACTTAAAAATGCATCCTAAACCTATGTAAACAGATTTGTTGGATAATTTTTATAGTTCGTTCTTATGTTATACCACTGTCCCAGGTTAGGGGAGAGTTGGGATCCCGCTAACATGTTTAACCCCGCCACATTATTTATGTATGTGTCTGTCCCAAGTCAGGAGCCTGTAATTCAGTGGTTGTCGTTTGTTTATGTGTTCCATATTTGTTTTTCGTTCAATTTTTCATACAAATAAGGCCGTTAGTTTTCTTGTTTGAATTGTTTTACAGTGTCATATCGGGGCCTTTTATAGCTGACTATGCCGTATGGGCTTTGCTCATTGTTGAAGGCCGTACAGTGACCTATAGTTGTAAAAGTCTGTGTCATTTTGGTCTCTTGTGGATAGTTGTCTCATTGGCAATCATACCACATCTTCTTTTTATATTAGAAATTATAGTTTCATTATAATACCTGTAGACATTTCTTTATATATTTCTCAGCAGATATGTAATCTTTTCTGTCCATATCTAACATTCCCATTGTAAAGTAAATCTTTGGATCAGTTGGATTTTTCTTCTCCAGATGTTGTAACCTTCAAATGAAAGAAATACTTTGAAATAAATGCTGGAATTTCAAATTTTTCTATCATTGTATCAAGTTGGCAATGTATGTGTGTATGATTTTTAAAAATAAAAAAAAAACAAGAATGTGTCCATAGTACACAGATGCCCTGCCCCACTCATCAGTTTCTTTGATATTGGACCGTGAAATTGGGGTCAAAACTCTAATTTTGGCATTAAAATTGGAAAGATCATATTATAGGGAACATGTGTACTAAGTTTCATGTTCAACTTCATCAAAAACGGACAGAGGATTACACTAACTAATAGACACACAGACCAGAAAACATAATGCCCCTCTTCTATAGTAGGTGGGGCATAAAAAGTCCTTGTGCATAAATGATGAACCCTACTTATTGTCTTTCCTCTGAACACAATAGTTACATGACAAGCATGGTTAAGAGAAATATTTCATATTTGGTATATGCTTTTTATGTATTAAAGTCAGTGATTATCTTCCCTAATTCAGGAGAAATAGCGAAGAAGGAAGGATTGGCTCAGTGTTTTTACATATGTTCCTGCTGACTTAATAAAAGAGAATTTTCGAAAGAAAAAAAAATTGTGTTGATGGGTTGCTGTCTCATTGAAGTATTCACTGCATCACCATTTATTATTTTTAGTGTGGAAAATAAGCACAGACAGAGGTATATTGATATCAGTATGTTTTCTATGTTCCTATCTCTTTTTACCACTATTTATCTGCTTATAGGTGAATTTAACAATATATCTACAATCTACGTTTAATCATACCTCTTTTCAAGTTCTGGCCAATCATTAGCATTTCCATGTTCCTGTATCATGATGGCTGAATTATACAAAGATTGCTGAAAAAATCATTAAAAGGTGGATTATTTAGTTGATACAGATAAAGACTCAATACTTCTCAAACAGCAATTTTAAAAGAACATACATTCCCTGTATTGATACATACATTTGTATTTGATAAATATCAACATGTTTTTTTTTTTATATTTTTTTATTTTGCTTCAAACTTTCAACGAAAAACATAATTATTTCTTAATTTATAGATGAGAGTGAACTTACACCTGGTAAACCTGCAATGCTTTAAGACTCTCTGAAGAGAAAACATGGGGTTTGCAGGGTTGTTATGATAAAACACATATGACAAATAACGAATAGAATCTTGATCTCCATTCTATTTTTAATTTTTTTAAATACCAACAATACCTTATTTCGAAATGCTCTTCAACTTCATGCTTATTTGGCCTTTTTAACTATTTTGATTCAATCATCACTGAAAAGTCTTTTGTAGACAAAAACTTTAAGTTTCATATATAGTATGAAAAAAAAACCATCGCCCATGTCTATCCATTTTTTTCTGTTACTTTACGAGCTTTATTTGACCTTGGATTTAAATATTAAAAGGGGAGATCTTAACATTCCATAATTTGTTGAAATTCAAACATTATTTTAATACTGAACAATTAGACAAACTTTATTGTTGATTCCTGCATTTAGAACTTAAAAAGGGAGATAAATTCGAACATTTCAAATATTGTTGAATATCAAATATTACTTTAGTATTTGACAATTGGTATGGTTGACCCTGCATTTAGATCTTAAAAGGGGAGAAAATGTGGATATTCTTTCATTTGCTAATTCAAATAAAATTAGTAATTGACAATATTTGCACAAGCTTTAGCTTTATTTAACCCTGGGTGTAACTGTTAAAAGAGGAAACAGATCATGGCATTCTATTATTCCATTATGTACAAAATGTATCTACAACAAAAATATACAAATGCTTACCCAATGATCTGGGTCATGCTGCAAAGCAGTTTCAAAATATACTCTTGCTGCATTTGGGTCTTTCAGTTCCAAACTCACAACACCAAGCTATACAAATAACCATAAATCAAAGAGATGTTAATGCTGTAAGCAATCCATTCTGACATGACATACAAAAGCAAGTTATCTACTATGCAAATGATTACGTTTAGACATTTCTTTCAAATTGATTTATTTTAAACAGTGTTTGTGATGAAAATACATGTATGTGATTTATAAAATAATAATTCATATAAAATCAGACTGGAGTTAAAAACTGACTCTCAAAAATTTTTTCCTGGATTTTATTATAAAATAAATTACTTTGAAATCAAAAAAATATTCTAACTTCTTTTCTATCATAAAACCTACATTGTAATAGACATCAGCGTTATCTGGTTCATATTTAAGAGCTGTTTTGTAGATCTCTATTGCTTCTTTCATTCTGAAATATAACATATACTGTAAATTCGGAAACAAAAGATAAACTGTCAATTTTGAAATACAGTCGACTCTTGTTATGTCGAAGTCAGCCGGACCAGAGAAATATTTCGAGATACACGTAGTTTGACTCAAACGAACACTGGAAGTTCGACAATATAAGGGACACAACTCTTGCTCAGCTTGGTAAAGCTAAAATAACTCTGGGTGAATATGGTCAGGGGATTGATATTCTAGTATCAGATCGATGTATTTGTATGTCACAGTCTTTTATTATTATAATGACATTTTGTTTACTTATTCAATTAAAAAAAATCCTATGGCTTTTCCAAGAGAGTAATTTCCAATCGATAGTTTCATTATTCAGGTCGGTTATAGCTGACAAAATTGTTTATTCTCGTTTATACAAGCGATTTAAGAAAATTTTGATTTCTATTCATTTTGTTTTATCTCACTCTGTCTTTTCAAAAGAAAATATAACAAGATTAAAGACGCCGTTTGAGTAGTTTTTAGGTGATCATCAACGGAAGCCATATTCCTTACTTTATACACACCCAAGCTCATTAGTGTAAAACACAAATTAATTGTTTTGTAAACATTTTAAATACTTTTTCATGAACATTAACAATGTATCACTAATTAATTATAAAAATTCTATAAAAGATAATCTTAGGTAAACACTCATGGAAATAGCATGTCATAAATCAATACAGTGGTCAGTGACCGGAAATTTAATTACACGTGTATTAGTTCGAGATAAAAAATGAATTTTGAATGCTTTTGTTAACCTTGGGACCGTAAATTTAGTTCCACTCAACCGCAATTTTGACTCAGCCAATTTCGACTCATCAGGAGTCGAATTACATACTTTTGTATGGAATAACATTCGGGACCACGTGAAAACTTCAACTCATCCGAAATTTCAAGTCAACCGAGTTCGAGACAACGAGAGTTAACTGTATATCATAAACAGTAGACCCTGACATTTTTGCTACATGTGTATTGAAAAGTTTTATGAAGCTCTGATATGTAGTTCCTTGAAGAAAAGTGACTAGGAATTTGAAAGAACAGACTGATGGACAGAGGGACAGAGATGAACCAGTTTACCAAACCCCTTTGAATCTGTTTAACAAAAAAATCAGAGGACCAAAGTTAATCATAAGTCATGAACTATTCATTGTTAAACCCTAAAGACAATTTCTACTTTGTTGAACATTAAAATTCGGGGTTCACTTGTATAGACAAAATCCATGAAAATTGGTATCCTACAACAAATAATAATATCAAAGTAAAACTTTTCAATCAAGACAAGTTAACATACCTGCCTAGTTTGACCATGATATCACCTCTATTTATATATCCCTGTACATAATCAGGTCTCATACTGACTGCTGTCTGTAACATCTAGAAGACACAAAATGTAAATATATTACTCATGAACTACAAGTAAATTCTATTTATAAGTAAAAGGGGAGGGAACACTTTTAACATGGTTGATATAACAGTTTCATCATGAATAACTTTTCTGATGTGTAATTACATGATATATTTCAAAGATTTTATGAATTGTGTATAGGTGTAATACAACCACACCATAGTACATCGCATCCGGTTGCAAATAAATATTCAAATATTCCCTTGAATTTGACATTTGTAGGTAATTAATCATACATTTCTTTGCTGTAAAACATTTCTGGGTCATAAACATATATCTTGGGTGTTTTGAAGCACTGTTATTATTTTTATTTGGGGTTTCAATAGAATATTTTGAAAACTTGAGATAACATGGTTACTAAAGCATGGACACAGATAAAAGCAGGTGAACATTTGATTGGTTAACTCCCAGTGATAGTTATTTTTCTATATGCAATGAAATGTATTTGAAATTTTTTCTATAGTCCTGGACAGGATAAAACTTTACTTATGCCAAGTATTTCTTTATTTGAAACCAAGAAAAAATTCTGCACCTTTTTTTGAAAAGTGCAAATGAAACAAAGACTTAAATGTAAGGGAGGACAAAGACCGGCCACACCCCTGCCTGAATCCACCTCTGCTTAGAATAACTATGCTTACAATACTTTTCAATGGTTGAGAATGATGAAAGTTTTCAATATTTGTTTTTAATACCTTATCAGCTTCATGAAGTCTTGAATCATTTTTCACCATTAATGTAGCTAAGTTAAGGTAAACATTCAGATGATTAGGAGCAATTCTGGCTGTATAACTTCTTCCTGAAAAAAATGTGAGAATACTTTAAATTAATTAACTATAATCAAGAAAGGAAAAGGCAAGTTAAAGTAAAATGAAAACATTGGGTAAATTAAAAGAGAAACAGAAAATTGTTTATGTTAGCTGTCATTTCTGGTCCAGCGATAATACAATTATATTGATGCCTTTCATACAAAGAAAAATTTCACTTGGAATTCCTATTAAACCAAATTTTAATGGCCTACATGTTCCCAATGTATGTTTGTTAACCTGTAAACAAACCATTTTAAAATTCTACAAAGATCTGGGCCTTTCAAAACAATTTTCAAAGTAGTTAAATATTTAAAACTAGCAAGAACTCCCACATAGAAAAGAATTTGACATACAATTTCAAACCTGCAGATTTCAATATTTCTAAACCTGACTATTCATTAAAAAAAAAATCACAAAATCTAGGTATGAAATCACATACAATGAGAGGGATTTGTCAATAACCTCAAAGACAGAGAATTTTCCAATAGGAGAGAGATTATCTGAAACTAAGAACAATAACTCTTTACAAAACCAAAAAAAAGGTCATAACTTATGAAGAGTAATTGAGTTTTTCGACACATTTGTAATGTTACCTGGTATAATAGGAGGGAATAAATGTAAGGCTTTCATATAAGCTTCCTCTGCTTCAGTACTCATGTTCATGTTGTTGTATGTTCTTCCTACATTTATATGTGCTCCTATATCATCTGGTTGTACACTGAAGAAAAAAAAACAAGAAAAAAATAATATACAGTCTGTTGCTGCTGTAAGATATTCATCAGTGTCAGTAAAATGTTTTTACAACTTATCAGGATCTATGAGCCTCTGTGGTCAATTGGTCTAATACTTAGTCAACTACTGCATCACTCACATGTCAGCACTGAGGTTGTGAGTTTGAAACCACACAGGGCAGGTGCACTTGACTCCTACCTCAATTCCCCTTTTCAGAAACTAAAGGACATGGGGTAATTTCATTGTTTGAACACTAAAATTAAAATAACGTCAAGTCATTAGATGAATTTCCGTTGTTTATATCGTTTTAAACTAATCACAACATTTCAGTGTAAGCCTTTGGAAATGTTACCCAGAATGCATTAGATTTTGACAAGGATTGCATGTTTTCCTGCTGTAGGTTGGTATTTTTCTCTGTGAACTCTGCTTTCTACCACCAACAAAATCTGACAGCCAAAATAAAGCCAATATAAAATATAAAACATGTAGAACTTGAACCAACGACTCATTTCACCAAAAAATCTTAAGAGAAAAAATACCGTTAAGTCATGAACATTTCAATTTAACTTACAATCAATTTTAGTTGAAATCATTTTTAGTTCAATGAACCCAGGCTTTCTACAAAGGGATTACATATTAAATGTGTACTTTTTGTCTAACTTCATACCTAACTGCTTTCTGGAAATATTCCAAAGCTTTGGACCAATTCTGGTCTTTTTCTAGGGCATGTCCAACATTGTTAAATAACTTGGCATTCTGCTGATTAACCTTTAGAGCTGATCTGAATAGAGAATATTCTGATTTCCTGCAAAAGATGAAAAACTCCAATGTTGTATGTAAGCTTGGATTTCATTGGTCAATGTGATGAACAAAAATGTATGTACTTGATAAAATATGTAAGTAAATGCTTTTTTGTTTATAAGGAAATTAAGTGTTTTATACAGTCTGATTGTCTCAGTTGACTGGGTTGATCATTTACTTACAAAATAAATTTACAGTAGATGTGATCATTACATTTTTATCTTTTTTTTCAATAAAGTAGAACTGAAGAATACAAAATTTTGAATTTAGGCTTTAATTTTCAGCTAGGTTTGACTTGTGAAAAAATGTTAAATATGGCACACAGTCCCATATTTCAACAGGTTAATATTTTTTGTAAAAAGGTTCAGTTTAACAGATGTCATTGTCAAACAAGGTATCAATTAACTTTAACTTAAATAGTGTAAAATTGGGATACCTAGGACTAGATTGCATTCTACAAGTTTTACAAGTTAAATATATTCTTGATCTTCTAACATTCAGGAATGTTCCACTAAAATGAATGAAGGTGTGCAGGATGGTACTTCCAAAATCCCTGGACAAGTATCTTTACATTAAACAAAGAAGCATACAAGAAGAATCAACACATGAACATGGTCTAAATAATATTTTATCTTACCCTCCAACATTCATTTTTCAAATGGAATAGTTCTGAAAATGAAACATGAAAGTTTTTCTCACCAATCGATATTTCTCATATAAGTCTTTGTTCCATGAGTCAATAACAGTACTCCCATGCATCCCCACAGAATAGCTTTTAATTCTCTGGAAAAAAAATACATAAAATGTTTAAAATCAGTAAACAAAAATTACTCCTTTTTTACTGCAACATATATATTCATATGTGAGTAACAACAGAAAAAAATATTTGAACTTTGCACCTAATTTAAACTGCTGTAAATTCAGAAATTATTGTGTAAATGCCACAAAGTTATAAAAGCAAAAATTTAAAATCGAATTTTGAAATTTTTTATATGAGTTAAACAGGATTTTTGTTCAATGTAGCAAAATTTTAAATCATATTTCAGTCTAAAATGACAAAATCGCAATAATAAATGGACACAATAATTTCTGAATTTACAGTATTCAATGATGCAACAAGGTCATAAAAATATTTAAGTTTGCAAATTTATCAGAGGAACCATGCATTTGCTAATTGCTTTTCGTAATATCTGAATAAACTAGTCAAAGTGCCTCTGAAGTCTTTTTTGTTACCTATTCTATGATTTGATACAGTAAATTACCTTTTAAAGACTATTACAAATCAAACAAGCACTACAGCACAAAACCCAATTTTTGTAACTACACCTTCCTTATCTTGAGAAATTTCAAAAAGCTAAAATTAATTTCAGACTTCATCATTGCAGGACTGATGAAAAAAAAAGTCTCATCTATGGATTACAAATCTAGTACATTGTATGAGCTTCAAAATGTTTTTCAGGAAATTCTGCATTTCACTTTTTTATTTTGCTAAGATTTTTTTTTAAATATTTAAAAAAAAAATTTACTTTTTATAATTCATTAAAATTTCAAATCCAAGTGCCACCAAAGCACAGAATCCCATGCTTGGTGTGTATAATATTCTCTCAGCCACCACAAATCCTACTGGGAAAAACAGGTTAGATGCTGGTATAAATGGTAAGATAATCATTGTCAGACACTGCAAATACAGAAAAATGATCTGGTTAAAATATAAAGATAGAAGTGAATGTGCATGAGACACATATCCTAAGAAATAATAACACAGATGTTTTTCTCACATGTTTAAGGTGGTACCCAACACTTTAACTAAAATTAATTTGGCTCGTTTAATTTTCTTAAAATTTTGACAAAGTATTTACTTTGACCCTTTTACAAAAATATAAAAATTCCAAAAAAATTGAACCAACCGTTTTATCAGAAAAATTACACTGGTTATATAGCAGTTTGACAAACACTTATTTTGATCATTGAGAAGCTTAATATCACCTTAACACAACGTAATTAAAACGTTTAGCTGATTTTACAGAGTTATCTCCCTGTAGTGTTAGGTACCACCTTAAGCCACTATTTTCTTTGGTAAATGCCTGTAGAAAGTAAAGAATATGATGGCTGTTTTCCTCTTATTCTATCGGTTGATTTTGTCAAGCGTTTGTTTATATGTCAGTTGTTTTCAATTTGTTTGGTTGGTTGATAAAGTTTTATTTATTAGGTCAGTTTTTATAAACTTCCCAGTTTTGAATTGACCTTGGAGTCTGGTATTATTGTATATCTTATTCACATGTGTTGCAGCATATTAAAACTTAAAAAGAGATATAGCTCTTACAATGACTTCCATTTTTTGTAAGTCTTGTATGTGTATGATATTTAATCTTAGTTCATTTATGTTTTGGAGTTTAGTATGATGTCCATTATCACTGAACTAGTACACGTTTTTGTTTCAGGGCCAGCTGAAGTATGCCTTTGGTTGTGGGATTTTCTCGCTGTGTTGAAGAAATATTGGTGGCCTACGGCTGTTGTCTGCTCTTTGGTCTTGTTGTTGTATCTCTGACACATTCCCCATCTCCATGCTCAGTTCTATTAGTCTAATCCATTCATTGCTTACTCTTTTCATAATGACAGTTCTAAAATTTTACTATACTGATAGGACACCTTTATAATTAAAAGAAAGTTTGATGGACCTATGACTAACTATGCAAAGGATATCATAATTCAATAATTGATTTCAGGATAAATCTATGTTTCATGAATAAAAACACTTTCAATTTTGAATAGGTTTCCTTTGTTTAAATAAATATTAACCATTATAACAGCTCTGTTCCTATCATTCTGTTGACTCAGCATAAAAACAACAAATCTGGCCAATATTGCATAGAATAACAATGTAATTAGGTTACGGTGATCTAATAAAGAATTAATGACAGGTATGGTTCCCATCGTCCAATCACAGCATAGGTGGGAGGGGTTTATCAATATCCAACTGTTGACAGGCAATAAGTAGTTATAAGTCATGTGTTTGGTAGGAAAGGGCTCCATGGATGCTGGATTATCAAACCTGTAAAGTAAAAAGCAAGTTTCAATATTTTTATGATCTCGATAATCATTATCAACAATTACTGAGTATATCCAGATTGAATATCTATGTCAAAAATTATATGAAATGTTCATCTTGTTACATCAATAATTGTTTTCTCCTTTCTTTGTTTATGATACAACTACATTTTTACTTCCTATGAGCATAGGTACTCTACAAACTTTTAAGCATTTCTATGAAGAGTTTTTTGGTATGTACAAGAGCAATAAAACCAAAATTCAAACTTCTTTTTGTACTTTTGTACTTTTTGGTAATAAGCATTGTGTATTAGATTCATAACATTTTGTTGAGGCAAACTAAAGAAACAGAACTGAAACCAATTTTGGGATGTACTGACATACAGACAGACAAGGATAAAACCTTAATGACCCCTTCACTACAGCAGGGCATAAATTTGGTCCAAGTTTCATAAAATTTCATAATAGTTGTACAAATTTAAAGTTATTGATGTCTTTAAAGACTAAACATTTTAGAAACTTGATGTTTTCAAAATTCTTCTAGGCTTTTTAATCAAGTATAACAAGCATTATATAGCAGTACTTCTTACTATTTCAGAGACAATTGATTTACCTAGTAAATATGGGAAGTTGAGCTCCCATGACTTTGATTCTGGCCACCATTAAAAACATAGTTGTACCAACAAGAAAAACACATCTTATTACAGAGTCCTTAAACCAAGATGGTAAAACTGGCTTTCCTTTGAATGTACTTATAATTATCCGCAGGCATTCTGTAAACGTTGCCTAAAAGTAATGAAAAACATGTGATAAAACGATCATTGTACCAAAGCTTTGATTACATAGTGAATGAAACTGTCAACCTATATTTGTGTTGTTTGTATAATTTTTATACACAAAAAACTAAAGTTTAAAACAAATTTGATAAGATATGGATAAACAACTTCCACTGACAAGTTAAACTAAACATGTTAAAGGTGGCATTGCAATTTTTTCTTTCACTTGCTCTGGTTTTGTCTTTCTTTTGCATTGATTGTGTACAGGTGAATGTTATTTCTTATTTATCATTATAAATCTCTACCATTAGCCAGTCATATATATGTTATGATTTGTCAATTATAACACATGTATATGGCCCTCGATGATGAAGAATTGACTTCTCGTGCAATATGTCCATCGTGTCCCAATTAAGTTCTCGAACAAAATGAACTAAAACTAAATTAAACATATAAAGTGAACACGATTTATATCCAGAGTTTACCAATATACCCTCAAGGTAAAGTACATGTACATTTATTTACTCACCTGGTTTAAAATTGAAATTCAAATATAGAATCAGTTCTCACTACTGGTGATAAAAAATATCTAGGGGGTAATGAACATGACGAATGAATAAATGTCATACATCCATTATAGATTGGTTGCTAATTATAATAAGAAACAAATAGCTTACCCTTTGTACAATAAAAACTTCATACACACAACACACTCCAATCACTGTAATGCCTATTTCTTTACACAACATTGCTATGGTTACCAAAATAACTGTGTATATCAATGGTGGCCACACTGAAAATACAAATTGAATACATACAATAGTTCATTTATATATTTAGGTTGTTATCTACTCTTTGATTGGGTTGTTGTCTCTTTGACAATAAACATATTTCCTATTTCCATTCTAAATTTAAAAATTTGATTGATTATACAAATTTTCATAAAGGGAAGTAATAAATGAAAAACACTAAAAAATATTATCTAATATTGTTTTGGTACATTAAGCCTCCTTGAGCTCTGAACTTTTATTCTCTACTATTTTACATTTGTAGGCTATATCCTCAACTTAATTCTAGTATGACAGTAAAGCTGTTTGATGTGAAGGTTTCAAGCGCATATATATTCGACATAATTTATGCCTCTAATTAAGGAAGATAATAAATATTGAAAAGATTTAACTAGATCGTTTCAATGAATTCTTGATCTATATATCAAAAAACAATTTTTAGGATTTTTCTTCCAAAAGTCATTTTCAATAAATAAACCCTGGAGCAGATTTTTATCAGTTGTTAATCATAAAAAAAGTACCTATTCTAATGCAAACAAAAAAATATCAATGACAGTGAAGATTTACTTAACAAAAAATTATTGTTATATACCTGTTTTTGATTTGTGTCCTGTACATCTTGAGTAGGACCATAGAGCAGCTAGGAAAAATATAGAAGACAAACATTCAGCTCTGCCTACAACACCAGTTACCTGAAAAATATAAGAAAATTCATCTCTATCACATCAAGTTAGCTTGAAAATTATGTATGTATCATCTGATCATTTCAATTTTTGCTAATAGGTGTAATACCACCAAATCATAGTACGTCACATCCGGTTGTATAAGAAAGTAGGTCTAAAAAAATATTCCCTTGAATTTGATAGTTGTAGGTAATTAATCCTACATTTTATTGCAGTAAAATCATTTCTGTGTCATAAACATATGTCTTGGGTATTTCAAAACACCATTATTTTTTATTTGGGATTTCTATAGAAAGTTTTGTAATCTTGAGGTTACATGGTGACTAAACCTTGTACACAGATAAAATAAGGGGAGAAATTTGGTTGGTTAACTTCCAATGATGGTTATTTTCTTATATGCAATGAAATGTCATGTGATTTTTTTTCTATAGTACTGGACAGGATAAAACTCATGCCAAGTATTTCTTTATTTGAAACAAAGATAAATTCTGTACATCTAATAGGGGAAAATCAATGGTGGTATTACACCTAATAGTAAAACAGACAGAAAAATAAGACAAATCATCAAATAAATAAGAGGAACATTTGGGTAAGAGACAATAACCTGACAATACAAAAAAATCATCTCCATGTAAACATTCTGCATTCTATTGTATTCTAACTTCCAGACAAATTTATTCTAAATGAATGGCAATGGGTTTTTCCACATTTCCTCTGTTACCATCATGCTGCTAACACTTTTCAATTAACATAAGTTTCTATAGATTCATTTATTTTTGTTGTAGCAATTTTCCTGGATTGGGTAAACATGGATCTGTAATATTTTTTATATTTTCTGTTGGAATCCTTTTGTCAGAGAGAGAACAATAAAAAATTGACTTACAGCTTCCGTGTGAACTGGATGCACAGCAAACAGTAATGCTGCTAGAAAACTTGTAAATTCTTTCATAAAAAGAGTGCATATTCTGGAATGAAAGAAAAATGTATACCCAACAAACAGAGCAAATTTACAATGCACTGTAGGTGCATTTATACTGAAATTGCATGAATGAAGATCTAAATGAGAGTATATAACTTACCTCAATGAGAAAACAACGCAGAATAACATAAGATATCAATTCCTAAGATAAATTTTAAAAATAAATAACTATTTAAAAATATTAATTATTATCTTTTTATGAAAAGAATATACCATAAAATTCTAAACTTTTAAACTGATCAATCAAAAAACTGTTAAAGTAAAAGTCAATTACTGATTCAGAGGGAAAATTATTTTCCTGGATAGTTTTCTAATTGCCAATCATAATGATCATACCCCATCTCCTAGCTATCAAAAACTTTCTTTTCAAATATTTTATGATGGTATAATACTAAACCTCTAAGGGGAGGGATTGTGCCTCATATTCATATAATGAAGACATAATCTCTCCATCAGTTTTTAATTGAGGTCTGGATCTGGCATGTCAGTAACTGCTAGTAATCTGTTGTTATTTATGTATTATTGTCATTTTGTTTATTTTCTTTTGTTACCTCTTTTGACATCTGACTCAGACTTCTCTTGAACTGAATTTTACTGTGCATATTGTTATGTGTTTATTTTTTTACATTGGCTAGAGGTATAGGGGAGGGTTGAGATCTCAAAAAACATGTTTAACCCCGCCACACAAAATGAAATAAATGGGACACAGCTAGCATATAACGTTATAAAGGAACAAAACTTTAGAAGTGTAAAAGTAATGCTATCAAAATTTGAACTTAAAACTGAGAATTGCATATAATTTTCATAACATTTGGTTGAACAAGTCACAGTTAAAGAACAGAAACAAAAAAATCATGATTTTTTTCCATTTGTAAAAGGGCATTACTCTTGAACAGTAAAAGTGACGCCACAAAAACTCAAACTTGATCTGAATTTTGTGGTAATGAGCATCGTGTATAAGATTCATATCATTTGGTTGAGAC
The DNA here is from genome assembly GCA_019925275.1 of Mytilus edulis. Taxonomy (NCBI): domain Eukaryota; kingdom Metazoa; phylum Mollusca; class Bivalvia; order Mytilida; family Mytilidae; genus Mytilus; species Mytilus edulis. Next base: position 48,200,729 of record CM034357.1, on the reverse strand, counting down.
AACTAAAGTTAATGAATGGAAACTAAAAATTGAACAATTTTTCTATTTGTAAAGAGGCAAACTGAACAGTAAAAGTAAGGCCACCAAAATTCAAACTTGACCTGTGTTTTGTGATAATAAGCATTGCGTATAAGTTTCATTACATTTGTTAAAAGGCAAACTAAAGTTAGAGAACGGAATCCAATTTTGGGTCCTAAATACTGAAGGACAGATGGATGTACACACAGATGGACAAGAGTGAAACTTAATGCCCCCTCCCCTACAACTGGGGCATAAAAATAAATTTCAAAACAGATACTCACTTCATTAATACAATGCAGACAACAGCATGTAAGATGACATTGATTAAATGGTATGACATTGGTTCTATTTCACTGATCATGTAGTTCATACGGAAGGTCAGCACACATAATGGTCGATAGGATTTGTGACTTTTCTCCTGTAATTACAATTAAATTATGTCAATGACTTGTAACATACAAGTTTTGACTAGATACACATTTCATGTGGCGCAGGATTTGCTTTCCCTTCTAGATCCCATCATGCATCCAACTTCAACACAAGTTTTTGTGCTCAATCTTTCGTGCTCTGTCTGTATATTGTTTTGTTGCAGTTAATTATTTTTGCCATAGCGTTACCATGGTTACCTGTAGTATTTTACCCAATTATTATTATGATAATTATAATGACATTTATTTTGTAACTTTTTTTTTGTGACACTAGACTACAATCATGACAATTGACTAGATCAAGAAATGAATAACATAGGGTAAACATACTGTGAATATTTCTGTGAATGTATTCATTTATATCACATGATTATTGTGAAAAATTTGACCAGATGTAGATAATATTAATTCAAACTTGTTATCAAATTGTGATCACATCATTACTTGTATATATTGTTTTTTCTGTTTAAATATGTCTCATTATTTTCTGGAAATGATTTGGTGTTACTGAATGCTTGTTAATTTGGTCAGTACACATGGTACATATAATAATGTCCAGTACTTATGATTATTCTTGTTTTTCTTAGTTTGAATTATTGTTATAATCATTCCATTGCAATTTAACAGCTATTCTAATCAAACAAAATCTATAGTACTACATGTACATGTAAATTAAAGATATAATTTGTTTCATTTAATTAATACATTCATGACATTGTGTACTAGCGTTTTTATTATTAAGTTCATACCATGTGCATAGGTGTACCCCAGAAATCATTCCAAAACAGGTTGATAAAAGGAACTCTAGGTTTTAGATCTTTGTTTTCTACAATAGCTGACATGTCATCAAAAACAAATCCACAATCTAAAGCATTGTGATAACAAACTGCTACAACTGCACAAAGTATTGCTGAATACACATTGAATTTTTCCATCTGTAAAAAAAATATGAAAATTGTTCAGATTGTTCAATTAGTCATGTTAGTATTTCATGTATATCAGGGACATATACTTTATTTATTAAATTAGTAAATTTATATTTTGATGTTCATTAAACCATAAAATACTAGATGGTTGTCATAGACATTTTCAAATGATTTTGAGACACATGCCAAAATTAAGGAGCATTTTCATGGAATTGGGAGTCTACATATCAATTCCTGCCCTTGGCTTAACAACTTTTGGAACCAGAAATACTTTTCATTTAACTATTAATCATTCATTGCAAAATTGACCATGTTATGAATTACTGTGACAACAGAAATAGGCATGTAGCTTTGATTAATATTAAACCCTCTAGATCTGGTTGCAACCAACTTTATATGGTTATAAATATTTCCTTTGTTAGAAAATAATTTATTATATGACAGCTGGAAGTCTGTGACGTACTACATCACTTGCCCAACAATAACTTCATTCATTATCAGAATTGTATGATATCGCCTTCAATGACGATTACAAAGGGGACCCATTGAAGAAGTCAGTCAAGATACATGTAATCAGCTGCATGATGCCTTCTGCTGTGGAAATTTTTTTCATTATGACCTTTTTTTATCCCACATTAACGCAGGAAAGTGTTGAAGCAAAAATAGCTTCCAAGATGTTATAAAATTTTGAAAATGAACATGATGAAGAAATGTTGTCTGCTTAATATTAAATATTTTATTTGAACTGTTGAAAAGGATTCAGCAAGGTTTAGAAGTTTGCATTATAAATCAAACATATCATGGACATACATGTACAGAAATGTACATGTACAAATGTACATGTGTGTCCCTCTAGCACAGATGGTATGGAAACAAGTGACTCTGCAGCAGCCAGAGGATTAGTCCCTATGTACATGATGTAGATTTGCAACTGTACAGTGATCTCCCCAGGGACTTTTAGCATCATGATAATGTTATACTATAATCTTAAATGTGATGCTATCTGAAGTGGTTTTCTTACATATCTTATAGATTATGTTATTGATGTGATGCTACAATTTTTAGAAACAAGATGGTATTTCAATTTCTCCTGTTTACCAGGATGCTAATTATATATAAATAAAATATCTGGAGAGAACACTGCAACATTCCCTGTCAGTGTCAGTTTCAGGGGGATTCAGAACTGCAGCATTAAATTTTAACCATGCTATGACGAAATTGCTTCATTATATAAATGTGGTAGATACTTAGTCAGTCGTAAGTGGTTGAGCTACTTAAGGATGTACTTCTTTAGATCAGTCGGTATACATGCTGCCATGTAAACACAGAGGTCCCAGGTTCGTCAGTCTGGGTGGAAACAAGAGGAGTGTGATGGGATTCCTTCCCTTATTAGTAAAAGTGGTGGAGACTTAAGACAGCAGTAAGTGGTTCAGCTAAGGAAGTACTTCTTAAGCTCCATATGTATATGTGCTGCCTTATAAAACAATTAAATCTGGGTCCCATTTTCATGATTTTAGACTAAAGAGTCCCATGGAGACAAGCAATTTTTTAATGAAATTCCATGCTCTCCGGTTACACAGAATTATTTATATATATATATATATCTAATATTATTGGATGTTGAATTGACTTTAAAAAGGTGCCGATTCGACTAGATGCCAATTTAAAGTCATACGAAACATCAAATTAAAAAAAATTATGTATATATATGTTTTTTTATAACTCAATGGATAGTTTTTATTATAAAACTTATGTACATATATATACTTTTTTCTGAAGAAAATTCTTCAATTTCATGAATTTATTCATATTTAGAAAAAGTTTATTGTATTTTAATTGCTTCCTGATTTAGGAAGCAATTTCGCCTGACATATTTTCCGTATGCAAAGTGACCTCAGTGTGACCCATCTCGTAAAAACCCAGTGATCGCAAAAAGATTCGCAATACGCATGGATTTCCTTAAAATAAACTATTATCTGAATTTACATGTTAAACACATGCTCAATTTCCATGCTTTTTGTTGATTTTTATTCGTTTGTTGACAAACAGGTGACAATCGTTAAACTTCGGCTTCAAAACTCGAATTTTAATTACTTGCCATAATTTCACAACACTGACCGATTGAAAAAAAAATTGACGATTATACCAAATATACACGAAAAATGCACAGAAGACTAAGTTTATGATGTTTGTATGCATTAGTTCAAGAATTGAAAGAACATTATTTTTCACTGGTCACTCGTTTCTTATGACTTTAACCAGGTGCCAATTTGACTTTTTCTATGGGTGCCGATTTGACCAGGTGCCGATTTGACTTGCACCTAATTCAACATACATATACGTGGTGACCGGGTTAACTTACTTAAAATTAGAAAATGGGTACCTTGTGTTATATTAAACAATATGGTGTGGTTTTTTTTTTAGAGACAATTGAGGGTGTGACAGACACCTTTGACTGTGTTTTTTTTTTCCAGACTTGTACTTGTAGGTGGCACACCTGTGTAAATGCATGGATAATTAATTATTGCATTTGACAAGTTAATACAATTCGTGAATCTTATCTTTAAGAATGTATCTTTTTTAGTACCTCCATATTCCAGAGAAAATGTGTGCAGATTATTATGACCGTGAGAAAAACTTTTCTTAGTACATTTTTGGTGATTGTACAGACCGGTTCTTTTCAATTTTTTATTTTTAAAATAGAAGAGTTAACTTGGGAGACTTTATTAAAAGTCTTATCATAATAGAAATGAGATATTGTCGGTATTTGACAGTAAACTGTATCACAAATTGAAAAAAAAATGGAACCAGAATACTGTATAAAGTTCAAATAAACAGAAAAAATATTTGATGATCACAACATTCACAAAAGATGTTGTGTGACCTAATTAAAAAGTAAGTACTTCTCCCTAAGGCCATTTGAAGTGTCTATTTATAGTTGCAACATGGTCATAGAATTTTAGAAATTTGTAAGTTTTGGTAGCAAAAATTGAAAGTATTTTTGTTTTATTTTGCATGTGCAAGTGTAATGAATGGAGTGTTTCAACAAGAAGATACATTCATATGTATTACTTTGACCAGCTGTATTTCTACTTTCGTTTTCACTTTTCCCACCTCATTCCACCCATAATTAATTTTTTATTATCAACATTAACAGTCACGAGTTATATTCAAATCAATGATAAAACTACTATGAAAAAGGAAAAGTTGCAATAAAGAAAGGTAAAAATTATGAGTGAGGGGCCTCAGGGGGGGGGGGGGGGGGTAGGACCTTTATCCGGACCTCACATATCCAGAAATCAACGCCCCTTTGCTTATTTGAATATTATACTAAAGAAATCGGATACAGGTCACGGAAATTACATTAGAATGATAGGGAATTTTGAAAAAATGTCTGTTTTAATTTTAATTTAATTGATAGACAGGTTGCCGGGGCAGAAAATGAATATACACAACAATATACACCATTTAAACGAAACATAATGACTGTTGTTGCAAAAATACAGGTTCCTGAGCTATTTTAAAAATCGAAGCGAGAGGCTTTTAATATTGCAGTGTAAAATACAGGCTAAAATGGCTGAAACGTCAAATTTGCAGACTTCGTGTTGAAAATTGGCTACTAAGGTCATGAAGGTCATTACAAAAACAGGTTGCCGGGGTGAAATTTGATACTTGAATTTCCAAAGAATAAGCAAGTCCAAACCTTGTATGTGTAGTCGTTAAACTCTAGGTTCCCACGTAAAGTTAAAATGTCACTATTTCAAGAAGAATAAACTCACGAAAGCACGAAAAATTCACTAAATTCGCGTTCATTGTTTTGATTTTGACAGCCTGACAACTTTACGGAAATACCAAAGTGATTGTAAATAAGGACTCTATGCCCGGGCAACTTATAATATCCTTGTTTTAAAGATTTTAATGATTTTAATGATATCAAGCCAGTCCAGTTTAAACTACTATCACGTGGTACAATTCTCATTTACATATTATGAATATTAATTAGCAAAACCACTACTAATTTCTGGCTATGAGGATCAGGTGTTTTTAAGCTTTTAAATTTTCGGGATTGACCCTCTCTGTATCCTGGAATTCTTTTTTTTAATTTCAGGATGTCAGGATTTAACAGTTCAGCTAGCAAGCAAGCTAACCAAAGATATTACATTTACCAGTCAGGGGACTTACTTAAATGAGTGATTTTCTAAATCACTGATTCAAGTAACATTATTTCCATAAAGGTTGAAAGTAAGAGTTGTCTTTCTTTAATAATCACCTATTTAAGTAGTACAAAATAATCACTAGAAGAAGTGATTTAATTTTACTGTAGCTTTGAATATAGAATATTAATGATCCAGGGACTAATTATGTTTCTAAACTTACCAGAACCAACATCTGTGTTGTCTATGATGACCAGGTTATTTCAGGTGATGACCTTGTACTGAATCTAGGATAATGACATAAAAATCACTTGTTTAAGTATCATACCTCAATTTTCTTCCCAAAAATCACTTCTTTAAGTATCATTATTTTAATAACCCCCACTAATTTCAACACCCCCGAACAGTGAAATTTTTATCACGAACAGTAGAATTTTATTACATAATCTGAAAGATGAAACCTTGAACTTTACAAGAAAAATACTCCCACTGCTGGGAAAAATCTGTTAAATAAGTCAGTTCATTATGTAAAGCCATTATTATAGCATTTTTTCAACTAAATAGAATTTGCAGCTAAATGAAAGCATCAAAGGCATAAACCTTGATACTTAAAAGAAGCAAAAAATTCATTTTTTTAAATTTTACTAATGAAAAGATATTTTTTAAACCTATGTGTTTAAAATTTTGGTAAAACTACAAAATCACAATTTGTGACAAAACTTTGAATTTGATAGTGATACTCAAATAAGTGATTTAAAAATCACTTATTTCAGTAAGTCCCCTGACTGTTTACCTACTAACTCAATGCAATCGGCTGTAATATATTTTCTTGGCTTTCAGTTTTAATCTTGGCACATAAATTGCCATGATTGCTGAATTTGGGATTTGTCACACATTCTTACTTGTTGGCTGTCTGTAGCAACCATCTTTTTCAAATCTGTTTGTGCAATAATCAAGTTGGGACTATGAGTTGCCCAAGTTGAAGGGCAGTTAGGTTATTTGGAATAGTTATTTGGGAAATAAATTTTTGGCCAGGTCAAATGCTTAAATTTCTGTGGCAAAACATTTATTGTTTAATAAAACAGTTATTGGAAGTTTAATACATATTGTATTTCACGTTTTTTTACCTTACAATTTAAGTGGTATATGATTGCCAGTGTGTAGACATTATAACTGTACATTATATCTACCAGAGAAAAAATTGTGTAGATGCAATTTTTTTCTAAATATATATTTATTTAACATAAATTGGATGTATATAATTTATATGTTACAAATCATGTTTACAATACTTTATTCAGATAAAAATCATGTGGCATGAAGATACATTGATTGATTTGAGGCATTTTTTTCCTGCAAATTTCTCCATGGTATTCGAAAATAAACTAGAGCATTTATGTTATTCTTCTAATTAGAAAGAATTGTAAGTGTAAATGTAACAAAAAATATGTTCCGGCGTGACATTTGTTCCGCTGGAACAAATTTCATAGGAAATATGTTCCGCCGGAACTTATATCACAGAAAATATGTTCCAGCATTGTAAAATTTGTTCCGGAACTAATTTTTTGACCAAATATGAAATAAGTTCCGGAACAAATATCATAGCTCTATGAATTTTGTTCCAGTTAATATTAAAAGTTTTAAATAAGTTCCTGTGATATTAGTTGAAGACCAATATGTACATATTTCAAAGAAATCAATGAATAAGTTCTTCTCAAACCTATTTTCACTGAAATAAGTACCTTTGCAACATATTGCACAGCGAAACATTTTCTTGTTACACTTAAATTATAAAGCAAGCTAAATGCTGCACTGAGTGTGCTGGCATGGGATACATGTGCAATTGTAGGCATGACTGTAAAGTTCTACAGGATAAAGTGATAGTAATTTATCATAATTTCTATCTATGTTTTATGTGGTATTCCTCCTAGGTTCCTGTTAAATGTCATGGCCCTGTTTCTAGTCATACATGTACTCGTCATGGAACAGTTTCAAAAGAGTGTGTCTTTTGTTTCTTCGTGTCCTATGGAATCATTAATCAGTTATTTTGTCCTTCTCAAATTTGTTCATATGTTCATGTTCATCTTTGACTTTAATTTTTTCTGAAAGATTTTTTTTCATCCTACTCTTTTCTGGCTCAAAGTGGGACTGTCATTTTGATATTTTTTACGTTTATAATTAAACATTTGCTACAGTCCACACTGAGATTCTTATTGGATGATTTACATTTTTCATTTATTATATTATCAATATATTATACTTATTTTATAATGCACTTGAATGATAACTTTAAACTCATTGATGACAAATGTTCAGTATATAAGATAACCTGTTTAACCAGTGGAACATATTTCACAGACTAGGAACTTATTTTACCAGGTGAGGAACAATTTCACAAACCCAGAACTTATTTCACCAGGTAAGGAACAAATCTCATAAATCTGGAACCTATTTCACTAGGTAAGAACAAATTTCACCAACCCGGTACTTATTTCACCAGGTAAAGTGTGGAACTTATTTCATAGAGATGGAACAAATTATATTGAAATTATCTATGAAAAAAGTTCTCCCAGAACATATTTCCTGTGATATTAGTTCCACTGGAACTTTTTTCACAGGAACAAATTTTGGCTCACATAAACTGGGTCTCAAAGTAAGATTTTCTCTTCTTAGAAGTACTGGTAGCAAAGTTCTTAAAAATGACTGTTAACTGACTGTTAATTATATATCTTACCTGGTATCATATATGTCTCCCTAAATAATTAAATAATTAGTTTAATTTTTAATTTCTGAATTTAACTATGTATTTATAGACATGAATAGGATTTATAAACTATATCATGTACATGTACAAATGTATATATGTTTATCTTACCTCCTATAGACAAATGGAAGTACGATGTTCAAATACTAAGTATTGAAGACTTGATCACTTTCATATAAAATAAAATTGAGAATGGAAATGGGGAATGTGTCAAAGAGACAACAACCAAATAGGCTGCTAGTTAAAATACCATATATATGTGAAGATAGTCAGTAAGATAAATTTGTTATTCAGTGTGCTAGTGACATTATACGATATAATAATATATGGGGTCAGTAAATTTCATATGGGGATTCAAGCCTCGCTCTGACCCCATATATATCATATTAGGTCACTCACACACCCATGTACCGTGGCGTAACTAATAATACATTTCAGGCCATCATGTGCATACCATATGCATGATATGAGTATTTGAACAGTATGCGTTTGAATTTTTAATTGTTCCTTTGTTAGTTTGATATTTTCTGTCTTTTTTTTAACCTACATATTTTTTTATCACCAAAGAAGGGTGAAAACAAATTATTAACATTTGTTTTGATATTGTGACATTATGTTTATCTACATGTAGTGAAAGATTGGGGCCTCAAAGAAATGAAGAACCTCTGGCCACCGTTTCACAAAGCCTTCTTAACTTACGATCATCGTATCAGTTTACGATCGGTTTACGTGTGGTTCTACGTTCCCATTACATGTGTTTCACAAAGGCATCGTAAAGAACTACTAAGTTGATCGCAAGTTACGTCGTGTGTATCATTGTAAGTGTATCGTAAACCGAGAAGAGTGCTTTCTTTCACGTCCGCACTTTTATCGAGTATGGCATGCCAAATAAACATTTTTAAAAATAATTATTATGGACGGCGAATTATGGCGATATTCTTATATCAACATAAATACAACTAAAGAATTTTAGTCCGTTTTCAATATTAATTCAAGATATATGATGCTTACAGTCATAGGACAAAAGTGAGTTCCCACTCAAAAAATGTCCTATTATTTCAACTAAAATCGATATTTTTCCAAAAAAATATTACCAAGTAAGTCTATGAGAGATTTTTATAAAATAGATACCATAAGATGCAGAAATGTCTGAAGTTTAATTGTTTATTTTGGCCATATTTTTAGTGAGGTTCTTTTTCATTATTCAATGGGTTAAACACAAATGCATTTTTTTATGATTTTAATTTGGTTAGAATACATAGCAAACTTTGCCGTGAGTCAATCAATATTTTTCTTTGTATTCACCTCGTCAGTAATAATACATATATTAACAACACTTTGTACCAATATTCTTTTTGGAGACAAAAACAGTCAAATATATTAAACGAAACTATCCGACACAGTGAGGGTCTAGATTAGTGGCAACGAGGGGGGGGGGGGGGGGGGGGGGGTGCATTTCTTTGTTCTGTAATTCTTTTAGCCATTCTTTTCTTTTCAGCATTAAAAAAATATGCTAATACTTTAAGTTATGTGCCCCTTTAGAATTTGCACTACACAAATGAAACCATTTATCAATTGTGTTAAATGTCTGATTGAAACGCAACACAGAAAAATATAAATATTTTAACTTAGCTTATTTGCAATAATTTGGATATATGGGATAACAATTTAAGCAGTAGATAAGATGAAATAAGTTATATTTGATCTAATCTAGTTTGTGATATATGAGGAAATAGTACCGAGAAGCTAGCGCTGAACATAAATTTTTATAACATATACAGCAGCATTAGTTATCCGACATTAAGAGTAATCTGGAATCTTGACAGAGTAAAATTTTTTATCACCAGAACAGGTTAGATTTTATTATTGATAGCCCAATATAGAAAAAATTCTTATCAATAAAGTCGTTTTGGAGGATTTTAAAATGTATTTAACTTTTATTCGTAGTGAAAGAAAAATAGGTTTTCCCCAACCCCAAAAAAATCAAAAACAATGTCATCCGTCTTCAATACTTCGAGCATTCGTCTTCCAGATCTATAAAATATATTGTTGTTTTTTTGTTGTTTGGTTTTTTTTTTAAATTGGAATGAATTATGGATCTCTCAAATATGAAACTGAAGTCTTCAACTGTTTCTGTTCTATGTGTGCATGCTTCGTTCCAAAAATCGAGAATTATAGATCTTTGATTGTAAGACTAGTTGTTGTAATTTTTTTTTTCAGCTGTACATAGCTTTTTGTTGTCAATAGTTATTTTTGTCGGAACTCTTTCACGAAATTTCATTGTTGTAATAATTATTGTCACAATGTAGGAGAAGGATGTAAGGTTAACTGAGTCTTCAATGGTGGACGAAAGTACCGATGCTTTTAATGAACATAATTTGCATGGCTAAAATCATTGAACCAGTTCTGATAAGGACCAGTTCAACATTTCATTCCAACTGATGATATACGTATATCAATATTTAATTTGGTATGCAGACAACGCAGAGTTTAGTTATTTTGTTAATCAACTTTACTTTATATTCTCTTTTTTTTTTTTGGGGGGGGGGGGGGGGGGGAGGGGCATTATTCTCTATTCTGTAAACCTCATTCACAACCTCATATATCTTGTGTTATTTCAAATAAATATCTGATATTCAAGCGCCTATTAGCGGGATAGGATGCTTAATACTATAAGAGTATCCACAAAGAGAGTTTTGGTGGTCTCTTTTAAAAGTCGGTGCATGAGAATATTATACTACAACCAACCAACAAAAAGGGTTGCCTACTAAGTATAGTAAAAGCTAAAGAATATGCAAAGCATATAATTTTTACGACACAGGAGTTCTGGTTAAAGGGGTTCCCAACCGTGAATATTAAATAATATATACCGATTTGATTGGCCAATAACTGTTTCAACACACGACGCCATCAATTTACGTGAATATTTTGGAAATATACAGACGATAATCATATTCCGCAATCCACGGCTCCTAGGAAAGTTTCTTGTAGTGTAACGAAAAGCGGGAAACACGCGTTTATGTAGTTAAAAATTGGTAATTTTAAATTATTAACTTATTTTCCATTTAGGCTGCTTCCTTTTTTTCCTAAATTGTTACATTATTTGTAGAATTGCGATTTAATGTTATTTTTTGTATCATTTGTATCATTTTATTTTTATATTAAAACTAGAAATTGACCTGTTGTCTCACAAGGAAACAGCTGTTTTGACGTTTTTTTCTAGAAAAGTTCCTAAATATTCTAAAAACTTTGCACCCACATTATGTCTTCAATTCAGTGAGCAATATTGAATTTCATGCTAAATACAGGAGCTTACCAGATTAAATTAACGCGACCTATTAAAATAGTCAAAACAATAAGTTTTTATTCCAATTACAATTGATTTATATCAATTCGAGATTTATGTCATGTTGATCTGTAATATATTTATTTGTATTAAAACTTGACCAACTTCTTAAAATCTGGCAGACCGTACGCGAACAGTTCGACGTAAACGTATTTTGAAAAAATACGCATACGGTGTGGAACATAGACATCTATCTATATATTGTTGAAATCTATACTATACTATGTTGCCTTCTGGATGTCCTTAGCTGTCATTTGATTGCTGTCTTATTAACGTATAACCTATATTTCCAACAGTTTTGTATAGCTAAAACGGCTATTGTGTATAGAATAATTGTCTTTCTTTCCCTAAATAATATGCTTGAAAGAAGATGGACCGAGGAGAGATGTGCACATGCAGGCACTTTTTTCAATCTATCAATGGGAAGGTCGACAATCCATATATATATTACATATTGATAGTCGACCTTCCAATTGATAGAAACAGGTGCATGCGGCAATGTCCCTAAAAAATATATAAAGTAAACAGAAAAAAATGCTTCACTTTTCAATCTTTAACTTCCCCTCCCCCTTCCATTTTTTTTCTACTGTATTATTTTTTAAGACATGTCGCATCTACACAAAGTCTTATTGATCTGCAGCTTACCCCTCCCCCTATTAGTTTTGGTATATATGATCTACATTAAATTCGATCCAAAAATAGTCACTAGAAAGGCATATTTAAATAGTTGCAATAAATTCCATTAACCACGAAACTAATTACAATCAGATATTTATTTCGATATTCTAATTAAATTCATTTCCTTTTTGGCCGAAATAACAAAAAAATAATTATTATCTGGTTTGACTGTGAAACACTGATTTCAGATTTATATTGTAGATCATTGTACACATAACTTTAAAAATGGGAATAACACATCCTTCTTTAAACGTTTTATCATTGTACACATAACTTTAAAAATGGGAATAACACATCCTTCTTTAAACGTTTTATCGATTACCACTGTGCCTGTAGTGATGTAATTATAAATAGATTTCAGAACGCGGACGTGATAGAAAGCCTATTTATTAAATTGTTTTAAAGACGTACGCCGGTAGGAAATAAGATCATTAAACAATGATTAATACCTTAGATTTGCATTAAGTAAGTTGCTTGCATATACAAATAAACAAACGAAGAAAGACTTTTAAGTGTAGTTCTATAATATTGAAGATTCTTCTTCGTCTTCTAACATTTGAGGCATCTTGACCAAGAATAAAGAACGCTGCAGCCATGTTAGATGGATTAATTCGTTTTCGTAGAAAAACTACGATGGAGTTACGACTGGGTATAGCTGTAGTAAGTTACGTCAGGATTTACGCATTATTTACGATCATCTTAACTTACGACGGCTTTGTGAAACGGCTGTAAATCCTACGATTTATTTACGATGGACTTACGATGACACGTAGACTTACGAAGGCTTTGTGAAACGGTACCCTGGTTACTTACTCGGTAGATGTATAATTGTTTTTATTTATTTTCTCACTTTCAGAGATTAAGATTCACCATGACAAAACTTGATACAGAATTCCAGCTTCTTCTTTCAAAAATTAGTGACCAATTGGACACAGGTTTGTACATGGTTCAATATTTTTCCTGGATTGGGGCTGATCAAGAGGATGTTTGTCTGAAAAATTGGAAACTGGAACTTAACATACCTCTAAACAAATAAGGAATCTATGATTTTAAAAGATGGGGGATCTAATTAAACGGATGTGCCGGGCACCATCATGGATAAACTCTTTAGGGAAAGCATTTTTGTTTCTCTGAAAGAATATCATGACCTTTGATACAAATAAAAGGAGATATGAGGCATCTGTAAATGAGACAGCAACCATTAAACAAAAATAATCTTTATAAATTCTTTAGCTAACATTCAGTCTTCAAAGCTCAGTGTTGAAGACCGTACCTATAATGGTTACTTTTATAAAGGAGTAGGTCCGGTAAGGACCGATTTTGGCCTCAAATTTCAGGTTCATCTGACGAAAGATTTTGAACACTTTTTAAACACTTAATGGTCTATTTCATTTGAATCAATTAGTTTATGGGAAAGGTTTTAACTGATTTATAGTCATTAAAAACGACTCGATTCAAGCTCAAATATAAAAAATCTACCAAATATGCCTAAAAATGTCACTTTTCAGATGGTTTTTGCCAAAAATGAAAGTGGCCGCATCCGTGTTAATCCTCAACCTTTGTTATGTATTATCATAAAATACAACTTACAATTCAATATTAAGGATGAACACAAATGCGGCCACTTTCGTTTTACACGAAAATCGTCTAAAATTTAGCTAAAATGATAGAATTGTGAAGATTTCAGTCATTTGGTCCGAGTACACAGTTATTTCGTAGTGCATTTCTTTTAGACAATAAATGAAAATTAAAAAAAAACCACCTGCGCTTTCTCAATAATATTTTTACAGTGTGTTGTACTACTTTTGGGACAAATTATATCAAAATTATAGAAAACTTCATCAGCTCTAACTCAAAATATGGACAATCTTATGTTAAGGGGGTCTTGAAATCTTTTGACAGCTTCCGAAGTGCTAATTTTTGACCTTTTTCAGCTGGACCTAATCACTACTTTACATTAATATTTATGACCCAACTTTTTTTACAGTGTCATTTCACCCCCCAACTTGCTATATGAGGCATAAAACATGGAGAAATAAATTTGGAAGGGGTATAACAAAAATTGGCAAGTAACACACTGTCCACACTAAGGACTATATTCGTGGACAACGAAAATCAAAGGACGATAACTGTGTACTCGGACCTAATAGGATAGAAAAAGTTGACCAATCTTAATAAAACTTGGTATGACTAAAGCTTAATATATTACAAGACTGCTTACAAAGTTTCATAGCAATAGGATATATATTATAGACAATATGATTAATTCTATATTCAACTTTGCGTGTTAAATTTAGACGTTAAAATTGAGAAATTTCAACTATCAACATTTGGGGCTTATAAAATTTAAATATTGCAAAAAAATACTTTTAAAATGCCTTAATATATAATATATCATGTATTTAAAGCAATAGAGTACTCATTTGTTATATCAGACTTAGCATAATTTTTCAAAAGTCAAATTTATATGAGCCTGTGCCTAAAAATGGAGGTTTTCCAATGAAGCGGGCCTTACATGAAGATGTAATATTTTCCAGCAATTTTAAGTTTGTGAAGCTTTTTGATTATAAATAATCCTTACATATGTACTTAATGTACTTTAAATGGAAAGAAAACTTACAAATAACATATCATATTAGTTTAAAAGGGTCTTAGGCCAAGTAAGACTAAAATTAATTTAGGGTCAATTTAGGCCGTAGCACATATTTACATTTAAAAATGCATATTGAAGTTATAGGAAATAAAAATTTGTGTCTTTTCTATCATTTCTATACTCAGGTGACATGATACAATAAATCTGAGCACAAAAAGGCTCTTACATTCAACTTTTTTAGTAGACAGTATGGTCTGATACAAAGATTTTTCACTTTTTAGTGAAAAACTTGCATGCAATTTTAGTCTCAACAGGCTTATATTTGAACCACATGCTATCCTACAGAGGTAAAGAAAGATATTATGTGAAATGAAACAGGTACAAAAGACATTGTTAAGTGCTTTTTATACAAATTTATTGAGGTATTTATTATGGACTTCAACTTTTATGTGCCATGCTCCTCACATTTAACTTGATCCAAACAGGGCGTTAGACGAGGGTCATTTATACAACACATTTTGCTCATATTTTCTGAGATAATCTTCTTTTCTGTAGATTCAGAGTTCACAAATGAGTAATAAAACTGGATTAAAGCATAGAAACACAAAAATTGACACATGAAAACATGTCAGATAGAAAGTCAGAATGCCACTTATGCATCAAAATTGAAAAAGCTATGAAATGCTTATTTTGACCATATAATGCCAAAATTGGTCATTTTTGCAGAAATTCTATCAAATAAAAGTTTAAATCCTTTAGTTTTATGCTATTTGACAAATTGGCACCATCAAATCATTCAGGGAAGTTGCCAAAGTACAGATTCTATATTTCCTGATTTCACCTCTTAGGTCCGAGTACACAGTTATTTCGTAGTGCATTTCTTTTAGACAATAAATGAAAATTAAAAAAAACCCACCTGCGCTTTCTCAATAATATTTTTACAGTGTGTTGTACTACTTTTGGGACAAATTATATCAAAATTATAGAAAACTTCATCAGCTCTAACTCAAAATATGGACAATCTTATGTTAAGGGGGTCTTGAAATCTTTTGACAGCTTCCGAAGTGCTAATTTTTGACCTTTTTCAGCTGGACCTAATCACTACTTTACATTAATATTTATGACCCAACTTTTTTTACAGTGTCATTTCACCCCCCAACTTGCTATATGAGGCATAAAACATGGAGAAATAAATTTGGAAGGGGTATAACAAAAATTGGCAAGTAACACACTGTCCACACTAAGGACTATATTCGTGGACAACGAAAATCAAAGGACGATAACTGTGTACTCGGACCATTTAGCATGACTTTATGGTGCTATAGTACTCAATATGAGTGCACTGTATTGTCAAAAACAGCCCATATTTATGTAGCAGTAGCATTATACTTTCCAATAAATAACTTAAAGTTTACATTTGAACAATTTTGTAAAACTGCTATATTTTTGGGCCAAAAATGGGTCTTACTGGACCTACTCCTTTGATGTGGATGGAGAGTTGTCTCATTGGCACTCATTTTCCACATCTTTTTATATCTATTGGATAATAAACTGGACTGGTGTCTATATACTGTGCCTGTGGATTCATTTATAATCATGATATACTAGTTTTTGTGCGTTTCATGCCAGGTAACAGTCAACTTTGAATTTATTGTTGATTGAATGTTGGTTGCTTAACTTCCAGTGGCAAATATTTCATTCATGTTCAGGACAAGAACAAGTTAACAATAAATACAATAGGTAGGTCTTGTCATAATAGAGGCCATCCTGGATGATGGTCGGGGAAATTTGGACTGCCACTGGAAAATGAGGGTATTTTGGATAGGGACAGAAAATTTTGCCTTGCAACATATAGCACCTATGGACCCCTTTAAAGAGTTTTTGCAAGGGTTCTTAATGTTCAAAGAGCGTGGAACTCTCTTTACACAAGGCATCAGATGTAATGTACCCATTCTGACTGGATGTGAATTAAAGAATTCAACGAAGAATAAATCCCAAAAAATGAGAAATGAGTCAGCTGATGTTTATTTTAGTCTGATGCTAAGTTTTCTATTTACAATTTTGACTGACACAATGACTGAAGCAAATGATCCAAAATATTATATAAAATTAACAAAATTTAATTGTTTCAGGTAGGAGACTAGGAGTTATGCCCCTTAAATCATTTTGCTTCAATGTTAAAGGGGCACTAGCTGTCAAATTCATGTTCACCGATTTGATTCAAATTCTCATATTAGATTTATAACAATGTAAAACATTTATCAAAATAAGATGCCATCTTATGAACAATTGAGATGAGCCAGAAAGCAACTAACCTTCACATAACACAATATATACATAAACATAGATATAGATAGATATATGGCCCAAAAGTGTTAACAGGTGCATTAGAATTAAAGACTTAAACATGTTAAAATTCATACTCATTATTTATAATTATGATATATTTTTTTATCTTTATGTGCTTTCATTTTTCAGATGATGTCAAAAGTTTAAGATTTTTATTAAAAGCAGAGGATAAAATTCCAG
The DNA here is from genome assembly GCA_019925275.1 of Mytilus edulis. Classification (NCBI taxonomy): domain Eukaryota; kingdom Metazoa; phylum Mollusca; class Bivalvia; order Mytilida; family Mytilidae; genus Mytilus; species Mytilus edulis. The sequence continues at coordinate 48,183,290 of CM034357.1, read as the reverse complement.
TTCAAAATTTAGATGCAGCAACGACAGGGGAAGACATTTTCCATTTAATGACAAAACATGGCCTTTTGTCAAAAACAAAGGCAAACTTATTGATAGATTTATTGAAAGAAAAGAACTGGCAGCCACTTGTAAATCAGCTGGAGAAATTTAAAACAGAAAATGAAGAAGAACTGTCACAACCAGTGGAAGGTACAGTTTTTATAATATTAGATATTTATAACAACACATATTTGGTATTATTGTAACTTGCTTGTTAAGTTTCCGGGGAAGTTTGTTCAAACATGCATTACAATTCAGTATTTTCATACATCAAGATCTTGAGAGAGTTTGAACTTTTAATTATGCAATAATTTCTTGTGTTTGAAATTTTTTTAATTCCATGTTTATTCTGTATTATTTTTTTTTGAGCAGTGCATAACACTTTCCACACGATGTATTTTGTATAGATTGTGTTGTGCACTGCATAGTACATTCTATTGAAAATGTGCTATCTTCATTGTAGTACTGTTGATTCATTTATTTTCGTGGGTATCAATTTTCGTGGATAGAGAAAAAAAGACATTTCGTGGTATACTTAAATTCGTGGATCGCTGATAACAACAACAAAAAAAATCAGATACGTAATTCGTAGATTTGTTTTTGATTTAGGAGATCATATAACCTCCTTGGTTTAATCAATAATAAAACAAACAAAAAAGCAGGAATTCATTGAAAAAGTTTTGAATTGTCAAAATCCTTGCTTGGTCATTTTAGGTTAAAGTGTTCATTGAAAACTTCTATTACAATAATAAACAGAGACAACTAATTATTTGTTTGTTTTACAATTTATAAATGCTTGTCGGAATTCTATAAGGCAATCAAAACTTTATGATTGAAAGCTCATTTCCCTAATCATGATATAATAAACGGTCATATAAGTAAAAGGTGTGAAAATAAATGTTCCTGTCATAAACAATATTACCTACGGGCAATATCCCCGTACTTAATCCTATTGATTTTCAATCACTAGTAAACCAAACTATGACACGGTAATTAACAACTTATTTTCCATGAACAGTTTTAATCAATTTTAAAAAGTAAATTAGCACTGATATTCGATATATTTATTATTGATTTAATTAAACTACTTGTATGTTCTTTCAATAAAAAACATGTGTTATGTTACATTGTTTATCGCTAGTCATTAACACTATACTAAAACTGCATAACATAACCGGAAATAAACATCCGACTCCATACACATTTCTCGGGATTATTCTTCGTTGAATTCTTGAATTCCTGGTTCGCTGTGACCCACGAAACCCACGAAAATTGGTATACCACAAATAAAAATGAATCCACAGTAGAAAGTGTTGTGCGCCGCACAGAACATTATAATACAGAATAAACATGGAAATCATTAAAAATTTCAAACACAAGAAATTATGCAAATTCCATAATTAAGAATAATTCCAAGTTCAAATAATAGCCTGTTACTGAGATTTGACTGAGATTTGACTTGCTTTGACAAATTGTATAGTCAAATTTTAATTTGATGTAAGAACAAATAAATGCATCAGTAATTTCTTTTCATTATTGAACCAAGGTTTAAATAAAGATATTTTTAATATAGAATGAACATGTCATATCTGCTCCTTTAGGAATAAAGGATAATATAGAATCTTTGTTCCAACAGGAACATATATTATGACATTGTTTATAACAACGTTTCCAGGCTAGGGGAACTTCTTTTAGGGTGAACATATATACAATGTATATATATTGACAGGGTGAATTATCAAAAAGTATACTTCATTGTGCAGAATCTTCTTTAAATTTTTGTTTAGGTCCCTGTAATATACAAGATGATATGGTTGTGGAGCATTTTATGGAAACCACCAAGTTAGTAGAGCTGACATCTAAAATGGAAATCGAAAACTTTGCTGTTCTATCAGGTTTGCTCTTATTCTTTTATTAGGTAATTGAGTCATGGTTTAGGTCTGTGGCTTTTAATTGAAGCTCTAGTGGTATGTTACCCTTTTTTATGCCCAACCTAGACAAGTACTGAAGAGGGGGGGGGGGGGGGGTATTTTCCTATTCAGTGTGTCTGAAGTAAGCTTTTTTTTTAATATCTATAAAGCTATAAAGTATTAAAAAATACAATGAATTAATTCCCCTGAGAGAAAATGAAAAAAAACAATTGTAAAACACAATTGTAAACAGTATTTAGGTATTATGACCTGATATTTGCTTAAACGAATTAATGCAGGTTATGACCTTCTTCTTCTTTCTGTAACTGCCTCTTGTGGTTAGGAGCAAATCAATTGTTTGATTATTTTTCAATGGGCTTACATTACGTGGTCTAAAATAGCTCAAATCACTTTGTTATTTTACATTTAAAGTGCAATTGCATATTTAAAAGATGGTGGGCTTATATTTCACGGAAAATATTGAAATTTATTCACTTTGTTGCTTGGTTAATAATACTCTTAAATCTAAAATATCACTGATTCACTTTATGACCTGCATTTTCACTTTCAGAGGTTGACAAGTAATAGTACATATGTAAGAAAATAGTATGTATGTTAAAATTGATAACATAATTGACTGCTGCCTCAGCTGCTTTACAAATAAAATACTATTCAGCCATATAATTTTTTTAATTTTGATGCCCCATTTATGGGCCTTATGTTTTCTGGTCTGTGTGTCTGTCTGTTCGTTCGTTTGTTCATTCGTTCGTTTGTCCCTTTGTCTTTTCTTCTGTCTGTTCGTCAGTCTGTCCTGCTTCAGGTTAAAGTATTTGGTCGAGGTAGTTTTTGATGAAGTTGAAGTCCAATCAACTTGAAACTTAGTACATATTTCCTTATGATATGATCTTTCTAATTTTAATGCCAAATTAGAGATTTTACCCCATTTTCAAGGTCCATTGAAGAAAGAAAATGATTATAAATGCGGATGGGGCATCTGTGTACTTAGGACACATTCTTGTTTTTATATTGTTTTATTTCATTCAGTTGTTTTTAGTTGCAAGCTAATTAACTTTTGAATTTGTTCCTGAAGTTTACTGGATTGTGACATTAACAAATAATCAACACAGATCTCTAGAGCCAAAAAGAATTAGGTGACTTAAAAGACCAATGCTATTTTTTTCCCCTGCATTCTGATTTGTTGATTAAAATTCTTCTGAACAGTTATAAATTATTTCTTGTTTTATTTGTCTTTAAGAATAAATAATTACTATTTGATGATTGTTTACATTCCTTCATCACAGGTTTCTCCTTTCACTTGTGTTGTGGTATGGTGTTTCTCCTTTCACTTGTGTTGTGGCATGGTGTTTCTCCTCTCACTTGTGTTGTGGCATGGTGTTTCTTCTCTCACTGTGTTGTGGCATGGTGTGTCTCCTTTCACTTGTGTTGTGGTATGGTGTTTCTCCTTTCACTTGTGTTGTGGCATGGTGTTTTTCCTCTCACATGTGTTGTGGCATGGTGTTTCTTCTCTCACTGTGTTGTGGCATGGTGTTTCTCCTTTCACTTGTGTTGTGGCATGGTGTTTCTTCTCTCACTGTGTTGTGGCATGGTGTTTCTCCTCTCAATTGTGTTGTGGCATGGTGTTTCTTCTCTCACTGTGTTGTGGCATGGTGTTTCTCCTTTCACTTGTGTTGTGGCATGGTGTTTCTCCTCTCACTTGTGTTGTGGCATGGTGTTTCTTCTCTCACTGTGTTGTGGCATGGTGTTTCTCCCTTCACTTGTGTTGTGGCATGGTGTTTCTTCTCTCACTGTGTTGTGGCATGGTGTGTCTCCTCTCACATGTGTTGTGGCATGGTGTTTCTCCTTTCACTTGTGTTGTGGCATGGTGTTTTTCCTCTCACATGTGTTGTGGCATGGTGTTTCTACCCTCACATGTGTTGTGGCATGGTGTTTTCTACCCTCACTTGTGGTGTGGCATGGTGGCCAAATTTCTTACTAGAGGTTTTGTTGTAAAATTCAATGCATACAGCAAAACAACACTAAATCAGAGTATGGGAAATAAAGGCAACAGTAGTATACCGCTGTTCAAAACTCATAAATAGTCAATAATTAAATAGCAATACATTTATGAAGATTATGATCATCAAAGGAAATTTATTTTACAAGAAAGTTCAAATACACTTGTTGCATACTAAAACTTTATCCATTCTAGTATATAAAACATATTCAACTTTATATTTTTTTAATTTGAAGATATCTATGACTCTTAGAGAATAAAGATACTTTTTTTTATTTATAGGATTAACTGGATGTGGGAAAACCCAGTTGGCCTTGACCTTTGCCTGTAATTTTCGTAAAGACCATGTAGAAAGCATTTGTTGGAAGATATATTGTAAGGATGAGATAACGTTAATGAATTCTTTGAAGAAATTAGCAGATAAATTGGGTCTTGAGGAAGAGAGTACACAGACAGAAAATGTTGATAACGAAGATTCCCTAGATGAACTACGAAAATTAATTCAAAAAGAATTGCGTAAAAAAACTAATGGTCCAAATGTGATCATTTTGGACTATGTCACAGAGGAAACAAAAATTCCATGTCAGAAATTGAAAGATGCTCTTTTAAAATTGAATTTGAAAGTAATTGTAACAACTTGGGATTCAACATTTTGTGATACAGAAAACATTATTATAGTCAATGGCTTTTCAGAAGACGAAGCAGTTAGGTTTTTACAAAACAAGAAGACGGAACTGAATTCAAAAGAGGAAAAAAGTTACAGAGAGTTGGCACAAATGCTTGGTAACCATCCATTGTTACTGTATGGAGCAAGGAGTTGTATGGCTTCATCAAATCAAACACCAAAGAAATTCATCAAATATTTGCGAGGAAGCAAATCGTCTGAAATGGATAAGTTTGTAAGATCCGTATCAGATCCATCCAAAAACAGAGAAGTCTTCAAAATATTGCAGGAATATTTAGAAATCTTAAAGAATGATTATGGAGAAGATGTTTTTGATATGGTGCAAGCCTTGCAATTTTTTGCTCTGGAAGATATCCCTGTCCTTCTTTTCGATTTTTTTCCTACAAGAAAACAGAATCATCAAGGATTCAACACTACAAATTTCATTCAAGCCATCAAAAAGTTTTCTTTTGGAAACGTTAGGGGAGTTGATGATGATCGATTTATTACAACACACTTAGCTGTCGTGAAAACCATAGAAGAATCAATGTCAGATGACAAAAAAGCCAAACTTATCAAAAACATCTTGACAGCTTTGATGTGGCTTATGGACAAAGATAATTATGATACAAATGATTACGACAGAAATTATCGTCTACTTCCCCATGCTATATCAGTATTACAACATGTTAAAAAATTGAAGGCAGAAAATCTTAATCTCTTGTGTGATTTTGAATCGAATGTGCTCTTGGCTTATGTATATGACATAGTTGGGTACACATACAATTTTTTCGGAATTTTGAAAAATGCTGGGGAGCATTCAACAGCTGCCAAAGAAGCATGTTTTGCCATAATAGGTATATCAGAAGAAGATATTGAAAAACAGGTCAGGAAAAGATGCTGTCATGACGACCATCATAGAACATGGGAAACATTTGCAGAAGAGGAGGCAGATATCATTTTTAAACAAATTAAAGCTCAGATTGGTGATCATGAAAAAAATGCACTTTTGTGTAAGATGGCAAAACAGTTTGCATTAAATAAGTATAGGGGTCGAGATCACTTGAAAAAACTTGAGTTATATTTAGAGGCTGAACTGGAAGAAGAGTATCGTTTGACGGAGAAAGAATATAACACCCTATGTAAACAGCATCTTGCCTTGCCAGAAGATCAACTTGGGGGCATATTTTTATTTGAACTTGTGTTACAAGTTTTTTATACTTATGGAAGGAGAATTTTCTATTTGGGTGATGCTTTTGACAAAGATTTGGCAAGATCCTTTGCTCATTCTTTGTTTTTGGCAAAGGCATTAGGTCACAGAATTGCCAGTGAATATCCAGAGTGGAAGATTCTCTATGTCATGCTTACAGAACTTAGTGGAACCTTGCAGCTCAGATTTGAAGACAAAGCAGATCTCCAACTTAAAACGTTGGAAAATCTTGAAGACGCAGCTGAACAGTTTAGGAGATTATTAGGATATAATACTGAAAACTTTAATTATGGGGTAATAAAAGCTGGACCAGAAAATGCACAGCATGTGCATATTTGTTGCAAACGCTTGGTGAAGTGTTATACCAGCATGACTGAGATAACATCAGACGAAGAGAAACTAAAAGAAATACACGAAATGGGCGACAAATACAAAGACATGCTTAAGATTACACAGCACTCATCTAGAGCTGTCACTGCTGCAAACCTTAGAATGGCAGAATTTTCCTTACGTCGGGGAAACTATGAAGATGCTGAAATTAGATTTAAAGTTGTTGCGCCAGAGGATATGATAGAAAATGATCAGAGGACTGTATCAGCAAAATTTACTCACCATGAACTACAAGCTTTAAAGGGACTAACTAAATGTTATTCATTAAGCGGTCAAACTGAATCAGCTAAAACACTAGCCAATAGAGTAAAGATTAGACTAGGAGAGGCTAAAGAATATGAAGAATTAGGACATTTTAATAATTTGATGCAGCAGCTGGACCTGTCTTCTGTAGTAGAGTAAAAATAAGGAAAATAGCTAGGAACTGTAAATACTCTGTGTCTTATTTCTGAAAGGAGTAGGTCTAGTAAGACCCCTGTTTGGCCAAAAATTAAGCAGTTTTACAAAATTATTAAAATGTTAACTTTTAGCTATTTATTGGAAAGTAGAATACTTCTGCTACATACATATGGGCTGTTTTTGACAATAAAATGCACAAATATTGTGTACTATAGCTAGCATCATTAAGTTGTGCTAAATTACTGAAATCTTTGACAATTTTAGTATTTGAGTATAATTTTAGACAGTTTCCGTCTTAAAATGGAGATGGCCGCATTTGTGGTCATTCTTAATTTCTTAATGTAAGTTGTATTTGATGATGTTCATATAATATATAAAGTTTGAGAGTGAACAAGGATGCGGCCACTTTCATTTTTGACAAAAAAACATCTGAAAAGGGACATATTATGGCATATTTGATAGATTTTTCAGATTTAAGCTGGGATTTGAGTATTTTTAATGACTAAATCAGTTCAAATTTTTCACATAAACTAATTGAACTGACTGAAGTAGACAATAAAGTGTTTAATAAGTTTTCAAAATCTTTCATCAGATGAACCTGAAATTTGAGGCCAAACTGGCCCTTACAAACCCTTTATTAACTCGTTTACCACAAAATGGAATCTCACAGTTTTTATGTTTTATTTTCTTATTTTGTTTCTTGTTGCAATTAATAAAAAAAATTCTGACTAAAATCAGAAAGCAATTTTTTTTTCGTAAAGGTTATATTGTTTTGTGCCAAAATTATTCATTTATTAAAGTAATGCTTTTATATGGAAAAATACTAGGGTAAAATTTGCACGAAAGGCAATAAAATTTTTATGTTAATGCTTTTATATCTTTTGATATTTTGATATCTTTGAATTTTGATGATCGTATTTTGTTTATGTTGTAATAAAAAAAAAAATCTGATTTAATGGCATTTTTTTAATTGCATGTTTATACCAAAATTATACATTTATTAAATGCTCATACAAAAAAGTAGTTTTTTTAGGGTAAAAAATGCAATAAAATATGTATGTTATTGCCTTGATATTTTTTGATACCCTGATATTTTGTTAATTTGGACTCATATTTTATTTTTTATCATATCATAAATGAGAATAAATATCTAAAATTATTATTATCTTGTGTTGTATTTGTGACATTTGTGATGTAAAATTTATTAAATAAGTTTTTAATACCAATAATATGCATTTATTAAATAATGTTAGATAATTGTTAACTTTTTATACATTGTGATTTGGACAGAGAGTTGTCTCATAAGCACTAATACCACATCTTCTCTATAAAAATGCTTTTATATCATGTATAGAGAAAAGATTTTTTCCAATCAAATAGATAGAAAAAGGTTAGATATTCTGTCTCATATTTTGATATTTTCCCAATTATTTTTATTTTATCATGTTTATTTTAAATGTTAATTTTATACCCATGGCCATGCTCTGAAGAAAGGATATCCTCAAACTCTGATTGTGTGGGTATACTAAATTAAGTTCTGTTAGTATACAAATCCAACAAAATTAGGTCATGTTTTTCTGAGATCACAAATTCAGAGCTTCAAGAAATGTGGTACAAAGCATGTGAGTATGCATTTATATATATTCATCACTTATGAACATCCTGTTTACCGAATATATTCTTAAAACACTTCCTATCACAGGAGTGGTATGACCTTTTTGCATCCCCCATGAATCCATCACTGCTGTATGGTGCCTATTTCCCTATCCTTATTATCTGCTTTCTTTTAAAGGTATACTTATTCATATTATATTAGTGTACATTACATTTTCATATTTAATAAGTTTCAAAACTAATAGCAGGGTACATTTATGATATTTAAATAACAATACATGATTTATTTAAGCAGTTAAAAACCAATATATATTATTAGAGTAAAAATAAAAATAACAAGAATGTTTAACGTAAATTTGTGACCATGCGCCGAACATATTTGGGGCTAATTAGAACACAGCTACGTAAACAAAGGGTAATAAGGACGTCATATTTGAATTGATGATTATACTGGCCAATCAAAATGACAGATATTTTTGCAATAAAAAATTGAGCATCAAAATGTTTATAATTATAATGATCAATCATGAAGTCTTTTTAGATGATTGGTAGAACGTTAGTTTTATTTTTTATTTGATTATTCTTTTCATTGCATTTTTCATAGCATTCAACATTATTCAATATGAGTAAAGATATATTTTTCTCCATAAAACTGTTGTAGTCCATTGTGTTTATATAGTCAATGATAATTATTCATCAATATTTTTACAAACTTATAGGTTTAGATGTGCCATACGCTAGGTTTTGTGTTTTATAAACTTATAGGTTTAGATGTGCCATACGTTAGGTTTTGTGTTTTACAAACTTATAGGTTTAGATGTGCCATACGCTAGGTTTTGTGTTTTATAAACTTATAGGTTTAGATGTGCCATACGTTAGGTTTTGTGTTTTATAAACTTATAGGTTTAGATGTGCCATACGCTAGGTTTTGTGTTGTATAAACTTATAGGTTTAGATGTGCCATACGTTAGGTTTTGTGTTTTACAAACTTATAGGTTTAGATTTGCCATATATTAGATTTTGTACGTGTTTTAAAAGTTTTAGGTTTAGATTTGCCATAATATGATATTTGTATCTTATGAATTTAATAAACTGCAGTTATCTTTTGATACTTGATATTCACAGTAGAAAATATTGCATCTCAAAATAGAAAATAGTTATATATGTATATATATATTCTTAGATATCATAAAAATAACAAATGAATAAACAAAAACCTACCTATTCTCTATTAATGTTTTAGTCACTTTGCTGGATATCAGATACCATTTAGTCCAAACATTTTTTGCCAGTATAGTTTAGACACAGTGATATTGTTGACCATTATTCATCAGCATTTGTTTTATCTAATTATTGATGACAGTGTTTTCCTTTTCCTTAGGAATGACATCAAAAGTTAAATGTGGGATAACAAAAAAATTAATTCACATAGTTTTTTCATTGACTAACCACCCCTCTTCTTAACCTAATTTTGGAAAAAATTGATTGACCAATATGGATATATGTAAAATCGATTTTGGATAAACAAAACTTGCAGCAATTTTTACCCCCACCCCAAAACTATTTGCTTTAATATTATTATCATACATTGATCTTTTGATGTCGTCCCTTAATCAAGCGACATTTCTTTTATTAAAGAGGATACTACTATATGTATTTCTTTTTTTGCCAACTTTGTAATGCAATAAAAAAAAATTGCATCATGTTTCAGTTCATCAGGTTAGTGATATCCTGAAACGGTCATAACAAAATACTTTATTCTGTATGACATTACATTCCTTAAAATGTCAATTAATTATCATTATTTTTTACTTCTTTTAGATCCTGATAAATAGAGGAGTCATACCTATTATTATATTTCCTTTTTAATTTTCATGTTATTTGACATAATATTTTTTCTGTGTGCCAAGTTCTCTCAAATAAATCCACATCTCAGCTGATGAGCTAGCCAATCTGACCTGAAACCAGGTTCAACCGATCATTTTTCCTTAAAATGACCTGTACCAAGTAAGGAAAATGACAATTTTTCAACTTATAATCCGTTTCTGTGTGTGTTGCAATTCGTTTTGGTTTATTTTCCAACTTTAGTTTTCTATTAACGTTGTTTCCATGTTTTTCCTCTTATATTTGATGTGTTTCCGTCAGTTTTAGTTTGTAACCCGGTTTATGCTTTCTGTCAATCGATTTATGACTTTTGAACAACGGTAAACTACTGTTGCCTTTATTGATAGCATAAAACTGCATATATAAACATGTCCATTCATTAAAGGAATGACTGTAATATTTTTTTCTGTCTTTGAAAAAATAACATAAAAAATGTGGTGCACACTCCAAAACCTGCGTATGAATTTCCATTCATTGCAATGTATTTGACAATTTGTTGTAGTATAAGACAATGTCAGCATTAATATTTCTATTTAAATGTATATTTGATTATTATGATATTAAAGATTATTTGAGAGAGAAAAAAAATCATTTCAAGCACTCAAATTTATATATATTATTATCTATTATCGTCTTATATCTACTAAGGATTTTAATAAAGAAATGTTTTAAAATTTGATGATCCTGAGGTATATTTATTAATTGAAACATTGCTTTGAACTATTCTGCATTCTGCTTCTTTTGTAGTTTTGTTTCTGAAAAGTGAATTAATTTCACAAAGTTTAAATTTTGAAATATCTAGCACCAACTTTGTGAGCAATGATTTAATTTGGCTGTATTAACTCACCTGACCCTAAAGGTCATTTGAACTTTTGACATCACCTGGTGTCTGTTGTCGACTGTAGTAAACATTTTCAAGATCTTCCTCTGAAACCGTTGAACCAATTTTAATCAAACTGCTGGTGATTCTTCGCATTTCAAATGTTTGGCTTTAAGCGTTTCTGATGAAGGTAAATCCAGAAAAGCGCTTCGGACGCAATAAATTATTAAACGTGTTGTTTTCCATTTTTTGTATATAGATTAAAGTTTGGGATTTTTGTTTTGTTCAATCAAGTTACCTTGCTACCATGGTTAAAAATACAACATAAGAGTAAAAACTGTCATATATCATGCAAACCGTTAGTGATACAGACAATCTGACGGAGCGAAGTTCAACGTTTTTCAAATGGCTAGTTCTACGTGTTTGCATTTTTACCAAAACCATCTGATGACTCCCGAAGTAGTTATTGCCTTAAAAACTGAGATGTTGCTTCATTACATCACATTATCATGATACAAAATCCTACGAACAATTACTTTTCCCCTATTATTCATTACGATTTATTCATTTCTGACCAAAATCACAAATCGCTCCGCATTCCATTTTTGCCTTTTCCAAGTTGGGAGCATTTTTAAAAATCGTTAGTGGTTTTTACCACTGTTTCCTTGAAATTGTTATGTCCCATATTCATTATATCGCGCCTTTTGTTTTTTCTCATCTTGAAGGAGTCAAAAGGTGACATTTATAAGCGTATTCTGTATCAAGAGGAGGCGGCGTCAACAATGTATATGATTAGTTCAGTATGAAGGGAACCAATAGTCGTGGTAGGTGAATGATATTTGATATGCAGTTGTAATAGCATTTGCACACCTCATTTCCATAGATATTGTTGCTTGTGTACCTTCAGTTGTGGTTCTTTGTCTTTGAATGTTTTGTATAATTAGTATATATTAGCATGTTAATTTTCTTTAATTTTAATTTCAACATTTGCATTTTAGGTCACACACATTTATTTTTTTTCTATGGATTTCTCCACTCCAGAAATTGAGACGAGGGAGCGATTTGAAAATTTAATAAAAAAAATCCTTAAAGCTTTCCCAAATCCAACTTAGGTAATCTATTACTGAAATAAAAAAAAAAAGCCTAAGTATTTCAAGCATTCAAAGTTTTGTAAACAGTTTATAACTATAAACATATCAATGATAATTTATGTCAACACAGAGCTGACTTCTAGTCTGGTGATACCCTCGGGGGCAATAAAAATTCCACAAGCAGTGGCATCGACCTAGTAGTTGTAATTAAACTCATTATAGATACCAGGATTGTAATTATATATCTGCGCTAGACGCGTGTTTTGTCTACAAAAGACTCATTAGGGACAATGAGTGACGCTCAGATAGAACACAATGTTAAAAAGGCCAAATTTTAGATATATGTTTGTTGCCTGTTCTTCGTCTTTTTGGTGTTATCATTTTTGTTATTCGTCTTTTTGGCAATTTGTATAAAAAATACGATGTGGTATGAGTGTCAACGAGAAACTCTCTTTCCAAGTCACAATGTATTTAAAGTTATTCATAGGTCAAAGTACTGCCTTCAACACGGAGCTTTGGCTCACATCTAAGAGCAAGCTATTAGGGACCCCAAAATGGCAAGTGTTTATCAATTCAAACAGGAAAGCTAACGGTCTAATCTATATATAAAAGATAAACTATTGTGTGTGTGAACCAATAAACAACAGACTCTTGACTTAGAACAGGTGCATAAAAATGCACCGGATATGGACAGTTTTTGTGGAGCCTGCGAATTAAGTTGCAGAAAGCTCGACATAGGGTTAGTGATCCGGCAGCGAAAGCGGCGGCGTTAATTAACTCATTAAAAGCGTTATATTTTAGAAGGTGGATTACATGGATGCTTCTTACTTTGTATATAGATGCTTTATGTTACAAAGTTTCCGTCTATCACATGTCCATTGTCCTTGACCACATTTTCATGGTTCAGTGACTACTTGAAAAAAACGTTCAGACTTTAATTATGTTAATTTCTCTCTTATTATGAGCCATAGGATAACTATTTTTGGTATGCGCGTACCTTGTAAAGTCTTCATGCCCGTCAGACAGTTTTCATTTGATCTCGAACTCATTTAATGTAGTAGTGAACAATGTTAAGTTTTGGTGGTCAAGTCCATATCTCATATACTATAATCAATAGGTCTATTATATTTGGTTTATGGAAGGATTGCAAGGTGTACATGTCTAACTGGCAGGTGTTATTTGGCCTTGACCTTATTTTCATAGTTCTGTGGTTATAGTTAAGTTTTTGTTTTTCTTATTCTATATGAAAAAAGATGTGTTGGCCGATCTGTCGAACAAGACATTAAATTGACGTATCCGTACTACCAAAATATCAAAAAAGGACAAACACATCTCTGTGTTAACATTTTATTTCGTTTTAATTATTTCACATTTGTTCATATCTGTGTCTTTTGTAGCTACTTAAACTGTATTAGTTTTGCTCATTGTTGAAAGCCGTATGGTTACCTATACGCATTATTTCATTTGGAATCTGTTGGATAGTTGTCACAAAGGAAATAATTCCACATCTCTTTTTCATATTTACTAGTATGCCATTAAAAAAACCCAGACCTATCATTTTCTGTCATTTTTAATTTCAGATTGTTTTGAAGAATATACCGATGGAAAATTACATACTATTGATTTCACTATATAGGTTAATCTTCCCCTAACGTAAAAAAATATTATTCATACTAACATGACGGTTGCTACATGTGGAGCAGGATCTGTACCAAATATACCAGTTGCTATCACATAGTTGGTTTCTGCGTATGCTGCGTTGGCGTTTGTTTTGTTGCACTTCAGTGTTTCCGTTTTTTACTCTTATAGTTGATTTGTTTCACTCTGTTGTAGTTTGTAACCCGGATTTATTTTATTTCAATCGATTTGTGACTTTTGAACAGTGGTATACTTATGTTGCCTTTGTTTACCATCCCGGAGTACCTAAGATCACCCTCAGGTGCCGTTCTTTAGTTTTCTGTGTTGTATTTTATGTACTGCCTGTTAAATTGAGAAAGGAAATGGGGAATGTGTCAAAGCGACAACAACCCAACCATAGAGCAGACAACAGCCTAAGGCCACCAATGGGTTTCAATGTAGCGAGAAACTCCCGCACCCGTAGGCGTCCTTCAGCTGGCCCCTGAAAAAATATGTATACTAGTACAGTGATAATGGACATCATAATAAACTCCGAATTATACACAAGAAATTAAAATTAAAAATAATACAAGACTAATAAAGGCCAGAGGCTCCTGACTTGGGACAGGCGCAAAATTTCGGCGGGTTAAACATGTTTATGAGATCTCAACACCCCCCCCCCCCCTTATACCTCTAGCCAATGTAGAAAAGTAAACGCATAACAATAAACACATTAAAATTCAGTTCAAGAGAAGTCCGAGTCCGATGTCAGAAGATGTAACAAAAGAAAATAAATAAAAAATGACAATAATACATAAATAACAACAGACTACTAGCAGTTAACTGACATGCAAACTCCAGACCTCAATTAAACTGATTGAAAGATTATGTCTTTATCATATGAATATCAGGCACAATCTCTCCCTTTAGGGGTTGAGTATCATACCATCATAACCTATATGAGAAGAGCATAACCCGTGTCATGCCAACAACTGTTTTTTAAATAAATGTGCTTAGTTCCGATGCAAAGACCCTATAAGTGAATCAATATTAAAGCCAAAATATGCAATCTTTAATGACCTGACAACAGTATCGTAACTATAACCCTTCTTAATAAGTCTGTTTAAAGGTTTTGTAAGCTTCTGAGGTGAATACTGACATTTTTGTGCTTTGTAAAGAATATTACCATACAATATTGGATGTGAAATACCTGAACGTATAAGATATCTGCATGTTGAGTTATATTTACGAATTATTTCCTTATACCGATGATAAAATTTAGTAAATGTTTAAACTAGACTAGTTTGTGATATCGAAAACCCTGGTGTAATAATTTTCAGTAATACATAAATTTCTCTCGCTAAAATCAAATACGTTGTTACATACACGAGCGATCGTACAAGTTGAGATATATAAACACTGTTAGATTTAAAAATGTAATTCCAAATTGTTGGGTTACTTCATTTATTATTACTGAATTTATTTATGTTATTTATAATACTTGTAGATACTATTTTTGGGTATTGAGCATATGTAACGTTGCGCTCATTAACATTATAATATTTCCCGTTTTTAAGTTTTATGACGTTTCGTTTTTGACGTACGTAACGTTGTCTTGTTTTTATTCATTGCAAGTTATTTGATTTTCGGAGACACATCATTATTTTATAGAGAGATCATAATCGGTACGAGATAATTTATGTACATTTTTAAGAACAATATTTATTTAAAGAAGAAATATTAAGAACTGTAAAAGTATTTATAAATTAATATTTATTCTAATTAACTTTTAATTTAACAAGTTACTTATGAAGCGTGAAAGAAAGTGAATCATATTGTTTGATTAGTATTATGCTTTTAGTGTTTTAAGTTATATTTCTACTTTACAAAAAGACAAATACGATGTATGTTAATGTGTATTTGTATTTTATTGTAGAGAATCGGTTGTTATGATATAGTATATGAAGCCAAACTTATATGTAATTTTGAAGAATAAAGATACTTATATAGACCGCATACTCGACTTATCGCCTTATTTGATGTCTTTGATGTGATCCGTTACAAACACCATGAGATGGTGACAAGGGAACGTCACCATCTATAAATGGATAATTAACGATAGGAAATAAAAAATCATCTTTTTTATTAGAAATTAATGTATTAAGCTTCCCGTTAATGATATAGATATCAAGATCGAGGAAAGGACAGTGGTCATTGTTAGTAATAATTAGCTTTATTTAAAGTAAGTTCAACAGGATAAATTTCTTTAATATACATACTGAGGTCGTCATTATTGAGAGCCATTATATCATCCAAATATCTAAAAGTATTGTTAAATTTTTGTATCAAATGTTGTTTCGATGGGTCTTTGCTAATTTTAGTCATAAGTTGTAACTCATAACAATACAAAAACAGGTCCGAAATAAGTGGTGCACAGTTAGTCCCCATTGGAATTCCAATAACTTGACGATATACGGAATCTCCAAAGCGAACAAAGATGTTATCAAGTAAAAATTCAAGCGCATATATAGTATCAAAGCATGTCCAATTGACATTTTTATTGTGTTTCGCTATTAAAAAATGACCTAAAAGAGTTTGAACATATGTACTCGCATTCTGACATTTTAAATGCCCAGTTAATTAGGGATGTGATTTTTTTCTTAATATGAATATGAGGCAAAGTGGTATATAGGGTAGAAAAATCAAAAATTTGAACAGATTCAAAATCACCAATATATGCATGCAATTTATCAAGTACTTCCAACGAGTTTTTGACACTCCAAAAGTAATTAATTCCACTATTTTCAAAGGCCCTATTTGAACAATTTATTATCAGGTTTTTTATTGTACCAAGTGTACTAGTAAGTAGAATAGACCATTTAGTAGTTGAACAACGGCTTGAAGATGAAATAAATCTATATTTGTAAGATTTTTTGTGTAGCTTCGGAAGCCAGTATATAATTGGGACTTTCAGTGTATTTGGTTTTGCTTGTAAAGAAGTAGCTAAAAGTTTGTGTTTGTTACAGATGTCGTTTTCTGAAAATGAAGTCAGTTGGAATGTTGGTGAATTCGTGATTTCCTTTTGCAGAACCTCAATATAAAATTTACGTCAAACAATAATAAAAGTATTAGCAGCCGGGACAAAAACAAATTCCTTGGCTAGTTCTTTTATTTTATGTTTGATACGCGAAATAGGGTTTGTATGGTTGGTGTTAAGAGTAAAATGCTCTTAAAAATGTTGTATTAGAATATTAACTATCATCATCACTGAATTAAAAAAAGAGTCCAAAGATTTTTTGTCCGTTTCTCATATCTTTTTTGTCCTTGTTTGTTTTTTACTTTAGTTTTAATGTCCCTTTGGTATCTGCCACCTCTTTTTATAACACTAGTTAGGTCTTTCCACTTTTCTGTGGAAAGACCTATTGTTTTTTTTCTGATTATTAGGTCTTTCCACTTTTCTGAGGAAAGACCTATTGTTTTTCTTCTGATTATTAGGTCTTTCCACTTTTCTGTGGAAAGACCTATTGTTTTTCTTCTGATTATTTTTTTTTTCTTCCGCCAAATTTTGTTCTTGCGACAAACATTTGTTTCGCAGTATGTCGCTTAGATATTTGGTATATGATATCGAACAGTTTATGCGCTTTTGAAATTTACCCTGCGTAACCGAATACTTTTCTTTGTAGGAGTTATCTCCCCAAACACTGTTTTCCTTGTGATCACAACTCCTTCGCAACCGTAAAAGATTACGACAAATTTATTTTATTTGTAAAATTGCTCGTTATATCCTTCGCATGATTTGTCCAATTTCGACCGAAGCAATATGAACGCTCCATATGAGAGTTATTTCCCTTTTTGTATTTGACATTTTGAAATGTATTTTAAACTGGAACACCATAAGTGATAGAGACCTAGGATCTTTTGATTTGAGGTCCTTGGTCCAAAAAAATGAAAATTAGGTCAAGGTCAAAGGTCAAGGTCATATTCTAATTTTTGAATTTGTCTTATTTTCACTCATTTTCATTAACCTTATAAGATATCGACAAATTATTTTGTATAAATTGTTAGTTGCGACATGTGGTAACTAAATAATTTTAGTTGAAAAGGTGCGTAAACAATGAATGGGAGTTTTAGCCCCTATCATATCTAGAATTATGTGTAAAGTGATATAACTTATTAACCATACATATTAGAGACTAGGGTCTTTTGATTTGAAATCCTCAGTTTGTGACCTTGCAATTGAGGTCAAGGTCATAGGTTAATTTGACGTTCTAGATTTTGACCTTTGCTTTAAATTTATATCTATACATCATAAAGCCATATGAACTGACATTTTAGACTGATTTTTTATATTTTAATATCAAAATAGATATTAACTGGTGGAAAGACCTTCAATTGTTCTTGGAAACAATTGGTTTTTAATTGTACCATGTGTCTCTTATCATTTAGATGAATACATTAAGTAATACCGTCAATTTTTTTTCACATTCGTTTGAAAATTGATTACGATGATAAGAGTTTTATGATATTTTTTTACAACATGATTATTTTTGCACTATTCATGCATTGAAGACTGAATTCCGACATTTAGATATATTCTTTCCTGTACTGTTTGCGTTTTGTAGACGTCTACATACTCTATAAACCTATAATTTATATTGCAACAGATCAATTCAAACTCGTCTGGCAATTCAATTAATACATCATTTATTGATTATCAAAGTATCACAATTGAGACAATTTCAAGCAGTACTATGTCATGCAGTAAAATGATAACCTTTAATAGAATTCAAACTTGTATATAATTCAAATTCCAAATTATAACATTAACAATTCTTTTGAGACATCTCTCGGATCAAAACAGAGGCTCAAGTGTTTGTAATAGTTATGTATACATAATAAACAATAAATAGAAAGATCAATAATTTATTACTTAATATATATTTATTAGCGTGATTAGCGGTTGCATCAAAGCCAATTACGATTACGACTTTCACAGCGAATTCAATATTTCAATAAAGAAGGGAGAAAAAACATATTACGTCCTTCAAACGAATTATGTCTCCAAATCAGTTATAAATAACCCTAGTTATCAATCACAAACGTGTGTTTTTAAAAATGTCAATGACTTCAATTTTCAAAGTTGATTTGTCAAAATACCCCGGTGACACATTATGCAAACATTTTTTTCTAATGTTTTAACAAGATGAATCAACTGAAAGGAAATAAATTAAGCATTTCAATGAAAACAAGTTCAAAATTTGAAAATATCTGACACAAAGACGAGGTTGTAAGCTGAATCTGGCAAATTTTGGAATCTGCCATCGGATTTTGAAACTGAATCTTCTTGCACTCTCTTTACATAGATGAACTATTTTGATATATCCTAGGATGGTCTGTGAGTGACCTGTCGTTACGCAAAATGTCTCACCCTATAAAACTTTATTATTTTACAGTGTCAGACTATATATCAAACATTCATTCCGGTAGACCTACTTGCATATACATGAATTACTAGCATGTACACACAGTCAACTATCCTATAATCTTAAAGGGGCACTAGCTACGAGATATATGAAAAACCTAATATATTTCTTTTTTGGCTCAATCAGTAATGAAATACAAATAGTGAAATAATAATTCCTTTTAGTAGCCAATAAGGTTTAATTTTTTCAAAATAATAAAAAAAACATTGATTATGAATTATTCACTTGCAAATGAATAATCCGACCTCATTGAACCCGTATTCATGTGAACTTTAATTTAACCCCTTAGCTTGAGATGGATAACACGTGAATTGTATGTGTTAAGTTATGTAAAGGAAAAGAATGTCAACATTGAAAATGAAACAAAGGTAAATCATTTGATTGACTTATTCGATCCACAAATAAACATTCTAATACAGGTAAAAACGATGATAAACATTTATTTTTTTTATCTGTAATATGAAATTAAATAGACCTAGAATAATTCAACAGCACGTGTTTGCTTAATCTATTCATATCTCTATTTATGTTTACATCGCTTATATGGTCATCGGATGACTATAGAGGTCAACTCGATAGATAATTAGATGGCGTCTAGACTCAAATACACACGAAACGAAGCTAGGTATTTTCATGCCTGTGCATTGTTTATTGTTTTATTTAGACTTTTAATAGTTTGGATAAATGTTTTACATTGTTATAAACATGATAAATGAGATATGAGAATTTGATTAGAATCGGTGAACATGAATTTGTCAGCTAGTGCCCCTTTAAATGTGAAGACATTTTTTTTTATTTTGAACATACTCTAACATTCCAAAGATTTGATTAATTTAAATTGTATTTTTGATTAATTTCCTCCAATGTTTGAAGTTCAAGCGTATCTTTAGTGTTCTGCAAGTTCAGTGTAAGTCTGTGATACAGTTTTTTGGCTAGATCTATTTCATTATTCTTGCATTTGCATTTGATAAGCATTATGGATGCTTTCTTTTCGTATTTGTTAAGCTTTTCATTGATAAGCTCTTGATTTGCAAAACGGATGCAGTTTGGGCACAACTTCTCGAAAACCTTTGCTGCTTCAGCATTATCTTCTATGCACTCACAAAATTCACCAATGCTGAACTGTAAGCTTGGGAAGTATGTTCTATCTTCCATAGAAGGTAGCGACTGTTTTAGTCGAGTTACGCATTCCTTTCCTTTGATCATCACTTCGTTCTGTTCTGTTTCGTTTTGCGCAAACCGTAGCATGTGCTTATAACACCGGATTAGCTGCTTTAAACAAATTGCTTGGTAATGGTCATCTTTCCTGGTGTCAGTCTTAAAAATGCCAAACATAAAATATCTACATTCCTCTTGCAGCATTTTAACACATCGGCTGGCAACTTTTTGAAAGGCTATAATATTGTGTTGATTTAAATCGGAATGATCATCAAAGCACTGCTGTAAAGTTCCACTGCGACTTGTAAGCATAGCATATAGGGATTTCCATCTTGGAAATTGACTTGTTAACATCTGACCGAGATGATATGAAATGAATAAATAGCTGCAAAAGATCCTGGCTTTAATGACATCAACAGGTGTTATCAAGTAAAATATTCTTCTTCCATGTGTGTAGAATGTAGACAATAAGAGTTCATAAAGAAATAAATGTGTCATGTCCTCTAGTGGTACAGCATAGCCTCTATGACACAATGTTTCGAGCTCGCTTTCATTTAGTCTCGTTTCCCTTTCAAGATCCTTTTCTAATATTTTAGAAAGTGCTGATATATCATCTTCTGCTAGGTATTTATCAAGAATATGGTATTTCGCAAAATTTTCAAGTTTGACGGTATTGTCTGAAGCCATACATTTCATTTCATCAAATAAATGTGCAGCCTTTTCTTGACAAAACTTGTCTAGCTTGTCAATAGTTTCCACTCGCCCACATTTGTCTTTTAAATCATTTTCAAATGCTTCCTTGTCTACATTCAATAGAACAAAGCAATATGATTTTGCCATGTCCGAATGATGTGCAGCAACATTCAAAATGCCATCGAAATTGTAGGTATATCCAACCACATCATGCACGTATATAACAGACATCAGAAATTCCAGGTCGTTTCGTAATGTCTGGTGTTTCTTAAATAATTCGTCAGCATGTATGAGAGCTGATCTTGCATGTTGAACCATCATTTTATTCCTTTTGAAATCAATTTTACTCCTATTATCTTTGTCCATGACATACATGAATGCTCGCAATAATTGTTTCAATAAATTGATATCCTTTGTTCGAAATTTGATATACAATGCTTCTTCGTGGCCGACTTTTGATTTTTGTTGCTCAGAAAATATCTTAAGCGCGCTTACTACTGCGTAATGGGTACTTAATACTCTGTCATCGTCCTCTCCTTCAATTTTTCCAAAGGAAAATTTTTGTAATGCTTGAATGAAATTGTTTGTTTCAACAGCTTGATTTGTATCGGGACTATCAGATACAAAGAAATCAAAAAGAAGGACAGGTATATCTTCAATTCCAAGGAACTGGAGACTAAGAATCATGTCAAAAACTTTTGAATTTTCCGTATTTTGGAGAATATCTATGAATTGAATAAGTGCTTTAAATAGGGTTTTATTGTTTAATACTGAAGGATCATCAGCTATACAGTGGCTGTCTTCTATTTTGCGTAGTGTCTTAGTTTCGCAAAGTTTATTTAATGTTTTTGGCGAAATATGTGAGTGATGCATGTATGTTCTTGCACAATAAAGACCCAAAGAGAGGAAACTGTACTTAGAGCCTAGTTTGGTGTATTCCTCGACATCATTCTTTGACAGC
Organism: Mytilus edulis; assembly: GCA_019925275.1. Classification (NCBI taxonomy): domain Eukaryota; kingdom Metazoa; phylum Mollusca; class Bivalvia; order Mytilida; family Mytilidae; genus Mytilus; species Mytilus edulis. The sequence continues at coordinate 48,161,343 of CM034357.1, read as the reverse complement.
TTTCTTCCTTCTGAAAGGAATTCAACGGCTTCGTCCTTAGTGAATCCATATATTTCGATAGGTTTACAATCATTGAATAAAGGCTCAAAAGTAGTAACGATAATTTGTATATGCTGGCAGGATCTACATTCTTGTATAAACGGCTGAAGACACCGGCATGACACTTCAACCACATCGTCTAAAATGAGTAAATGAACTGCATTGTTTTTCGATATAAGTATGCGAAGAATGTTTTGCCCTAGATCTTCAATGGACGCTTCAGTTTGTTTGCTCTCATCCATTTCTATTGTTATGTCAAGTCCGGTACAAAAATCTTTTAGGGAGGTCTGCAACGATGTCACATCTTTGCAATTAAGTTTCCATACAATACTTGACTTGTTTTGTTTCTTGAATTCGCAGCCATATTTTAATGCCATTTGTGATTTCCCCGACCCGAGCAATCCTAAAACAAATATACTTAAAATGCAATTTCAAGCAATGAATGTTAATCTACAAATTGAAAATTCGATCAAAAAACATCATACTTTTTTATCCGTCTTGCTCTAGTTTTTGTTGAAGGTGAATTAATTAAAACGCTTCTTACTCCAGGATTTTGTCAAGTGTTATTATCAATCGTTAAACGTTGTTGCATGATGATTTGTTGCAAAGGAGAAAAAAAAACTTTACAAAATTCAGACAAGGAAAAAAATTATTGTATAGTTTGTAAAATAGGGGAAAGTATCGTCACATATACATGTATCTGACAGTTTAAGGGGATTTCTAAATAACAAAGTGATCAAGATAAACTTTTAAGACTAATGTGTGTGTATGTTTTAAAATAAAATTTGTTTGTATTGTTTACAAATTAAATTGAAATTCGTAATCCTTTACAGTATTATACCTTTAAGAGTGACACAATTGTGACTTGTTCTATCAATTGCTTCTTTCAACTCTTCCAATTTTTTTGTAGACTTAAAATGCGTGACTATCTTCGAAGAGCTGACATTGGAGGGAGCTACAACATATATAATCTCTTGAATGTTAGGAATATCAATCATATGTTTAAAAACATTTAATATTAAAATTCTAAGATAAATGACATGTTTTCCTGCCGAAATCAATTATTTTTTATGTATATTATTATATATTGTTTTTCATGATTTTGATTTTATCACTGTTTATAAGTTAAAGATCTAACTGACAGTGAGCGAACATTAATATTCTATTTTAATGAAAATATTTTACCATATTGATTTCAATATTGATATTGAACGATTAGTACCTTGATTTTTGATAGATGAACGTTCTTCCTTTGGATGAAAGTTCTGTAATATTTGTAAAGCCTTTGTATTTTGTAGTGTTTTTAGCCACTCTTGAAGTTGTTCAGTATTGTTTTGGTCAATTATACCATTCTTTTCCAGTAGTTCAAAAAATTGGCATCCGGATTTTGCTCTATCAAGTTCAACTCTATTTACATCTTTCTCGCTAACAAGAAACTTCAGTTTTTCCAAATCTTCTGTAATTTAATTCGAAGTTATTGTTATTAGAATATGATGGAAAAAATCATAAAATACTATAATACATAATGATGAATTTTGTGAGGTTTTTTTTCCTACTGATTAAGATAATAAACAATAATAACACAACAAATTATGTGCACAAAGCGGTGATATGCGAAAAATTACAACTACAGATGGCATACTTTAATTTAATAAAATCAACATTACAGAGATTAATACAACAACAATGATGTCCACTCATGTAGTTTGTTCATTGTGTTCAACTGCCAAGTCATTCACCGCTCCTTTTTCATTCCGATATCGACCGATCTTAACATCGATTACATTAACTGAATATGTTTTTTAGATCTAACATATAACTTTAAACAGCTGTATACTACTGTTGCCTTTATTTTCTTCAGCTTTTTTTAAATGTACTTTAACACGAACATTTAGCCAGGCAAAGCACATTGTTTTACTATCTAGAAACAATATATTAAAGTGTTATCACCCTTTCATTGCTTTGACAGATGATCATTGCGTGATAGCTTGTAATTTCAGTTATTTCAACAGCATCTAATATAGGCATCTATATCTTTTCGTCAGAGTACAAAAGGTTAAAAATAGCTACATAGGAAAGGTTATGATTTATAGTTAAACGCAAACATATATATTTACTTTTTGTTTTGGTCTTCAGTGAGCTTCAACCTCAACTGTTTTCGAAGGGAGCATCACTATAGTGGGTATTTTTCAGACGAAACGCGCGTCTGTCGCAAATACTAAGTTTCAATCCTGGTATCTATGATAAGTTAATTCCTAAACAGTTGCAAAAGAGAGCCGAAGGGACATTCAAAATCATTAGTAAAAATATAAACTGACAACGCCATGACTTATAGAAAACTTAAACCCCATCAAAATCTGGGGTGATCACAGGTGCTCCATAGAGGTAAGCCAATTTTACTCCACATGTTGTATTCATTGTGTTGCTCATGTTAGTACAATCCAAGTTATAAGTCTGATTCTGTAAATCAAATTCGATGAAAAGTCAGACGGATTAATAAAAAAACTTTTAAGTAATATTATGCTCTATTTTTTTTATATCTTCCCAACACAAGATAATTTTTATAAGAACCGTTTGATAAAGGCAACAACATGCTATTGGAACCTTGTATTATTCTAGATTGACACACTGCGAAGTACGTGTCATTTGATAGTCTTAATACCAAATATCTGTGTACGACGTAGACGAGACGACCCAATAATACAACTTATGCATAAACAAGAATAAATATGTTCACTCTTGTGCTATCAAGACGCTTTGCAATTATCGCATAAATGGGATTACTAAAGAATGAAATTTTCGTTTTTGTTTATGTCACTGACGTTCAAACGTTAACATGGTTAATATAAAAATCACAAACCTTCATCAAGTTGGTTTCCGACCTTTACTAATGTAGTATGGAAATCTTCTTGCAAATTCATCTATATATATACAAAAAATCAACCATCATCATATACATGTACACGCATTATTTTTATAAAAACAACTATGCAAACCACTTACTGTAAAATAAACTATTTTACAAAGGGGTTTTAAATAATTTTACAATAACGATAAAACATCGAAAATATCCCTTCCGCATGAGTACATTCTGTATTGATGACAAGAAACAAGAAAAAAACGCGAAAATACCACAATTACTAGAAATCTATCTTTCTTAATAATAAATAACTTCACATAATAATTAAGTTAGTCATGTTTGTTTTCTGTCAAATATTTCTTTATTTTATTTTCTGTTTTATATGTCAGTTTGTTATATTCTAACTGTTCCTTTCAAATGAAACCACCCAGAGATTAAAACCATTGTGCAATAACTACACGCATACTATTCAAAGTTAAAGCATACAAAAGAATATATACAATTGATTGAGTGTAATAACGGTGAACTTTGAAACTAAATACGTCGTGTATTTAAAGTAAACTAATCTATGTGAGATTAAAAGTCAATTTTTCAACGAATCTAAAGATAAACACAAAACATATATGATAGACATTAATGTATAGTGCAGCATAATAAAAAAGAAATACTAAAGCTTTAAAAAATATATTAATGTTTTCCACGTTTTGTATAAACTATCTTTGTTGTTGATGAATAACTGCAGTGTATATATATACAATATAAATTTTGAAACCTATTTAAATATTTTGTAGAGAAATTTTCGAAAAGACTTCCAAAATTTTATAAATTTAGTGCAAAATGACGGTGGGCATGGATAACATAAACAAGCTCCGTTTGAAGTTGGTCATGATACTATTTGCTTTAATTTTTAAAACAGAATAATAAAGTACTAACACCACATCATGCACATATAACTGTTTTATCCATGTTTTTATCATAAAAAGTGGTAAATTTAGAAAATGTTAATATTGTTGCCTATGGCAGAATAAATAGTACCGTTTTCCCTAAAGTTTCGCACCGAAGGAACGGGTTGCATGGTGCCATTGTCACGTCAGTGTTTCGATAAGTGAACACAACAGGGGTCCAGTTTAGTTACATTTTGTATTTCACTGATCGATATCAAAGGAGGACTCCCACGTATGCAGAAGACAAACAGTTTCCTCCTAACCTAAAGATCATTTTCGATTGGATATCGTTTGCTTGCTCATTTATTACTAGTGACGTATAAGCAACACATACATAAATTCTGAGAATTTTGGGTTCATCAAATTCATTTCCAACATTTTTTCATTCATCATATTCCAAATGTGAAATAGAAAGTAAAATTGTAGGAGATTATTATTTCTTTTTTTAAAGTAAAAAACTAAACTAATGTTTAACTGCACAACATGCACAAGGCATAAATCAATCTAATGTGTGTTAATTAAAATTTACATACATTCTGTTGATTCTTAAATCATCCAGGTACTATTATGAACAGGATTAGCGATTTGAATCAAAACCAAAAATCAGCGACAAAAACACATAGTAAACGTATATCATGTATATTATCAAGAAACGTTTAAATCAATAATTAAAAATGAGATGTGGTTTGCTAATGAGACAACGTTTCATTATACTTGCAAATATTTTGCACGTATTTGATATCTTAGTAGGACAATAATGTATCTTGGTTTAGACATTTAAGATCTGAACAACGATAATATAAACAAAATTATAGGTAGTTAGTTATATCATAACCCAGATTTTCAGATATCAATGGATAAAAATAGAATGAACTCAAAACCTATGAAGTGATTTAAACTTCTGACATTTTATTTCATGTAAACCAAGCAAAATATTAGTCAATGATGAACATTTAATGAATTCTAACGTATTCGTTTGTATTTTTTGGTTTAAAAAAAGAAAAGCTGAAAACGATACTAATCTTTTTGTATGAAACTGTTGTTGAAATAGTACGTTTTTAATAGGCAGTGGCTATTCGTCCGGCTAGCCGGACAAATAGTCAAAAATGTCTATTCATCCGGCAAGCCGGACAAATAGCATTTTTACGGTTTTTCGCTATTTGTCCGGCCAAATATATAATGATGAAGATATAACATCGTGTTTTGAAGATTTTTTTGAATGAAGCACGGGTTATTTTAAAATATATTGTCTAACTTCTTTTTATGAAAAAAACTCATTCTTATAAAAAAAAAAAACCACCAAAAAACTATACATTTAATTCAGATTTTTTTTTATTCTTATATTCTAAAGGAACTTGGGTATTGGGGGGAGGGGGGACAAATATGATTATTCTCTTTTTTGTTCTGCCTTTGAATTTCCTGTAAGGTAAATAGTCGGGCTTATGATTTCAAAAGATCCTGAATTTATAGTTTCTGTGAAGTTTGGTTAAAGTAAGGTCCTCATATGATTATGCACGATTCTTCATTTAAATTGTTCGGCGATTTTTATTTCATATGAAATTTGAGAAGGGCAGGCACGTGTAACCTGTACCCAAAAGTGGGATTGTGTTTTCCAGAAGATTTTTTTAGAAACAAAAAATGTATATTAGATCAAGGAATTGTATATTTGAATTTAAATATACAATTCCTTGATAAGATACAACAGGAAAAGGGGGATACCCAAACCCTGGTGTCTTATTCCCAGTCCAAGCATATCAGTGTCATCAGTATGTTAAACTTCATAGATCTGCGTTGTAGTATAACTAAAAAATAATGCATCCAAGCAAGTTTGATATTGTAATTTTTCCGAATGCGTTAATTGCCTTCATAAAGTAAATGGGGGTAAATCATCAATTTCACTTTAATTTCAGGCTTATTCCTCACAGTTAACATGTATACGCTATTGTTCTGGAATCACTCCTATAGACATTTGTTTAAAGCAATCACATTCTCTCTGGTTTTCTCTATGACCTCTTTAAATATGAATCACGATCTCCAATTCTCAACACGTCCATTGCATTTACGCGTGTGTGTTATCCGACACCGCGTGTGTTATCCGACACCACATCCGGGACACTTTCCACGTCACATGACACTTTTATTGATATTGTATATTTGCGCATCCGCAGACGGATGGCCGGACGAATAGAGATTTTTAACTATTCGTCCGGCTAGCCGGACGAATAGACACTCCGTTTTTAATAATACTCAATTGTATGCACTAAATACATTATGTCGAACCAAACGGGAAAACTAATAAAATTCTAATCAGTTTCATCAGTATATATTGTGTGAGCATCCTGTTAAGTCTGCGTTCTCGGTGCAAAATATGATTTGGTAAAACACAACATGACATCACAAGTAACATGACATCAGGCACCAACCAAGCAATAACATTCACACAGGATAACATATAAAATGTACTATAAATAATACATCATGTACATTGAACTATGGCAAGTCGTTTTACTATTCATTCAAGATATCCCATTTGATATATAATATATAAATTGTATAAGATAGTTTATACTAGAGCTTATATACCTTATATCATGGTGTTTAGATCGCAAGAACCACAACTATTATACCTCCCTAGAGAGGACAATTATTTTTTGCGTTTATGTAAACTACGATTATATTACTTTAATATATATAGACTCTCTGTATTCTGTCTACTGTTTTCTTTGAAATGTTTACTATTTAAGGGGTCATACCAGTTGCATATATATATTAAAATAAGTAAAACATGAGGAAACAAGAATGTGTTCATAGTACATGCACGGATGCCACATCGGCACTATATTTACTAAGTTTCGAGTTGATTGGACTTCAACTTCATCAAAAACTACCTCGACCAAAAACTTGAACCTAAAGCAGGACAGTCGGATGGGCAAACGAACGAACGAACGCACGGATGCACTGACTAGAAAACATAATGCCCATAAATGGGGCATACAAATTTATTGTTGAAAGGAAAGTAGTGATATGGCAAAAATGAAAGAAGGGTAGAGATTAGAAGGAGGCAGGATCCGGGAATATATTTTTCGATTTCGGGATTTCGGGATATGAATTTCTTTAAATTCTGCATCTTGGGATTTCATGATTTTAAGCCCGGGATTGCGGGATCAGGACCCCTGCGACCACCCCTCAAATTAGCCTTAGTGGGTCATTTATACAAGATTCATATCCCACCATTGTCATCGGTTAATAAGGCTCTCAAAAGAAAAGGCACTGATGGATTGTCCTAGAAGCATATTTTATAATGGTCTATATATAAGCAGTTACATTTATTTCATGTTTGAAGCAGTGCAAATTCTAATTTAATTTGACATTTACCAAAAGATGCATTGTAGCAAAAGAGAAAAAATAATTGTAGTCTGAGGCCAGAAACACGAAAATAATTGAATTTAACAGAAAAGAAACAAATATCGGACTTTGGAAAAAGAGAGAGGGCTTTTGATACCTTTTTGAAATTCTCTATACATAATACCTTTTACAAAAAATTATCCTACAACTGTTCACAAGCTGTATATGCCCGCGATTTCGCTGGTGTGTTCTAATTAACTTTATTAGATATCGCATATACCTTATAAGATATCTTATGAACTTTATAAGATATCGCATATACCTTTTAGGATATCCTACAAACTTTATAAGATATCGCATATACCTTATAAGATATCTTATAAACTTTATAAGATATCGCATATACCTTTTAGGATATCCTACAAACTTTATAAGATATCGCATATACCTTATAAGATATCTTATATATTACATAAAAAGTAAAAGATATCTTATAAAGTATATACGATATCTTTACATGTATCTTTATATAACTGATATACTTTATCAGATATCTAATATACTTTATAAGATATCTCATAATGTTTAGAATATATTTCATATAATTAATAATATATCTGTTTACAATTCAGTTTTTTGAATAAAAAAAGGACTTGCAGAAAATTGCTGGTACTCTAAATTGATGTGAATTTTGTTTTTTAGCCAATGTGTTACAATATCGCATATACCTTTTAGGATATCCTACAAACTTTATAAGATATCGCATATACCTTATAAGATATCTTATATATTACATAAAAAGTGAAAGATATCTTATAAAGTATATAAGATATCTTTACATGTATCTTTATATAACTGATATAGTTATCAGATATCTAATATACTTTATAAGATATCTCATAATGTTTAGAATATATTTCATATAATTAATAATATATCTTATAAAGAAAGTATATGAGATACCTTTTTAAACTATATAGATATCCCATAAACTTTATAAGATAGTTTATGAATAAACTCATCATAGATACAAGGATTGGAATTTTGTATATGCGTGTTTCGTCTACAAAAGACTCATGCCCATGTAGGAAATAAATCATCAATTTTTCATTCTGTCTTCTTCGTGTAAACATGGTAAACTGGCCATTTGATTTGAAAAGTACGACATTTGTGATATTTATGAAGCATGATATTTTGAATTGTATACTCGTATCAGTGGATATTGTCAACTTCTTACTAGAATAACATAAACATGATAAATAACATATATACTAATTATTATTTGAAAATATGAGGTGTACAGATCAACAAACCAGGAACAATTAAAGAAATATCAAAATCTATATGTATATTTATAAAATTGAGAATGGAAACAGAGAATGCGTCACAGAGACGACATCCCGATCAAAGATCAGAAAACAGCCGAAGGCAACCAATAGGTCTTCAACACAGATAAAAAAAATCCCACAACAGGAGACGGGCTTTAGTTGGCCACGGAAAAATGTATTTAACAAAACATATAATGAACCAAAATGAAATAAAGCTTACAAGACAAACAGTTAAGGCTGGAGGTTCTGTCTTGGGAAAGGCTAAAAAATGCGCAGTGTTAAACATGTTTCGTGAGATTTCAACCCCCTTATTACCTCTAGTCATTGTGAAATAAAAACAAAACACACAGCAATTCGCACATTAAAACTCAGAAGTCCGAGTCCGATGTGAGACAAGGAACATACACTGGTATTGTAAGATTGTAAAATATTTCCATATGTTTTTACAATGTTGTATGATTATATCTAAAGCGTATGGACATAAACAATTAAAGTTGTTCTTGTGAATGTGTCTGTTAGTACCGATTGGCTTTAGTAATGGATGTCGTGTGTTCGAACTTTGGCCGTCTCAAACCAAAGACTTTGAATTGGTATTGACTGCTTCTTCGAGAGGCCATATTTTATACAACACAATTCCGTTTTCTGACTGGATATGTTTTTATTTTATCACTGGACGTTAACCAGCCATCCTTCGTTGTTAAACTTAATCCACTTCTCTTTAGAATAGAATGAAAATATAGACATTGCTATAAAACTAAGGTTCAAAATTATGTACCCTTATTGACCTTAGATAGATTATGCTATTCATTTTAAGACACTTTTTTTCGTATATCACCTCACATAAGGAAATACTAATACATCCTTGGCTTGAGCGTCCTTTTAGAAGGTAAAGTCCAGAAAGCGCGTTTAAATCGCACTTAACCAAATATCAAGATGATAATTCACTAAAAATTTCTCCAAAACCTGCAAACAAACAAAACAAAAGCAAAACAGATATAAAACAGAAACAAAAACTCAAAATAAGCAACCCTAAAAATACACACTTTCAACGAATATCATATGTGGAGCATGATCTGCTTACCATTCCGTAATTCCTAAAATCATTCCCAGTTTTTGGTGGGAATCATGTTGATGTCTATGTTTTGTTTTGTGTACTATTGCATTGTTAATCTGTTGTTGTGAATGTCCCTTTTGGTATCTGTCGCCTCTTATTCAAGGTGACAACCATATTGAAGTAGCTGTTTAAATAATAATGTTGATTTTATTTATTTTTCTTGGAAACAATTAGCTCTTTTTGCAAAGCCTGAATGACAGATATTGTTCCACGTGATTGAGTTAAAAGTCATGTTTATGGAAGAAGAATATAATACGATGACTTAGGGCATGTGTACAATGAATGTGGTAGGGTTCGTCATGTTTGTTTACGTTAGCGCTGAATCATCACCCATTATTAGACAGACTAAGAACAAAATGATTAAGTCAGTTAGGAAGGTCTTGACTAATCAAAATGGTTAGGATAAGAGATATTACGCAATTGGGATTTCAAATTTTTTGACTTTATCAGATACAAATCACGTTCATTGCAATCTAAATCATTATTTAGACACGGATATAGCGATCTAATTCGGAAATATAAACACCATAAGGAGGGACCAAATGCAAATGATCGTGATCTTCCGAAAAATATTAATAGAAATAGGACTAATTTCCACTTTACCTTTTTTTTTAATATCGCCTAAATTTGAAAGTGGTTAAAACCTGCTAGAATTTGTTTATTAAAAGTTTGCATGATAATTTCATACAGTTATGAAATAATGATTATTTTCATAACTTTAAATTGCTGTTGAAGACAAGATTGTTTGTAAAATTGCCATCGAATGACATCTTATAACAAAATTTATCATTTTTTTTTGAAGCACAGTTTTAAGCCTAAATTCCCTGTAAAACATATATTTGCACATAAATGTCCATTTCATTTTTTTTGACTGATTACTAAACGTTTGTCAATCGATCAAAGATGCAATTTTGAGTCATATTTTTGCATTCACGGATCTGGTCAAATATTCGACAATACACCAAAATGTTGTAAGACTAAAAGTACACACTGTAAGCAAATATCCTTTAAAATATTTAAAAAACGACGACTAATAAACAATTGGCCATACATGAAATAAATTCAGTTGAACATTGGCCTTACCTCAAATTTGCAAGAAGAAACGAAAAATAGAACAAAGGACAAAGCTTTGTAACTGAAATATCCAAATTATGGAAAGGAAAATAAAGTCTGATTACATAATTTTGTGTTTTTTCAAATAAAAGAATTAAAGGTTTGTTAATGCTTTTAAATGCATAGAATCATTACAGATCTTCAGTATACATTCAGGTTGATTTTTTTTTCCTTCCACGAACATACAATCAACAAAATAACAATAGTATGCTTGCATTATTTACTATATTCATTTAAATTCTAGGTAGGCAATGAATGTCATCAAAAACTACACACACGAAACTTGGTAGTGATTCGTTTAATACACATCTAGTTAGTGTAGATATTAAACTAATAATATGTAACATTAATAATCTTAAAATTGAAATAAATAAATTACAGATCCCATTCTGTGTAGTAGTTATGAGTCTTGTTATGCAATAAGATGTCCAGAAAATGTAGATAAATTATCACCATCACTGTACACAGTGTGACTCTTGCTGTCACCATTAGAAACGTATACTCTGTCGCCTTTCTGCAGATTAAATAAAATATCAAATGTACCTGTCTTAAAGCCGTCACCTTTTAAATAACTTCCTGATGTCGGTTCATCATTGTGTAAGAGTTCGAGAAAAAGAGCTTGGTGATTGTCAGATGAAAATACGGCTGAAAAGTGATAGATGCCTTGCTTTGGAGCTGTAAATATTCCTGTACTTAATTCATACCCATTCCCGATGTTAGCCCAAACGTTTTCAAACTTGGCAATTTTATCTATACTTGTGAGTTGCTGGCTTTTTTTGCTGTAAGCGGGAAAAAGCAATAGCGTCCCGTTTCTTAATAATGCTTCATAACCTGTATTGAAAAAAGATAAAATAAATTACTTAAAATTCATATCAATGACGGAACTAATTTTCAAAATGAAATCAACTTTCAATAGACATATTTAAACTAAACAATCACTATTTTACATTTATGAAAGTAAGTGCAATATGATTTTTTAGCCATTTTATGCAACACGGAGTAATAACCTTTTTAATTGCTTATATGTATAGCTTTGTTAGATCAAATCTTAAACTACGAGTATCTAAAAGTTAAAAACAAATGTAATTAAATCATGTTATTAAGATAATCTTTATTATAACTAAATCTAACGAGGATATAACAAAAGGTGCAACCAAAACACTATGTCAGATAAAATCGCTAATACCATAGCCATAAAGATAAAGACGAATAGAAACGCATTGGTCGAACATCCTATACATAAAACACTACTTGCATTTTGATCTAAAATAATTTAAAATTGATCTACTCATATTCATCACATCATTTATTTGTCCTATTTTCAAAAATGCCAATTACAAAATTCAATTCAATTCAAATATTAAAAAGTCTTGAAAATCTGTTTATATTTTATGTATCAAAATCGAAATGTTATTATGTGACTCTGACTCTGACTTTTCAAAATCGGTTTGTGAATCAATTTCTGAAAGTAATCTACTTATAGTATTTAAAGAAATAATGTACATTTTTCTTGTTTCTAATATACGCAATGCCAAAGGAGCCTTTAAACTTGTCTTGAAATTTGCAGAACTTGGAACCACCTGCTACGTACCAAGAATACTTGGGACTGTGATCAAAAAGTTTGATATTCAATAAACAGTTCGACATATCATTTGGTAGCAAAGAAAGAGGGATGAAAGATACCCGTACCAAGTATCATCAATTGCTGCCTATCGGTTCTGGCGATAACTATAGTGTCTGCGTACAAGATTTGCACACTTGCAAAGTCGGTGAAGAGAGTGGTCAATAAAGGATGACCAGTAAAGAATAAATAAGGCCCTAATAAGGAACTAATAAAGTCGAGTTTAAATGTTACAACAGAAAAGTGATGTTAAAAAAATGTAAATATATATAAAGTAATTTCAAATTGAAAATACAAAGAGAACTTCCACTGTGTATTAAAATCAGGTTAACAAATAATCATTAAACGCATGTTTGTGATTGGTCAAATCTTTACATAGCTTTCCATAGTAAAATAGTCATTCGTGTTTGAAAATTTAAAAATGAAATTACAATATTATTAAATGATTCATACCTTTCTGCTGCATTGCAATCACGTCATGGATTGTTTTATTAGAGGAGAGTCTGAAGTTTTCCAGGGTTAGGTCGAATGATTGATTGAATCTCTTTTGCTCTTGGTGCAGAGTATACTGTAGCAAATCTAGAGTATTCTTCCTTTTGTTTTCGGCATCACTGAATTCTTCTATTTTTGAGGATAGAGAATCTAACATTGTATTTATCTGTTCGCCGTGAAATTCAGTTTCATTTCTTGTTTGAATCTTGAAATGTTCGACAATTTCGTTATACGAATCATTAAGGCGTGATTGTTGCTGTAATTGGTTATCTCGCATTGATTCTACAAATGTATTTGCTTGTTTCATTGATACTCCAATTGATGTATTAAATAATTGTTTGAAACGCATTTTCTCTTGGTCAAAAGAATTCCACATTGATTTCATTACCATTTTCCTGTTTTTTTCAGTTTCACTGATTTCGTGTATTTTTTCTACCAAAGATTGTAAAGCAATGTTCATTTGTTTTCCATAAAAATCAGTTTCATTTTTCGATTGAATATTGAAGTGCTTGACAGTTTTTATGAACGATTCATTAAAACGTGATTCTTCCTGTAGATGGTTCTCACGCAATGTTTCTACAAACAGATCTGCATGTTTTATCGCTTCATTCATTTTATCCAATTTAGAATAAAATAATTCTTCCATCGTTTTCATCTTTTCATCATTTAATTCCATTTTATGTTCCAAGCGAACAAGTTTTTCCAGTACTTTTTCTTCAAAGTGAAACTTCGAACATGTAAGTAAGGATTCTGAATTAGAACCAACCGAACTTGATAAAGCCGATTTAAAACACAAACACAAGTAAATTAATTTTAAAATCATTTTTGTTCTTAACTCTCTACCATAACTTGATCCAATGCATACTTCATTGATACTGGACGCAAATTTTTAAACATGTATCTAAAAATTATCTCTCCGTTATATAAACGTTTACTGAAGAAATGAATGTATGGCGGTAAATTGGATTCTTTAAAAATGATATTGTTGACTATGATAAAATCTTTGAAATGTGTACATGAATAAATGAATATTAGCGTATTTTGAATGTAAACCTGTCACAATGTGGTGTTTGGATCTAATTAATTGCTTTGTTTTAAAGATGTATTTAGAAATTTTGGACAACTTCTGTCATATTATGAACATCTTTATTTTTCTGACGAATGGGAAATATTTACTTTTGAAAGTTCTTTCTGTAATAAAATAACATGTATATAAGTTCAAGTAACTTCATTTTAGAGTTATCAATAAAAATGTATCATCCTTTTTTTACAACAAATTAAAGAAAGCTTGTCAAATATAATGAAAAACTTCTTTCAAATAAATTCAATGTTTTTCAAGTTATTTTGCTCCCAGTTTTAAATAGATTCCTCTAAGATCATTCCATTCAATTCAAGACTTCGTTAAGCTCGATTCAGCCTCATACCCACACCCAGTCAATCACTGTTAAAGGGGCATTACCTACGAAATATAAAAAAAAATATTAAACTTGTTTTGTTCAATCATAAATGAAAGTGAAATAGTGGATAATTCGCTTTTTACAATCAATTGGCTTCAATTTTGCAAAAATAAACTAAGAATCTTTGATGATGAATTATTGACTTGCAATCAAAATCTGTATGCATGTGACCTTCAATTTGACCCTACAGATGGGAATGGGTTACGCATGTTTTCAGCTATATATAAAAATAGCAATGTCAACATTGAAAGTGAAACAAGAATAAACTATTTGGGTGAATGATTCGATCCACAAAACATCATTCTAATATAACATGTATAAAATCGTTGATAAACATACTTTTTAACTAACAATATGAAATTAGCCAGACCTCAATAAATCCTATTGAATGTGGCTTCTATCTATTTGTATTTGTTAATTACGGTATATATATGATCATCGACAGTCTTCGGAAGTCATCTCAAATGTAAATTTGATAATGTCTAGATAATAAAAAAAAACAAGAAATGTTGATACATATTATTGAGTTCATGCATTGTTTACTGTTCATTTCATACGTATTTCTATGGTCCGCAAATAGTCAAAAAATAGCATAAGGACCTAAGAGCTACGGTTCCGCAGCTAACCCTGATGGTGCTTATTCAGGAAAACGTTTACTTTGTCCTACAAAATAAATAGTCAAAAGCTGTTACGATATTAATTATAATAGATATAAATCAAAGATGAAGTCATAACAGTGAAAGCTTACAAAAACATGCAAAGTTTCAAGTTTTTCTTATGGCCTACTTTAGGTGAATGTTTGTTTCGAAATGCAAACAACTTCAGTACCGGACTTGTCAGCTCGTTCGTTTATAAAATCAAATGAAGACACTAGACTTTTTCTTTGCATCAAGTCATAAAACATGCTGTTGAATATATCGCTCAAAAAACCTTTCTGTTCTATTTTTTTCCCCCTAATTGTATGTTAAAAAAAAAATGGAGATGTGATATTGTTGACAACGAGACAGCTATCCACTAGAGATCACATGACGAGACAGTCAACATTTATATATAATTTAAATATCTAGTGATGGGGGAGTTTGAAAATATGATCATTTGCGGATGATATCAATCAGAGAAGTCTTCATAAGACTACGGTTTGACAAAACAAACAATAACAAACCAATTATGTTTTTAAATTTATTGAAAATTAATTTAAATTCATGGTGTTTGTAAATGTATGCCTGTACCAAGTAAGGAAATGAAAGTTGTTGTTCATTCGTTAGATGTGTTTGCGCTTTTGATTTTGCCATATTTTATTATTTGTTTATAAAGGGCTTTCCGTTTTTCCGTTTCTTTTGTAGTTCGGCATTTTGATTATATTGTTTTCTAAGAGAGGAAACCAATTAACGCTCTAGTTTATTATTAAAATAATATCCCCAAAATATATGAAAGACCACTACCAATAAAAAAACACTGAGGACTTAAAAAAAAACCAATAACACATAATCGTACTATCTAACAGACAAACAATTTAGTTTCAAATGTGGCACAATTTATTGAAATGTTATCGAAATAACGTGAGGCGTATTTATTGTGAGAATCACACGAAGTATGTAAAAAGCACTGATATTTTCGTTTCTTTTTGTCTTTATTTTATAATGATTTTAACAGCCACATTTGATTATGCTATTAGGTGTTTTTTTTTTCATTTAATAATCAATGTTAACAAATGTAGGGTTTAGAATCGGGTATACTTATAATTGTGAATTTGAAAATATACAATACACCAAGATCTTCTTTTACTCAAAAACCCTACATTTCAAACGATATAAAATACGGAGATGTGGTATATAAAAAAGAAGATGTGGTATGCTTGCCAATGAGACAACTGTCCACAAGAGACCAAAATGACACAGACATTAACAACTATAGGTCACCGTACGGCCTTCAACAATGAGCAAAGCCCATACCGCATAGTCAGCTATAAAAGGCCCCGATAAGACAATGTAAATCAATTCAAACGAGAAAACTAACGGTCTTATTTATATAAAAAAAAATAAACGAAAAACAAATATGTAACACATAAACAAACGACAACCACTGAATTACAGGCTCCTGACTTGGGACAGGCACAAACATAAATAATGTGGCGGGGTTAAACATGTTAGCGGGATTCCAACCCTCCCCCTAACCTGGGACAGTGGTATAACAGTACAACATAAGAACGAACTATAAAAATCAGTTGAAAAAGGGTTAACTCATCAGATGGACAAAAATACAAGTGGACGTGGCCGGGTACTTATACATCTCGACACAAAAAGACACAATGAACAGATCTGAGAGTACTCGCAGTTATCTGACAGCTAGTTCAAAGCCACTAACAATTAATAAAAAAAAATCATGCATCTTAGACTAAACAATCAATCCGTACACATCCAACATCCAATGGATTTAGTGTAAAGACGTCATAAACAGCCAGAGAAGAACATGACCTTGTGCAATGCCAAGTTACAGGTTATGATTGCCAATGATACAACTAGCTACAAGGTCTAGAGGACGAAAATGTTAACAACTACAGGTTACCATAGGCCCTTCAATAATGAGCAACACTTTTAAGGGCAGCACCACCAGTGTTAATCACTGTGTAAATGTCTTTATACGTATGCTATCGCAGTATCGTAGTACTCAGTTTTTAAACGCATGGAATTCCATGCTTTTATTTTTCTTTTGTTTTACTCTGTACGTGCTTCTTTACAGAAATAAATTTCAACGTTGAACTGATAAAATACTCAGCGTGGTATCAATTTTAACCGTCAGTGGTTTAGTAAAATACAGTATCATCGGAAGAGAAGAAAGCCTCAGGAAAAAGGGAGTTCCAACTATAAATCAAATCAAATAATTTTATTGGTGTAAATTCCTATACAGAAATGATACCAGCCGACATTTACAAAATACAAATACAAATACAAAAACAAACAAACAAACAAACAAACAAACAAACAAAAAAAACAACTAAACATATTTTCTCAATGATCATGATAAGAGATACATATTTTATATTTACATTGCGTGGAGGTGTTATTCATACAATATAATTAATTCAAGCTATTACAATCAGCTTTAATACTATAAAAGCTCTTAACAACATTATGTTTGCTCAATGAATGTTCAAATCATACATATCACTTATTCCAGCTACACTTACAGTACTGTACTAATGTCCGTATCATTACTTTTCAAAATGAAACTAAACTTATCTTGTTCACACATATTAACAAAAGATGGAACTATATCACTTAAATTACAAAAGAGTACATTTCTATTAAGTTCTAATGCTTTACATTGAATGAGGAAATGGAACTCATCTTCAATTCCATCCTTACCAATTGGACAAATTCTCTGTTCTAAAGGTGTTCTAGTATATCTACCAACTTCTATTAGTAATTTACTATTACCAATTCTGATTTTTACCATTTTAGAAATAACACTTTTGTTAAGGTCTAGTAGAAGATATTTTTCTAATTCAAAATTATTTTTAACTTTGCGATATGTTCTTAGTTTATTACCATGACTATTACCATTATTAGAGTCACAAAAAAAAGAGCTTGTTTCCAGTATTTTATGAATTCCTCTTCTAATTTCTTTTGAAATGAAAAAAGTTTTTTTTTTCTTTGACTTAGTATTTTGATTTTCCCATACATGCTGAAAACCAAGTTTACCTAATAACACTTTTAATTTACTACAAAAACCATTAGGAAAGTTTAAGTTTTCATTGTATGCTTTCTTTACCATACTCTCACTGTCCATATTAATGATATGAAGCCAGAAGTTAATTGTATTTTTAAGGGCTGACAATGAAAGTGGGAATAAACCTAATTCAGAAAGTACAGCATTATTAAGAGCACCTTTATTTACACCCAATAAAAATTTAGCAAATTTTATTTGAATTTTATTTGGACTGAAGTTTGCATAGTTTGACTCGATGGTATTATTTTGTTTCACTAAACTAATAGTTACTGTAGCCCAAACTTCACTGCTATATAACAGAATAGGTTTAACGCATGAATCAAAAAGCTTTAAATGTGGTAGTAAATTCATCTTTTCATCAAATAATAGTTTTCTAAATACAAAATATAAAAAAATATACAAACTATATGTCCCCATTCAAATGCATTGATAATCCAAAAAAGGGGGGTTTCAACAAAAGTATTGTTTACTTAACTAAGAGAATTCTAAGTGAAATATAATGAACACTTAGTTTAAGATGTTTTTATCTATGCAAACGTAACCTGGGACGAAACATTGGAATTTCGTTTCGATTACATTCCGCATTTTAGTACAACCCAAAATAAAGTTGAAGAAAGTTGCATGAAAGATTTTTCGACATAACTGGCAAGCAAATTTATGTCTTAGATCTAGGTATAGGCCGTAATTGTATTTAGTTTCACATTTCCGAAATATTAAATTGATTGTTTTAAATGCTTGCTATAGAGATAAATAACAAAAACCACACGCGACAGGAATAGAGTGTAGTCATGGTAGTTCTACTTTCACTTTCAATTTTAACATATATATTCATTTTATAAATAGCTGGAAATTGATTAAGCCTTTTTATAATGCATATTTCATTAATGATTTAAATACTTCAGTGGAGATACAATTTTGCTTTAGATAATGAAACTGATTTGTAAACATTTATATCTGAATAAAAATTCTGTGTTTTTATACCCATAAAAGATCAATTATATATTGGCATTGGCTATTTGACCGGCACCAGCCTTTAGCCGGCACTGAATAAAACTGTTCATTGATGTGATTAGTAGATAATATCCTGCCATGTGATAAAAACAGTGGTATGTAAAACTACATCATAAAACAGACATGACAGACAATATTAAACATGTTAAAAGTCTTTTGATATGAATTTCAAATGGAAAAATGATTTAACATCTGCAATTGTTACAAAACAAATTCTTTGCCCTGGCCCTTTGGAAGAACTACACATTACACTGGTCTCCTTTGAATCTGCATCATGTGTGCATTTTACATATATGTAGATAGGTATAAAAAAGAAGATATGGTATGATTGCCAATGAGACGACTCTCCACAAGAGACCAAAATGACACAGAAATTAACAATTATAGGTAAATGTATGGCCTTCAACAATTAGCAAAGCCCATGCCCCATAGTCAGCTAAAAAATGCCCCGAAATGACAATGTAAAGTCATTTGTTCGATTGACTTCTCCAGTTCCTCTATCATATCGGTTTTCCTTGAAGGTCTTCTGTAGTAGGAACCTATGTAAATTGGGTAGCTGCCTTGATCAGTAAGTGTTGCCCAGACTATCTCATAATCAGTTTTTATATTACCCTTACGAAATTATAAGGCGTATTACGCCTGGAAATAAGGTGTAAACCAGGCGTAAGTGGTAGTGTCGTGTCTAGATCCAGGCATAAGGGAGCAGGAAACGTTAATTTGTAGTCCTTACACTGCGTAGAAAAAGCAGTAAACCTGGCGTAAATTGAAATGAGCAAGGCATAAGTTTTCTTACGGGCGTAAATTGAAATAAGCAAGGCGTAAATGTTCTTACGGGTGTAAAACTGTTGGTATGGGGCCTAAATAGAAATACCCATAATGCTTTGTTTAAAGGATCATGGGATTTATTTTTCAAAATTTGGCTCTTTGATTTTAAATTGCAAGAGTTTAGACACATCGGCAGCTTCATATATTCAGGGATAATTAGCTTGTTTTTTGTTTTTTGGAAGAATCTGAAATCGGAAATATTGAATCAAATAAATTAATGAAAATTGTGAAATAAAAGGAAAGTAGTAATACATGGTAAATAATAATAATGTTAGTATAACTAAGTTATTAAGTATTATGTTCTATCAGAAATTTTGAAATCCCAAAACCTTTATCCTTGGATAATAACATTAAAATCTTTTACTTGAAGTTAAATTGCAGTATTATCATTTACATTTTAGTTCAAAAGACAATAATTTTCAAAAACAACTTAGTTAAAATGCTACTTTTATTTCAAGATAAAATAATTGTCATAATTCTTATTTAAACTTAAACTTATTTGAGCCAGTGTCTGCCTAAAATGATACTGTTGTCAGGTCATTAAAGATTGCATATTTTGGCTTTAACATTGATTCACTGATAGGGTCTTTGCATCGGAACTAAACACATTTATTTCTAAAAAAACAGTTGTTGGCATGACACGGGTTATGTTCTTCTCATATATTTTATGATAGTATGATACTAAACCCCTAACGGGAGGGATTGTACCTGATATTCATATGATGAAGACATAATCTTTCAATCAGTTTAATTGAGGTCTGGAGCTGGCATGTCAGTTAACTGCTAGTAGTCTGTTGTTATTTATGTATTATTGTCATTTTATTTATTTTCTTTTGTTACATCTTTTGACATCAGACTCAGACTTCTCTTGAACTGAATTTTAATGTGCGTATTGTTATTCTTTTACTTTTCTACATTGGCTAGAGGTATAGGGGGAGGGTTGAGATCTCATAAACATGTTTAACCCCGCCGCAATTTTGCGCCTGTCCCAAGTCAGGAGCCTCTGGCCTTTGTTAGTCTTGTATGATTTTAAATTTTAGTTTCTTGTGTATAATTCGGAGTTTAGTATGACGTCCATTATCACTGTACTATTATGCATATTTTAGGGGCCAGCTGAAGGACACCTACGGGTGCGGGAATTCTCGCTACATTGAAGACCCATTGGTTGCCTTCGGCTGTTGTTTGCTCTATGGTCGGGTGGTTGTCGCTTTGACATATTCACCATTTCCTTTCTCAATTTTATTATTTCTATATTAGCTTCTTCAACATTGTTCAATGGTTAATATTTCAAGTTTTTTGTCAAACAATAAGAAATAAAAGCAACAGTACAGAAGTTTGTATCAAATACACAAAAGTACACAGCTAGGTTAATACACTGAACTAAAATAAGTGTAGTATTATGTAAGGATATTACGCCTGGTTTATTTATTGACCAGGCGTACTCATTTGCCTATTATGCCTATTTTTTTGTAAACCAGGCGTACTCATTTAAATATTATGCCTAATTTTACACCTGGTTTACGCCTCAGTTACGCCTAGTTTACGCCTCAGTTACGCCTGGTTGACGCCTGGACATGCATTTTGTAAACACTGCAATGCCGCCAGGATAAAGTATGATTTTTACGCCTGGTTTCCGTGTCATATACAGGCATCACAGTTCGTACAGGAAATCTCTGTTGTTATGAGTGCACTTTTAGCATGCATGCGCAGCTATGAACACTCCACTCTCGCTCTGAATAACATCTAATCACTGTTGATATTCGCCACCAGTAGCTTAGGATGCAAGATTTGCAATTTGCTGTAACAGTATTTTTGTCTCCCTGTATTTTGTGCTTTGATTTTTATAGTTTGTTCGTATGTTGTACTGTTATACCACTGTCCCAGGGTAGGGGGAGGGTTGGGAACCCGCTAATATGTTTAACCCCACCACATTATTTATGTACGTGCCTGTCCCAAGTCAGGAGCCTGTATTTCAGTGGTTGTCGTGTGTTACATATTTGTTTTCGTTCATGTTTTTTTATATAAATAAGGCCGTTAGTTTTCTAGTTTGAATTGTTTTACATTGTCATAATATATGCCTTTTAAAGCTGACTATGCGGTATGGGCTTTGCTCATTGTTGAAGGCCGTACGGTGACATAGTTGTTAATGTCTGTGTCATTTTGGTCTCTTGTGGAGAGTTGTCTCATTGGCAATCATACCACATCTTCTTTTTTTATATTTGAGACAATTTCCTCACTCTTTTTGGTGTACATATGATAGAACACATAGAATATATTTAATTTGATAGTTAAAAGTTTAAGTGTTGATATGAGTATCAGTAACAAAAGTTCTTTACATCATGTACATATAAAATTTTGAATGATTTTTGTACCATATAATAAAGTAACTACTACTAAACATTTGCTAAAGGTTATAAATAAAATTTGAAATGAAAAATAAATGTTTAATTTTTTTCTGAAAATCTTATACCTGCAAGCCTCCTTAAACAATCTCAAATGCTTCCAACAAAAATATTGGGCGAAAATATAAACATCACAAGTGTAAACAAGAACTATCTTTAAAAAAGATATCCGACGTATTTAAATTTGAGTATATATGTTTAAAACTATCATTTCGATAACCCTTCAGAAGCACAATGACTTAATGATGCAGGACCTCTTTAATTAAATCTCCATCTGAATGTAACTACAAGAAGGCGATTGCAGTGCACTGAAAACCTGCATAGTTTGACACAATTTGTCCTTGGTGGCAACGCCCGTTCACTACCTTCATCTTGTGAACAACAATGCTCTAACTATCTAAAAATCAACGAATTACCAACAAAAGAACGTTACAAATTATTTAATAAATATTCCGATTATATTTAAATAAGTGATTTACCATTTAAATAACGTTTTCTCTGTTTGTGTTCAGTATTCTCAGTCCTCGTATCTTTGTGTTTACATTCACCAAAACCTCGCGGAAATCTCACATGCGTAGGTGCGTTCTAAAAGTCATGTACGTTCGTACAACAGAGTTTACATTAAAAATTATATAATTGTCCCGAATAAACAGCTGTCATGGATGCAAAGAGCTATTGGAGAAACAATTATTTTAATAAAAATATAAATCTTTGTAAGATCTAGTTCAAATATTTATAGTTTTTCACTTGCTTTCCATCACGATATAATTAACGAGACGTTTTTTCAAACACAACCAAATCACCCACCATGACAGCATTTTGTCCAATCACAGAAAGGATTTTCGAGCATGCGTATTCTGTTGCCATAGTTAAGCGTCCTTAAGTTCAAAGGGCACAAACCGAAACTATACCGACTACGTTGGAAAAATATTTTTCACTTGAAGCATGGCAGACACTGTCATTGAAAATTTCTTTAACCTCAAATAGGGATAGTGCAGAATTGAAAAATGCGTCAAACTAAAACATGCTAAAAAAAACAACATGTACTGTATTTGTAGAACCTGTCATATAGCATATATAGTGTCATTGTAAATAAAAATTGTATGCAATATTGTAAATATCAAATAAAAATTTTCAAGTTTTATTTTAATACATATATTACTAGTCCCATCATACATTGCAACTTGCATTAATGTAACAACAACACAATGTAACCGTAGACACAAATATTATTGTTTCATTTGTAATTAATCGGTTCTTTACCCAAACCTGCATTCCGGCAATTTGTCTCCAATGTAACAATAACATTTTTATTATTGTTACATTTCCATGTAACTGTAGCGTCTAACAATAACATAATATAACCAACATGCTTGAAGAAACTGACTTGATATATGAACATAATGAATTATAGCTGACTATGAGGTATGGGCTTTGCTCATTGTTGAAAGCCGTACGGTGACCTATAGTTGTTAATGTCTGTCATTTTGGTCTTTTGTGGATAGTTGTCTCATTGGCAATCATACCACATCTTCTTTTTTATAAGGTGGCTCCTGGGTACAAAAATTTCAGCAAAAAACTAAACCTTTATTTTTTCATTACAAGTTTTATTAGCTCACCTGGCCTAAAAGGCCATGTGAGCTTTTCTCATCACTTGGCGTCCGTCGTCGTCGTCTGTCGTCGTTAACAATTTTTCAAACATCTTCTCCTCTGAAACTACTGAATGGATTTGAATGAAACTTAAAATGATTGTTCCTTAGATTATCCTGCACAAAGTGTGTGCTTCGATTTTTGATCCGTCAAAAAACATGGCCGCCGTTACTTAAAATAGAACATAGGGGTCAAATGCAGTTTTTGGCTTATATCTCAAAAACGGAAGCAAATCTGACATGGGGTTAAAATGTTCATTAGGTCAAGGTCTATCACTCCCAGAAATTTTCAGATGAATCAAACAAACCATTGTTGGGTTGCTGCCACTTAATTGGTAATTTTAAGGAAATTTTGCAGTTTTTGGTCATTATCTTGAATATTATTATAGATGAAGATAAACTGTAAACAGCAAAAATGATCAGCAAAGTAAGATCTACAAATAGGTTAATATGACCAAAATTGTCAATTGACCCCTTAAGGGGTAAATGTCCTTTAATGACAATTTTTCACAATTTGTTCATCATATTTGCTAACTTTAAAAAATCTTCTCCTCTGAAACTACTGAATGGATTTGGATGAAACTTAGCATGATAGTTCCTTAGTTTATCCTGCACAAAGTGTGTGCTTCGATTTTTGATCTGTCAAAAAACATGGCCGCCCTTACTTTAAATAGAACATAGGGGTCAAATGCAGTTTTTGGCTTATATCTCAAAAACGAAACCATTTAGAGCAAATCTGACATGGGGTAAAAATGTTCATTAGGTCAAGATCTATCAGCCCTGAAATTTTCAGACGAATCAAACAAACCATTGTTGGGTTGCTGCCACTTAATTGGTAATTTTAAGGAAATTTTGCAGTTTTTGGTCATTATCTTGAATATCATTATAGATAAAGATAAACTGTAAACAGCAAAAATGATCAGCAAAGTAAGATCTACAAATAGGTTAATATTACCAAAATTGTCAATTGACCCCTTAAAGGGTAAATGTCCTTTAATGACAATTTTTCACAATTTGTTCATCATATTTGCTAACTTTAAAAAATCTTCTCCTCTGAAACTACTGAATGGATTTGGAAGTGTTTGTGTTTTGGTCTCATTTTCTTTATTTATAAACAGTATTAAAGTCATATATATTTGTAATATTGAAGAATTGTTAGCTGTACATGTTTGCCTGGCATGGTTCAATATGTTCAATAAGGCATTGTTTACCAGGTGAGCAATTCAGGCTCTTGAGAGCCTCTTGTTAATTACACGATTAGTTATTACTTTATGATATGGTACAAAAATCAACCCAAAAAATTGATTCAGTTTGGCCCCAGATGACTTATAAAATGTTTATATCATTGAAAAAGCTCCAAATTATCTCCCTTTGGTGCAAAAATGCCATTTTTTGGCATTAAATTTGAATTATCTTTTTTAACTCATCAGTGACCTATATTTTTTATTATTGTTTTCAAATAAGCTGTACAATTTAAGCGATTTCTGTTAGGTTATTCTTTTATTTCGATATTACATCTATTTCTCCTATTAGTTCAACAGAAAAAAAGGACATTAACAAAAATGTATGCTTCTTTCAGAGGCAGATTGTGAGCTTAAATGAACGGTGACCCCATCTTTTTATTTCATTTTTCTTTTAAGTATATGATAAATTTCATTTATAATAAAATATAGCGAAATCCTATATTAGAAAAAAAAATTGATTTATACCCAGACAAGTTATAGATCAATTTAAAATTATTATTATTTTGTTCCAATATGTAATGAATTTTCAACCAGTACCTGGGTACTATGTTTTGCCATGCAATACTCACAGAATGCTTGTTCCATATAACATGTATAAGCTAAATATGCAATTTAGACCTGCAAAGAATGATTTCAACCAACATGATTCAGCACTGAGATTTAAAAGTTGCTTGCTAAAATTGTGCTTATTATAAGTGTTTATATTTTAATTCCAGGTTGAACAAAACATGTGTCAATCAACTCAATGTATGAAGCTTACAAGACACAAAATAGCTAATGTACATAATGTAAGGTAAATTAGAATGAACAAGAGGATAACCTGTAAGAATTAACAGAAAATTTTATTGTCATTGGTAAGTTTAAGATTTCATGTTAAATTGTCATCAAAATGGCCATGTAAATTAGCTGACTGGTTTTGGGTTTTTCTTTTTTTTATCAGATTGAACTTATGTCAGTTTGTAATGACTATATTGATCATGTGAATAGGTTGAGAAAAAACATATTGTTGTATTGATGCTTTTGCATAAAAAGTACTTTCTTAAATATTGCAAACAGTAGACCAACTATGACGAATGACTACACGTAGGGTGTGTAGATGTCTGTCTGTCATGTAACTGTGGTGTATCATCTTTTAATGGCCAAATCCGTTCATGGTTCATTAGTCAATTTAATGTATTCACAGTTTGGTTAGTTTCTTTGATACTATATATGCAAAAAGTCGGCAATATTTCGTGTATAGAATGTTTGTAAGGTGTACATTTCTGTCTGCCATGGCTTATCTGACCATGACCTTATTGTCATTTATCATTGCAACTGATAATGTTAAGTTTATTTTAAACTTGTAATAAAAGCAAAACTCTATTTTCAAGACTTTCCAAATAACATCAATTAATTATAGTCTGAGTAAAGCAGGAGAGACAAATTTTACATTTTATATATATCTTTTTTTCCACATCAATTATAGTCATGTATAGTCTGTTAGTAAAGGAGAGAAATTTTTTACATTTTACATTTTATCATCTTTTTTTCCACATTTTGCCTTCAATACATTTGGATTATAGTTGTATGTTAATTTAATTGATTGGTAATTAATCTTAACAACTTATTTTGTAAAAATATGTATTTTCAGTGAAAAGAGATGTCTCAACTAGAAAGGGATTTCCAGGTTCTGTTATCAAAGATCAGTGACAAATTGCTAAAAGGTAATCTAGAGTCTGGTTAAATGAGAATTATTCTCAGAAATATAAACAACTCTTCACATTTTAGGAATTCTAACATTGTAAAACTCAGTATAGCTTTTAAAGTGATTGCCATCAAACTTACCTAACTATAACAAATGGCATTTTTAGGGTCTGATTTTCATTTTAATTTTTAAATACTTCATATTACTTTATATTATGGTTGCATGCTGAAGACAATATGGCATAGTATGGCTAATAGTATAATAACATCTGATAATTGATATCTTAATATTTATAGGCTCTTTTAAAACTTAAATTGCACATAATTTGTTTCTGTTCATTCAATTTTTATTGTCGCCCCCACCGCAAGAAAAGGGAGCATTTAGTGTTACCTTTGACTGTCTGTTTTTGGGATACGATTGCTTTCAAGCAATCTGTAAACTTATACCATTGACTCAGGGCCATGCCCTCACGTTAACCGTTTTATTCTAAACATTAAGGAACATCTCACATTCTTTTGATTGTCTTGCTTTAAACATGTTAAAAGGTAAAAATAAACAAAGGGATTGAACTTTCCTATAACGTTCTTCTCTTAATCTTCATGTTTGATATTTCCCTTGACTTATATGCATGTTTTTAACAACACCGAAAATCAGAATTAAGCAGTATTTATATTTAGTGTTTTTATAAATTTAGAAACACGTCGGAGGGAATTCCCCAGTTTTGATAAAATGCAAGAGTTTTCTGAATTCCAATAAATCTATTTCTGTCATATAAGAACTGAAGTGGAGTTTTTCTTATATGTCACTGTTATGAAACTGATATTTGATATTGTACTCTCATAAAGAAATGGAGAACCATCTAGGTTGTTTAATTATCATTTAATAAACGTTCTTGTTCAAAATCACAAGTCTAGTTTGTTTAGGTAATTATGCGCATGCGTATAGTTTTCTTGACTTCAAGGGGTATCAGATTGAATGGTTACTGTGGATTCCCTACTCCATTGATTAATTTGAAACTCATGGGATCCTTTCTATGTCTGTCTGCTATTGAGGGTTATTGTTGTTGCATAATTTTTAAATCGTTGCATCATTTAAATTAAAATAAATGTAGTCCACATCATAAAGGTGTTACTACAACACCCCTTCAGCCGAAATGGAGTCTTCCATATTATCTTTTCGAGTTGTGTCCCTTCCGTAAGTAACTTCCGTCAAAATCAAAATACGATATGACTCGTCGAGAAAAATTAACTCGTGAGATGTCGATAAACGTCGTATTATATTAAAAACGATCTCAATTAAAACAGAGGAGTGTGTATGGAAAGGAGTCATGCCCACTGACCCAAAGGAAATTAAATATTTACAGAGTTAGAAATGGGGTTCCTCTTAAATTAGAATCCAGGTCCGTTCGTATTAACTGTGATAAGATACGAAGTGAAATACCTTCTCTCACTCTCAGTGACTGCTGTGGAAAGTAAACTTGGAATTGATAGTACAAAAATAAAACACAATAAGTACATTGCTCATACACTTGTACCTGGAATTGGCTATTTTTAAAGTTGACGGTAACTATTCAGATTACGAAAAATTACATTTTACATGTGCAGTTAAATTAATTTTGAAAATAATACTATCCAGCTATACCAGGGCTGCCAAAAATGTGTGAGACTCCCGCATGTTCATGCTTTTTTGCGACATTATCCTTTGATCTATTGTTTTTTCCTCTTTGATCTTTTCAATTTTGGCCAAATCTCACGCATTTGCTTTATGAAATGTTGGCAGAACTGCTATACATGTGTCAATGAAAACAATGGCAATCGTTTTCCTCAGAGCATTCTGCTCTTTGATTCCTTCTGTCTGTCCATCCTTTAGTTAGTCTGTCTGTTGGTCATTGTGTCCCTCTTTCCATCCATCCAAAAGTATTTTTATACGACCGCAAAAATTGAAAATGTTTTGGTCGTATATTGGTATCACGTTGGCGTCGTCGTCAGCGTCCGAAGACATTTGATTTTCGCACTCTAACTTTAGTAAAAGTAAATAAAAATCTATGAAATTTAAAATCGAGGTTTATGACCATAAAAGGAAGGTTGGGATTGATTTTGGGAGTTAAGATCCCAACAGTTTAGGAATTAGGGGCCATTAAGGGCCCAAATTAGCATTTTTCTTGGTTTTCGCACCATAACTTTAGTATAAGTAAATAGAAATGTATGAAATTTAAACACAAGGTTTATGACCATAAAAGGAAGGTTGGGATTGATTTTGGGAGTTTTGGTCCAAACAGTTTAGGAATAAGGGGCCCAAAGGGTCCAAAATTAAACTTTGTTTGATTTCATCAAAAATTGAATAATTGGGGTTTTTTGATATGCCGAATCTAACTGTGTATGTAGATTCTTAATTTTTGGTCCCATTTTCAAATTGGTCTACATTAAGGTCCAAAGGGTCCAAAATTAAACTTAGTTTGATTTTAACAAAAATTGAATCCTTGGGGTTTTTTGATATGCTGAATCTAAAAATGTACTTAATTTTTTTATTATTGGCCCAGTTTTCAAGTTGGTCCAAATCGGGGTCCAAAATTAAACTTTGTTTGATTTCATCAAAAATTGAATAATTTGGGTTCTTTGAAATGCCAAATCTAACTGTGTATGTAGATTCTTAATTTTTGGTCCCGTTTTCAAAATGGTCTACATTAAGGTCCAAAGGGTCCAAAATTAAACTTAGTTTGATTTTAACAAAAATAGAATTCTTAAGGCTTCTTTGAAATGCTGAATCTAAACATGTACTTAGATTTTTGATTATGGGCCCAGTTTTCAAGTTGGTCCAAATCAGGATCCAAAATTGTTATATTAAGTATTGTGCAATAGCAAGAAATTTTTAATTGCACAGTATTCAGCAATAGCAAGAAATCTTCAAGTATTGTGCAATAGCAAGAAATTTTCAATTGCACAGTATTGAGCAATAGCCAGAAATCTTCAATTGCACAGTATTGTGCAATAGCAAGTATTTTCAATTGCACAGTATTGTGCAATAGCAAGAAATATCTAATTGCGCAATAGCAAGAAATTTTCAATTGGAGTTATCTTTCTTTGTCCAGAATAGTAGTTGAATCAACTTAAATCATTGTTTTATACAATATACAATGTATATTCACTTTTACTACCAACTGATAAATTAAAACAATCTTTACCATTCAGTGATAACAAGCACTTTTTTTACATTTTAATATTTTATGATGTATTTAAATGAGTAGCCATTGTTGCAAACTCCATAAGTAATTTGAATTGAGATCAGTTTTGGAATAAGGGAAAGG
The DNA here is from genome assembly GCA_019925275.1 of Mytilus edulis. Taxonomy (NCBI): domain Eukaryota; kingdom Metazoa; phylum Mollusca; class Bivalvia; order Mytilida; family Mytilidae; genus Mytilus; species Mytilus edulis. The sequence continues at coordinate 48,131,182 of CM034357.1, read as the reverse complement.
GGATGTAAAAACAAAATTTGGGGGGGGGAGGGGGGGTTCAATTTTTCTCATTTCAGATTTCCTTAATAAAAAGAAAATTTCTTCAAACATTTTTTTGAGAGGATTAATATTCAACAGCATAGTGAATTGCTCAAAGTCAAAAACAAATTTTAAGTTTATTAGACCACATTCATTCTGTGTCAGAAACCTATGCTGTGTCAACTATTTAATCACAATCCAAATTTAGAGCTGAATCCTTCTTGAATGTTGTGTCCATACTTGCCCCAACCGTTCAGGGTTCAACCTCTGCGGTCGTGTAAAGCTGCACCATGCGGAGCATCTGGTAAATTTTTTTTTCCAAATTTTTGAAAAGATTGAAGAAGAAATCTTTAATTGCAAAATATTACGCAATAGATTTGTATGACCTTGACATTTGTTTTGTGTCAGAAACTCAAATTATGTAAAAAATTTGATCACAACCCAAATGCAGAGCTGTATGATGACAAGCTTGAATGTTGTGTCCATACTTGCCCCAACTGTTCAGGGTTCGACACCTGTGGTCATATAAAGCTGCGCCCTGTGGAGCACCTGGTTTTGTTATTATATGGTCACTGTATCAAGTAGTTCTAATATATATTTTGCATGAAACAAAGGAGCACAAAAAGTCCACATTCTAAAATATTGTGTATTTGAACGGAAACCACACCATTAGTAGCTGTGTTAGGCCGTTGTCCTGTTTAGTGTGGAGCTCTTTCGTGTCTTTGAAAAAACCATGAGTGGTATCGAAGCAAACTTAGATCATCTGTGCTCTGTGATCATATAAACATAAACACTTACGACTTCTTTTCGTCTATTTGGCTCATTTTGTGTCACACTGTCTGGAAACAAAACGTGATAAGTTGATTGACGAACTGGATTAATGTTGAGACACCGACAAAAACCCAATAAGTCTGTTACCATTCTACACCATGTGTATTGCCTAATCTATCTTTTTGTTTTCTTTGTAAGCGACATTAAAGACATGATAGAGCACCTTTTCAAAATAATTTTCATGGACTATTCATCATGTTCATCTGTATTACTTTTCAGAGGATGTTGAAAAATTAAAATTTTTACTGAAACCATATGACATGTATGAAGAAATACCTAGCCAAGATTTAAAATCAGCTAAGGATGGTGAAAGTCTTTTTAGTTTGATGAAGAAATATGGTCTCTTGTCACTCACAAAAACAGATGTATTAATTGATATTCTTATGCATACGAACTTAAAGCCATGTGCAACATCGATAGAAACCTTCAATCAACAGAATAAAGAGGCATTATCAATACCAAAAGAAGGTAAAATTGAAAGATTAATTTATATTTCATAAACAGTTGTGTGCAACCCAAGCAAACATACAGAAAATGCAAGTAAATGCCTAGTGTACATTTAAATTCATTTGTTTACTCCAATCTCTGGGTTTGGAGTTTACTATAAATAAGTTAATATGTTCCATTGTTGAATGCCTAACCAATAGAAGCACATTTTCTTTGTGTTCACTTACTCATTTCAGTTACTTCAGATTGTACACCTTTACCTGTACATGCACTTAGAAAACACTTTTCCCTTTCATTTATAATTTGTGACCATTATAAACACTGATTTTTATACAACCGCAAAAAAAATGTTTTTTTGGATCGTATATTGGTATGGTGTTGTGGTGTGCGTTTTCTGCGTCGTCGTCGTCCGAAGACACATTGGACAATAACTTTAGTTTAAGTTAAAAGATCTTCATGCATTTTTTTTCAGAAGGTTAAATACCACTAAAGGAAGCCTGGGATTAATTTTGGGGATGATTGCCCCAACCGTTTAGGAATTAGGGTTCCAAAAGGGGCCCAAAACAAGCATTTTTCTAGTTTCAGGATAATAATTTGTGTATAGATATTTCTATTGCTCTAAAATTGTACCATAATGTTAAATACCACAAGAAGAAGGTTGGGATTCTTTTTATGGATTATGGGGCAAAAAATTAGGGAGTTAAGGGCCAAAAAGGGGCCCTAAACCAGTATTTTTCTAGTTTCCAGACACTAACTAGTGTGTAAGGGTATGGATCTCTCTGAAATTGTACCACAATGTTCCATATAACAAAGGGAAGAATGGGATTGTGAGTTTGGGGTTAATTGCCCCAGACATTTAGGTATTAGGGGCTAAAAAAGGACCAAAAAGAAGCATTTTTCTAGTTTCAGACAATCACTTGTGTTTAAGTGTATGGATCGCGCTGAAATTGTACTACAAGGTTCCATACTACAAAGGAAAGGCTGGCACTGAGTTTTGGGCTTATTGCTCCAAAGGGGGGTTTCAATAAGTTGGGGGGTGTTTACAATTTTTTAAGGGGATGAATATATTTTTTTCCTCTTCAAATTTCAAATTTTTGAAAAGTTTTAAAGAAGAAATCTGCAATTTCACACTGACAGTAACGAGCAACAGATTTGCAAAGTTTTTTACCACATCTATTTTGTGTCAGAAACCTTTATTATGTCAAAAATTTGACCACAATCCAAAATCAGACAGTATCAATCTTGAATGTTGTGTCCATACTTGCCCAACTGTTCAGGGTTCGACCTCTGCAGTCGTACAAAGCTGCACCCTGCGGAGCATCTGGTTAATTTTATTAAGATTGAATAAATAACCCTATTTTTTTTTTATCTAAGTGCTTTCTACAAATTCTTATCAAATGTTTATTCTGATTACAGCTACTCAGTTTCCAATTGTTGAGGAGTTATAACTCATTTTTAGCTCACCTGGCCCGAAGGACCAAGTGAGCTTTTTTCATCACTTGGCGTACAGCGTCGTCGTTAACTTTTACAAAAATCTTCTCCTCTGAAACTACTGCATGGGTCACATTTAACCAAACTTGGCCATAATCATCATTGGAGTATCCAGTTTTAAAAATGTGTCCGAGGACCCGGCCAACCGATCAAGATGGCCGCCATGGCTAAAAATAGAACATAGGGGTAAAATGTAGATTTTTGCTGATATGTCTAAAACCAAAGCATAAAGAGCAATCTGACATGGGGTAAAATGGTTTATCAGGTCAAGATCTATCTGCCCTGAAATTTTCAGATGAATCGTACAACCCATTGTTAGGTTGCTGCCCCAGAATTGGTAATTTTAAGGAAATTTTGCCGTTTTTGGTTATTATCTTGAATATTATTATAGATAGAGATAAACTGTAAACAGCAATAATGTTCAGCAAAGTAAGATTTACAAATAAGTCAACATGACCAAAATGGTCAGTTGACCCCTCATGGAATTGTTGCCCTTTATAGTTGATTTTTAACATATTTTAACATTTTTTGTAATCTTTTACAAAAATCCTTCTCCTCTAAAACTACTGGGCCATAATTAACCAAATTTGCCCACAATCATAATTGGGGTATTTAGTTTAAAAAGTGTGTCCAGTGACCCAGCATATCAACCAAGATGGCCGACATAGCTTAGAATAGTACATAGGGTACAATGCAGTTTTTATACGCCTGTTTACTGGACGTATTATGGTATACCGTTGTCCGTCCATCTGTCTATCCGTCATCCACACGTCGTACAATAACTCAAAAACTCTTAATCCAGTTTGTAACTTTGGTGGATTGAATATATCTATTGATGTGAGCTCCCTTTTGATTTTGATTTTTTTAAATTATAGATTTTAGTTTTCAGAGTTTTTGGGTTTTATTCATTAAAAAATTGTGATTTTCAAGTTTTCGTATAATAATTAAAAAAATGCTTTGACCTGTTCTCATGATACTTTGTAGAACTGTTTATATTTTCTGACTTAAGCTCCCTTTTGATTTTTATAAATTTTAGATTTTACATTTCAGAGTTATGAGATTTGATTCATAAAAAAGGGGTGATTTTCCAGTTTTTGGACAATAAGTCAAAATTGCTTTCAGCAGATTTCATGAAACTTTGTAGAATTGTTTATATTTATTAACTTAAACACCCTTTCAATTTTTATAAATTTTAGATTTTGCGTTTCCGAGTTATTAGATTTTATTCATAAAAAAGGTGGGATTTTCCAGTTTTCGAACAATAACTCAAAAGTGCTTTGAGCAGATTTCATGAAACTTTGGTGACTAGTTTATTTCTATAAAAATAACCTCCCTTTAGGTTTTTTTTTATAAATTTCTGATATAACATTGAGGAGTAATGGAACTTTATTCGTTGAAAAAGCGACTGGCAAATCATGCGCTCATATGGCGCAGCTCTTTATTGACTCATATCTCTGATACCAAAGCATAAAGAGCAAATCTGAAGAAGATAAAATTGTTCATTAGGTCAAGATCTATCTGCCCTGAAATTTTCAGATGAATCGAACAACTTGTTTTTAGGTTGCTGCCCCAGAATTTGTAATTTTAAGGAAATTTTGCCGTTTTTGGTTATTATCTTGAATATTATTATAGATAGAGATAAGCTGTAAACAGCAATAATGGTCAGCAAAGTAAGATCTACATATACATCAACATAACCAAAATTGTCAGTTGACCCCTTAAGGAGTTGTTGCCCTTTATAGTAGATTTGTAACAATTTTTCATAAATGTTAGTAATTTTTTACAAAAATCTTCTCTAAAACTGCTGGGCCATAATTAACCAAATTTGTCCACACTCATAATTGGTGTATTTAGTTTAAAAAGAGTGTCCCGTGACCCAGCATATCAACCAAGGTGGCCAACATGGCTTAAAATAGTACATAAGAGTAAAATGCAGTTTTTATACGACTGCAAAAATTGAAAATTTTTTGGTCGTATATTGGTATCACGTTGGCGTCGTCGTCGTCCGAAGACATTTGGTTTTTGCACTCTAACTTTAGTAAAAGTAAATAGAAATCTATGAAATTTACACACAAGGTTTGTGACCCTAAAAGTAAGGTTGGGATTGATTTTAGGAGTTTTGGTCCCAACAGTTTAGGAATTAAGGGCCAAAAATGGCCGAAATAAGCATTTTTCTTGGTTTTCGCTCAATAACTTTAGTATAAGTTAATAGAAATTTATGAAATTTTAGCACAAGGTTTATGACCACAAAAAGAAGGTTTGGATTGATTTTGGGAGTTTTGGTCCCAACGAATTAGGGGCCAAAAGGGTCCAAAATTAAACTTTGTTTGATTTCATCAAAAAATAAATTATTGGGGTTCTTTGATATGCCAAATCTAACTTTGTATTCAGATTCTTAATTTTTTGTCCTGTTTTCAAATTGGTCTACATGTACATTAAGGTCCAAAGGGTCCAAAATTAAACATAGCTTAATTTTAACAAAAATTGAATCATTGTTCTTTGATATGCTGAATTTAAAAATGTACTTTTTGCCCATTTTTGGTTATGGGCCCAGATTTCAAGTTGTTCCAAATCAGGGTTCAAAATTATTATATTAATTTAGTATTGTGCAATAGCAAGAAATTTTCAATTGCACAGTATTGCGCAATAGCAAGAAATCTTCAATTGCACAATATTGTACAATAGCAGGAAATATTCAATTGCACAGTATTGCGCAATAGCAAGAAATCTTCAATTGCACAATATTGTACAATAGCAGGAAATATTCAATTACACAGTATTGCGCAATAGCAAGAAATCTTCAATTGCACAGTATTGTGCAATAGCAAGAAATCTTCAATTGCACAGTATTGCGCAATAGCAAGAAATATCTAATTGCACAATATTGGGCAATAGCAAGAAATTTTCAATTGCACATTTGTGCAATAGCAAGAAATATTCAATTGCGCAGTATTGTTCCGTTTTCAAATTGGTCTACATTAAGGTCCAAAGGGTCAATAATCAAACTTTGTTTGATTTCAACAAAAATTGAATGTATGGGGTTCTTCAATATTCTGAATCTAACCATGTATTTAGATTTTTAATATTGGGCCCGGTTATCAAATTGGTCCACATTGAGGTCTAAAATTGAACATTATTTGATTTCATCAAAAATTGAACTCTTGTGGTTCTATGATATGCTGAATCTAACCATGTATTTAGATTTTGGATATTGGTAAATGTCAAATTTAAAATTTTTAAGTTTTTACGTTTAAGTTCTTAGACCACATTCATTCTGTGTCAGAAACCTATGTTGTGTCAACTATTTAATCACAATCCAAATTCAGAGCTGTATCAAGCTTAAATGTTGTGTCCATACTTGCCCAACTGTTTAGGGTTCGACCTCTGTGGTCGTATAAAGCTGCGCCCTACGGAGCATCTGGTTGACTCATATCTCTGAAACCAATGCATAAAGAGCAAATCTGACGAGGATTAAATTGTTCATTAGGTCAAGATCTATCTGCTTTGAAATTTTCAGACCAAGCAGACAACCAGTTGTTGGTTTGCCACCCCTGAAATGGTAATTTTAAGAAAATTTTGCATCTTTTGGTTATTATCTTCAATATGATTATTAGATAGAGATAAACCGTAAACAGCAATAATGTACAGCCAAATAAGACCTTCAAAAAAGTCGATATAATCAAAATGGTCAGTTGACCCCTTAAGGAGTTATTGCCCTTTATGAACAATTTCTGTCTTGCTTGATGGAGTCAAAAAGCGAGACATAAGTACCGGTATGCTGTTTCCGGTGTCGGTGGTGTCAGCGGCGGCGGCCAATGTATTAGTTTGTGATTAGGTCTAGTTTATGGTGAACTACTAGTGGTAGGTCAAAGATATTTGGTAGCCAGTTGTATAAGTATTGGCACATCTCATTACCATGGAGATTATTTGGCCTTGCACCTCATTCATGGTCTTTAATTAAACTAAAAACATTTTTATGCCCCACCTACGATTATGTTTTCTGATCTGTGCGTCCGTCCGTCCATTCGTTCGTCCGTCCGTCTGTCCCGCTTCAGGTTAAAGTTTTTGGTCGAGGTAGTTTTTGATGAAGTTGAAGTCCAATCGACTTCAAACTTGGTACACATGTTCCCTATGATATGATCTTTCTAATTTTAATGCCAAATTAGAGATTTTACCCCAATTTCACGGTCCACTGAACATAGAAAATGATAGTGCGAGTGGGGCATTCGTGTACTGAGGACACATTCTTGTTTATCTTGTAACATTGAACTCTATGATTGGGGCCAAATATGGCCCTTACTGAACTTACTCCTTGGTAAACGTTGAGTTCCAAATTCATCTAAGAATTTAATTCCGTGAAGTTGTGTGAAATTTTCATTCTAGCGTAATATAAAAAAAAAGACTGGGTGTGATCACCAATGAGACAACTGTCCACAAGAGACCAAAATGACACAGAAATTAACAACTGTAGGTCATTGTACAGCCATCAACAATAAGCAAAGCCCATACTGCATAGTCAGATATAAAAGGCCCCAAAAATGACAATGTATAATAATTCAAACGAGAAAACTAATAGCCTTATTTATGTACGAAAATGAACAAACAAACAAAATATAACACAAAAACAAACAACACTCGAATCAATTACATGATTTTGGATATTGGCTAATTTGAACATATTTTAATTTCCCCCTATTTAGCTCACCTGGCCCGAATGGCCAAATGAGCTTTTCTCATCACTTGGCGTCCGTCGTTCCCAATCATCATTGGGGTATCTAGTTTAAAAAATGTGTCCAATGACCCGGCCCACCAACGAAGATGGCCGCCATGGCTTAAAATAGAACATAGGGGTAAAATGTAGATTTTGGCTTATATCTCTGAAACCAAAGCATTTAGAGCAAATCTGACATGAGTAAACTTGTTAATTTGTTCAAGATCTATCTGCACTGAAATTTTCAGACAAATCAGACAACCCGCTGTTGGGTTGGTGCCCCGAATTAGTAATTTTAAGGAAATTTTGCCGTTTTTGGTTATTATCTTGAATATTATTATAGATAGAGATAAACTGTAAACAGCAGTAATGATCAGCAAAGTAAGATTTACAATAAGTCTGCATGACAAAAATTGTCAGTTGACTCCTTTAGGAGTTATTGCCCTTAATAGTCAATTATAACAATTTTCAAACATTTTTGTAAATTTTACAAAATTTTCCACCGTTATTACTGGGCCAAGATCATTATAGATAGAGATAATTGTAGCAACAAGAATGTTCAATAAAGTAAGTTCTACAAACACATCACCATCACCAAAACACAATTTTGTCATGAATTTATATGTGTCCATCATTAAAATGCATAATAGACCAAGGTGAGAGACTCTAGTTTAATATGTTGATTGTTGCTTGTTAAACATCTAGTGGCAACTATTTCATGCACTGAACAACCTTATTTTCAGTGGGTCCCTTACAAAAGTGTTAAAAGATTGTTTGGTTTAAACTCATAAGATAAAAATTTAGTAGATTAAATACGTCTTTTACTAAAGTTATTGTTCAGAAACCAAATGTGATGTTGAACAACGACTCAGATACATACAACAATAACAACATATCATTTTAGGAACCCAAAAACATTTTTGCTGTCATATAAAAAAACAAGAGTCAATTTTCTCGAGGGTATCACCAGTCCAGTAGTCAGCACTTCTGTGTTGACTTGAGTTATCATTGATATGTTCATAATTATAAATTATCTGTTAACAAATTTTGAAATTTTGAAAAACTAAGGTTTTTCTGTCTAAGGAATTAATTACCTTAGCTGTATTTGGCAAACCTTTTAGTAATTTTGTATCCTCAATGCTCTTCAACTTCTTACTTTATTTGGCCTTTTAAACATTTTTTGATTGGCGCTTCACTGATAAGTCTTTCTGTATAAGAAAAGCGTGTCTGGCGTAAGTGTAAAATTTTAGTCTTGGTATCCATGATGAGTTTATTTCATTCCCAAAATTAATGTTCAATACTTAATCAACTGCAGAAAACATGGAAAGTAATGGCGAAAATGAGCACCACACTCTACAGTATTATTATTTAGAACTCTAAATTGAGAAATATTTGCTTGTTTAAAACTTATTTTGCATTTCAGGGCCATGTAATATAAAAGAAGATATGGTAGTTGAACATTTCATGGAAACTAGTAAACTGAAAGAAATAGAGGAAAAAATGGCTACCACAAAATTCATCGCATTGTCAGGTAATTATATTATTAAATGCTATATAAGCAAGTATCGAAGGTTTGTTTTTATAAAGCATAACATAACCTAAAAGGATAGCCAGAATTACCAGCAAAAGATATTGGACACCACCTGAATTCTGAAGAAACAGACGTTTAATTTAAAAAAAAAAAGAAGGAAAATACATGGGGCATATATTCAATACAGACACAACATGTAGTCACATGTTGGAACTATTTTTTGTGCATGATTATTTAGAAAGTTGTTACAATAAAAAAGAAAAACAATGTATACAGGTTGATTAAATATGATGGACATGAATATGAAAAATAATAATTGCTATGAATTGAATAAAAGTTTTTAAAAAAAGACAAATATTAATGGTTTCTTATGACTATTCCTACATTTTGCATTTTACTATTCTGGCTATTCCTACATATTTTTTGATTTAAGATGCATTTAAAATTACTACAAAACTTTATTTGAACAATCAGTTTTTGTCAAAAACTTTTCTATTAAAATTTTTGAACAATTGTTAGTGAGCATCCTTGAAAATTTTCATTCAGTTAATCCATAAGTAAATTAATAAATTTTCTTCAAACATTCAAGATATTATGACTGTTAATTTTTTGTCAAAAACTATTCTATTAAAATTTTTGAACAATTGTTAGTGAGCATCCTTGAAAATTTTCATTCAGTTAATCCATAAGTAAATTAATAAATTTTCTGCAAACATTCAAGATATGACTGTTAATTTTAAGCATTCATTGAAAGGACAAGGTTTACTAATGGCACAAAATGGCCTAAAATATCAACTTTATCATAAAACATCAAAAAGGTCTCAATTTGGTGTGTGAATGGGTCTATTTCAAAAGTATAAATGCTAAATATATCAGTTCTTTTCATAAGACTACAAGATATTCGCCAAAATAAGCCCATTTTGGACATTTTGTCAAAATATGATGATTTTGTGCATTTTTCAGACCTAAAAGTTTTTGAAACACCTTGGCCGCCACCTACGATCCAGAATGTGTTGTAACCAAAAGATTTCAATTTTGATATAGATTTCATCAATATAAAACCTTTTTGGATCGTAGATGGAGGCCAAGGTTAATTATGCCAAAAACAATTAAAATTATGGACAAAAAGTACCAAAATTGACCTTTTAATACAAATTATGCTCATTTAAGGGGTCATTGCTCCATAAGTAGTAAAGGAAAGTGCTAGAAAAAATATTTTTGTCTTAGTAGTATTATCACTATGTATTGCTATGTGACATTTGTAATTTTTTGCCCCAATTTAAAAAACATAAAAAAATCAGGGCCAATTTTAACCCTTCATGAACCTTCTCCTTTGTGACTCAATTTTTTTCTTGAACAGTTAATGAATATACATTGTAATAACTAAAAATAATCAATTTTAACTTCATTAATTAATCTTCAAGATAATTGTCTCATGCAATTAAACGTATAAACTATGATTATGAATTTGAATAATCTTGATAGAAATTTATCTGATAGTGAAACTAGTTCAGAGAAAAAAAAATGACCAAATTCTAAAAAAATGTCTTTGATATTTTAAGGTTTACTTGGTTCTGGTAAGTCACAATTGGCTTTAAAACATGCTTGTAAGAAGAGACAATCTTGCAAAAAGGGAATTTGTTGGAGGATATCTTGCCAAGATATGGTAATTCTTCTTAACTCACTGAAAAAAATGGCTGATGGCCTTGGCCTGAAGAAGGAAAGCAAACAAAACGAAAGCATTTCAAATGAGGAGTCGTTAGACCTCATACTTGAATTAATTAAAAGGGAATTAAAAGAGAAGGATCCATCCATAGAGCATTTGATTATATTTGATGATGTTACAGATGAAACAAAGCATGCAGTAGAAAAGTTTAAGAATTCATTTTTGAAATTCAATGTCAAGGTACTTGCTACAACATGGAATCAAACTTTCTTTGATGAAACCAACCTTGTGGCAGTAAATGGTTTCACTGAAGATGAGGCAATTGAATTCCTTAAAAGAAAAAATGAATTAACTGCTGAAGAAGTTGAAGATTATAAAGAATTAGCCAAATACCTTAGTTGTCTACCCTTGGCTATGTATGGGGTTAAAACAAGAATGGTTTCCCACAGACTAACACCAAAAGGCTTTTTGAAAGCGTTTAAAGGTAGAAAGTCGACAATTTTAATAGACAAAATGTTGTCTGATTCAGAAAACAGGAAACTTTATGAAGTGTTGACAGAGTTTTTGAATATTCTCAAGAAAGATGAAGTTGAAGAAGTTTTTGATATGGTACTTATTCTACAGTTTTTGTCGCTAGAGGATATTCCGATTCTATTTTTCCAGTTCTTACCAGCAAAAGAGGGGAGTGAAGACCAGGCATTAAATCCAGAGAGCTTCATAGAAGCAATTCAAAAATTCTCCTTTGGCTATATAAGAGGTGAGGATGATGATAGATATATTTGCACTCATCTGGCTGTTACAAGGACAATTGATTATTATACTTCAAAACACAAAGAAGACAAGATTCGTCTTCTTAAAAATGTTCTAAAGGCATTAATGTGGCTCTTAGATAAGGACAATATCCATGATAAAGATTATAAAAGAAATCATGATCTCCTACCCCATGCCATTTTAGTTATTCGCCATTATGAAATATTGAAGAAGGAAGTCCCAGAGCTTTCTAAAGACTTTGAACTGAATATTCTTGTAGCGTATGTGTATGACTTGGTTGGATACACATACAACTTTTTTGGAATGCTGAAAAATGCTGGTGAGCATTCTACTGCTGCCAAACGATCCTGCTTCGCTATAGTAGGAATTGAAGAAGACCAAATAGAAGAACTTGCTTCCAAAACATGTGTTAGGGATGAAAATTATGAAACATGGGAGAAGTTTTCTAAACGTGAGGCTGAAATAGTATTTGAAAAACTGAAAAATGTTATTACTGTCCCAGCTAACATGGAATTGTTGAAGAAAATGGCTTTAGATTATAATCTTAATACATACAGGGGTCAGGAACATATTGAACTTCTTCAAGGTTACCTTGGACACAACTTGGAAAATGAATGTACACTCACAAAGGTTGAATATGATCATCTTTGTAAAAATCACCTTGCAATATCTGCAGACAATCATCTAGGAGAGCTGTTCTTGTACGAACTGTTTATCCAAGTCTTTTACACATTTGGAAGAAGAATATTCTATCTTGGAGATCATGTTGATTATAAAACAGCGAGGGATTTTGCTCATGCATTGTTTTTAGCCAAAGAATTTGGGGTCAAAGTAGCTGAAGAATGCAAACAATTGGATCTACCTGACATTTTATATGTCATGTTGACAGAGCTGAGTGGGACATTGGAACAGATTTTTGATGACAGAGCTAAACTTGGTCTTAAAACTGTTCCACATCTGGACAATGCTGCTTCAAGATTCAAAGACTTGCAAGAATCCACGGCATCTTATTTTAGTTTTGGTGTTATTAAATCTGGTCATGAGAGTTTACAGCACAGAAAGATTTGCCTGAAAAGACTGGTAAGATGTTATACAGCAATGGCACATTTAATTCCAGATGAAAATGAAGAGATGAAGAAAGAAATCGGTCAAAAATTACATCAGTGTAATGTTCAACTTGAAAAACTGTCCTCTGAGTATAGTCATAGGCAAACTGGTGTTGACCTTAGAATGGGAGAATGTTTCCTTGCTCTTAAGAATTTTGAAGAGGCAAAGGAAAAGTTTCTAAAAGTTGCCCCAGAAGGTATCCTTCAAGATACATTTGATGTTAAAAAATCAGCATTGAACTTTCATGAACTTCTTGCTGTGAAAGGGCTCATTAATGTATTTAAAGGGAGTTGCCAAAAAGAAAAAGCACAGGAATTAGCTAGACGTTTGGAAGCTATACTTGACAATTCAAATGAACTAGAGGAACTTTCTCATTTTCGCTTGAAAGAAATGAATATGCTGTCAGGTTAAACAAATTGAAAATATGTTTTCCTGTATATTGTTAACGTTTTTTTTTTTACTTGTATGTGAATTTAATACAGTACTGTGAATTCAGAAATTATTGCAAGGTTTAGCATGAGGCAACATAAATTATGTCAGAAAATTAAGCAAGACATAGCAATCATAAATTCAAGTATCGGTGATGCAGGTGTTAACATTTAGGTTTAGTATGTGGTTTAAGATTTATGGACATCAATTACACTATCAATTCTTCATGGAATTTTATGAATTAAATAGAAGCTTGTTTAAGACTAAAATACAGTTTCCAGAGCAAAATTGTTGAAAGTATTTCTTTTTAAATTTGTCCATTTTTTACTGATGAATGGAATTAGTACTTTTCGTTTACATTCAGATTCAATCGCAGGTTAAAGTTTTTCAGTCATCAGTAATTAATTTTGTCAAACCTTCATTGAATTTATGAAATTTGGACAAAAGCTTGTTTTTTTTATCCAGAGCACACAATTTAGAAAATATTTATTTCATTTTTCTGAATTTACTGATAAATATACCTAGGTACTTTTTGGGTTTATTATTCTCAAATGTTTATGTATTTTACAACAACACTTATAAAGAGGAAGGATATTTGGAATCATTAATCATTAATCATGGGGAATAAATTTAAAATCACATAGTTGATTTGTTTACATTGTACATGATATTTGATCAATTTTCATATTTAAGCTTGAATTTTGGCATTTATAAAAACAAAATCAGTTAATTTTTTTTTTTACCTAAACTAATAGAATCAAATGAAATCGATGTTAAAAAAATGTCAAAAATCTTTATTTAGATGAACTTCGAATTTTAGAATTAAACTATCCAATACATGACTTTCTCCTTTGTTGCATGTGCTCTTTATTATGGAAAAAGTCAGAAATCAAATATAAATCTGTGAAAGATATAATGTCTACAATCATGACAATATTTGATCATAGTTTTATTGTAAATATACTGAATGATACAGGGTTAGCAAAATCAGGGTTTTATGAGTGCTGTAAATCAGAAATTATTGTGATGTTTTTATCAATGCGAAAAATGCAACAGAGTTATCATTGCAATAATTAAAACTAGCATTTTAAATTTTCCTTTGAATCAAACAGGATTTTTCTGAATATCGCAAAAATTAAAATTGCATTTTAGTCTAAAATGACAAAATTGCAATATCTATTAAATGCACGCAATAATTTCTAAATTTTCTGTATTACAGTTATTTCTTGAACTAATGTTTTTGTGCCTTTTAAGATAGATGTTTAAATAATTTTTCTACTAAAAATAGCATTCTATATTATATGAATTGAAAATCACTTTGATTTGCATTTCATGACTCAAGTTAATGTTACCCTCTTTATTTCATTGGATTTTCCCCCCTGCTTAAAGATATTTACTTCTCTGATTCTAAATAATTAAAATAACTTCAGAAGCAGTTACAAATTGAAGGGTATTTGTGTTTGGTTTTTTTATTAGATGTAAGCCGTTAGAAATTTGGAGGGGAATGAGTCTCTCTAGAGTTTTCATACAATTAACATAACGTCTTTTTTACAAAAAAATTAGTGTTGTCAAATCGTACACTTTTGAGTAACCGGTTACTCGGATAATCGTTCGACCGATTAACCGGTTAACCGGTAGTTTGAATTGGTGCTTGAAAGCCCTTATCAATAGTACCCTACACATAGATAAAAGATGTGTTATGAATGTCAATTTAAAAACCTTTCATCCAAGTCATAAATTTACGCTTTTAGAATTGAAGTTTGTACTTTGGCATTTTAAGGCTTGTCTGTGTGGGTTCCTGGCGAAGTTTGACTTTTAATAATCAACTACACCGTATCAACTATAGCGTGTGTACCAGCTTCAAATAGAAAAATAAAAAAAAAAACTTCTTGATCTCGTAGAATATGCCTGAAACTGATTATCCTTTCCTTTTCACTTGTTGTCACCGAGAAGGATGTGGAGTGTTTCAATTTGAATGATTAATTATAAAAAAAAAAAGAAGATGTGGTATGATTTGCCAATGAGACAATTCTCCACAAGAGATCAAAATGACACAGAAATTAACAACTATTATAGGTCACTGTACGGCCTGTTTCTTTACTTTGTTTGCATGTTACTCGTACTATCACGTATACATTGTGTACATTCACATTGGTTTTCATTTTACAATTTTTGAGTTAGCATTTCGTTTTTAAGTAAGACTAAGCCCTTCACGACGGAGTTTGCACATTTAGATGTAGGTTTACACACTATTAGATCAGAACGAAAGAATGAAGTAAGTCGTAAAATTTAATCGCATTACTGATTTAGAGTTACTGTTAAAAAAACATGTAAACTAATTATGTGTCTTTAAGATCATGCCCCGAGCTGAGAGACAAGTTCTAATTAATTTTATGCTATTAGGATTAACAATAGCAACCAATTTACTGGACAATTGATTTGTCAAATTAATTACCACGACGATAATTTTGAAATAAAACCTAACTATTTAATGATTTCAATACAAATTTATATCAAATCTATCAAGATTGAAAAAAAGACCGGTTAACCGGTTAGCGTTTTTGGTATTCGGTATTCGGTCGTTCGAACGGTTAACCGGTTAACCGGTTAACCGTTGACAACACTAAAAAAAATGGAAATATAACAAGGACTTAATAACAGTTTTAACCATATGTTATATGATAAAGTACATGTACCTAGATACTTTAAAATTATTCATATCTCTTAGGATGTTTGCTCCTCTTTTTTTTTAAATGTTTGCTCCTCTTTTTTTTTAAATGTTTGCTAGTTACTTGGAATCCTATGGTTATACCCATGTAGTGCCATTTAGACATGTGCCTTCTTCGTTACCCCTTCTTTTCTTTTCATAGTTTATATATTGTTAAACTTTATTTAAGATTTGCTAGTATTCTACAAATTTTAATCTATACATGATTAAATTGGTTTTTTTTTTTTTGTTTTTTTTTTATTATGTTATGTACTGCTGTGAATAGGTTATTGTTTTGTAGATCTGATAGTTTTGTTATGCATATGATATATATATGAAAGAAATTTTATGAGGGTTACAAAAAAACTTATTTTGGAGAACATGACTTCTAGTTTCTCCCAATTGTTCTCTCATTTAACTATAAGTAGTTGCAGTTGCATATCTTGTATGAATTGAACTTAAGAATTATTCCCAAATTGAGCTTGCTTTGAATTGGTATAGTGGAAATTTAGCATGCTTGTCAGAATTGTTTAACAGATTGATAAATGCATATAATGGTTTTTCCTTTAACAAATTCTGACTTGGATGGAGAGTTGTCATTTTTAGCTCACCTGGCCCACAGGGCCAAGTGAGCTTTTCTCATCACTTGGCGTCCGGCGTCGTCCTGCGTCGTCGTCCGTCATTGTTAACTTTTACAAAAATCTTCTCCTCTGAAACTGCTGGGCAAAATTTTACCAAACTTGGCCACAATCATCATTAGGGTATCTAGTTTAAAAAATGTGTCCGGTGACCCGGCCAACCAACCAAGATGGCCGCCATGGCTAAAAATAGAACATAGGGGTAAAATGCAGTTTTTGGCTTATAACTCAAAAACCAAAGCATTTAGAGCAAATCGGATGTGGGGTAACATTGTTTATCAGGTCAGGATCTATCAGCCCTGAAATTTTCAGATGAATCGGACAACCTGTTGTTGGGTTGCTGCCCCTGAATTGGTAATTTTAAGGAAATTTTGCTGTTTTCTGTTATTATCTTGAATATTATTTTAGATAGAGATAAACTGTAAACAGCAATAATGTACAGCAAAATAAGACCTAAAAATAAGTCAACATGACCAAAATGGTCAATTGACCCCCTAAGGAGTTATTGTCCTTTATAGTAAATTTTTAACAATTTTCATAAAATTTGTAAATTTTTACTAACATTTTTTACTGAAACTACTGGGCCAAGTTCATTATAGGTAGAGATAATTGTAAGCAGTAAGAATGTTCAGTAAAGTAAGATGTACAAACACATCATCATCACCAAAACACAATTTTGTCATGAATCCATCTTCTTCCTTTGTTTAATATTCACATAGACCAAGGTGAGCGACACAGGATCTTTAGAGCCTCTAGTTGTAATTTTCTTTTTACCAAACTTTGAATTTTTCGAAAAACTAAGGATTTTCTTATTCCAGGCATTAAATACCTTATCCATATTTGGCACAACTTTTTTGGAATTTCGGATCCTCAATGCTCTTCAACTTTGTACTTGTTTGGCTTTATAAATATTTTGATATGAGCGTCACTGATGAGTCTTATTTAGACGAAACGCGCGTCTGGCGTACTATATTACAATCCTGGTGTTAATGCACTCAGAAGGACATCAATAAGTTTAAATACTTTAATAACTATTAGCACATGTTCCACAATTCACCATTAACAGGAAGAGGATACCAGTTAGTGTTCAAACATAATATTGAGTTATCTCTCTTTATATAGTCCAAATGACATTAGATTAACATTCCCTCTACTTTCGTTTGTTTTATACAATTACAAGATCTTCACAGAGTTTAGACTACCCTCAGATCTTAGGGGATTATTCTACCCCGTTAGAAAATATAAAAGTTGCTAAATTAAAATTACAAGATCGTCACAGGGTTTAGAATACCCTCAGATTTAGGGGATTATTCTGCCCCATGTGACAAACATAAAATGATAAAATGTTATGAGTTATTTCACAATTTTAAACAAAGTCCTCCAACATTTTTCCTGTTTGAATAACTTGCAAAAGTTCATAAGATGAAGCTCCAAACTTTGTCATGCAGTTTGCTAATTGTTTGTCTCCTGGACACCATTTAATATTATCTACTTCTTTTGAAGCCAATGATTCAGCTATTGCTGCAATGTCAATTCTTAAAGGCTTGTCATCTACAAGTTTAGTCGAATAAACAGCTTCAACTACACTTTTATTGTCAATGTAAGCTTCAATTGGTATAGTCTTATGTTTTAATCCTAAAATGTCTTCAATTATTCGACGGTGATAAAAACTAGACTCTAACCCATCTTGTAAGCTTAAGGCTTCTGCTGCAATTGTTGATCTTACTACACGTTTGATTTTGTTTGCTTGCCAACTTATCGGACAGCTATTACTGTCATTATCAACTATCCAAATTACATGAGACTCTGTACTTCCAGTTCCATAACTAATATTTCCCAGAGAGGCGTCTGTTAAAACGATAATTTTCCATTCTTTTATATCTTTATTCATTTTTGGAAATGAAATTATTGATTTAATTTCCTTAAGTCTATTACTTGCTTTGATTGCTCTTATCAAATGTGCCACTGTCCCTTCTTTAAGTTTAGTACTCATGTCTTTCATTTCAAAAGCCATATCAGGTCTTGAAACTTGAACAGCCCAATTTATTTGGCCAATTAACTTCCTGTACAAGGTTTGCTCACTTGTATTAAGTACATCCTGTTTCATAGTAGCTCTTGATGGTTCTATAGTTGTATTATCTATTTTCTCCATATATGCAGAATGATCCAGAATTATGCCTTTTTTGTCCTGATGAATTTGAAATCCTACATATGAAAATGTTTTCTCTTCGATTTTTCCAGCAACAAATCTTGTCCGCAGTTTTCTCATAACTTCTTCAAAATTTTCATCCCCAGAATGAAGAAAGTCATCTACATGACAACAAATTATTCCACTTAAACGTTGGTCAGTATGTTTGACAAACACTGCAGGGTCCAGATTACATTGTTTACATCCCAAACTTAAAAGCTCTTCCCTTACACTTAAATAGAATTGTCTAGCTCCATCTTTAAGTCCATACAAACAGTGCTTTAATCTCCATATTTTTCAGAATTGCTTTCTTTTGGGGGCTTCAGAAAAACATCTCTATCTAATAACTTCCCTTGAAGAAAAGCTGACTTTATATCCGTCGTTTTAACGATCCAATTCATGCTAGCAGTAATTGAAAGAAATATTTTAATCATTCTTTTTCCTACTGTTGGACTGTCTCTTTGCATAGAAAATTCTTCTTCAAAACCTCGCACAACAAGTCTTGCTTTTGTTTGATTATCTTTCGTTGTAATAACCCATCTTGTAGAAAGAACATTCTGACCTATGTCATCACATTCTTCATAAGTGTCAAAATTATGGAGTTTTGAAAGTTCTGTTTGTTTAGCAATTTCCTCATCATTTAAAAAGGAACTCTTTGTCATATTTACACCAATTTCATTCTCATCACTGTCACCTGTGACCTTTTCCCACTCAACTTTATCTAAATCTACACTTTTCTGATCTTCATCAACATCATCTTGAACATTATACCAATGTTTTTTTTTCCCCAGTTGTTTTTCCTGCTTTACTTATTACAGTAGCTTTAGTCCACGTGTTCGAATTAGGCAGTTTGTACTGAATTTTGTCATTTTCTTTTAGATTAGGGATTATTTTAGCCTGAATGTTCTCCATCTGAGGAATTGTTTCTTTTGATGTTGATAATAACTCAGAAAAACAATTCTTCTTTTCTTTACGGGAAACTTCATTATTTTTATTGGTATATCTAGTTTCATGAATGCCTGTTTCATTTGTATCAGGTGTTTCAATATTGTCATGTTGTTCTCGAAAATTAATATCTTTAGTTTTAGTTAATCTGTTTGGTGAAACCCTCACAAATACTCCTCCATGTCGAACAAAAATTACTTTTCCATCCTGGAAAACTACTTTTCCCGGTCCTAGCCAGCGATCTTTTCCCTCTCGCTTATAAAAAACGCTGTCACCGTGATCAAATATCTGCTCTGATGCTCTTATTTTGCCACGTAGTGCTCGTCTAATGCGTTCATCAGATTCTGATTGAATGTAAGCTTTTCGAGAATCATTTAAAATATTCAAATGTTTTGCAAATTCTTCACTTGAAGTTCTTCCTTCTAAAGCGGGCAAAGTGTCTTTCAAAATGTTCGGAAGGTTAGGATTAAGTCCAAAAACAAGTTGATGACTACTGAAACCATTCCACATCTGTAAAGAATTTCTTGCCATATTTGCCCAACAAAGAAGGCTCTGATTATTCACCTGTCTATAATCTGCTTCTAGCTTCATAAGCATAGTATCAGTAATTGCATGGACTCTCTCACATAGTCCATTTTGGAAAGGACTTTCACCAGCTGTGGTATAAACTTTAACATTTAGTATTGATGCAACCTCTCTCATTTTATCTGAGCTGAACTCTCCGACATTATCTGTTAATATAGTTCCCATAATACCAAATATTCCGATCCAATTAGACATCATTTTCTCAATAACACCTGTTGTCTTTTTCCTATCAATAAAAACAGATACAGTGTACCGTGACCACATGTCGATCATGTGCAAAATCCACCGTCCATTCCATTGTTTTAGGTCCATTGCCACTTTTTCATTAAATTGAGATGCCATAGGTAGGGACACTACTGGTCTTGGTGGGGTTTTTGCATATCGCTTACAAATTTCACATTGTTCCTCTATAGTCAACAATTCTTGTTCATATTCCTCTTTCCATACCCCAGCATCTTTCAAAAGGGCAATTAAACGCTTCATTGGTGGGTGTGCAAATTGTCTGTGCAACTTCTGTAAGGTTGCATATCTCTTTTTCGAGTCTAACTCTTCAAGTCTCACAGCACATACATCTGCGACTGGAATTTCTTCAGTTTTATCTATTGGAATGCAGTAGTGGCCTGATGAAGTTAAATTCAATGATATATGTTGACCAAATATCTCTGCAGTATCATTTTCCAGGTCCATTTTCACACCTGCTTTTTTCATAGCTGTTCGAGACAATAAAAGTGGTATGTCCGAATCTACAACATCAGTTCTTATTGTGACATCTTTACCTGCGATAACTGCTGGCAGACTATACTCTCCAATTGATTTTAACCGTGTTCCACCTCCAAATTTAAATACCTTGTTGCCATCCTCCTTAAAAATCTTCGCTTTATCTGTTTCATTTAAAGAGTCAACATAACTTCTCATCCATAATTGTCCACAAACCGTGCTACAACATGCACTATCAAGAACAGCACAGTTTCGTGCATCTATCCCAAGACGAGTGAAATCCTCACGCACATTCCCTGTAAACATGACTACTTCTTCTTCCTCTGCTATATTTACTCTCTCCTGCATATTCTCCCAGCTATGTGGACAGTTTGCCATCATATGTCGAAAAGATCCACAAGAACTACATGTCAATAATGTGCCGTCTGAACCTTTTGGATTAATACTCTTCTTTACTGTAGAGCTGCCTCCTTTTGTCCAATTTGTTTGTCCACCCCGTTGACTTTTATTAAATCCTCTATAAAAATTGCCTCTACCTCTTGACAAATCCCCCTTACCATTATAATGAAATGGTTTTTGTCTATTTCTAGAATACCCTGCTGCCATGAGGGCTTCTTCATACTCAGCCAAAAAAGCAGGTTCAAGTTTAATGCTACTTATTGAGGCAGAAATTTTATCCGAATCACACATTTCACCCTTAAATTTCCTTAGAGATCTCTTTGCTTCTTCATACAATGTTGGTTTGTTTTCATAATTCATGCCTGTAAGGACTAACATTTTTTCTTCTTTTGTAATTTTTGCTCTTCTCAGTAATTTAAATGCCAGTATTTCACAGGGCAACTTCATGTTTTTCTTTTCGATTTTTCTATATTTAGCATCAAATGTTTCTACATAATCTTGAATTGATTGATTAGGACCTTTTTGAAAATCTTCAAAATCTTCGAATTTTGCAAGACTGTCAGCTAAATCATCTTTTGCAAGATGCTTGTCCATAAAAGTAATTAGTGTGGTCAAACCTGTGTCTTCCTTTAAATCATCTAAACTTATCTGATCAAACACTTTTTCTCTTATTTTTGATTCATCATCTTCAGGTAGGGATAAGGCAATTACAACACCCTGTTTTTTCTTGTCTAAATCAGTTATTTCTTTCCAGGCCAAAAGTTCTTACTTGTAAAGTTCGTATGATTTCAGTTTTGCATTGTAATTTGGGGGGGGGGGGGGGGGGTATTTTTGTTGACATTTTGTCCACCTTTGAATTTTCTCTCCACTTTAAACTCTTTTATTATACACTCTGGTGTCTTTTCTTTTCAACCACGCTCTGCTACCATTTGTTAATGCACCCAGAAGGACATCAATAAGTTTTAATACTTTAATAACTATTAGCACATGTTACACAATTCACCATTAACAGGAAGAGGATAACTTCAACAGGAAACCAGTTAGTGTTCAAACATAATATTGAGTTATCTCTCTTTATATAGTCCAAATGACATTAGATTAACACCTGGTACCTTTGATAACTATTGT
The DNA here is from genome assembly GCA_019925275.1 of Mytilus edulis. Classification (NCBI taxonomy): domain Eukaryota; kingdom Metazoa; phylum Mollusca; class Bivalvia; order Mytilida; family Mytilidae; genus Mytilus; species Mytilus edulis. The sequence goes on along the minus strand of CM034357.1, from coordinate 48,108,873 downwards.
CTCATTGGCACTTAAACCAAATCTTTTTATATCTAATAACAAATATCGCAAATTATTCTTTCAATTTCAATATGCTCAATAAGGGATTTTGCTCAGCTGTATATTGTTTATAGTAAAGAATATGAATTGAGTCATGAAACCAAAATGTGTACCTGCCAGTTCAGCTAGTGTTGAATTAAAAATCATTTGTTATTACTCAAATACTTGTCTCTCAAGAGTTCACATTTCAAAGTTTTACCCATTTTCATATTCCATATTGTTTTCCCTTTTCTTTTCTTTTCTTTCTTTTAGCTTCATATCTTATTTTGATGTTTCATCATCAGGGTTGTCTGATGTTAGTGTTCAGTATCATACTTTAAGGTGTAAAATTGCAATGTTTCACAGAATTTCTTATTTTGTTTTTAAAGAAACACCAAGTTTAAACATGTTAAACAAGCAAAGTCATGCATAATTTGCATCCTTAGATATAATCTTACATTTGTATAGTAGTTTTTTTTTATATAATATATATTTATTTTATGATAGACGTGTGAGGTAAAATAGTTTGCTGAATTTATACAAAATATATATATAAGTAAGAATAAAAGTGAACCAACACCTGAAGTGGTGATTGTGCGGTAGGGTAAAAACAAGTGGATACCGCTAGGTATTCACAGTCATCTTGAAAAAAAAGAATATGTCGACAATAAAGACAACAACACTCATGTTTTTACCGCAAAGTATCTATTTATTGGGTCTAAGTGTTTCGCCTAGTAGATACATGTAGGCATCATCAGGACAATTATACAATTGTAGATGGGCATCATCAGGACAATTATACTATAATTGTCCTGATGATGCCTATCTACTAGGCGAAACAAGTAGACCCAATAAACAGATACTTTGCGGTAAAAACTTGAGTGTTGTTGTCTTTATTGTCGACAAAATATAAATATATATATACTTACAATCATGTATAGCAATGTTTAAGTCATATTTTTGTACCTGAATTAATATTATTACTTGTAATTTCTGAATGGGGTTCTATTATTATGTTTTTTGATTATGTGATTCTCATGCATCTTTATGTAGATTATTTCCATTGACTGGTCTCAATCTTAATGATTTAGTGGTTATATAGATGGATCTAGTTATAAACATTTGTAATTGTTTATATAAAAAAGAGGATGTGGTATGATTGCCAATGAGACAACTATCCACAAAAGACCAAAATGACACGGACACAATTTATAAAACAGTCGAAGAATTAGCATGTGTAATTATTAAGGTAGCACAATACAAAGATTTTTCATCCCCAATCAGACATCTTTAAACTGATGTAATTCCACTCATCTTTCTTTTAGGCCAGAGATATGATTCGCACCTAAATGGGTGGATATTGGATCAATTTCTATGAAATTCTATGATAATTTCATTATGACATAATTATTACATAATTAATTGTTATGTAATTAGTTGCCATTCTGTGATGTCCATACTTGAATGAATTTAGCTTCTTTGTTCTTCATAGCATCCTAAAACAAATTATAGATTCTTGCACAACACAGTTTGACCTCCAAAACTGTGTCTCATATTTTTCCTATTGTATTTCATTCTCTCATAAATCTTCAATGAAGTTTGCAACATCAATTCATTAGAGACCACTAAATTCAATTGGGTATAAAATTTGTTCTATTGACGTTTTTGGAAATCTGAGACACAGTTTTGGAGGTCAAGCTGTGTAGTACCAGAATCTATAAAATATTTTGGAATGCTATGCAGAACAAAGACGCTAAATTCATTCAAGTGTGGACATCGCAATATAGGGACTAATTACATAATAATTAATTATGTAATAATTATGTCATAATGAAATTATCACAATTTGAAAGATTAATCTTTCTTCTTTCGTTTGGTACCTCATTTATAAGATATAAAGAAGGATGAAATGAATTACATCAGTTTAAAGTTGTCTGATTGGGAGTGAAAAAATCTTTGTATTGTGCTACCTTAAGTAATGATGTACATTTGATTACAATGGACTTCATTCATTGGTTGTTCTGTTGGCTTATCATATCCGTCTGTTGATATGTTGTCGTCTTCTGTGTAAAATTGTCTACAATTGCTTGAAATTCATCCACATATGAACTGATTTTTCTATCAGATATATGTATAATCATGGCATTTTTATTTTAACTATATGTGTTTATGGTAAAGCATATGAACTAGAATCAATTAATTAGAAAAACTACTTTTAAGCGTACAAAACAATGTGATAGTTGTTCGGTTGTATAAATGAAGTCACATGAAATGTATTGATCAATTGATATGGATGAACATGAGATATTTATGCAGTGATACATGTTGTCATTGCCTAATATTTTCTGGTATCAATTCCTGTCAATTATCTAAACAAATATTAGACAGTACGAGCAATGGAAATTTATTAGAATGTATAAATTGCCGATGAAGAGTTCATACTTCTGCTATTTTGTTTTTTGAATCTGATGGATATTGCCCTTTCTTTCTTTATACATCCATTGGAGACAGGACATATTTGATTGTTTATCAATGTCCGTCCATCCATCCATCCACACCTATCAAAATTATTCAAAGTTGCTTTGACCAGTATTAATTATCGTGTTATTTTAACAAAGCATTATAATTGACGGCATATTTTGATAACCTTTGTCTTTATTGTTTAAGAATTTAAAGACTTGAACCGTTTGAATTAAAGCTATTTGTGTCTCTTCAGCTATGAAAGAGTCATTGGGATTACTTTTCAGCTGTTATAGCTATGTATTTCAGAAGGTATAGGATGTGACTGCTTTATACTGTGTATGTAGATGACTTATGACACAAAAAATTAAAGTTGCTGTCTTTCATTTGTCAATTGTCCTTAAGTTTTACATTTTTTTTTTAATTTATATAAAAAAATATATTTTTTTGTCAGAATGTGAAGAACTCACTTTTTATGAAGGGCTACAGGTCTGTCAAACAGGTTTAATGGATCACAATCTCATTTCATGAAGGGCTACAAGTCTGTCAAACAGGCTCAATGGACCACAATCTCATCTCATGAAGGGCTACAAGTCTGTCAAACAGGCTTAATGGACCACAATCTCATTTCATGAAGGGCTACAAGTCTGTTAAACAGGCTTAATGGACCACAATCTCATTTCATGACGAGCTACAAGTCTGTCAAACAGGCTTAATGGACCTGAATCTCATTTTATGGATTTGTCGTCAAGGTTAGGTTTTCATGCCTATCTTAATTGCTATAAGTCATAGGTCAACTTGGTGTATGGAATGCTTTTAAGGTGACTGGCTGGTTTCATCTAACCTTGACCTCATTTCGTGGTTAATTGGTCAATGTTATATTTTGCGATTTGGTTTGTTTATAATAAATGAGCCCTTATTTGGTGGATGGGATTATTGTTAGGTGTTTGTTTTTCTGGCAGGTTGATTTGTGAATTAAACGGATACAATTAGAAAAAATGAATTATATTTGATATATTAAACGATTTTATTTTGCTTGGTTACTTGACCTTGACCTCATTTTAATGGTTCAATAAACGATGATAAGTTAATGTGGTACTAGCAGTAAAACCTATATTTCAGACTTAACATACATTCAATCACGAATAGATAAATAAAGCAGGAGAGACAGTTTGTGCATGTATTCAAAAATTACAGGGGACATCATATACTTTGAAGCAATTTTTCTACTTATTGACATAAATAATCAGACCTTCCAGGCATACATACCATGTATTTGTAATGGAGGATGGAACATATTTATAAGTTGTGATTTTCCAGCAGAACTCATCTAATTTAAAGCATGTTTCATTCCAAAATACGAATTCCAAAATACGAATGCATATTATGTATGTGTGATATATCTGACATACAAATATAGTTTGACCAATGTATAAAGTCTAAACGTTTGTAATTGGTTATTCAATAGCCTTATAGGTAGCCATAACAGCCTCTGTGTCGTGCATGTAGCAGAGAACTGAAACATATTTTAGGGTAAAAAGAAAGATTCAGAATTTCGTATGTGCCATATTGTGATTGTTGAATAGATTTTTTTTATTTTAAGTTTTAACGTATTCTGTGATATACAATCTAATTATTTTTGGGGATATATTTTTGGTACTTAGCAAAACATTTTACTTGATGTATTGTTTAGAAATAAATTTTTCCATTGAAATAAAACTTCTAAATATATTTTAGGTATGTTATGCTACAACGGGTGCCATATGTTGAAAAGGAACTATATACTCTTCAAGAACACATCAGTTTACTGCCGATTTTGACTGATTGATATCAAGTTTCTGTTATTTTTATTTTCTGTGTACTGTTTCTGTTTTGTCTGTTTTTATTTGGTGATATGCATTTGAATTCCCTCTAGATATTTTCTCACCGTTTTGGGTTTATTTTTATCTAAGTTCTTTTCACAGTATGTTTCATACCGAATGACTGGATAAAAAGGATAAAATAAAAAGTTAAGTTACAAAAAACAAATTCCAAGGAAAATTCAAACGAATAGTCCGTTATCAAATTGCAAAATCAAACGAATGGAAAACAAAAGTTATATTCCTGACTTAGGACAGGCATTTCCTTATGTTTTTTAATGCTGGCTTGGACCTGGTTTTATAGCTACATAAACCTCTCACTTGTATGACAATCGCATAAAATTTAATTATATTGACAACAATGTAGAAAGAAACAAACAAACATAGAAGAAAAAATAGTCCAAATTATGGGTACTTCAGTCAACATCGTATTATGATTATAACCTTAATAAAAGATATTAAGGATAATCACAAACAGAAGGACCAAATCCTGGCCAAGGTCATTGGTTCCATCGGGACACTCCATCTCCCCCACTAGTATAAACCGGTCATCAATTGGCAATACTATTCGAAGTGTTATTAACCACAAGAAATCAAATTAAAAACCAAAATAAGAAGAAAGAAAAAAATTCAATGCTTAGCGCATAAAGGCGAATACATCTTATATAAAGACATACCATAAACCTTTTTTATACGACCGCAAAAAAATGTTGGGGATCGTATAATGGTATGATGTCGTCGTCGTCCGAAGACACATTTGGTTTCCGGACAAAAAATTATTTTAAGTGAATATGACGTTTAATATGATGGTTCAATACCGCAACGGGAAGGTTGGGATTGAATTTGGGGATGATGGTTCCAACCGTCTAGGAATAAGGGGCCCAAAACAAGCATTTTTTTCTACTTTCAGGATAATTTATATACTTGTGTATAAGTATTTAAATTGCTCTGAAATTATACCAAAATGTTTAATGCCACAAGTAGAAGGTTTGGATTCATTTCGAGGTTTATGGTGCCAACAGTTTAGGAATTAAGGGCCAAAAAGGGGCCAAAAAAAACATTTATCTACTTTCCAGACAATAATTTGTGTTTTAGAGTATGGATCTCTCTGAAATTGTGCTACAAGGTTCCATACTACAACGGAAAGGCTGGGATTGAGTATGGGGGTAATTGCTGAAAGGGGGGATTCATAAAATTTGAGTGATCCAATTTTTTAATGGGTTTCAAATGTTTTTTCCGAAATTTTTCAAATTTCAAATCTTTGAAAAATTTAAAGGAAAATCTTTAATTACAAGTGTATTGTGCAATAAATTTGTAAGGTTTTAACATTCTTTTTGTGTCAGAAACCTACACTTTTACGTACGGTGACCTATAGTTGTTAATGTCTGTGTAATTTTGGTCTTTTGTGGATAGTTGTCTCATTGGCAATCATACCACATCTTCTTTTTTTATATTTGTCAAAAGTTTGATCACAATCCAAATTCAGACAGTATCTAGCTTGAATATTGAGTCCAAATTTGCGTTGTAAACAGCTATGCGGTTAAAATATAATGCATCGAAAAGTAGTGTTTTGACATTTACACCACCAAGAAAGACTCGCAACAATAATGACTCCATAGGCAGATCCAGGGGGCCCTGGGGGGCCCGCCCCCCCCCTTTCGTGGGAAAAATTTGGTTGATTATATAGGGAATCATTGAAGCATGACTGGAGCGGGCCTCCTCTTAGGTCAGTCAGCGCCCCCCCCCCCCCCCCCCCACCTTTAGGAAAAGTTCTGGATCCGCCACTGGACTCTGCAGCATGTCTTAACCTAGGTTATATTGTACTCGAAAGAAAACGTACATGTACTTACGCTGGAACACTTATTAACTAAGATGGAAAAACTTTCGATAGATTAGATAAATAAATCCAGTAAAAAGTTTAAACAGAAACTTCACTCACTATATACTGTTGGTGTTAATCCACTAGGGATGAGTGCCTTAACAAATAACTTGATATGGAAAAGAGTTATTCTTACAACTGCACTTTATGGATGTGAAACTTGGGGTCAGCTACCTACCGTGAAACTGAAATGTTGGAAATAACTCAAAGATATTTTGTCAGATTTATACTAATGATGGATAAACGTAGTCCGACTGACTCTTGTTTTATAGTAATATTTTTTTTTCTTCAGTTTTTCATATTTTATTGAAATCTGTACATTTGTTAGTTGAATACATCGAATACCGGTACCTTATCCCGGCCTCGTTAACATTAGTAAATAACATATATATGCAGATATTAGTATTTGTTAGTAATTTACACATTATATGACATAATAAAATAAAAATATATACCATAACAGAAATAACAATTTGAATGTTCCTAAACAATCTAAATAGCTTAAAATTTACTATACTTTAAATAACAAAACATACAGATATATATATATAAAAAATATGTTTGAAGTAGAAAAAGAAAGAAAAATACACAAAACCAGATATTTGAGAGAACTGATAATTAGAGAGAGAAAAAATATAAAAATAAAAAAAAAATAAAAAAAAAAAAAAATAAAAAAAAAAAAAAGGTTTTGCCCAGATGAATTTTGATTTAAAACATCCTATCCTATTTCTGTCATATTTAAACATAAAAGTTTGCTTCTATATGTTTGTACATTTATTTATTTAACTGTCAAATAATATAGTGAAATTATTCCACATTTCATCGAAAATTTCCAGTTTCTTGTTTCTTACAGCAATGTGTTTCTCAATACAGTAAAGATCCTGTATTTTCTTTTGCACTCCAAATAATGTAAGTCTTCTCTTAAAATATTTACAACTAAAAATATAATGTCTGATATGCAGAAAAAACAGGTTGGTCACATTTCTACTAAATGCTTTTGAGATATCTCCAAAAATACAATTTTGAATATTAAACGAAATACTTATACCATTTGAAAGAAACCAATGTTTAGTTTCATTTAAAAATATTTGTACAATCTCACAATTCCAAAACAAGTGTTCAATTGTTTCATCTTCTTTTTGACAAAATGTACAATTTGGGTTATCAATTATTTTTATTTTATACAATAATTTGTTTGTTCCTAAAATACGCTGATTGATTCTATACTGTAACCATTGCAATTTGGTATTATTTGTAACTACAAAAGGTAGTCTAAAAATTTCTTTCCATTCCCCTTTTTCACAATTTATAATTTCATCCCATTTTCTTTGCCCATTTGATATAATATTATTCTTGATAAGTATTGAATACATATCTTTTGTTCCCCTTGAGCTTCTCAACAGAATTATAGTAATATTGGTTTGTGGCCTGTCGAAGGATATACTGATAAAATGAAACTTTTGTTTTCTGGGAGATTGTGTCGTGCAAAATCGACAACAATACATAAACGGATGTTTAATTTTCGTATGGGACAAATTTTAACCGGTGAGTCCAGTCGAATATCTTTGAGTTACGATTATATTAAAATTTTGATGAAATATGAATTTGATGTTTTTGTTTTAAACTTTGTGACTGAACATTTTTTTCCAGACAAACTACTGTGGATCAAAATTGTAAAACAGACTTTAGACATATACGAAGAAAACAAATGGAAACACTCAGTTGAACGGCGACCAGAACTTAAGCGGTACCATAAAATACATGCATGTTTGACGGAGCATCGTTTGTTACGACTAGCGGTAACTTATCCATCTCTAAATTCAAAATTTATGACGCTTGTGAAATTAGTAGCCATAGCTATTTAAACAGGCAAATTCTCCTTGTGTAACTTACAATGTATATACGAATATACTTATGCATTATATACTTTGATGTCCCACTCTTCTACAAATTCGGACAGAAATGTTCTACAAAATTATTGATATTCTTGACGTAGAAGATTCCGTTCGTTTCTTTAATCAAGATGATGACGAAATTGTCAAGTCGTAACCTGGAAGTATGAATCATACCATGCAAACTATAAATGCTGATGTATTGAGCCTCTTGATGTGCCACATAGCAGATTATATGTATAAACTATATCAGCTCTTCAATTATAATCTTTATAGTCACATATTTGATCTTAACTAATGTTGTTCTTGTATGGAATTGGTGAATTATAGACGTTTTGTGTTCGACTGTATTTTATATAATCAAGGATTAAATTTTGTATAGTATACAAATCCTTGATATAATTATGTAACTACCTATGGACTTATTGCTGTTTATATACTTTGATATTGTTTAGAATATGTAAATATGTTTGTAAATATATTAGTGTTATGTTCTTGATTCTGTTCTTAAAATATAAATTGTAAAATCTTCATATATATGGAGGAAATAAAGATAATCAATCAATCAATCAATCAATCAAACCTCAGCTGTTCAGGGTTCAACCTCTGTTGTCGTATCAGGCTGCGCTCAGCGAAGCAATTTGTTTAAGAAACACTTGATTTATCTTTTTAATCAGTGTAATTTCCATCCGTAGTTAATAATTTAGGCTAGAGATATCTGTTTTTTTCTTGCTTTTAATAAAATTTATTACTCTTCATCCGAGCAAATTTTTATACGACCACAAAAAAAATTATTTGCATGCGTCGTATAATGTTGTGGTGTCGTCGTCGGATGCAGCGAAGGCGTCGGCGTTGTCCGAAGATGTTTGGTTTCGGGATAATTACTTTAGTTTAAGTAAATGGATCTCTAAGAAATTTTACCAGAAGGTGCAATACCACAAAAGGAAAGATGGGAGGGATTTTAGGGGTTATGATACTAACAGTATAGGAATTTGGGGCAAAAAAAACACACCATTTTTGTAGCTTCTGGACAATAACTTGTGTTTAAGTTTAAAGATCTCTCAGAAATTGTACCACAACATTATATATTACAAAGGGAAGGCTGGGATTGAGTTTGGGGGCAATTGCCCTAACGGTTCAGGAATTTGGGTAAAAAAAAGGGGTCCAAAAACAAGCATTTTTGTAGTTTCCAGACAGTAACTTGAGTTTAAGTGTATGCATCTCTCTTAAATTGTAATTAATACATGATTCTATACCACAAAGGGAAGGCTGGGATAATTTTTGGGGCAATTACTTCAAGAATGAGGGGTTTCAAAAAGTTTTGGTGTTTTTTTTTCTACATTTTTTTCATGTTTCATATTTTTATAATTTTTTTTCTTCAAAGTTTTTTTTCAAAATTCCAAATGAAGCAAGAAATCTTCAATTGCACAGTATTGTGAAATAGCACAGCATTTGGGCAGTTACAAGAAATCTTCAATTAAACTATATTACGCAATAGCAAAAAAAAATCTATAAATGCTCAGTATTGCGCAATAGAAATAAATCTTCAATGGCACAGTATTGCACAATAGCACAGTATTGCACAATATTGCACAGTATTGCACAATATTGCACAGTAGCACAGTATTGTACAATAGCATAGTATTGAGTAATAGCACAGTATTGAGCAATAGCACATAATTGTGCGATAGCAAGAAATCTCCAACTGCACTGTATTAGGCAATTACAAGATATCATTCATTATAAAAATAGAAGATATGGTCTGATTGCCAATTAGACAACTCCCCACAAGAGACCAACATGACACGAAAATTAACGACTATATGTCACTGTATGGCCTTCAAAAATGAGCAAAGCCCATACCGTATAGTCGGCTATTAAAAGCCCTGAAATTACCATGTAAAACGATTCAAACGAAAAAACGGACAGTGCACAGTATTAGACAATAGCAAGAAATCTTCAATTGAATAGTATTGCGCAACAGCACGGTATTGCACAGTAGCACAGTATTGCGCAATAGCAAGAAATCTGCAAATGCACAGTATAGCGCAATAGCAAGAAATCTTTGATTATAAAGTATTGCGAAAAAGCAAGATACCTTCAATGGGTCAGAATTGCGCAACAACACAGTATTGCACAGTATCAAGAAATCTTCAATTGCACTGTGTTGCACAAAAACAAGAAAACTCAATGTGTACAGCATTGCGCAATAGCAAGAAACCCACAATTGAAAATAAATAAAAATGTTGTAACAATTTTAAAACATCTTTATCGAAAAAGCCTTTTCGATGACAACATTAAAATTGCATGTGCGATTGCGGCTCAAATACAATAGCTATTGATGGTTTAGGTAAATGTATTGCTGATTGTTTTTTGTCGAGCCTACAACTTTTGTTGCAGAAAGCTCGACATAGGGATAGTGATCCGGCGGCGGCGGCGTTGGCTAACTTCTTAAAAGGTTTATATTTCAGAAGGTAAAAGACCTGGATGCTTCATACTTTGTATATAGATGCCTCATGTTACGAAGTTTCCGTCAGTCACATGTCCAATGTCCTTGACCTCATTTTCATGGTTCAGTGACCACTTGAAAAAAAAGTTCAGAATTTTTGTAATGTTGAATTCTCTCTTATTATAAGTAATAGGATAACTATATTTGGTATGTGCGTACCTTGCAAGGTCCTCATGCCCGTCGGACAGTTTTCACTTGACCCTCGATCTCATTTCATTGATCAGTGAACAAGGTTAAGTTTTGGTGGGCAAGTCCATATCTCAGATACTATAAGCAATAGGGCTAGTATATGTGGTGTTTGGAAGGACTGGAAGGGGTACATGTCCAACTGGCAGGTGTCATCTGACCTTGACCTCATTTGCATGGTTCAGTGGTTATAGTTAAGTTTTTGTGTTTTGGTCTGTTTTTCTCATACTTTATGCAATAGGTCTACTATATTTGTTGTATGGAATGATTGTAAGGTGTACATGTCTAGCGGGCAGATGTCATCTGACCTTGACCTCATTTTCATGGTTCAGTGGTCAAAGTTAAGTTTTAAAGTTTTGGTCTTTTTATCTAATATTATATGCCAAAGGTCAACTATATTTGGTGTATGGAAATATATTATGATCTATATGTCAGTCCCGCAGGTTTTATTTAACCATAACCTCAATTGCACGGTTCATTGCACAGTGTTAAGTTTTAGTGTTTCGGTCTATTTTTCTTAAACTATAAGTAATAGGTCAACTATATTTGTTGTATGGAAGATTTGTTAGCTGTACATTTCTGCCTGGCAAGGTTCAACTGACCTTAACCTCATTTTCATGGTTCATTGGTCTTTGTTTTGCTATCTTGGTTAATGTTAAGTTTATGTGGCCGTTGTAAAAAGTAAAATCACAAAAATACTGAACTTAGAGGAAGATCAATTGGGAAAGTTCTATCACATGGCAAAATCAAATAACAAAACGCATCAAAAACGAATGGACAAGAACTGTCATATTCCTGACTTGGTACAGGCATTTTCAAATGTAGAAAATGGTGGATTAAACCTGGTTCTATAGCGCTAACCCTCTCACTTTAATGACAGTCTCATCAATTTCCGATATTTTTACATTGATGCGTTAAATAAACAGACACAATAAATATAATAGTCAAAATATGGGTACATCAGTCATCATCGTTTAACAATTTTAAAAGGAACAATTTAACAGAACACAAAAACATCTACTATCTACGAACACATTTATTGATTTGAGTGTCTGACGTCAGAAAATTTTATACGTCACATAAATTTGTCGTTCAATGTGCGTACAAACAATTTTTAAATTTTCCTGGGAATGTAAGCATACAGGGTTAAAAAATCAAAAGTATGTAAGAATAAATTTAAGAAATAGACCGAGATTTAAACTAGTCCAAAAGTTATATATAGGATTTATAAGAATCCAAAAATAGTTAATTTCACTACGCGATTGAATGATTTTGAATAAAGCTTTATACTTAGGACTATCAACATTATATCAATTATAAGTAAAGAAGGCGAGACATTTCAGTGTGTGCACTCTTGTTTTCCCACTGTTTATAATATTGTTCAAGGTAATGGGCCACTTTTTTTTTTCTTTTTTTTTTGCTGTGCATATGCTTATTTTGTTCCATTGATTGATACCCCATATCCCTTTTTCAATTCAATGCTTAATCAAGTTATCATGACCTTTAAGGAAAATTACTCTATCAATAGTGGTTGTAAGACGATTCCAATCATATAGATCATTCATCTTATTTATATGTTTCATGTACTTTTGGAGAAAGTAGACTAACACACGAAAATTTTAACTTTTGGTGGTCATTAAATGGTAATTTCTAATAATTGTATAAGAAATTAATTGATGGATATAGTGATATTTCTTTTTTGTGAGACTTACAGTGCCTGTTAATCTGTTAATAAGATAATAAGCAAATTAAATAATATTTCTAAATATCATCATTTAATGACCAACACTTAAATTATTCCCATAAAGGTTCATTCATGGGAGATAAGTTGTATATTGGTGTAAAGGATCATATAATTTAAGACAAGGAACATTTTGTTTTTAATTCACTACGAATCTCAGACGTCGAAAATGACATAATCACATATGACCTATGACATGTATTGGACTAGTTGAGATTAAAAGCAAATTTTTTTCTTCCTAAAAATAAAATGTCATGAGAACTGATTCTGGTGTTTTACCTCGTATGTTTTATTCTTAGTCATGGCGTTCATGTTGGTTTTTTTGTAAGGACATTTGTTTTAATTCTTTGCCGGCGGAAATTGCTCAAAAATTGTTACATTGGTTATGTGGTTTCAGGGATGAATTTTATTTTAAATTCCGAACTTCAATGATGACAATATTACACACGGATAAAAGGTCAAGGTCAGCAAAAAGGCGTATTACTCATAAAAAAGCATCTTCACAGCTGATTCTCGTTAATGTGTAAATTTATTTTTTTGTACAAACAACGATTTAAATCTCACTTGTTTGCGACAAAAATACATAAGGCAAACAAATTGTGTTATATATAGTAACTGCGTGTATATGATTACTGTGTTATATATAATTATTGTGTTATAGATAATAATTGTTTTATATACAATAACTATGTTATATATCATTACTGTGTTATATAATTACTGTGCTATAGTAGTCTCAGGGAGTACCAATTTGAATATTAGTAACAGTTGCAGTGTATATGCTATCGCTTTATATAGAATATATATAGTCTTAGATCTCATTCGGCGTTTTACGTTTTCGCAAATTGGCATTACTTTTCCGGAAAAAAGATGACGTTTCCGGAAAAAAAAATTACGTTTCCGCAAATAAATATCTTACTTTTCCGGAAAAAAAGTAACTATTCCGGAAAAAAATAAATTTTTGCTTTTCCGCAAATAATTAAGGAATACCTGTTGATCGAAAGCAAAGCCATAATATTAAATAAATATTAAGTAAGTCAAAGGTCATCATAACATGCAAGTAAACTTCATCATTTAAATCTATGAAAACGTATGTTCAAAAGTCAGCACTAATCAGAAATATCTTGATATGAGTTCATAAGTCAGTTCTGGCAGAATATATGTAGCCAACACGCCGCACAAAGTCCACAGTAGTACATTCACCGTTTACAAGTTTTGTATTTTGTTCAAGAACTTAAGGAAGTCCATCTTCTCCTTTTTACATTTCCAAACGGGTGCTTTTACAGTTAGAGTTCTCATCTTTATGTAAGATGTTGTTTGCAGTTTCAATAACACATCGATAAAAACAAACAAAAAATGTTAGGATGGCTAGCGTAAAACTGCTCGTTCAAGTGGGCATGAAAAGACTCGGCACTATTCGTGTTTTCGTAACAGCAGTATGCATTACACATTCAAAGTCATTATGAACTACCTCGGGAAGTTATTCTTCGGATAGTGCACACATCAATAAGCCGATCCAACAGTTTCGTGTAACATTCCTCGGATTTAAGTGGAAGTAACGCAAATACAAGACGAATGTAGTTACCATTTTTACATCCATGTATCGAATAAATTGAGTTGGTAGAAGAATCTCGGACAGGATTTAAATGTGCCATCTATGAAAATATCAGTCATTTCATTACATAGACATACCAAGTTGGTGAAACATGAAAGTATAACGATTCCCGAATCAAAATCATTGACTAATTAAAAGTTAAAATAAGTTTCAATTTTGTTAGTGTTCAAATCTACTTGTCTTAATGTCTCGTGAATTTTAATCTACATTTAGGTAATTTTGGAAACTGCTTTCGCCTGTCTCTGTATAAGGACATAGCAACAATTTTCAAGTCAATATATATTCAATTATTTACAATTTACCAGGTAAATTTCCGGAAAAGTAATAAATACAAATTGCGGAAACGTATACTTTAAATTTGCGGAAACGTAGCATTGGGACTTTGAAAAATTAGCGGAAATGCAATACGCCCATCTCATTTTATTGAAATCACAAATGATTATCTATAACTTTTTCACAGCAAGTTGTCCAAATCATAACTTAACTGTCAAAACAAAATAAGCAGATGTGTAGTGTGTTTTTAATTACATAATTGCACTTATATTTCAAGATTATCTTGATATATCCGAAATAATTCAATAAATGGTATCTATAATCCAAGTGATTTATGAAAATCAGTAAAAAAGAAAATGACAATTTGAAAAAATCGTAAACAGGTTCATATAAATTATGATCTAATAAGTCACCAAAACGCAATGTTCAACTTGGATAAAAAGTTTTAGAAAAAATATGCACCTAATAAATTTGAGAATGATGTTGTCCTTTATCCATGTAATTCACATTTTCACTTTTCACAATACAAAGTGGTGTTTAAATCTAAAGATTTTGTTAAAGGAACAACATGCAATATGAGGAATATTGTGTATTTACGTACTAGTATTAACTCAATTTCAAGCTGTGTTTGCAAGTGTTGACAGACTTGATATAGATCTCTACAGATTAATAATGATTATATCATGCACTTGTAAGAAAGTAAAAGTATATCACATTTGCTATATTAATTGTATACATTACATAATTTGGATTGGGATATCGTGTCTTCAAACAACTGCATTCACAAAACTTTGTAATACTTTTCATAATACATGAATGTTGATTCAGCTTAAATATCAAATAAATATCACATTAGAATTATTAGAATTGGTTGATTCAGCTAAAATATCAAATAAATATCACATTAGAATTATTAGAATTGTCAAACAAACTGCATACGAAATGTGCAATTGAACAACAAACCATTCTGTTTTATAAGTGTGTGTCTTTTTATGTGATAAGATGTCCAGAAAATGTAGTATATTTACTACTGCTACTGAACACAATGTAACTACCTCTACTTCCAACAGATATTGTGTCACCTTTCTGTAGATTAAATACAACATCGAATGTACCAGTCTTATGGCCATCACCAGTTACATAACTTCCTGCTGTATATTCATTATTGCGTTTAAGATGAAGATAGAGTTGGTTACCACTTACAGACATAACAACTGAAGTAATGTGATATACGCCTTGACGTGGAGCAGTAAATATCCCAGTACTTGGATTATACCCGTTTCCGATGTTTGTCCAGATCTCCTCAAACTTGATATTTGTATTATATTTAATAGCCTGTGAATTTTTTGTGTAAGCTGAGAATGCCACAGTTGTCCGTTTCTCCATCAATGCCTCATTATCTGAAAAAAAAGATGTAGACATATCAAATTTATGCAAGATATCTATAAATGTAGATATGAATTTTATAATTAACAAGAGGCTGTCACAACGACAGCAAACCGGATTTATTTACATTTATTTGTGTCCTGGCAATATCACAAGAACCATTACTGATGAATGGTGAAAGTGAAAATCATCAATATCAAATTTGACCTCCATTTTGTCATCAGTATCAACATTTTGAAATAATAATATTTGAAAAGCTTAGAATAAATGGTTCATGAGTAAATGCAACAACGTGAATGGAAACGCCATTTTACGATCTTTCAAGAACCATAACTCCTGAACAGTAAAAGTCAAAATCGTCATTATGGAATTTGACCTCTATTTTGTCATCAGTAACAACATATTGAAATTTCAAAAGCTTTGGTTGAATGGTTCATTAGAAAATGCACGGACACGACGGGAAACACCATTTTTCAATCTTTCAAGAATCATAACTCCTGAACGGTAAAAGTCAAAATCGTCATTATTTAACTTGACCTCCATTTTGTCATCAGTAACAGCATATTAAAATTTCGGAAGCTTTGGTAGAACAGTTCATGCATAAATGCACGGACACGACTGGAAACTCCATTTTTCAATCTTTCAAGAACCATAACTCCTGAACGGTAAAAGTCAAAATCGTCATTATTGAACTTGACCTCCATTCTGTCATCAGTAACAACATATTAAAATTTGGGAAGCTTTGGTAGAACAGTTCATGAGTAAATGCACGGACACGACTGAAAACTCCATTTTTCAATCTTTTTCAAGAACCATAACTCCTGAACGGTAAAAGGCAAAATCGCCATTATTCAACTTGACCGTCATATAGTTGTCAGTAATAACATATTAAAATCTTAAAAGCTTTGGTTGTACGGTTCATGAGTTAATGCACGGACAACATTTGATTGCCGCCTTTCAAGAACCATAACTCCTGAACGGTAAAAGTCAAAATCGCCATTATTGAACTTGACCTTTGTATGGTTGTCAGTAATAACATATTAAAATTTTAAAAGCTTTGGTTGAACGGTTCATGAGTTAATGCACGGACAACATTTGATTGCCGCCCGCCCACCCGCCCGCCCGCCCGCCGTACATCCCCAAATCAATAACCGACATTTTTGTCACAAAAATCCGGTTAAAAATGGAAATCCATAAAGAATTTATTTCCGAAGAAATCTATGAACAGGTGAGGTGTATGAACAATAATATTAAATGAAATGCAGAATCAAGTTCTATTGATTATATATCCGATGTGATTTACTTTCAAATGTTTTAAACAGATCTGTTCTATTCATTCTTATTTATTTTATGCAAAGGATAAAAATTGAAACGGTGAAGAAACTATATGCAATTAAAATATAATTAGAAGACTAAATAATCTGTTTGGCAGTTTTTCTTGTTTGTCTGTGAAAAACAAGTTTTTTTACATGTTATTCACATGATATACGCTATTGCTGATTCGACATTATTATTCTAGATGTACGGTATTCGTTAAATTTCAAGCGATGTGATAATTTGAGGTGTAAATAATCTTATTTTACATGATGCTTATTCACGATTTAAATGGCTAAGCACAAATTTGTACATCTTGACGGTTATCATATGTTATTGTAGCAAATATATATTTAACATAAATAAAATGTATGAAATGTACCATAAACCAGAGAAGACTCGTTATAAAACGGGGAAAGGCTTTGAAAATATATTCTTTAACAAATTTAAATCACCTAATTTAAACAGTAACATATTCGATGTCTCTCTGCTTTGTATCGATCTGAGGAGTTAAGCCGTTTTTCAACTTATTTTTTTAGTTGATTTTCATGTTATTCTGTTACACCACTGTCCCAGGTTAGGGGAAGGGTTTGGCGAAGCAAACATGTTTAACCCCTTAACATTCTGTATGTGCCTGTCCCAAGTCAGGAGTCTGCTTTTCATTGTTAATCTTGTTCCTGTGTATCATATTTTTTATTAGTCTTTTTGTTTTTGTTTGTATTAATGTCATTCAATGCCGTTAGTTTTATTTGTTTCACATTTGTTCGGGGCATTCATACGCAGACTATGTGGTATAAGTTTTGAATATTGTTGAAGGCAGTTTGGTGACATATAGTTATTATTTTCAATGTCATTTCGTCTTCTGGTAGAGAGAGAGTTGTCTCATTGGTGATCATACCATATATTTTTATTTTTATATGTATACAGTAAAAATATGCATATTTGTATTTCGTAAATTTTTTTATATAAAAAAGGCCGTTAGTTTTCTCGTTTGAATTGTTTTACATTGTGTTATCGAGGCCTTTTATAGCTAACTATGCGGTATGGGCTTTGCTCATTATTGAAGGCCGTACGGTAACCTATAGTTGTTTTATGTCTGTGTCATATTGGTCTCTTGTTGACAGTTGTCTCATTGGCAATCATACCAAATTTTCTTTTTTATATTCGATAATTACATTTTACAATTTTTATTTGAAATTAGAACATATTTGGTAAAATTCGAGTAACATGAGTAAGCTACCTTATTCTTGAAATAGATACGGGTCATTATAAAAGAATCTTAAAAAAAACTAAAGTTTGTGAATATTATATTTATAAGATTTCTGATTAATTTGTATATTCCAAAATCTAGTACTCATGATCAATCTTTCACTTTTTAAGTGTAATCACAAACTGCTGACATATGCCTTACTGTCTAACTCCTATAAAAGATCTCAAGATAGGGATTAATTCATTTTTATTTTTTACACATAGTTTATTTTTACTATACATATTTTTGATAATAGAATACAATTTGCCTGTTCCATTTAGTTTTAAAAGTTTATATTTTATGCCTGCATGTATAACAATATAAAATGTTTTTTTAAGGTCGACAAAGCAAGCGAACAATTTTTCACCTTTCTTTTTGTTAATGTATAATATTTGTCGATTAGGGTTTTTAAAACAAACATATGATCAGGAGTCCTTGATTTTTTACAAAACCCAATTTGCGACTTACTTATTATATTTTTTTCTTCTAAAATTTATCTAACCTTTTATTCAAAATAGAGTTGAATAATTTACCAAGGCAGGAATTAATTGCAATACCACGGTAATTTTCTGGTTTGCTTGGGTTACCACTTTTTAAAAATTGGTGACAAATATGCGGATGACCACTGTGTGGGATATTGACCTGAATACAGCACTACATTGAAGAGTCTTTGAAGCAGAGGATTTAATATAGAGGAACCAGCTTTCAACATTTCAGCAGGAATTTCATATAGTCTACATGTTTGTCCACTTTTTAATCTAAATATTGAATCTGAAATTTCTTTTACTGACATTCTGTAATCTAATTCAAAAATTTTTTTTCCATATTTTCTACTAGAGCATTTATCTCATTTAATCTTGATATATTATTTGAAGGTATTTTATTAAGATCTGAAAAATAGTTTACCCATTCATCTGGATCAACAGATCGTGCATTATTTTTTGTTGTTGATTCTTTTAATAATAAACTCACTTCCAGTATTTTTTGTACATGTACGATGAGATTATTAGCTATACAACTCAAATAAACCTCGCTATTTGTGTCGTTGGGTTGATGATTTATTGGCCTATTACCCATATCTCCCTAGTTTATTAAAAACATGTTTTATCTCAGTAGATAAACACACTGTCAAGTCTTCCCTTTTTTTTACAAATTAAAAATATCTAGTTACCGTTGTGCAAAGTTTCAATTAGAAAAACCCTCAAACCGAAAGGACTCTTGGGTTCTTTTAACAAACCTTCGAAATCATGTTTACTAACTTGACAACCTATTTGTTTGTTTTATCTTTTAAACAATACGCTTGTGATCCAAGAGAATTGGTAATATATTTTAAAATTAATTTAAAAGTTTTCGTTCCTTAAAACAAGTTCTGTCTTGGTATCAAAATCCTAAAGTTAATAAAATAGTTCCGCTTTTAAATATCGAAAAGCCTGACAAATATTTTCTTAATTAGCACACTTTTTTATGTTAAATGTTAGAAATTGATATTTATCCTGCAATTGGGTGTTCTACTATACAGATACAGCCCTACCGATTTCGCTATGTTTTGTTTGTACCTGTGTGACCTCAGAATGTGCATAACTGTCGCATTCCAATGACGTATCATTTGCGAATTAACGATTTCTTTTACATGTTTTATACGCTCTGTTTGTTTTCAAACATTTCGTTAGAGCATTAAAAGAGGGACGAAAGATACCAAAGGGACAGTCAAACTCATAAATCTAAAACAAACTGACAACGCCATGGCTAAAAATAAAAAAGACAAACAGAAAAACAATAGTACACACGACACAACATAGAAAACTAAAGAATAAACAACACGAACCCCACCAAAAACTAGGGGTGATCTCAGGTGCTCCGGAAGGGTAAGCAGATCCTGCTCCACATGTGGCACCCGTCGTGTTGCTTAAGTGATTACAAATCCGGTAAATAGTCTAATTCGGTAGGTCATATTCATGAAAGGGAAGGGGATTGTAGTTACGACATAAGGAACATATCCGATATCATTTGTGAAACGGTTATTCCATAACGGTCAACCAACTCGTGATGGCGTCCGTAAAATTTACGAAGGGATGATTTCAACTTCACCATTTGGAACTCTTGGTTTAATAGCTTCCTTGTGAGCAGCAAACCTCTATCAAGAAAATCATGATAGGAAATGCAAGCACGGGAATATCGTATCAATTGGGAGATATATACCCCGTATGCAGGTGCTGCTGGAATGTTGCTACTTAGAAATGGAAAGTTCACAATTGGAAAGCTGAAATCATCTCTTTTGTCGTAAAGTTTTGTTTTCAACCGACCCTCATTGTCAATTTCTAGATGTAAGTCAAGATATGAAGCCGACTTAACTGTATCTGTAGTATCCTTTATCTCTAGTTCGATTTGATAGATGCGTTCCACATAGTCACCAAATTTTGAATTGTTTAGTGAAAGAACATCATCTATATAGCGGAAAGTAGAGTTAAAGGATATTGCTAACTTCTTATCTTTCTTCCTAAGAAGTTCCTGCATGAAGTCAGCCTCATAATAATAAAGAAACAAGTCGGCGAGTAGAGGGGCACAGTTTGTTCCCATTGGAATGCCGACAGTCTGTTGAAAAACACGTCCTCCGAACGTAACAAATATGTTGTCAATCAAGAAATCAAGCATCTTGATAATATCAGTTTCAGAGAATTTTTTGTTTGAATCAGAGTGATTCTTTACAAAGTAGGATTTATCCCTCCCTAAGACAAGATACTTGTATCTACGTTGGCCATTCTTTTTTATGAAGCAAAGTAATATCAACTCTTTCAATTTGTCTTTTAGTTTGGAATGTGGAATACTTGTGTACAGGGTAGAAAAGTCAAATGTTTTAATACTGTTACAAGATGAAAGAGAGTTAGATTGTATGTACTCTAAAAGATCTTTTGAATTAAGAATCTCGCCAATTTTCTGATAACATACACCGCAGTCTTTTCTACGATGACAACTATCGATTTCAAAACTTGAATGTGTCTGATTATGTAACATAAACAGTCATGTCAATTTCAGCATGGGCATTGCATGTTTAGTGAATGTCGAGTCTGAAGCGTAGGAAAACTCGTGCACTCCTGTTTCAAATCGGACAATGTTTTGTTATTTGTATTTACTGTTGAAATTAGTTGTTATGTTAAAATAGATAATTATTCACCTTAAGCGATGTATTATTGTTGACCATTCGAGATTGTTTTTTTGCGAACCCGTCTTCAGTGAAAGTGTGATCACTGTTTCGTATTACTACACGGGCCTCAAGGGATTTCAAATCGAAAATAAATGCAAAACATATGCTTTTGTGTCTTTTAAAACACAAATAATATACAGAATAATCGCATGATAAAGACAATAACTGTTTAGTGTCTTAAAATATCAGCTGTATTTGTACTCGGCTCGAAACAGGTGTAATAGCTAGCAAAAAGCTTGCATACACCTTGTTTCCTAGCCTCGTACAAATACAGCTGATATTTAAAGACACTAAACAGTTATTATCTATGTACCTGATGTACGGACTGTTGAAGAATGGCTAAATGTTGCAAAAGAGACGTTCGCTAATCCGTTACAGTGACATAACGACCATAACTAGTGGAACCTGATTTACTAATTTTTATAATACACGATTTCCTTCTTTATATTGGCGAAGCCTGTGTGGCTAGCGTCATCTTTTGTCGGGAAAAAATATAAAGAATACCTTAATAAATTAATTTGAATGCATTACATAGAATAGGAAAAATTCTGAAATGTTAAAAGTAAATAAAAAGGAAAATCACAATATGTCTAAGTGAATCCTACCTTTCTGTTGCTTCGCAATCAGTTCGTTAATCGATTTATTGGAGGAGAGTCTAAACTTTTCCTGGATAAGATCGAATGATTGATTGAATCGGTTTTGATTTTGTTGAAAAGTATTCTGCATTGATTTAAGTGTGTTTTCCCTGTTTTTTTCGGCGTCACTGAATTCTTCTGTTTTCGAAGACATAGATTCTATCATAGTATTCATCTGTCCTCCGTAATATTCACTTTCTTTTTTTGATTGAATCTTGAAACGTTCAACAATCTCGTGATATGAATCATTTAGTCGTGATTGTTCCTGTTATTGGTTTTCTCGCACTGTTTCTACAAATATCTCTGTTCGTTTTATTGCTTCCTCCATTCTATCCAATTTAGAAGAAAATGCGTCTTCCCACTTTTTCATTTTCTCTTCATTTAGTTCCATTTTATGTTCCAAACGTATAAGTTTCTCCAAAATCTTTTCTTCAAAGTCAAATTTTGAACAGGACAATAACGATTCGGAATCGGAACCAATTGAGTTTGATCCAGATGCCACAATCTTGAGGGTTATAAGGAGGACACAGAAGAGCAACATTTTCACAAATACTTTCAAAAACCTACAGTCAATTTTAATTGCGACCAAAAATACAATGTTCGTACTTCAGTAGTTTGAATGCAGGTTATTCTGACACAATTGCTGACGAAGACATATCACAGGCTCATATAAAACACTGAATCGCTCACCTGGTAAACACAGAACATTTTGATATTGATAGGTTCTTCCCAAATTTTTTTGTGTATTCAAATATGCATAACATGAAAGTGTGATTAGTGCTATCAACGCCACTATCTATGTTCTTCAGTAACATGATGAGATTGTACCTTTGCGCTAAAATTAGGAATAAAATTCATATGTACAGTTTACATTTTTCTCAAGATGTGGAGTACGATTCGTTTACTCTTACAGAGAACCTGAACACCCGATCCCAGCCCGAACTCCCTCCTCCAGTTTCTGGTTGATTCATTTGCTCAGTTTACCCTAGTTGTATTTGTATACTGTTTGTCGTTTCTTTTTTTTTTTTTTTTTTTTTTTTTTTTTTTTGCCGTGGCATTACCATTTCGCTTTCGCTTTATGTCTTATAATGTTGAATATCCCATTGGTATTTTTTGCATTTATTTTACAGAGCTCCATACGTTTCAAAATTATATGCCTGTTCACTAAACAGCAAATATAGTATATATTTCAACTGAATTGCTATATGTAGAACTCAATTTGATTGTTTAGCAGTTTTAAAGACTGCTGTTACATTGTGCTAATTTAATGAAAATATTATTAAAAAAAATAATGATGATACGATTCATATTGTCAATCAAGTGAAATCTTATGTTTTGATCATCAATTTGATAGTGTGCAGTTTATAAAGCATATTTGAGTTTTAAATAATTGCAAAAAGATGTCAAATATCTCATTCCTTAAGCAATACCTCCAATATTTAGAATACAACAACGTTATCAGCCTTTTAGGATATTTTGAAGAATATATTGATGTTAAAGTTCTTTTTTCAGTTCTAATTTTTTTGTCATGAAATTTAAATAAAAAGTGTAAAAACTTGTCAAATAGGGAAATTGTTTAGATGCTAAGGTTTAATTTCCTTAGGTATGCTGACTTTAGATGGCTTTGGCTATCAATATATCCTTTTTGTCATATTTCTCTTCAACTGTTTTCGTGGTTATAATCCCTGTTTTTATAAAAATGGTTCTTAACGTTCGTGATAACGGTAAATCAAGAAAAGAGCTTCGAATACATGCTATTTATTCTATGTTGTTTTTATTTTCATAGGCAATAACTTGATAATTTCAGTCAAAGTCATGCTTATATTTTTCATATTTTCACTGTAGTAACGATAATGGGCCGAAATGCTCTAAAAAAGGTTTTAATCAACGGATAATTATATTTTATAAAAGTGGTAATAAAAGAGGACGAAAGATAACACAGGGTCAGTCAAACTCATAAATCGAAAACAAACTGACATCGCCATGGCTAAAAATGAAAAAGATAAACAGACAAACAATTGTACACGTGACCAACATACAAAACTAAAGAATAAGCAACACGAACCCCATTAAAAGCTAGGGGTGATGTCATGTGCCCCGGAAGGATAAGCAGATACTGCTCCACGTGTGGCACCCATCATGTTGCATATGTGATAACAAATCCAGGAAATAGTCTTATTCGGTAGGTCACATTATCTGATTATCACCTATATGATAGTAAGGTGATCCCCATCATATATGCAAATTTGAAGATCATACAGTTCAGCTAATTGCTATCTTGGGGTAGTTTTAAAGAACATTAACATACTGACATTTGGTCGTACATCACTAAATATTTATTTAACTGTAAGTTTTGCTACTTCAATGGACTGATATAGTTATGTTGTGCCCTTTTTAGCTATCTACAGTGTCTGTTAATTTATTTATTTTTCAACCTCTATTCGTACCTTATTCGTTATTTAAGACCACATTTTCAAATATATTTGAAAAGGTTCACACAAGGGCGAATGGTTGTAAATGGGTATTTGGTTTCAGCCGAGATACATTGCTTGTTTTAATTAACTGCGAAGGGTGGGCGTTAATCATTGAAATCCATTTTATATTTCACGTTCGCGGAATAATACATCATAGGTGCTGATTTTTGATTTGTTGCTTTATCCCGATTCGTAGTCTAAGGATCAATTGAGTAAAGTTGGTTGAGACTAGTTCTGTCGTTTCACTTTTGAAAAACGTCTGACCAACTTGGTTGCAAGTAGTTATTAAAGGTACCAGGATGATAATTTAATACGCCAGATCAGACCGTCATATACTAGTTAGTCCAGGTGAGCTATAATGTGTATTTTCTCATGCAACTTAGCACCTTGACGGCAGAAACTCCTGAATATATCAAATGTTTGCAATATCAACACTTAAATTCTATAACGACCAATAAAACAAAAAATAATAGTCAATAGTGATAATAACTGTTTAACGTGCTTTCAAATACTTATGATAAGAAGTCTAGGTCTAAAAACCTGTCATAACAATTTTACAGAAATTGGCACAAACACGTTGTTCAAATATTTTTAACTTATTGTACTTATAACTTGGACGAATTGATATATATATGTTAAAGGACAGATACATGTATTTATTTCTTGTTACACATGGAAATACTTAATTAAACTTCGGAGACGCGTTTGTTGTTTATTGTCAAAGCTGACATTCGAATTTTGAAAAATTAAATACAAATTATTTGGCGTGAAAGGTTCATAAAAATTTAAAACAAAAGGCACATTGAGGCAAATCAGAAAACCCTGAAAATGTGCATCTCAGAAATAAATCGGTTTTCATTTTACAAAAGACTATTAGACTTGTGTGTCCCTCTCCCCTAAATAAATAGAAATAAGGTAAACAGAATTAGCGTCCTCAAGTGTACAGATAATGCTACTTTCAAGCATAAATTTCACATCATTTCACCATTTCCAAAAATAAATACAAGTTAAGTGGGATTACAAAACAAGGATAAAAAGGGCTGTTATATTTTTTAGGGTTTCATTATGGCAAGTGATGTACAACATAAACATAAAAAATGAGGTAATTCGAAATCTTCGGCATTTCTACCGTTCTTTTCATTTTGGTTAAAATTTAGTTCTAACATATATTTGAGTGTACTATAAGACGTGTCACGGTACTTTTCTATTCATGTATTTGGTTTTGATGTTATATTGGTTATTCTCATCGGATTTTGTTTAATGCTTAGTCCGTTGCTATGTGTGTTACATTTTAATGTTGTGTCGTTGTTCTCCTCTAATATTTAATGCGTTTCCCTCAGTTTTAGTTTGTTACCCCGATTTTGTTTTTGTCCATGGATTTATGAGTTTTGAACAGCGATATACTACTGTTGCCTTTATTTAATATATATATGTCTTCTTATTTTCTTATTACTTTTTTTTTATCATCATCAGACATTTATTATTTACTCACCTATTAACGTTTCGCTGTTTGTGCTACATTCCACTGTACCGGTTTTTGTATCATCAAAGAGTTAAAAATTTGAATTTTAAGTGGATTTAGATTTTTAAAGAATCGTTTATACAGTTCAAGTGGTTGTTCTACATATTAGAAAATTAAAAACATAACTAAATGTCCCACCCAAAGTAAGAGAAAAAAAACACGACTACCTTTAGTATGTACAACAACATATTGCAAAGATTAATTAATGAATTATACATAATTCCTTCATTGTAATAACTTACAATTTCTGTTATCTACATTATAGATATTCACAATCCTTCAATATTTCATACTGAATCTCAGTCGTAATAGATATCTCCAGTTATATACAACAAAGATACTTCTGAACTGAAGTTCTTTATTCTTTACCATAGGCTGCCTTATCCTTTAAATTGATTAATTGTTTGTTGGTTGCTTAACGTCCAATGGCTATCCTCTAATAACGTATTCGCAAATTTGAAAATTTTGTTTAGACAGGCGAGCTTAAACAGTAATACTTGTACTTAAACTGCTATGTAAATAACCTGAATAGTTGCTGTCACGGTCAGTTCATTCACTCAGTCACCTGTATTTTATTATATTGATAAACTTTTAACATTCACATGCAAATTATCATATTTGTAAAGTTTCATTAAGTTTAGATTATTTTGGATTTTTGACATTTTTGCTGTTTCCATGGTAACGATGGCCATTTTTGAAGATTCCACCTTCAAAATACAAATCTGCACATGTCAGTTACCATTCCTGTAAAGTTTCATCCAGTTTGCAGCACCATAATATTTTTTGAAATTTTTAACATTTTTCCTGCAACTATTGTTACTGTAGATAATTCCAAAATTCTAAAAGCAGACATCTCATTACCACTAGCCATGTTATATATGACTACAGTTTCATGTACTTTGGTGCAATACTCTCTGAGAAAATGCTCCCAGTTTCCATGGCAACGGCGGCCAATTTAGACTATCCAAATATTGTCTTGACGTCTTAGCATACTGGGTAACATTTTCATAAATTTTGATCCAGTTGGGTGTTATAACGAAAGAGTTAGAATTTTTGATATTTTAGCTTGCTTCCATGGTAACAGCGGCCATTTTGGAAATTCCACAGTCAAATTGGACATTTCCATATGCCAGTCAATATTTGTGTGAAGTTTCATTAACTTTGGAGCATTTTGATTTTTTGGAAATTTTTGCTGTTTCCATGGTAACGGCGGTCATCTTGAAAATGCCATACCCAGATTGCAAATCTGCACATGCTGGTTAACATTATGGTTAAGTTCCATTAGCATTGGTTTATAAAATTCCAAGATATTAGCTAGACAAAAAAAATGGAAGAAAAAAAATAATTTTAAGAAAAAAAGAAACGTAGAATAACAATATGTCACCCCAACTCCGTTGAGGAAGCCATAACTAGATATATCATTGCAAGCAATAGCGGATGGCACCCTTCCCCTATTGCCAGGCGAGCGGCAGACATTTAGAAAATTCCCAAGTCAAAGAGTGCATCTAAAAATGCAAATCATCATTTTAGTAAAGTTTCATTAATTTTGGAGCGTTTTGAAATTTTTGAAATTTTTGTTGCTTCCATGGAAACGGCGGCCATTTTGGAAATTCCAACTTCAAAATGCAATTCTGCCCAAGCCTATTACTATTTCTGCAAAGTTTCATCCAGTTTACAGCATTTTGATTTTTTTATTTATAAAGAAGTTAACTCCTAACTATCCTAATGCCTGTCGATACATTTATGTTTGGCATTGCACAAGTCATGTCTTCCATGACGTAAAAATACTAAATCCATGGGATGTGGTTTAATTTGATTTTAGTCTCTGATGCATGGTTTTTTTTTTATTATTTTTAGTTTTGGCTTTAAAGTAGCTGTCAGAAACTGTGAGTAGTATCAAATCGTACTTTCTTGTAATAAACTCGTCATAGATATCAGGACTAAATTAAGTATATACACCAGACTCGCGTTTCGTCTACAAAAGACTCATCAGTGACGCTCGAATCCAAAAAAGTTAAAAAGGCCGAATAAAGTAAATTTGACTTGCTGATACTATTTGTAATGCTTTTTTTTTTGTTGTTGTTTAATGTTAAAATGGATCTTATCTTATAAACTTTCATGTTGAACAAGCATCAATGGTAAATGCATAACAAATAAATCCCCCATGTAGATTAAATATGATTACTTTTATACCAACAAACTAATAGTGAAAAAAAATGAATAATTCAAAACTAAGCTAATAACAATTAAATCTCATGAACATTTTGTTATCTTTCTTAAACAAAATGGGCATCACAGAAAAATTAAGTACAATGCTTTCTGTTTATAATATAGACTTTTTTATCTATAAAATATAAAAACTATTTTTTTACATGTTTTAAGACTAATTATAATGTTAAAGATTCATTCTTCGACATTGATTTATATTTATTCGTTTAGCTTTATATAGTATGCATCTAAAGCTAAATGTTCGCATCCTTATGTTAAAGATAAGAATTTGTAGTTATATTTATCTTTGCTCCTTTTGTCAATTAAATTGACAACTCTAGTATAGGGAAAACTATACTCCTACCAAACTAAAGATACGGTTAATTTACAATGAAAAATCAAGGTATAATGGAATCAAAAGAGCAAAAAAAATATTTAGGTAACCGTGGTCGTTTCCGAGATATTACCCATTGAAATTTTGGCGGGAAAATGTTCTCTCTTGACTTTTCATAGTTTTATCATTGACAGCATTGACAGGTTGAAGTTCTCAAAAACTGCTAAAAAGTTATTTAAATTGTATAAGACTTTTACAGATGGCTTATCATTATATATGTAAAAGATTTACAAAATGAAAAATGGAGGTCACCGGGCAATTCTTTTCAAGGCACTCAAGTGGATAAAACCAGAGGATTCCGAAAATCTGACAAAAAATCCAAAACATGACACGCCAGCTTATTTAAAATGTAACCAAATTTACGTAAAACTGTGCAAAGAAAATAGTCAAAGGAAAATTGTTTCAACCTACAGATAAGACAAAAAGAAAACGTAATAAGACATTTACTGCCGTTATTGTCATTTCTCGTACAATATAAATAAAACAAATTTTAAACATACAGGGCATAATTATATATCATAGTTGTTTTATCTAAAACAAGGCCATGCTCTTTTTTCCAGACATAATGACTTTTTTTCGGACGCCATGCGATTTTTCTTCCGAAATTTTTTACTTCATATGCTCTGCATTATCTGGATGGAGATTGGAGCGCAGTATTACGTTTTGGTGATTTCTTTCCTTTCCAAAATGTTTTTAGTTCGTTTCCGAAGTGCCAAATTACAATTTCAAACAACTTATTCTCTCATAACATATTTTATTCATTTTTTTTTAAACAATCGGTACATGTACAGATGAATTACTTTTTATATTTATCAGTTACTGAATAAAGGATTAATGAAAACAGTTCAATTAGCCAGCTGTAAGGGCAAGAAAATTATAGAAGATAGAAATCAATCATTTTAGAACACACAACAAATACACCTATACAAGCATAACGAAATACCTATTGAAAGTAATTATTTCAATAATATTGGTCACCGCGACACGAACACATTTTCAACTAATACAAAGCTGTCTAAATTAGCTTGTTGACCTCTTTTTATCTGGTTAATATATCTTGAAACAAAGAACCAATTTATCTGTACAATGTATAGTTTTTCGAATTACTTATTCTTCAGATTTTATCAATGTAATAACTTGTTTAAAGTCTTTCTACAATAGTCACTTCTACTTTCTCATCTGGAAATAAAGAAAGATCATTTATGTTGTCATTTAAATGGCATGAACAGTCTATTTTTGCACGTTTACACATATAGTTTTGACAAAAGAGACGAAAGGGGATATTTAAACACAAAGACATGAGGAAAGATTTAACCGAAAAGAATATTTTACATTAATTGAAATCTTGTATCAAAATGTGTTTCATTAGTGAAGAGCTTGCTTCTTTTAATTTCAAACGGCAAGACATCAAAATTAGTTTATTTTTAATATTTCTAGAGATTTGCAGTAAAAGAAAAGAAGTTTGAAGCTTTTATGTTAAATTGACAAAATTCAACCCTGTTAATATCATAGATATCTAATATTTATTATGGACTGAGTCTTTCCGTTTTGAATGATCATGGAGTTCTTAATTTTTCTCTCTCGAAAAACGAGCTGTAAAGGAATAAAGTGATGACGTGTATCCAAGTAATAATAAGTATTGTTTGCTCAATGATAGTAAAGTATTACAAATTTTATTGCACATCATACACAAACAAAGTGAATTTAGAAAAGTTTTGTACAGTTTGATAATTCAAATGATTGTAAAAACGCTTTCAATGAAAATAATTGACCATGCTGTTCAAAGTATGTTTAAACAAAATCCATGTCTGCCTTTTGACCTGACTTTTTGTATATATATTGTAAAATCGTGAAAACATGATACCCATCTTCGTCACATAAAATTGTTACGAATGACTCAAACTAATGTTTTTTTGACAAGTCTGTGATATCGAAAATTAAACCAGGTAATACAGGATTTTTATTTCCGTTTAAATCTAATACGTTGTTACATACAATGCTATTTAACATAGTAGCCTCGAAATGCTTTTCTTTTACTGCCAAACTCTAGGAATGTTAAAAATAAACTAATTTTGATGTCTTGCCGTTTCAAATTAAAAGAATCAAACACTTCACTAATAAAAAATCTTTTTAATACAATTTGTCAATTAATGTAAGTTATTATGTTGGTAAAATCTTTCTTCATATCTTTTGATTTAATGATCTCCTGTCGTCCCTTTGTCCAAAAGCTATGTTTACACGTGTAAAACAGACTATTCATACCAATTTAAATGACAACGTCAATGGTCTCCTTTGTTTTCAGATGAGAAAGTAGAATTGGCCATTGTAGAAGGACTTTTACCTAGTTATTACATTGATAAAATCTGAAGAATAAGTAATTCGAAAAATTATACATTGTACGAATACATTGATTCTTTGTTTCAAAATATGTTTTGTAAAAATATATTAACCAGATAAACAATAATGTCATCAAGCCAATTAAGATAGCTTTGTTATAGTTGAAAATCTGTTCTTGTCACAGTGACGAATATTATTGATTGAAATGCTTAATTTGAATAGGTATTTCGTTATTATGCTTATATAGGTGTATTTGTTGTGTTCTAATATTATTGATTTCAATCTTTTTAATTTTGTATCTCGTACTGGCCGATTTAAATGTTTTCATTACATCTTTATTCTATTCATGAAACATGTTAGAAATAAATCATTTGTGCATGTTCCGAGTGTTTAAAAAAAATATTCATAAAACATGTTATGGGGGAAAAGGTAGTTTGAAATTGTAATTTGGCACATCCAAAGCGAACAAAAGATTTCTTTGAAATTTAAAAATAAATTAAAAAAAACGCAATACCGCACCCGATCTCGATCCTGATAACACTTAAAAAAAAAGTGGTGTAAATATTTTAGGAAGAAAATCGCATGGCGTCCAAATAAGGGCATTTGGTCAAGAAAAAGGCATGGCGTTACTTCAAAACAGCACAACTATAACATATTACCATGCACTGTATATATAAATACTTTTCTCGTGACCATTTTCTTTATAGTTTTTTTTTTTTTAATTTGAATATTTGAACATAAGATCCCTTGTTAATTGTGATTGAAAATTACACGTATCTCTAGTTGGGTATAGTCTACTAGAATTACAAATTTTACAGACAAAGGAAGAAAAGATAATGATCATACAATTCTTAATTTTAGAATAAGGATGAACATTAAGCTAAAGATGCTTACTATATAAAGCTAAAAAGAATGAATTTTAATCAATGGCAAAGAATGAACCTTTAACATGATAATAAGTGTTATAAAATGAGATTTTGTTATATCGAATAGATTCAAACATTTTTTTCCTGGAAAAAAAAGAAGTTTATATTATATACAAAAAGCACAGTAAACGAATTTGTCAGTGATGCCAATTTTTACATTTTCAGAGAGAGAAAAAAAGATTCATATGAGAAACTCTGTACGTTAAGTTTTGTTTTGTTCTTGTTTCATTTTTTGCATTATTATTTTTCTTTGGTGTTTTAGTAATCATTTAATTCATATATTTAAATTGAGACATGTTAAACTCGGAAGTTATTATCCATACCACCACAGCACCAAATTACAACTGATGTATATTTGCTATCTTTTGCTAAGCATGTTTTTTTAATTAAAAATACTATACTTACATATTATTATATTTCAACAATGTTCTGAGGAAACACTAAAAGTTTTTCCTAACTACATTTTTGGTTTGTTTTATTACAATTCGTAATGTTCATTTGCTAGCAGCAATATCACGTTATTTTGAAATTAGCCTTCATTCTAAAATGAAATGTTTTATATTTGATGACGCATGTAAGCTTTAATAACAAAGTGCACAGGTTAATAAGACAAATATAATACCGTGCGCACTGTATTTACAATAAGGCGCTCTAAGGCACTATAATGACCAGTAAGTGGAGTCTTCCAGCTTAGCACGTGATTCGTGACAGTAAAAAAAAAACAAGTTCATTGCAAAAAGAATTTTACACAGAAATTATCATGAATGAGAAACAAATGTATATTATAATATATTTTTTTACAATTGTGTAATGTCAGAACCTTTTTGTCTGTTATGGAATAACCGTTTCACAAATGATATCGGATATGTTCCTAACGTCGTAAATGCAATACCCTTCCTGTTAGTGAATGTGACGTACCGAATTAGACTAATTTATCAAAAAATGATCAACACGACGAGTGCCACATGTAGATCAGGACCTGTTTACCCTTCCGAAGCACCTGAGATCACTCCTAGTTTTTGTTTGGGTTCGTGTTGCTAATTTTTTATTTTTCTATTTTGTGTCTTATGTACTATTGATTGTCTGTTTGTCTTTTCTTTTTTAGCTATGGCGTTGTCAGTTTATTTTCGGTTTATGAGTTTGACTGTCCCTTTTGTATCTTTCGTCCCTCTGTAGTAGCTTTACAAAATGATACATATGCATGTCAAATAAAGGTTATTTATATGTGAATATAAAATTCACAGTTATTTATATAAGTCTTATCTTTTAAAATCACAAAAAAAAAACATATTTAATGATAAAAAAACAAGTTTACCCACCAGTCATGAAAACAAGATCTTTTCTTTATTACATGGTTCTTTTTTGTTGAAAAGAAAGGCAATTACAAAAAATTGAAACACCAAAACTATATACTTTTTACTAATTGTCAATTTTCTGTAATTGATTAAGGAAACCCTACATGAATATTTATCTTAGTCACACGTGTCACAAATTTGCCATGCTACTGCTGATTAGACGCGTTATTGGTAGTTAGATGAAGACTCATTACTTTATTAATCGATATGTACTGCCAAAGCATAAGGATTAAAATTTCAATCCTTGATCGTCAACACATTAACATGTACAGCAACAGAGAAAATACAAATTTATTTCAGATAATATTTTAAAAAAAAAAATTATAGAAAAAGTGATTTAAATGTTTAAGATAGTATTTCATATTTTCTTTCAGCTTTGAACCTCGATTTACGGAATTATTTGCATCTGCATCTGCATTCGTAAACCGACTTCTTCATTATGTAATTAACTTTGTCGTGTTTCTAGTTTTAGAAATTCATTAATATTTTGTTGACAAACGGGTAAATAAGTTCCAATATCAATGTAATTTCTCAGAACTGTTGTTTCAAAATTTAACACATCAATTGATCGAAGAACCCAAATTAAACACATCAAAATAAAATGCTTTACTTTGGAGTGATAAACGCCTACAAAACTTTACAATTCACGAGATACAAATGCTAAATAAAAGATATCAATACTGTTTTGTTTTCTCAAAAGAAAATCATATTTTTTCCTCCTTATTTTGTTATTGGTAAAGGCGCGCAAATGTTTTATAACAGTAAACACAAGAACTCAAATATATTTCCATCAACAGAAAGATTCCATGCCATTTGAAAAAAAAAACATGCAATTTTATTTTCTTGATCTATGTTTTGCCTAGGTAACCTGTGTGTATAAATGATCTGTTTGATGCTTAACACTATAATTTATAAGGGTTCTTGTCTTTCAATTTTTTTTATAAGTTAACGCAATCATGAATTTCCCTTCGGGATGCTGTTTTTTTTTTTGTCAAAAGCAAAATAAATATAAGGGTGATAAGTAATAAACCCTATTATAAATCGTTATAACCAATGTGTTCAAACATGATCTGTATTTAGGTCTGATTGACCTATATCATTTATTCCATTTACATTGCAACATATTGCTTAAAAAAATATTGCTTTAAAAGAAAAAAAGTTCTGAACCCCGAGGAAATTTCAAAATGTAAAGTTTATAATCTAATGGCAAAATCAAAAGCGCAACACATCAAACTAATGGATAACAACGGTCATTTGCCTGACTTGGTACAGGATACAAAAACTTACCATACCATTTTAACACAATGACTGGATGTATAAGTACAGCGCCACGTCATATGTTTCACAGAAACACATCAAGACATTAAGATAAAGCACGCTCTTTGACATACCCTTGGTTTATCAACTTTCTGTTCAGATACGGGTGAGGCTTAACAAAGTCATGATAATAGCTGCACGCACTGTAATACCACATTATTTGGAAATATATTTTCAAGTTTCAAGGAAAGTTGGTATATTTCTACAAAGGTTGGGGAAAATAATAATTGCATAATAGAATAGTCTTGAATGTCACAGATTCTGGTACTGGGGAAAAAAAATTGGAAGAAGCTTAAGATAGAAGCAGTGTCTATTGTTTTTGAAATTTCTTTTTCTGTGTGATATATTATTGGAACCCAGTCAGAATAAGTTGTTGATGGAAAGAACATCATCGATATCTAAATGTCAAATCGAATGGTTTCTTTAGTCTCCTTATATGTAAAAACTGGTTGAAGGAACTACTATTCATATGAGAGTAATAAAATATCGGCAAAGAGGGGCGGACAGTTCTTTCCCATATGAATGGCGACAATTTGTTGAGAAAATCTGTTTCCAAATTTAACAAATATTTTTTCGATAAGAAAAGTATACTGTTCCCGTGATCCTCTGTGTCGCAGTTTTTCTTTTCTTTTTGTTCAGTTTAAATAAGATATTCCGCATGGTATCCCAAAGTAATATAGTTATTATAGAAAATCATTGTGGATTTTTTCTTTTAGACAATGGATATCAAAGGTACCAGGATTAGAATTTAATACGCCATACGAGCGTTTCGTCTACATAACACTCACCAGTGACGTTCAAAATCAAAATAGTTGTAAAGCCAAAAAAGTACAAAGTTGAAGAGCATTGAGGACCCAAAATTCCAAAATGTTGTGCCAAATACGGCTAAAATTATCTATTCATGGGATAAGAAAATCTTAAGTTTTTCAATTTCACATGGGGAATGGTTGTAACTTGTGATAGTCTGGTATTCGTCATTAGTTTTTCTCATAGCTTTAAGGCCTTATTATGCTCGATATTTGCTACCATACAAGTTATTTTGTCTACGATTCTTGAGTTTCTCATTGTCAATCATGTCACATTGTCAAATTGTCATATGATAAATAGTTTAGATGATGGGAGATAATCGTTTTAAATAAATATCATATCAAAATTCATTCGGAAATATCGTATTCCCTTTTTCATGATCCTAAATATAATGTAATGTATAGATATAACGCCATGCATGATCTTTTTTTTCATGACTAATATTAGTATGGATGCACTTGTGGTGTTTTGAAAATGATTGGAGTATTGCTGAATATATTCTTTGAAAGTATAAACCTGAAGTTGTTGAGTTGCTGTATCCAACTATCGTACTTCCTTTTTCATGATCCTTATCATAATGCACTGTATAGACTTAACGCCATTAATGACTGCGTGTGCATGATATTTTTTATTTGTTTCATAACCTTTATAAGTATGGATGCACTTGTGTTTTTTGTTAAAACAAGCTTTACTGAATATATCTCTCTGAAAGTATAAACCTCAAGTTGTTTAGTTGCATCATCATCAAGAAATACAGAAAGAAAATTTTACATACATTCATTTTTTCTTTTCTTTTGAACAATATTCTTTTTAGTTTCCAGTCTTTTTTGTGGGTAATTAAAGAAATTACGTTAAACAATATATAGTAGAGTTTAGTTTTCAATAAATTAAAATCTACAGTATAGAATTGAATCTTTATTGAAAAAACTTGCATATAAACAGAGATGACAGCAGAATAATACATTATGTTTTATTGGTTAAAAAATGTTTCGTGTTTGATTATACGACATTTGCGTATTGTATCTTTTTGTGAATAGTTGTCAAGTATTTAATTATACCACCAGGTGTCTGCATATATATATATGATGTATGTATTTACTTGTTATACACCTTAGAACCGATATCTGTTTAGTGTGGTCAGTCGGGAAAAATCACAGTGAGTAAAAAAATGTAAGATGTATTTATTAGAAACTCACTGATACACAGAGATTATTTTATATATAGAAAACGTATCAGTCTATAGAAATATACCTTTGTATTTGAAATAATAGCACAAGATTGTATTTTTCAATAAATGATAGAAATCAAGTGTTTTACAAATTAAACAATACAATGTATGCAATTGTTTCAACTTCATATCTGACATTACGAATAAATTCAAACTAGAGCAGTATGATAGATACTAGTATATTTTCATTTGCTAAAATCGAATCGCAAAAAGGTCTTTTTACTATTTAGACTATTTCTTAGTAATAAAGTTTTCACAAAATTTCACAAAATGTTGAATACAATTTATGTGTTAATTGTCAAAGATATCCTTCAATTCAATAGAAAGTTTAAACTTGAACATTTTTTTTAATATATATTGAACTTGTTTATAAAAATTTTAAAAAATTGGATGAGGTAAGCTTGTATTTAACAAGAGATAAACATGCTGGCATATGGACAGACCGATTTAGTATGTATCAAAGTACACTGCATGTGATTTCATTAAAAAATTTCAATACTGTGTTTAGAATACACAAGCAAATTTCACAAATTCAATAAAAAAAATATGCAATATGAGAACTCTAGCCATTCGATTCTAAAATCACGCCAAACGATTCTCATCACAAACAATAACATGTCAGTTTAACCATACGTTTTTAGACAAAATTTTACTTCTCATTAGTATCAAAAGTTAAGGAGATATGATATCATTCCAATGAAACAATTAGTCCCAATGGAATGGATTTCAGCAACTATAGGCATTTGATAATGAGTAAAACTTATACCTTATAGTCAACGTTCAACAGCTCTGGCGTGTCAAAAAATGGGACAATGTTAACCAATTAAAATCAAAGTATTGATTGACTACAACATTTAAATGAAAAACAAGCTTAGAAAAACAAAAAACATGTTCAGCGAATAATGAATGGACAAAGTAGAGTTTTATTATCTCTTCAATAGATCTTTTTGTTCTTTAAAACACCTTTAAATGACAATGTCATGCTGTAGTATATATAGTGTTATTATAATTAAGACATACATATTGCATATAAAACCTTATTTTACAATCTACTATTTGAAAATAAAACTTTATTATCGCCTATATGATACTCATGACAAAACTATGTTTACGTAGGTTAAGACATATTTAATAGTGCGGAGTAGAGGATACAAAGTAGCTAAAAATGGGTGATGAAAAAGACGAAGACGAGTAAGTATGTATCGTTATATCTTAAGTATTGTTAAGATATAATGATAGTTTGTGTATAGTTTGAATCTGCTATAACTGTAATTTCTTCGAAAATTTGATATATTCTTAACAATGTGGTGTAATCAAGCTCTATTAAAATATTAAAAACTTTGTCAAATATTAACTTTATATATACTTATCGCGTTGAAGCACGTTCACATTTGTTTATACGAAATTCAACAATAAATTATGAAATATACATACTTCAGTTTTTTTGAAGGGCGATTAATAAATTAATGACATAATATTTTAAAGTGAAGTGTTTTTGTATTTTTTGAATTTACAATAATACATGTGTTTTTTTAAATTGCAAAGAATATTTGCATCGAAAATTTATTATCCTACTCTTTACTCACACTTGAAAAAAAAAGAATTACTTAAACGAGTTATTACTAAATCACATGTATAATAGTATCAAACTGGACACATTTGTTAAGTAAATAAACCGATGAAAAAAAAATTAAATAAATAATGGAAAAATTTGCTCTGCGCCTTTTCATAAAGGAAAATCAGCTAAACAGATACATCATCGAAATTAAAAGTTTACAAACGAATTTGGTCTTAGAGGAACATAGTATTCCTTTACAATAACAAAAAATATATCGATAAAGATATACAAAGAAGCACTCTAAGATGTAGAAATGCAAATGAAATTAAATACATTTTAAACTTAATAATTTGTAAACATTCGTTTTTCTGATTGCAGATAAGTTAACCGATAACAAGGCGATAAGTTTCTGTCAGGAATTTATATAATACTGCATCATCTGTCCTGAAACATTTCAATTGACTTTTTTAATGTACTATCAGTCGTTCAGCACACTTTCGTCACTTTGACCTTACCGAAGCTAATATTTCTTCAACAATATGAATAATCAATATGTCAATTCCAGATGGACTGTTTTATTCCAAATTGTATTATCGTTACTTGTATTTTAGCAATGTTCTCTATTATAAGGCTTCCCTATTTTTTTCAGTGGATGTTGCACTATGCTGGCTTTATTACTTTGCTGCTTGTGTAGTAGCGGGGGTTAAATTCCTTGAGAGGTTGATGAGAATTTGAAGTCATGGATTTACGGACTTAACAAATACGCTTTCTTTTGTAGATTGTAAATGTATTCGTCTTTGAACTTTTTTTCTGTTCGTGAATTTTTCATTTTGTTGGTTATGTGAAACTGTTCTTGAAAATAGAAGGTAAATCAAATTACTCTATGGTAACATTATTCTTCCAAATTTTGAAATGATCTGAAGTATTGGTATACACACAACACCTTTATCTTCATTTATAATATATACTTCTGTATGTTAGCAAGTCGTATTTAGCCAATACAGCCTACATGTTTCCAACAAACAATAACAAGCCGGGCATTTTGTATTACTTACTATATGTTTATGAAAATAAGGAGGTCTGACATAATTGACAATTCACTGTAGTATACACGATATGGATGTAAACAGCTTAATGTCTTGTTTCTGCTTCCAATAATGGACAATTCCTTTGCTGTTAAAGGTCCAAACATGATATAATGTAACAGCATTCTGACAAGAAAACCTAAGGCTGATATCTGACAGTAATAAAATAATAATATATGACAGACGATTACTAGAGATAACTGCAATATTAATGTTATCATAGGCTCCTGGTATAGAAAACGAAGTGGTTGGGTTTAGAATATTTCTTAACGCTTATCCCTCCCGATACATTGAACGATTTAACTACACACAGAAAAATACTATTTAAAAAAATAGTTAGCTTAAATTGTTTTACCTTCACAAAAACAACAATATAATAAAGATAATGAACACAACGTATCGATCTAAGAAAACTCGCTTTTACAAAAATATTATTCAATTCAATCGCATCGATCTATGAATAAATCATAAATTCCCATACAAAAGTATCAAGGTATCCATCAGATTTATTGAGATGAAAAGTAAAATAAAAAAAATACCGAATTCCGATGAAAATTCAAAACGGTAAATTCCTGATCAAATGGCAAAATACAAATCTCAAACACATCAAACGATTGGATTACAACTGTCATATTCCTGAATTGGTACAGGCATTTTCTTTTGTAGAAAATGATGGAATAAACCTTGTTTCATAGCTAGCTAAACCTCTCACTTTTATGACATTATATTTACAACAATGTGTGAACAAAAAAAAAACAGGCGAGTGGGATTAGTTACATGTCAGAGTTTTTTTTTTTTACATTGTTCTAAAATAGGGTCCTGCAATGCTTGTTTATAGTTGATTTCTTTAGGTGTAATGTTTCTTGTTTAACTGAGGGATACAATAGGAACAGACTGATTTTTAATTTAAATTGAAATTTAGATGTTACCGCCTTATGATGTATATATCATGTATATAGAACAATGCCTTTATTTGTAAAATAGACAGGATGGAGTTTCCTTTTTTCCTCATGTAAAGGTTCCGGATTTACCGATTTAAACAGACAGAAAAGAGCTACAACTCAAATTATACTGACAAGTCTGTATATTGGAGAAAATGTATTTATGTCATTACTTATCTAAGAAAATACGAGTTGTACAATGCCAAAAAATAAGTAAACATGCAATATTTTCATTTACCTGTGTACATTAATCTATTTGGCGGCATTTTTCAAGGTTATGGTTGTCTTTTTAAATTAATTAACATCATACCCCTTATTTTATTGATTTTCGTCCAGTGGATATAAGAATAATTGATCACTATATCACATGATCTGCTTACCCTTCCGGAGCACCTGAGATCACCCCCAGTTTTTGGCGGGGTTCGTGTTGCTTATTTTAAAGTTTTATATGTTGTGTCATGTGTTCTATTGTTTGTCTTTTTCATTTTTAGCCATGACGTTTGTTTTCGATTTATGAGTTTTACTGTATCTTTGGTATTTTTCGTCCTTCTTTTATATGTTTGTAAGAGATGAGATGAACTACGAAATAACATTTGCCGAAACCAAACGAAATGGCGTCTCTGACCAGCTTTAAATTTTCAGTTTTTGTTGATATTAACACGACTTTAAAAAATATAATTATACTGACTGACTTTAGAAACGCAACACTAGGTTTGTAGATTTATTTTACCAAATCATGTTCGATCCTCATATAACTACTATTCATGCTTATCATAATTCTTTCTATTTCGGAAAAATCAACATCTGACTTACCTGTGGTTATTGAACATACCGGATTATTGAGATCGTACGAATTTCAGAAAGCGAAATTTCGGACCAATAAAAGATTTATTCATTTTTTTTTCTTTGTGAAACAGTTCTTTCAATGCTTGGCCACACTTTAATCAGTTAAACATGTTGCATCTCCATATTGAAAAGACTGAGGAATAAAAAAACTGAATCGACCCATTAGAATAATGCAAACAGGAAAACGTGAACGTCTTGCAACCAGACAATTTGACGTCAGAAACTCGTCTTACTGTCCTTTCGACAATGATGCCAGTTGACGGGATTTGTTGAAGACC
This sequence comes from Mytilus edulis, assembly GCA_019925275.1. Classification (NCBI taxonomy): domain Eukaryota; kingdom Metazoa; phylum Mollusca; class Bivalvia; order Mytilida; family Mytilidae; genus Mytilus; species Mytilus edulis. The sequence continues at coordinate 48,067,379 of CM034357.1, read as the reverse complement.
ATCAATGACCAGATCAACATGTAGTGACAATGCAACGTCAATAAAATTTTATTACGCAACCTCATTTACGAGACAGGTAAACGGCCTCAACGTCAATTGCTAATCAAATTGCTGAATGCCATTTTGCACAGATTTATACCATAAATGTTTCCAATTAACTGAACTGCAGAAAAACATTTAAAGCCTTAAAGTATGAACCGCATAATTGCCAAAACCAATTGTAATGGGTGGAACAACGGTAAAATCAGAAGGTGCAGAACAGAACCCAAAACGTGCCGAACAGAATTTGTTGACCTTTCTGACAATCATACTGGCGTTTGTTACAGGCAGTCACTGCTTTGGACGGTGACACGTTCGTTTGAAAGGGGAAAACAAGGGTTTCAGTGTATACCACAATATTTGAACAATGAAAATGACGTAATCAATTCAACCTTCGAACTGGCATTTATTTTTTAAACGTTAAAGTAAGAGCAATCTAGTGTTGCGTTTCTAAAGTCGGTCAGTATATATATATATCAATTAAAGATATGTATTAAAAAAGTTATTATTTGGCAAAACAACTTTACAGAACACATTTATCATGTATTCAAAATAAGAATCAAATGCAGGATAATCAAATTTAAAACAGTCTCAATAAGTTTACTTCTCATAGCCATGTCAGCTATTCATTATGCTTTGCATTTCATTACTGCATTCAAGCATTTGCATGACCCTCGACATAATTTCGTACAGCTTCAGTGGATAAGCTCTTAACATGACATCGCAGCTTTTGCAAGCACTGTTCAGAATGACAATCATGAATCATCAAGTTTTCGCTAATCTGATAAATCTGGTGATGGCATACCAGGATTTGCAACTAGTAAATAACCTCAAACACCACTTACTTGATAAGCTGCACGTTTCCCTTGTCATAGTAGGGCATCTCGTGTAGGATAAATATTGTCAATAGTTGTTCTTCTTGTCTTTTGAGTGAATGTTGTTTCTTAGTTCACTCACTTTATTAAATGAACCAGACTGACCACATAAAAGCACTAGATATCCTTATAAAACTTTATTGCGTTTAAAAGTCATCATATTTTTAGACCATATGTCCAAAGATGGAATCTAATTCTTTTGGGGGAAAAAACCGACGCTGTATGTACCAGTGAGAGTATGTAACAATTGTAAGTCTTTCTACTTCGGTGCTCGCTGAATCTAAATACAGCAGGTTGAAAATTCGAATGCCTCTTTGGTAAACATTTCGCCGACATTTTGATTATTTGCAGATAGGTTAAACGTTTACAAAACTGTTTGGACGTCCTTTCAAATATGTTGTTATAAAGTCATACTGGTAAATGAATCTTTTTATGATATACTGCTTGGATTATGGCCAATGCTGTCTGCATCAGACGAGGTTAATATATTTTCTTCAAACAATACCTTTCTTATTATGACGACAATTATTATTACTTGCCATTAAAGTAGAATGGTCTAACACTGTCGTACAAAACATATAGTGCAAGTCTGAAGAAATTCTACTAGATAACTTTTTTTCTAGTCTTACAATGGATCATGATTCCCATATAAACACACATTGAGATCATGATCTTCCATGTGACGTATGGAATGGTCCCAGAAAGTTTTCTTATTGAGCACTTTCATGCTTACACAATTGTACTTGTTCATAAGAGGAATACATCTTTGTAAATGATAAAAACAATTTTACTTCCCCGGAGATTACCGTACTTGACAAAATTATTCGGTGTGTAAGGCTATTTTAATTTTGTAGTTGATTTGGCTATCCTAACTGGGTTTTTTTACGGAACTCTTGACACATCATTGTTATCTAATAAAACCTGCTATTTCCGGTGGTTTTTTAGCAACCGCTAGATCATATTCCCTTTCACGGATATGGCTATACTTTTTGGACCTTTTGGATTATAGCTCTTCATCTTTTATATAAGTTTTGGATTTCAAATATTTTGGCCACGAGCATCACTGAAGAGACATGTATTGTCGAAATGCGCATCTGGTGCAAGAAAATTGGTACCGTTAATTTTATTACTACTACTGGGTCGATGCCTCTGCTGGTGGACTATCAGTCCCCGAGGGTATCACCAGCCCAGTAGCCAGTACCGAAGTACTGGCATGAAAATACGGATTTTTTTTTGTGTTATTGAAATTTGCTGTTACAAAATATTAGAAATTAATATAAATTAAGGAATGTATCTCCCTCGTGCAAAGCTCTGATTCCTTTCACGGATTTGGCTATACTTTTTGGACCTTTTGGATTATAGCTCTTCATCTTTTATATAAGTTTTGGATTTCAAATATTTTGGCCACGAGCATCACTGAAGAGACATGTTTTATCGAAATGCGCATCTGGTGCAAGAAAATTGGTACCGTTAATTTTATTACTACCACTGGGTCAATGCCTCTGCTGGTCGACTATCAGTCCCCGAGGGTATCACCAGCCAAGTAGCCAGTAATTCGGTACTGGCATGAAAATACGGATTTTTTTTTTTTGTGTTATTAAAATTTGCTGTTACAAAATATTAGAAACTAATATAAATTAAGGAATGTATCTCCCTCGTGCAAAGCTCTGATTCCTTTCACGGATTTGGCTATACTTTTTGGACCTTTTGGATTATAGCTCTTCATCTTTTATATAAGTTTTGGATTTCAAATATTTTGGCCACGAGCATCACTGAAGAGACATGTTTTGTCGAAATGCGCATCTGGTGCAAGAAAACTGGTACCGTTAATTTTTTTATTAGCATTGAGTAAATCACTATAATACTGAAAATAAGTTTGACACTTGTGCTACACTTAAAGCTGTCAATGTATTAATTTAAGTTGCAGTATAAAAACAATATTAAGTCGATGTCATAAAAATATTAACTTTTTTGTACTCGATGCAAAACAGAAGAAAGGCTTGGTAGAACCTCGCCCTTCCCCAATTTTCCAGCCTCATACAAAAAAAAGTTTATATTTTTAATACATATCTGTACCCTAGCAAATGATGTCTATGGTCAGGATGATTCAGTTTTTACCCAACATTCACAATCGTTTATTTTGTTTTTGGCGGCTATGATGGATATTGTTTTAGATGGTTTAATAACCAAATATATTTACATCATCATGGCTATCACTATGCCTTTACTATAACAGGATCAATCAAACCAACATATAGAGCTTAACCTATAGACAAATGGCGGCCATTTAAATTTTGGCGGCCATTACGATTTTTTTGTAGGTAGCTTATTATGCCAGCTTTAGCTGGCACTTATGTTAGAAGCATCGTTTTGGGTATCTCTTTCTACACGACCCCTGTAATGGCTGTATATTTTATGATTTACTTTCAACCTGATCAAAACACTTTCACTCTACCAAAATCTTTTGTCAAGTGAATATTTCAACCTCTTACATTGTAATGCAATTAACATGTATGACTATAATGTCACAGTACACAAATTGCACCGATTTTGCAATTTTGGTACAAATCATCAACTCGGTTACAAATTGTTTTCATGACCAAAATAGAAAAAAGTACAAACTAAAAACCAACAAGCACAGCCTGATACAACTGCAGATTTAGCATATAAAGTTGAAATCAAACATATTTTACTTGTGGACCCTTCAAACTTTATGTTTAACATGGACCAATTTAAAAACATGTATTAACTGAGTCTGAACATTTCTATACAGCAGCATTCTCCAACTTCATATCTCCTTATTTTATATGATAGTCTCAGTTTGACAAAAATGTTGAAAATGTGTACATGTACATTTAATTTTGTTTCTATGTTCTCTCGTGCATTTTATGCATGTGAAAGCAGTACCTTTTGAGTCAATAATTATGTATGTATGGCGTCTAAATATGAAATTTAATACTTTATAGTGACTGACCAGGTAAAAAAAATAATCCTCAAGAAACATGCAGAAAAAGAAGACAACTTGGAACATCACCAGCCATTTCAATTTTGTATGAATAAAAAAAAAACAGATCGGAATAGTAAGGAAAGCTGTCAATAATTCTGTAGCAATTTTATCAGATTATCGTATATTTTCTGTTCAAATTTTCACACAAATAGTTAGTCTTATAAAAGGGCTAAACAAACTATTGATAACTGAAATTTTCAAACAATGACAAATGTTTCGTTCATGAAATAACTCGTGCGTTTCTGTAAAAAAAATCATTTCCGTCTTTGTGAATTAAGGGGGAAAAGATCCTCTTGTGGTACACTCACTCATGTCAATTGCAAACTGATCCAATATATTTTCTTTATCATGACAAGTCAAATAAAACTGACGTCGACATTATCAAGGATTACACATCAAACGAAAATTAAAAAAAAAAAACGCACAAATACTGATAAAATAATTTACACACCCTGTTTCCTGTGTATCTCCTGCCATATCAGTATATTTTGCAAAAAATAAGGAAAAAACAACGTTTAACCCAAAAATGTAGTTTTTGACCACTGAACTCCTTAAGTGCAGCTTCCATAGCCCCAAAAATCAATTCCAATCTTCTTTTGATGTATTGAACCTTCTGGTACAATATCATGCATTGTCATAGAAACGAGTAAAATCACAAATATACTGAAATCCGAGGAAAATTCAATCGGAAAGTGCCTAATCTCATGGCAAAATGAAATGACAAAACACATCAAAAACGAATGGACAACAACTGTCATATTCCTGACTTTTGTACAGGCATTTTTAAATGTAGAAAATGGTGGATTGAACAACAGCAACATGATAGCAATACCGAAAGTAAATTTTTGATGTAATCTCCATTTCCAATCCTCAATTTTAGTTTGCTGTTGTATAAAAACTTGAAAAGTAAGCTACTAAAAAAAATTCAGGAAATGATTTTAAAAAACTTACTCTGAATAAGTATATGTACATGAAATTGATGTAGAAAGCCACAAACATTATTCAAAACTGACTCACTGTTAATTCAAATATTCTTTTAACAATCAGAATGATATTCTAGCTTATCACATATATATATGAGATGCAGGAAACTGGGAAAACAATATGAACACCCAGCTAATTATTTTCTGCCTCAGGAATAGATTATCTTAGCTGTATTTGGCAAAACTTTTAGGAATTTTTGGTCTTCAATGCTCTTCAACTTCGTGCTTTATTTGGCCTTTTGAACATTTTTGATTCGAGCGTCACTGATGAGTCTTTTGAAGACGAAACGCGCTTCTGGCGAAAATGTGAAATTTTATTCCTGGTATCTATGATGAGTTTATTTAGAAAGTAAAACTAATTCCACAAATAGAAAATGTTGTTTAAAAAACAAAATAAAAAAAAAACACCTACAACTTATAAATATTGATGAAAAAGATATTTCAAATCCTACACCTCATGAAAATCAACACAAAATTAATTTGATAAAGAAAAGAATTCAATGTTTAACAGGCAGTATTCATAGTTTTAAAGTTAAAAAAGTGTCTTATTGTTTTTAATGTTGTAAAATTTGAAAAGACAGAAAAATGGATATGAAAATGCACAAATAAATGAATGTAAGTATTGTCATTTATTTCAATCACCAAGGAATTACTTTTCAGCAGAACACAATAAGGGAGCAACCATTTTGCTTCAAAGGAGGAAGTATGGTTTTGTGTTTGTGTCAGTCAACATTAATTAGTTAGAGTAAAACACTAGAAGGCATGAGGAAAATCTAGATTCAGATTAATATTTTGTCCTCTCAACTTGGCAATCAGTCTTTTTTTTAAATAAAATTACTAGTAAAAAAACAATTATGACGTCTAGGAAGGCTATTTTAAATCTTTGCTTTGATGCCTTCCTGCGATTTTTCAAAGAAAAAAATAATAGCTTTTCAAGACGTCATAATTATTTTGACTAGAAAAATTCGATACCCCCTCCTGCCTTTTGAAATTCAATGATCCTTCCCTTTACGTTTTACTTCTGAACTTACTATTTGTTTTAGTCAAAAACTATACTTACTATGTAGGACCATCGTCTTGAACTCAGAACATGTATGAAATATTTGCCACTGTAGGTTTAGCAACAACAATCAATCAATAAAAGTTTGAATTTTTACATTGTGAAAAGTTGTCTCATTGACAATCATACCACATCTGTTTTATCTGTTTTGCGTGAAATTAAGTTTCTTTTTTCGATTGAACCGCGAAGCGTTCGACAATCATACGGTATGAAGTATTAAGTCGTGAATGTTCCTATATTTTTAATTCTCGCACTGTTTCTACAAATATCTTTGTTCGTTTTACTGCTTCCTCCGTTTTATTCATTTTAGAAGAAAATGCGTATTCCCACTTTTTCACTTTTTCTTCATTTAGTTCCATTTTAAGTTCCAAACATTCCAAAACCTTTTCTTCAAAGTAAAAGTTTTAACAGGACATTATCGATTCGGATTCGGAACCAATTGAACTTGATCCAGCCTCCATTATCATTAGGCTTATATGGAGGACACAGAAGAGCAATATTTTCACCAATACGTCCAAAAACCTGCATTCAATGTTAAATGCGACCATAAATACAATGCTCGTGCTTCTGTATTTAGAAATCAGGTTATTTTGACACGCTAATTGCTGACGGAGACATAACATAGGCTCATATAAATCACTGAATCGCTCACCTGGCAAAAACAGAACATTATGATATTAATAGTTGTCTTTTCTGCCCAATTTTTTGTGAGTATTCAAATATGCATACCATGAAGGTGTAATTAGTGCTATCAACGTCATTAACTATGTTATTCAGTAAAATCAGGAATTAAATTCATTTGTTCAGTTAACAGTTTTAGCAGGATTTGCTTACTCCTTCAAAGAACCTACACACCCGATCCCCGCCCCAACTCTCACTCCAGTTTATGGTTGGTCCATGTTGGTCATATTTTCCCTAGTTGTATTTGTTTACTGTTTTTAATCAATGACTTTGTCATTTTGATTTCACTTAATGTCTTATGATGTTGAGTACACTTTTGGTATGTGTTGCCTCTATTTTACAAAGCTCACCACATTTTAAAATTATATGACCGTCCACTAAACAGCAAACATAGTGTATATTTCAACTGAAGTGCTTCATGCAGTTCTCAATTTGCTTGTTCGTCAGTTTTACTGAATACAGTTTCATTGTGTTAATTTTGTGTCTTGATCATCAATTTTATTGTGTACAGTTCGTATGTAAAATTTTCAAATATCTCATTTGTTCAGCAATACCTCCTATATTTAAAATGAAACAACGGTATCAGTCTTGTCGTCAGCCTTTCGGGAGATTTTGGCAAATGTATTACTGATAAAATTCAGTTTTCAACTCTGATTTTTTTGTCCAAATTTTAAGAAAAAAAAGAGTAGAAAAAAGTGAAAATATTTATTAAAAATCATTTTAAAAAATTCAAATTATTACAATACTATGGTTTTAACTCCCTCAGGTATGTTGACTTGAGATAGCAGTGTCTATTTTTTTTATATTCTATTTTTGTCATATAGCTCTTCAACTGTTTTGGTACTTACAATCCCTGTTTAAAGAAAAAGGTTTTAAACGTTCCTGGTGAAGGTAAATCGAGAAATGAGCTTTAGCAAAATACTATTTATAACGTGTTAGTTTTTTTAAAGGCAACAGCTATTGATAATTTCAGTTTACGTATTGCTTATAAATGTTCCTATTTTAACTGTCGTAGCGATCATAGGCCGAAATCCTCTAATAAATAAAGGCAACAGTAGTATACCGCTGTTCAAAACTCATAAATCCATGGACAAAAAACAAAATCAGGGTAACAAACTAAAACCGAGGGAAACGCATTAAATATAAGAGGAGAACAACGACATAACACTAAAATGTAACACACATAGACAAAATCCCACGAGAATAACAAATATAACATATATATATAACATCAAAACCAAAAACATGAATTTGGGATAGACAAGTACCGTGACACGTCTTATCGCAATGTCAATTTACACTCAAAAATAAGAGAAAACAAACGACACAACGTTATAATGTAATACACACAGAAACGAACTATAATATAACAATGGCCATATTCCTGACTTGGTACAGGGCATTTTTAAAGGGAAAAAATGGTGGGTTGAACCTGGTTTTGTGGCATGCCAAACCTCGCACTTTTATGGCCATGTGAAATATAACATCAAAATGACAACACAGGACTACAATATAAATAAATTGGAGAACACAATTGACAAAGAATCACACGAACAACAGCCAACAAAAGACAACAAGTTCAAAATTTTAATACGCCAGAAGTGTATTTTGTCCACACTAGACCTACGTGTGACGCCCAGATACAAAAGTTTGAAAGCCGAAACGAGTACAAAGTTGAACAGCATCGAGGACCAAAAGAAATACAATTTTCTTCAAAGGGGAGTAATTTTTTAATTAAAGTGGTAGTAGAAAGATCCAATCAGCAGCAAATTCAAAGATCATTCAGGTCAGCTTATTTCTATCTTATGTAGCAGTTTTAAAGAACATTAACATACTAATTTTTTGTCGTTAATCACGATATAGTGATTTAACTGTCAGTTTTGTTGCTTTTATAAGATATCAATTGACTGATATAGTTATTTTGAACTTTTTGTGTTATCTATAGAGGATGTTAATCTATTCAAAAAATATCAAGATGATACACAAAATATAATTTAATACTTAATTACGTTATTTTAAAGCACGTATTAAAATATATTTCAAAAGGTTCACACAATAGAAATTGGTTGTTAATGGATGTATGGTTTAAGAAGATACATTTTTTTAAATGACTACGAAAGGTGTGCATTGGTTATGGCAACATATAATGAATTTCACGGCCGCGGAATAAGACATCATAGGAGTTGATTTTGGATTTGTCGCTATATCCAGTGTGTACGATTCGCAGCCTTAGGATCAATTGAGCAAAATAGGTTGAGACGGGTTCTGTCGTTTCTAAAAAAAAATAAACACGTCGGACCACACTGGTGACACGATCAGACCAACATGTAAGTCCAGGTGAGCTGTAATGTGTATTTTCTCAAGAAATAAAGCTCCTTGACGGCTCATTCTCCTGAATATATAAATTTCGATTTTTTTGCAATATCAACACTTCAAATCTAACACAACAAAGGCAATTTTGATAAAAGTAAAAATAATAACCTTATCAACGCTGTGATAACAACTGTTTAACGTTCTTTAAAACACATATGATAAGAATTCTAGGTATGATAACCTGTTATAACAATTTTAAGAAATTTACACAAACAAGTTGTATAAATATTTTTAACTTATTTTACTTTTAACCTGGACGAATTAATATACATGTTAAAAGAAAGATAAATGTATTTATTCCTTGTCAAACAAGAAAATACTTATTTAAACTTCAAAGACGTGTTTGTTTATTATCAAACCTGCCATTAGATTTACAAATAATTGGGGTAAAAAGTACATAAAAGTTGAAAACCAAAGGCACATTGAGGCAAATCAGAAAACCCTGTAAATGTTCATCTGAGAAATAAATTGGTTGTTATTTAAAAAAAAAAAAGATTTAAAACGTCTGTGTCAGTGTCCTGAAAGAAATAAAGTTACATATGTTGCTACTTACAAGAAAAAACTCAGAATGGTCTAATCATTTTACACTTGCAAAACTAAATTGGTTTGACAAGTTTAAGTAAAGTAGTGTTACAAAAGAACTAACTTTATTGAAAATATAAATGATTGTTCAAAATTTTTATCAAACCAAGTTGTCCAAATCATAACATGACCGTCACGGTTATTACAAAAAACAGATGTGTTATGTCATTTTGTTTTATATGATTGCACTGACGATGTAAGATGATATGGATATATTTGAAACCATCATATTACTGCAGGAACAAAATTAAATTGTTGAAAACTTATTTATTACACAAAATAAGAGATAAACGAATATTAACCTTTAACTACTTCATATTCAATAAAAAGGTATCAATAATTCAAGTGATTTACGAAAGTTGATAAAAGAAATATGACAATATGAAACAATCGGAACAAACTTTTATTGAAATTATTATCGGATAACAACAATTAATACGTCCTCAATAGTCAATTTTCCAAATGAGACCAACAGTTTGAAAAATATGCCCCTAATATTTATTTAGCTTGAGGTTGCCCATTATCAATGTTATTTACCAATTTATCCTACACGTATCTAATGATTTTGTTAAAGGGGCAACATGCTATATGAGGAATCATTTTGTATTTGCGTACTAGTGTACCTCTGATTCCAGCTGTGTTTGTAAGTGCTGTCATAATGAACATACATCTGTACAAGTGTAATCCAATTAATAGCAAGCACATGTAAAATATGCCAATTTGTTAACTTTTTTATTTTGCATAATTTCTGATAAAATTAATAAATGTTACTTTCCCATGTTTCCGTACGCCTATCTCGTCTTCTTTTTACCAATTATACGATTGTGACATAGTGTCTTCGTAACAGCTGCACTCACAAAACCTTGTAAAATCATAATGATAAATTTAGCTAAGATATCAAAAGCTTTTAAAAAATTCGTATTTGAAAAAAAAAATGTGGGAAACAATAAATGTTTACAATGAATATTGCAAGTATGATACAGCCCAGCAGTCAGCACTCCGGTGTTGACATGCACATCAATTATAAGGTTATGATATATGCTTTTACTTTCTGAGTGGTATGGGCATGGAAGACTGTGACATTACAAATATATGTCAAACTTAATTAGCCATTGAGATCTGTCTCTTATCCGTAAAAAAGAAAACATTTATCACAAAACTGTTTCTATGATGATACTGCTTCAAAGAATAGATAATTTTCTAACTCTACGGAATTAACTGAAATAAAAATTAAAAGTTATTTTTTTTTACATTAGAAGTTTTAAGTACACATGTGAACTATATTCTAAAATTTACGACAAAGATATAATAAGGAACGCGAAAGACAGTCTTCCATGCCCATACCAGTCAGAAATGTACAAAGTTGAAGAGCATTGAGGACCTAAAATTTCAAAACAGGAAATTTATAAAAATGACCATATAATTAATGTTCATGTCAACACCGGAGTGCTGACTACTGGGCTGTATTATACTTGCAATATTTATTGTAAACGTTACATTATACGATGGTGAAATAGTGTCTTCGTAACAGCTGCACTCACAAAACCTTGTAAAATTATAATGATACATATTTATTTAGCTAAGATATCAAGTAGACATCATGTTATAATAATTAAAATTGTCAAACAAAATGCATAAAAAACTGAACAACAAAAACCATTCTGTTTTACAAGTGTGTCTCTGTTTATGCGATAAGATGTCCAGAAAATGTAGTATATTTATCATTGTTACTGAACACTCTAATACCATTTTTACATCCAACAGAAATTGTGTCACCTTTCTGTAGACTAAATACAACATCAAATGTACCAGTCTTAAAGCCATCACCTGTTACATGAATTCCTGCTGTATAATCGTTATTGTGTTTGAGATGGAGATACAATAGTTGACCACTCTGAGACATAACAACTGCGGTAATATGATAGACGCCTTGACGTGGAGCAGTAAATATCCCGGTACTTGGATTATACCCATTACCGATGTTAGTCCACACCTTCTCAAACTTGATATTTGTATAAATTGTAATATCTTGTTGACGTGTTGTGTAAGCTGAGAATGCCACAATGGTCCGTTTCTCCATCAATGCCTCATAATCTGAATAAAAAGATGTAGACATATAATATTTATTCAAGATATCTATAAATGTAGATATGAATTTATAATTAAAAACGGAAATTCATAAAGAATTTATTTTCGAAGAAATCTATGAACAGGTGGGGTGTATGAACAATAATATTTAATGAAATGCAGAATCAAGTTCTATTGATTATATATCCGATGTGATTTACTTTCAAATATTTTAAACAGATCTGACGGGTGTCATTCGGTTTAATGAGAGAAATTATCGTGAAAGAATATCTAATGGCGGTCAAGTATTGAGAGACGATCGTTAAAGTTCTGGTAACGGATCGTGAAAGACATTTAATCGAGAAGACATATGAAAGGTCAATAAATATTACACAAACAAATTAACGACAAAATAAAACTGTCTGTCAAAATGGTTCAACATTATGATCAGTATGTGAGAATATCCAGTTTTAAAAGTACATAGTTATTACAAAACAACAAAAGGCAGATTGCTTCTCGACATTTCAATGACATAAAAAATGTAAACAAACATGATTTTTTCACAAATTCGACTAGAAAAACTACTTTTATCCGAATAAGGGCATTCTATTTGAATTAATCAAATGGTTCTGATAGTTATTTTGTATAAACATAATCTGAAACTTTGTAAATAAAGAACTATTTACACAAAAATTGATTTTTCGGATCGTGAAAGATCACGTGCCGCATTTTTGAAGATCGTGAAAAGGATTGAGAAAGATCTGATGCTACGAAGATGTTCAAATTATTCTTTAATTATAATTATCATAATTTATTTTTGTTATTGGTATTGAGAAAAGCTAGATAGGTCAACATCCTCAATAAGTTTAAGCATTTCAAAGTATTGATATTTTCAGAAAATGAAATGTAAAATAGTTGGATGATTGTAGGATGAAGCTTTTTATTGTCATGTGAAGTACTCACTTATCACGAGTTGTAGGATACCCACATTTTGTATATTGGATTCTACAAACTACATGTCCGTCTGACAAGATTCACCTGACCCCGAATTTGCCTCATTTCATGGATGAAGATTCATTTTTGTGGTCAAGTCCGTATCGCGGATTCGTTAAGCTTTAGGATAATTGTCTGTTGTTATGATTGTAAGGTGTACATTTTCGACTTCTACAAGGTTTCAAATATCATCGAACTCATTATCATGCATTAATCGGTTTATGTTCTTTAGCCTTTTGGATATATACCTGTATGCTATAGCGCCAAGGTATTTCGTGTATGGTGTACATGTCTGTCTGCATGTTTCATATATGACCATGATAACGTCAATTGTATTTGATATATTGAATGATAGTAAGATGTCTATGTCTGGCTGTCGGTCAGGGTACATATATTTTTGACCTTACGTGCCGAATTAATTGGCCAATCATAACTTTTACATTTGTCAGTTTTTAAGGCACTGTAAGGATCGGAACACATTTATTTGGTGTACGGGATATACGAAGAGATCTGTATGGCATGGTATTCTGACCTTGAACTCTTTGTATGAACCATTGACAATCTTAACCGCATTTGACACTTCTAGTAAAACCCTTGATATTATAGACGTTCAACAAATATACTATCATAAGTAAAAAAAGTTTTTTAACTTTCGATATAAAGTGTTGAATTTTAACTTTCGAGATAAAGTGTTGAATAGAAAAAAAATAGTTTTAATGTTCATCCTTATCAAAAACGTTACAGGTTTCAACCAGTTGCAGGTTTATCAAATGGTAAAAGAAATACGGATTTCTGATTACTAGTATTAAGTCAGGTAACGCATTATCTTTCCAGATCAAAATAATGCGTTGCCTGATCTTTCACGATCAAGTTTGATGGAAATTCAACAAATTCAAGGTTTTCATATACAAATTAATGCTTTTAAGGGAAGAACATACTTTAATTTTACTGTACAATCAGATACATCAAAGATTAAATTTCAAATACATCATGATAAACTGAAATATGACCATTATAGGTACATAAAGCGTGTTATTTGTAATTAATTTCATAGACATGCATTGTACCTTTTGTGTTTTTTCATAAAGTACTGCATAATTTCTTTATATCTTATTTCACAGTTATGTTGAGGAAGTTAAACCTTTTTGACAGACAACATTTTTTGTTCGGATTTGTTGCGCGTTTTGAAAATTAAGCGATTCCTTCAAAGATTCTGAACTAGAATTTACATTAAATGTCTTTCACGATCCGTTACCAGAGCTTTCAGGATCGTCTCTCAATACTTGACCGCCTTTAGATATTCTTTCGCGATCATTTCTCTCGTTAAACCGAATGACACCGGTGGATCTGTTCAATTCATTCTTATTTATTTTATGCAAAGGATAAAATTTGAAACGGTGAATAACTATATACATCACAATTTAATTGGAAGTCTAAATAACCTGTTTGGCCATTTTTCATGTTCATCTGTGATATACAAATGGGTTTTTATGTGTTATACACGCTTTGTTGTTTCGATATTATTATTCCAGATTGTACGGTATTCGTTAAAATTTCATGAGATGTGATAATTTTAGATGAAATAACATTCTATCAAATAATGCTTATTCTTTATCTAAATGGCTCAGCAGAAACTGTACATGTTAACGGTTCTCATATGTAGTAAATATAAACACAAATAAAAACGACGTAAATTAAAGATATGAAAATTACCATTAAAACAAGTGAAAGATTCGCTATAAAAAAGGAGAAAGTTTTAATTGAAAAATAATCTTTGAAGAATTAAAATAACAGAATTTAAACAGTTACATATTCGATGTCTGCTTTGTATCGATTTGCGGAGTTAATCCGTTTTCAACGTATTTTTATAGTTGTTTCGTTTATGTTGTTCTTGTACACGGATTAAGTTGGGGGAAGGTTTGGCGCAGCAAACATGTTTAATCCAGCTACATTCTGTATGCGCCTGTCCAAAGTCAGGAGTCTGTTATTTATTGGTTCTCGTGTGTTACTGTATATCATACTAATTTGGTTTTCGTTCATTCTTTTTACATAAGTCATCAGTCATGCAATACCCTCAGTTTTATTTGTTTGACATTTGTTCGGACAATTTTAAACAATACGTTTGTAGTCAAAGAGAATCAATAATATGTTTTTGAATATAACTTCTCTCTTGGTATCAAAATACTGAAGTTAATAAAATAGTTGCGCTTTTGAATACCGAAAAGCTTGAAAAAATTATTTCTTAATTGGCACCTAGGTATTATCATGTTAAATGTTAGAATTTGGCATGTACATGATGTTAAAGAATAGTTAAATGTTACACTAGACATTCTCTAATCCGTTACTGTGACATAACAACCATAACTAGTTGAACCCAATTTACTGATCCTTTACGAATACACGATGTCCTTCTATATCTTGGCGAAGCTTGTGTTGCTAGCATAATCTTGTCATCAAAAATATATATTAGTGATACCTTGACAAATTATTCTGAATGCATTACATAAAATAAGAAAAAGTCGGATATGTTAAAAAATAAATCGAACGAAAAATTATGAATATCTCTAAGTGTATCCTACCTTTCTCTTGCTTCTCAATCAGTTCGGAAAGTGATTCATTGGAGGCGAGTCTAAAACTATCCAGGGTAACATCAAATGATTTATTGAATCGGTTTTGCTCTTGGTGTAGAGTATTCTGTATTTGTTTTAGAGCATTTTCCCTGTTGTTTTCGGCAACACTGATTTCCTCTATTTTCGTAGACAGAGATTTTAACATAGTATTCATCTGTTCTCCATGAACTTCAGTTTCTTTTTTCGACTGACCCTTGAAACGTTCGACAACTTCATGGTATGAATCATTAACTCGTGATTGTTCCTGTAATTGGGTATCTCGCACTGATTCTACAAATATGTCTGATTGTTTAATTGCTTTCTCCATTTTATCTAATATAAAAGAAAACGTTTCCTCCCACTTTTTCAGCTTTTTTTCATTTAGTTCCATTTTATGTTCCAAACGTATAAGTTTTTCTAAAACCTTTTCTTCAAAATGAAATTTTGAACAAGACATTAACGATTCGGAATCGGAACCAATTGAACTAGATCCAGACGCCACAATCATTAGGCTAATAAGGAGGACACAGAAAAGCAACATTTCCACCAATACTTTCAAAAGCATTCAATTTAACTGCGACCACAGAATGTTCGTATTTCAGAAATGTGAATTGTTTTTATTCTAATACTGTAATCATTGTCGATGACATATCACGTGCTCCAATACAAAACTGAATCGCTCACCTGGCAAACACAGACTTTTATTATGTGTATTGTTATCGTTTGTTCTTTAAAAAAATGTTTAATGTTTTCTTTTGTGTGTTAAATTATACATGAAGATACGGGTGTTATTCGTTCAAATAATGCCATTAATTGTTTTCCTCAGTGACAGGATCAGATGTTTTATTTACACTCAAATCAGGAAAGAACGAAAAGTGAAAAGTCGGGTGACTTTCCTCAATGATCTAGGATGTCTTATCATTGTATAACATTCGAACAACTCTAGTCGAATTACTACCGTGAATGTGTCGTGAAATTAAGATTCTACTGTATCGGTCCAAAATTATAACAGTGTATTCCGTTCATTTACTCTCTGGTTACTATCTGATTTTTGTCATAATCATGAAGCTGTCAGGACCAAATTTGTTCGTTTGTTGTACCTTGCGAAAGATAAAATAGGATCCGAATCGAATTGAGGTCTGGATAACTGAGACGCTTCATGGACAATATCTGGACTTTTTCTGATCAGATAGATGAGTTTCAAACTTTAAGCTACGAATTGAAGGATCTTGATGCGGAGTTTAATCGATAACGGTATTGTCAATGTAGTAAAAAAAAACATTTGCGTTACAGAGTCTTAAAGACAACAGCTTTTTATTGTTTCCGTTCTAGACATTGCTATATTTCTTTTATTTTGTTCACTGTGTAATGCCATTTTGTGCTTCTTTGTTAAATATTTGTTTGTTTTTATAGTGGTTAAGATTATAACACAATGTTCACTGCTGTACCCCTATTTTGACATTTTTACCTACAATGTATTATGTCTGTTTGTTTTATTCACACATCGTTGTCAATACATATAATGGAATTTGATGCAAATGTTATATTTGAAATGTAATTCCAAATTGTTGGGTTACTTCATTTATTATTACTGAATTTATTTATTTTATTTATAATACTTGTAGATACTATTTTGGGGTATTTGCGCATATGTAACGTTGCGCTAATGAACATTATAATATTTCCCGTTTTTAAGTTTTATGACGTTTCGCTTTTGACGTACGTTACGTTGTCTAGTTTTTTATTCATTGCAAGTTATTTGATATTCGGAGACACATCATTATTTTATAGAGGGATCTTAATCGGTAAGAGATAATTTATGTACATTTTTAAGAAAAATATTTATTTAAAGAAGAAATATTTAGAATTGTAAAAGTATTTATAAATTAATATTTATTCTAATTAACTTTTTAATTTAACAAGTTTCTTATGAAGCGTGAAAGAAAGTGAATCATATTGTTTGATTAGTATTATGCTTTTAGTGTTTTAAGTTATATTTTTACTTTAATACGATATATGTTTATGTGTATTTGTATTTTATTGTAGAGAATCGGTTGTTATGATATAGTATATGAAGCCAAAATTATATGTAATTTTGAAGAATAAAGATACTTATATAGACCTCATACTCGACTAATCGCCTTATTTCATGTCTTTAATGTGATCCGTTACAATTCTCGAATACTCCAAAAAGATGGATAGTGAAGAAGCGGAGCGAGCGTATGAAGAATCCCGGAAGAGAAGAACAATTAACTTGTCTCAGCTTACTTAGATATACAATGAATTGGAGACAAAGTTGATTTCACGTGATAATGTTGAAACTGTAAAAACATTATACACAAAATTGTGTAACCGCTATGAACAATTTAAAGCTGCACATATGGAATGTTTGGATTTGTGTACAAACTCGGATACTATTTAAACACTAGAAATAAACTTTGACAGCTCACAGAAAAACTTCATAGAATTCCGTGAAAGATTTAATGAGTGGATACGCGAACCAGAAATTGCAAAAGAGGAGGAAGACAAGAATAGCCGTATTACGTCTGTGTCTCGGACTTCATCGTCAACACAGTATAGGCTGAAGCTAGCGAGGGCCAACCGCGTAAAGGTCGAGGTTCAAGTGAAGAAAACGGCAGAAAAGCAAGAACTAGAACGCGCTTGTCGAGATATAGAAATGAAAGAACAGATGTTAGAAAAAAAGTCAGCTAGAAGAAGCAAAGTTGGATGAATCTGTGTAGCAAGAAGAAGAAGAAGATACCGAGGTAACATTTAAGAACTATCAGAATATAAACGTGCCGTTAAACACAGAAAAAAAGACACTTAATAATAATGAACATGTTACAACAAAGAGTACCGAAAATGCCGTTTCAAGGATAGAGTGCACCACTGCCGGAAGTTTACAGTTAAACAGCAGCATCGATACTGCATTCAAAAGATTAGCATTAACACTACAAGAAGGATTCAATCTACCTAAACCTGAACTTTTGACTGTTGATGGAAAACCCACAGATTACTGCAAATTCATAAAGAACTTTGAAACGAATGTTGAACGTAGAGTTACAGATGATCAGTTAAGGTTAAGTTATTTAATTCAGTATTGTAAAGGTGAGGCTAAATCTTCGATAGAAGATTGTGTATTGTTAGAGAAAAAGGGTTATGAACGTGCTAGGTGTATTTTACACTCACGTTATGGCAGGTCACACATGATAGTTAGGTCATATATAGAAAATCTTGTATATGGTGCTCCGATAAAGGCGTCAGAATTTGAGTCACTTTCAAAATTAGCTCTTGAAATGCAAAAGTGTGAGATAACTTTATCACAATTAGGATATGTTTCTGATATAGATAATAATGATAATCTTAGAACGATTGTAAAGCGTTTACCTATGCATTTAAGGGTAAAATGGGTTGATATTGCTCATTCCATAACTGAAAATGGTAGAGAACCTAGATTTTCTGATGTAGCAAATTTTATTGATAAAAAGTCTCGCCTAGCTTCGTCAATGTTTGGTCTAGATCTCGTCAGAGAAAACTCAAATACATATAGAAAGATATAGACAAACGTACTGATATGAATACAAGAGAGAAGGTATCTACATTTGCTTCTAATAAAATGTATGTCAGCAAGGCTACGACACAAGATCGTAAAATGTATTTATTGTAATGGTACATGTAATAGTTTAGAATTGTGTGTAAAATTCAAGTCTATGAATTTAACCGATAGAGCCAATTTTGTAAGAACTGCTAAGCTATGTTTTAATTGTTTAAAGGGTAAACATTTTTCAAGGGACTGTAGAAAAGCTAAAATGTGTACTGTAGAAAATTGTAGCTCTAAACATCACATTTTAATGCATAGTTGGGGTAAAAAAACACTGATCACGAGGCTACAAAGGTAAGCATCAATTGTTCATCAGCCGGGACAGTTATTAAGAATTGTCTAGGGATTATACCCGTAGATGTTAAAGGGTCAAATGGGAAAACTTGCCAAACTTTTGCCTTAATTGATGATGGAGCGGATGAACGTTATGTGACGAGCATTTGATAAAAAATGCTAGAAACCGAAAGTAGACCGGTTACATTTAAAATGACAACAGCAACAGCACAGCGAGTCCGACATGAAGGCCAAGAGGTTGACTTACATGTACAATCAGTTGGCAGCAACTCTCCGATAATACTTAGTAAGGTATGGTCAGTTAAAAATCTACCGATATCGACACACTCAGCCGCAAATGATAAAGATATTAAGAGTATTAAACACTTGTCAGATATTTATATACCAGAAATAAGCAGCAATAAAGTTCTGCTTCTAATAGGCACCGATACACCAGAAGCACACATTCCCATAGAAGTGCGTTCAGGAAGTAGTAATGAGCAATATGCCGTACGAACACGCTCAGGATGGATCGTTAGAGGACCAATCAACAACACAAGCACCAGTGATGTAGTTAACATCAATTTTGAGCATGCAGATAATGTACTTTTGCGGCAGCAGTTAGAGCGACTTTGAACCACTGATTTTCTCGATCAGCCTAGCACGGAGAAAGTATGCATGTCTTTGGAGGATAAACGAGCCATGAAAACAATGGAGTCAACAATAGCCTATGAAGATGGACACTACAAACTTGGATTACCGTGGCGGGATGAAAATGTAAAATTGCCGAATAATTTGTCTTTAGCACATGCTCGATTAAACCAATTACACCAAAAATTGTCACATGATCCTAAGCTACATGAGATGAATACAGCAACGGTAAGTGCTTATATACAAAAAGGATATGCAAAGGAAGTTATTGATGTAAGTAATGAGTCAAGTCACATATTGTACCTACCGAACAATCCTGTTACAAATGAACATAAACCAAAAGAAAAAGAAGAAGAATGGATAAAATGGAAATCGACACTGCAAGAAATTGAAAATATATCAATTCCCAGATGCTTCAAGACAAACGACATGAAAGATATATCTGATGGTCAGCTTCATATATTTAACGATGGTTCTGAAATTGGGTATGGAGCATGCGCTTACCTATGTCTCGTAGACACTATCTTTAGGAGTCGTGATAGTCTTATCTGTAGTTGTGTGATCAGAACAAAAGAGTCACAACTTTTTAAACCTGTAACAAAATTGTGCTTAATTGAATGTTCACAATAGAGATTACAATAATTAATTGATATTTTATCAGTTTTTTGTGTGATGACAATTTTTAAAAAATGTCATGATGGGGAGTGTTAGAAATTTGCTGTTCGACTTTGTGCTTGTTTCGGCTTTCAAACTTTTGTATCTTGTCATCACTAGTAGATCTTGTGTGGATAAAATGCACTTCTGGCGTATTAAAATTTTCAACTTGTTGCCTTTTGTTGGCTGTTATTCGTGTGTTTCTTTGTCAATTGTATTCTCCAATTTATTTATATTGTAGTCCTGTGGTGTTGAGTTGTCATTTTAATGTTATATTTCACATGGCTATAAAAGGGGAGGTTTGGCATGCCACAAAACCAGGTTCAACCCGCCATTTTTACCTTTAAAAATGTCCTGTGCCAAGTCAGGAATATGGCCATTGTTATATTATAGTTCGTTTCTGTGTGTGTTACATTTTAACGTTTCGTCGTTTGTTTTCTCTTATTTTTGAGTGTAAATTCACATTGCGATAAGACGTGTCACGGTACTTGTCTATCCCAAATTCATGTATTTGGTTTTGATGTTATATTTGTTATTCTCCTGGGATTTTGTCTGATGCTTGGTCTGTTTCTATGTGTGCTACATTGTAGTGTTGTGTCGTTGTTCTCCTCTTATATTTAATGCGTTTCCCTCAGTTTTAGTTTGTTACCCCGATTTTGTTTTTTGTCCATGGATTTATGAGTTTGAACAGCGGTATACTACTGTTGACTTTATTTAGATTTGAAATGTAATTCCAAATTGTTGGATTACTTCATTTATTATTACTGAATTTATTTATTTTATTTATAATACTTGTAGATACTATTTTGGGGTATTTGCGCATATGTAACGCAACGTTAGTTGTGCTCATGAACATTATAATATTTCCCGTTTTTAAGTTTTATGACGTTTCGCTTTTGACGTACGTTACATTGTCTAGTTTTTTATTCATTGCAAGTTATTTGATATTCGGAGATACATCATTATTTTATAGAGGGATCATAATCGGTAAGAGATAATTTATGTACATTTTTAAGAACAATATTTATGTAAAGAAGAAATATTAAGAATTGTAAAAGTATTTATAAATTAATATTTATTCTAATTAACTTTTTAATTTAACAAGTTTCTTATGAAGCGTGAAAGAAAGTGAATCATATTGTTTGATTAGTATTATGCTTTTAGTGTTTTAAGTTATACTTTTACTTTAATACGATGTATGTTTATGTGTATTTATATTTTATTGTAGAGAATCGGTTGTTATGATATAGTATATAAAGCCAAAATTATATGTAATTTTAAAGAAAAAAGATACTTATATAGACTGCATACTCGACTTATCGCCTTATTTGATGTCTTTGATGTGATCCGTTACAGTGACTGTCATACAATTGAGGGGTTTAGCTAGCTTTAAACCCAGGTTTAATCCACCATTTTCTACATAAGAAAATTCCTGTACCAAGTCAGTAATATGACAGTTGTTATCCATTCGTTTGCTGTGTTTGAGACTTTTGCTTTTGCCATTTGATTGGTTCCGTTTTGAATTTTCCTCGGAGTTCAGAACTTTGTGATTTTCCTTTTTCGCTATTCTACTGCTCAAGATTAAGGGCCACAATGCTTTGTCTTTCATTTATGTAAATTTATAGGTTATACATATTATTTCTTTCTTTTAGGTTGTTTAAATGATAATTGATCACACTCTAATATTTGATGGTATATGGTGATGTTATGGTAATTTTTAATGCTGGTATAAGAAATAAGATGACGGATATACACGTAGTTATATATGATTTCTTGTGTTATTCACCATGTTTACAGTGTGCAAATAAACAAAGTTTTCAAAATTATCAACACAATCACTACTTTCACTCAACATTGTAGTTAATGGGCTAAAAAGATCCAACAATATTCTTTCAGAAGAGATTGGTTGTAATCGATTATATCATTTTAAACGATTTTTTGTTTAAATCACTTCAAAAGTCAGACGTTCGAAAATGGCAGAATCACATATTACCTATAAAGCTAGGTTAGCTAAAACGCTTATTTCTTGAAAAGAGATATTTTGTTAGCTGAATCTCCCATTTAATTCCGTATGTTCTGCTCATAGCCATGGCAGCCATGTTGGTTGATTTACCAAAACAAAAGAACTTTTCTCATTTTTGCTTATGTGCTTTGTCTAAATTCCTTTTAGTGTTTCTCTGTTACTTATTTGATTGTTTCATAGTGATTGGAATTATAACACTAAGTTGCCTGTTGAACCCCTTTTCGACATTTTTCCCTATTATGTCTGTTTGATTTGTTCACACATCGTTGTCAATATATTGGCATTTTATACGACTGTCATACAAGTGAGAGGTTTAGCTAGCTATAAAGTTAGGTTAAATCAACCATGTTCTACATAAAAAAAATGGTTGTACCAAGTTCAAAATATGACAGTAGGTATCCATTTGAGCTTTATATTTTGCCATTTGATTAGACTTTTCGTTTTGAATTTTTCCTCGGAGTTCAGTATTCTTGTGATTTTACTTTTTACCTGCGGCCGCATTACCGTGGATTTGTTATTTTGAAGGTGGAGTTTTAATATTTTTCGTCAGTTCCATTTAAAAATATAAGCGCCGGCAAAAAGGGAATCATGAGCTTTTTTGCCATCTGGCAAGATCGTAAATTTGTTATTTTGCTGCTTTCTTTGTACAGAGAAACTTTTGTTATGATGACGGAGCGATGTTTACGTTTGTTGACTTTCTCTGCCAATTTGGTTTTCCCCTTTGCACTTACGTATTGCGATCACCCAATTTCTACGAGATATGTCACGCTAAGGTAACTGCATACAGAAAACTGTCGGCGATTGTTAGCTAAAAGCCAACAAATAAAAAAAGACAATTTCTTTTAGATTTGGACAAATGAAAGAATTTTAATCAGGAAAGAGTATATAATAAAAACTAGCAATAAAGTTACAAAAAACATATTATTTTTTTTAATTTGAAGTTTCATATGACTTAATTGAAATTACTAGGCACACACCACTTCTGTAGTGCTTGTTAACATTCCAACGATCTTATTGTGAATTTTAAAAAGGTATAAGAAGATCTGGTATGAGTGCCAATGAGACAACTCTCCATCTTAGTCCCAATTTATAAAAGTAAATCAGTATAGGTCAAAGTACGGTCTTCAACACGGAGCCTTGGCTCACACCGAAGAGCAAGCTTTGAAGGGCCCAAAAGTAACTATTGTAAAACCATTCAAACGGGAAAACAAACAGTCTAATATATATAACAAAACGAGAAAAAAGCGACAACTACTGAACATCAGATTCTTGACAGGTGCAAACAAATGCAACCTTCACCCTTCACCCTTATCTGAAACAATTATTTACACCAGCGACTCAGAAATGAAATAGGACTCAGCTCTCACGATCCTGTTTACCCTAGGTGTTTGAGTGCATATCCAAACCTTTCGGAAGATTTTAAAAAATGTATTGCTGATAAAAATCTGTTTTCAATTCTTATTTTTCTATCATAATGTTTAATAAAATAGAAAAAGGAGTAAAAACATATCAAAAATCAATGCAAAAAATGGAAATTATCACGATACTACGGTTTTAACTCCCTCAGGTATGTTGACCTTATATGTCTTTGGCTAATTTTTATGTTCTTTTAGTCATATAGCTCCAACTATTTTGGTAAATATAATCCCTGTTTTAAGAAAAAGGTTTTGAACGTTCCTGGTTTACGTAAATCAAGAAAAGAGCTTAGGACACATGCTATTTATATTGTGTTGTTTTTATTTGTATAGGCAATAGCAATTGATAATTTCAGTCAAAAATGTCAAAGTAAGGCTTATAACTTTTCCTATTTTCACTGTCGTAACGATAATAAGCCGAAATCCTCTAATAAGAAAAAAATTTTGTTCAAAGGGAAGTTACTCTTTCATAAAAGTGGTAGAAAGATGATTCCCATCATACGCAAATTTAACGTTCATTCGTGTCAGCTTATTTTTATCTTTTTGGTAGTTTTAAAGGACATTAACATACGAAAATTCGGTCGTAAATCACTAAATGATTATTTAACTGTCAGTTTAGCTACTTGTATCAGATATCAATTGACTGATATAGTTTTGTCTGACTCTTTGTGCTATCTGCAGTGTCTGTTAATATATTTTTAAAAATTTAAGATGATATACAAAGTCTCTATTAATACTTAACATGCTTAATTACCTTAACTTAGAGCACATATTAAAATATATTTCAAAAGGTTCACACAAGGGAGATTGGTTGTTGATTGAAGTTTTGTTTGAGGAGAGATACATTGGGTTTTTTAATTGACTACGAAAGATGGTCGTTGGTAAAGGCAATATATGATATATTTCACGTCCGCGGAATAAGACATCAAAGAAACTTGTTTTGCATGTGTCGCTTTATCCCGTGTGTTAGATTCGTAGCCTAGGAATCAATTTAGCTAAATAGGTTAAGACTGCTTCTGTCGTGGTTTTTTTCTTCAAAACACGTCCGACCACATTGGTGGCTAGATCAGACCGACATATAAGTGCAGATGAGCTATAATGCGTATTTTATCATGAAATAAAGCATCTTTACGGCAGATGGTGTTGACTATATAAATTTCTATAATATCAACGCTTAACTTTAAGGAAAAGGGAAATTCTAAAAACATTAAAAATAATAACATTATCACCGCTGTGACATCAACTGTTAAACGTGCTTTCAAACACTTTGATAAGAAGTCTAGGTCTTAACAATTTTCAGAAAGTTTTACAAACAATTTGTTCAAAATATTTTTAACTTATTTTATTTCTAACTTGGACGAATTTATATAAATATTAAAGGACAGATACATTCATTTATTCCTTGTTATACAACAAAATACTTCTTTAAAATTCAGAGACGTGTTTTTTTATTGTCAAAGCTGCTATTCGATTTTTGAAAACTATAAACAAAATTGTTGACATGAAAATTACATAAAAATTGAAAACCAAATGCACATTGAGGCAAAACCCTGCAAATGTTTATCTCAGCAATAAATTTGTCTTGATTTTACAAAAAAAAGGCATTTAAACGTCTGTGTCGGTGTCCCCTAAAGACATAGAGATTTAGATAACAGAATTTGCTTCTTTAAGTGTTATATATGTTGCTAAAAATTATCACATCATTTTACAGTTGCAACAATTAATAGGTTTGACAAGTTTAAGTAAAGTTAGGTTACAAAGCAAGGACAAAAAAAGGCTGGTACATTTTTTAGGGTTTTCATTTTTGCAGGTGATATACGACATAAACCTTGTAAATTATGTTATTCTTAATCATCTGAATTTTACCACTCTTTTCATTTTTGTTAAAGTTTGATTCTAATATATATATATATGTTATATACTTTTCTTATGGCTTATTTTCATCATCAAAAATTTATTATTTACTCACCTTTTAACGTTCCTCTGTTTTTGCCAGGAACATTTAGACTTTACAATGTACCGGTTTCTGTATTCAAAGAGTTAAAATTTGAAATTTCGGAATTATAATGGGATTTTGATTTGTAAAGAATCGTTTATACAATTAAAGTGGTTTTTCTACAGAGTAGGAATTTAAAAAAAAGTCACAACCCAAACTAAGGGAAAAAACAACTACATTCAGTATAAACTACAAATTGTAATCACTATATGATTACCAAATGAATAATACAGAATTCCGACATAGCAATAAATTACAATTTCTGTTGTACATATCATAGATATTCACCATCATTTAATATTTTAAACTGAATTTCTGTAGTAATAGGCAACCCCATTTAAATACAACTAAGATACTTCTGAACTGATGTCCTTGATATATACCATGGCCTGCTCTACCCTCTATTAACATATTCTCAAATTTAAAAGATGTCTAAGACAGACAAGCTCAAATAGTAATAGTTATATTTAAATTGTTATGTATTTACTCTGACCTATTGCCGTCACGGTCAGTTCATTCGCTTAGTTACCTGTAATTTACCGTACTGATAAACTTTTAACATTACGATATACATGTAATAACTTTTTGATAACTTGAACAAACATCAGGAAACAAATCTGAACCTTAGTACATATAAAGATTCACTTACAAAATGAACTTTTTTTTTCAAAATCTAATTTCCCTTATTTTTTTTTTAATTTGTCGAAATAAAACAAACCGTTGTTAATTATAGTTCGTTTCTGTGTGTGTTACATTTTAACGTTGTGTTTCTTTTGTATCGATTGTTTCCTCTTATATTTGAGTGTTAATTCACATTATTATAAGACGTGTCACGGTAATTTTCTATCCCAAATTCATGTATTTAGTTTTGATGTTATATTTATTATTCGCATCGGATTTTGGTTAATGCTTAGTTCGTTTCTGTGTGTGTTACATTTTAATGTTGTGTCGTCATTTTCTTGTATTTAATGCGTTTCCCTCGGTTTTGGTTTATGACCCGGATTTGTTTTTGTCTATCGATTTATGAGTTTTGAACATCTTACTACTGTTGCCTTTATTAATCATTCCTTACATATTAACTCTTCTACGTGCAGTTTGTAAGGCCATGATAATATGAATATAGTTTTATTTTCTAACTCCCTACTAATGTTTTAGTATCTTGCCTACCGAATAGTGTAAATTTGCAGTTTATGTTTCGTATATCATTGTATACAGTCTATGAAAAGTAGACCAAAATAGAATTCTTGTACTTACTTCCTACCCTATATTTTTCTTTCAGAAAACAGAATACATGTATTTATATTGAAACTACCTGTGTTTATTTCCTAAATATAGTAACATAGCTTTATTTTGTATAATGTCAATTTCATCATGGGATACTTTTTACACAGCCAGGGGTTCATTTAATGAATGGCTATTATCTATTTTGAATTTATTGAACCATAAAATTAATTTTTGACTCTTCACATTGAATAATCCGCGAAGCGGATTATGTAATATGTGAAGGGTCAAAAATTAATTTTATGAGTCAATAAATTCAAAATAAGTTATTGCCATTCATTATAAATAAATTTCTATCAAAAATAAGGCTCACAGAACTTTTTAAAATATTTATATTAACAATAACAACGTACACACATGTTGGCGTATGAATACACAACGTCAGAGTGGGCGTGTCGCCATACAAATTGACAACATTGAAAAAAAAACTAATACTTTTAACCAATCAGAAGACAATAAATACACCAAATTTATTTCTTAAGGGATGAAAATAAGTTTGAAATTTGTGTTACAATTTAAATATCTATCAATTTGTTTATCTAAGTTGTAGTATAAAAACAATATTAGGTCAATGACAGAAAAATATCAACTTTTTTGTACTCGGCGAAAAACTGAGGAAGTTTCTCAGCCTCGTACAAAAAAGTTGATATTTTTTTACATTGACCTAATATTGTATATGTATATATGCATGTTTGGCTTAAGAAATGCCCTGAGAACCGATAAAATAAAATAAAAAATATATCCCAGGATATTCAGTATCAATGTAAGAAGGATAACTAGACGGAATGCTGTCCATTAAGTATTTAGTTAATCATCAAGGGATGCAATTACAGTATGGCCTTCCAAGGTGAGTGAACCGTGTCTAATCAAACAGATATCGGTAAATAACTAATGACCGTTCCTGAATTTTGAAACCGTTTTCAATAAATTTCCTGGTGCTTTATTTTTTTTTTGAATAGAGGAACCTGTGAAGTATGTCGACGAGGCAATTAAACACTAGGTATCTAATCCCAAATAATATAACACACGTATTTCAATAGTATATAATTCACATTTCAAGATGCCAACCTTTCATGGTCCTAATACTGACCATTTGTGAAGAATGTATATCCGCAGACCTTACTCGTACGAAATGCCTAACACTTCTTCTGGCATGTCATATATATTTATTTTGTCAAAGAAGTCTCATACACGAAACAGAGTTTAAGATCTCACTTTATTGAAAATACAAATGATTATCTAACAAGTTTATCAAGGAAAGTTGTCCAAAACATAAGTTAACGCTAGTTACGAAAAACAATTGTGTTATGTATTTTGTTATTATATGATTGCACTGACGTTTTAAATTTATCTAGATTTTTAGAAATTATTAAATTACTGCAGGAGCAAAAGAAATGTTAAAAAATCATTTATTATACAAAATAAGAGTCCTACAAATATAAGCCTAAAGTTTGATAACTTCATATTCAATAAAAACAATTTTAAAAGTGATTTATGAAAGTTTGTAAAAATATGACGATTTGAAACGGTCGGAACAATTTTTTATTGAAATCATTATCGGACAACAACAAATGAATTCGTCCTAAATAGTCATTTTTTAAAATTACACCAACAGTATAAAATATGTCCTTGATATATGTTAAGTTTTTTTGTTGTCTTTTATCAATGTTATTCAATTTTTCACAAAACAAAGTAGTGTTAAGGTCTAATGATTTAGTTTGAGGGGACACTTGCAAAATAAGGGAGTATTTTGTATTTACATACTAAATTTACCTGTGTCTAGCTGTGTTTTTAAGTGTAGACATACATGGTATATAGTTCTTAAAATTGAGAATGGAAATGGGGAATGTGTCAAAGAGACAACAACCCGACCAAAATAAAAAAACACAACAGCAGAAGGTCACCAACAGGTCTTCAATGTAGCGAGAAATTCCCGCACCCGGAGGCGTCCTTCAGCTGGCCCCTAAACAAATATATACTAGTTCAGTGATAATGAACGCCATACTAATTTCCAAATTGTACACAAGAAACTAAAATTTAAATAATACAAGACTAACAAAGGCCAGAGGCTCCTGACTTGGGACAGGCGCAAAAAATGCGGCGGGGTTAAACATGTTTGTGAGATCTCAACCCTCCCCCTATACCTCTAACCAGTGTAGAAAAGTAAAAGCATAACAATACGCACATTAAAATTCAGTTCAAGAGAAGTCCGAGTCTGATGTCAGAAGATGTAACCAAAGAAAATAAACAAAATGACAATAATACATAAATAACAACAGACTACTAGCAGTTAACTGACATGCCAGCTCCAGACTTCAATTAAACTGACTGAAAGATTATGATTTCATCATATGAACATCAGGCACAATCCTTCCCGTAAGGGGTTTAGTATCATACCATCATAACATATATGAGAAGAACATAACCCGTGTCATGCCAACAACTGTTTTTAGAATAAATGTGTTTAGTTCCGACGCAAAGACCTTATCAGTGACTCAATATTAACGCCAAAATATGCAATCTTTAATGACCTGACAACAGTATCGTAATTATATCCCTTCTTAATAAGTCTATTCAAAGGTTTTGTAAGTTTATGAGGTGAATACTGACACCTTTGTGCTTTATAAAGAATATTTCCATAAAAAATTGGATGTGAAATACCTGAACGTATAAAAAGTCTGCATGTTGAGCTATATTTACGAATGATGTCTTTATACCGATGATAAAATTTAGTAAATGTTTTGACTAGTTTGTGATATCGAAAACCCTGGTGTAATAATTTTTCAGTAATACATAAATTTCTCTCGTTAAAATCTAAAACATTGTTACATACACGAGCGAATCGTACAAGTTGAGATATATAAACACCGTAAGATGGTGACAATGGAACGTCACCATCTAAAAACGGATAATTAACGATAGGAAATGAAAAATCATCCCTTTTATCATAAATTTTAGTATTCAGCTTTCCGTTAGTGATATAGATATCAAGATCGAGGAAAGGGCAGTGGTCATTGTTAGTATTAGCTTTATTTAAAGTAAGTTCAACAGGATAAATTTCATTAATATACATACTGAAGTCGTCATTATTGAGAGCCAAAATATCATCCAAATATCTAAAAGTATTATTAAATTTGTTTATCAGATGTTGTTTTGATGGGTCTTTGCTTATTTTTGTCATAAATTGTAACTCGTAACAATACAAAAAGAGGTCCGCAATAAGTGGTGCACAGTTAGTCCCCATTGGAATTCCGATAATCTGACGATATACGGAATCCCCAAAGCGAACAAAAATGTTATCTAGTAAAAATTCAAGGGCATATATAGTATCAAAGCATGTCCAATTAACATAGTTTTTTTGTTTATTGCTACTAAAAAATGACCTAAAAGAGTTTGAACATATATATTCACATTCTGATTTTTTGAATGCCCATTTAATTAGGTGTGTGAATTTTTTCTTAATGAGAATGTGAGGCAATGTGGTATACAGGGTAGAAAAATCAAAACTTTGAACAGATTCAAAATCACCAATATAAGCATGCAATTTATCAAGTACTTCCAACGAGTTCTTGACACTCCAAAAGTAATTTATTCCACTATTTTCGAAGGCCTTATTTGAACAATTTATTATAAGGTTTTTAATTGTACCACGTGTGCTGGTAAGAATAATAGACAATTTAGTAGTTGAACAATGGCTTGAAGACGAAATAAATCTATATTTGTAAGGGGTTTTGTGTAGCTTCGGAAGCCAATACATAGTTGGGACTTTCATTGTATTTGGCTCTGCTTGTAAAGCGGTGGCTAAAAGTTTATGTTTGTTACAGATTTCGTTTTCTGAAAACGGAGTCAGTTGGAATGTTGGTGAATTGGTGATTTCCTTTTTCAGAACCTCAATGTAAAATTTACGTCAAACAATAATAATATTATTAGCAGCTTTATCGGCCGGGACAAAAACAAATTCCTTGGCTAGTTCTTTTAGTTTATGTTTGATACGAGAAATAGGTTTATTGTGGTTATTGTTAATAGTAAAATGTTCTTTAAAATGTTGAATACGTATATCAACTATCTTCATTACTGAATTAAAAAAAGAGTCCAAAGATTTTTTGTCAGCTTTTTCCCGTTTTATCCATTTCATACAGTAAGTATGGAGTGAGTCGTGGATGATATTACGACACTCATTCCAATTAATAATTGACGGGGGACGATATTTAGGTCCTTTACTGAGAAATGATTTTAACTCTCGGTCTTGAACGATGTTAAGATCTCCTGTTATAACATGGGAAATGGGTCCATAAATATATTCGGAATTACTGCAATTACATGAAGTAGGTGTATTTTCACTGATATTAACATCTTTACACAATTGACTATAATTAAACACAAATTTCCGGGTAGATTTCTTGTAAATATAACAAATAAGAGGTAGCTCAGTATTGTCAAAATATCCAGGAATTTGTTCTTTAACAGAATGGTCGTTAAATATACCGGCAATATTTACGAAATCAAAGCCTTTATTGACATACTTAATTTTAATAAAATGTTTTTTATGATCTTCAGGACGATCAATTTTGGGAAATAATTTAGAATAACAATATGCCATAATAATTTGAACAATTTCATACTTAGGACTGCTATATGAAATTGTGTTGCAATCCTCCAAAATTTTATTTAACTTATTAACCGGTAACGAACAGAGTTTTGTTAACAGATAATGTCTGCCGTTGTTTTTTGAAATAGAAATTAGGTCCGAAATATTGGTATGATTGGCCCGAAATTTTCTTTGATTGCGATTTGTTCTACAACCGTGAGAACGGTTTTTACGAACAGTTTTAGAAACAATATCCAAAATGTTAACGGAATTGGTTCTAGATATATTACCAATTCCCATGATATTATCATTTAGACCGAGAGGGTAAACTGTCTGTAATTTTTTAATCCAATTTAATTCAATTATTTTCCGTGATCGTACAAACTTTGAATGCGATTCACCAGGCTGCTTATTTACTACTTCCAAAGGTTGAACTGCTAAATATTTAAAAGGATGGTTGTGCTTCTTAAGGTGTTGGTAAATGATACTTTTGAATTTATTAGGTCTTTTAAAACGGTACAGATGTTCTTGAGTGCGTTGATTTGCATATTAGGGAATACGTTGATATGATTGGTCGAGAAGACTTCCAGTAGTTGATCTTGATGTTGGTTATTTTTCGATAGACGACGTTGACCGAACTCCTTTTCGTAACCAATGTAAACAAGATGACGGCGATAATAACACTGACGTTACTAACTGTATTTTCATTGCTTGTTAATAGTTAGATAAAATAACACACAGAAACATTCGTTTGCATGATAATAAGAGTTTTTGAAGTTTACTTGTTATCAGATAGCAAATTTCATTGAATAGATATTTTTTCGTTAACCAACAAATATATTCATGTGCCAGGCCTCTTCAACGACATATATATACATTTTATATGTGATAGAGGTAACGAGTGTGGGAAAATATATTTCCTAACTCCAATTAAAAAGAATTATAAGGATTAAACGCCTTTTTAAACGAATTTATTGGTGTACATGGTGCATAAACTGGACCAAGTCACTCACAAACTTTGGACTTTTATTTGTTTGAGAGTGAATACGTCGAGATTATACACCAATAAATTCCGTGAAAAAGGTGTTTAATCCTATAATATCTCTACACGTTTGAAAGGTTAATAGCCAGGGATGGGCACGATTACTGTCCAAATAATCGATTAATAATCGATTACTCAGATTTTTGTTTATAATCGATTACAATCGATTATTTTATCAAAAGTAATTACATTACTTTTCGATTACAGTCAATTACATTCTACCAAATAAAAATAAATAACTCTGAAAAAGTTACAACAATATTGCTGTTCAACATATTTATAGAGGAAAATAACAAAATTTAGAGGGAAGTTCATATCGAGGATCCAAAATATTTACAAAACTCCTGAAAAATGGGTTTTCCACTAGAGAGAGCGGTGATAAGGTGCCTGCTATTACATGGGCCAAGGCATTTGTCACTTCTTTTTATTTGGGGTCATTTTGATCATATTTTGTACTTTTTTTGTTTACAAACTGAATTACATTTTGTTGTTTATTTGATTCATTGCTGGCAGATGTATTTATATATAGCTCATTACGATGTTTTCTCTGAAAAAAAAAGTCTTTAAATGTTTGTCCAGATAATTTTATAAGTTAATATTTCAAGTTAAATTAAATTAATGGTTTGAATTATTTCTTTGTTTTGACAATCTCCTTAATTACAGGTTATAAAACTACACATAGAGTAAAACATGTATCCTAGGGCAATTTAATGTAAATTTTAAATCTGACACTTAATCAGTAGGAATAATTGAAATCAAACCAGAGTCTTCCTGTCATTAACTTAAATATTTCATTAATTGACCAGTACTAGTATTAAAAGAAAAGAATATAGTTAAATTAAATGTCTTTATTCTCTTATTTAAATTTATAAACAATTAAATAAATATGTTAAGTGTCAAAGTGGCATGAAGTTATGTATTGTATATTGTGTCATTGACTTCTTATTTTTATCTTAATATATGATGAATCAAATGTTATCATTTTAAACTTTATGTAAAATAAATCTCCAACAAATATTCAAATTGAATAACAAAATCTCATTGGCACTCATACCACATCTTCTTACATCTATATAGAGAATCAAATTTTATTTTAAAATTACTAAGTTTTAAAAATTAGGTAACATACCTTAATGTGAGTTGAAAAATTTGATGTTGTTTGGGCATTCCCAGATATGAGCACATGACAGTATTTGCATTTAACTTTAACAGTTCCTTCAGAAGGAAAATCTGGTGGAATTTCATAATGTTCTCTCCAAGACATGGCAAACAGCCACTATGTCTCCCAAAATCACTACTAAAAATACTTAACCAAAAATAATGCTCACTATTGTAAGTGAGTGAAAAAATTCTAAAGTTAAATATTGCACCAGTACTGCATTTTAAGGTAAAGTATGTAGGAAAACAAAGTCTGGACTAGTATGACAAATAAAAGTAATCGAAATGTAATCGAAAGTAATCGATGATTACATCATATTTTTTGCTGTAATCGAAAAGTTGGTCGATTACAGATAACTGTCGATTACTCTGAAAAATGTAATCAATTACAATCGATTACGATTACAGATTACGATTACCCTATCTCTGTTGATAGCATGTACTTGTGGAACATGTCAATTTATAAACTAATATCAAATCTCAGAAGAAGATAAATATTACTTAATTTACTATCACTTCTACTTCTTTGCGTGAACGTTTAGCCACTGGGCGTTTAATTAACAAAAGCAATTTATCGTTGTAATGATAAGTGCCTGTTTTTTGTATACTGACCGTTTGCACGTTATTAAGCCAGCCATCAAGCAAAATATGTCATAAGCTATTCCAAAATTTGTATTTGAAAATATAAACATGATAAAGTAACAAAAGAAATTTAAACAAATCGAAATACATCCCTGCTTGTAGAAATCTTTTATCAGTTCTCAAAACGACTATGTTGACTAAATTGATAGGCAACTGTAAAGATTTATAAACATTGTACACGTGCAGCCTATTTCTGAAAATAATCTTTTTCGTCAATGAAAGAACCTGTTAATTTAGTGATGAATGTTTTCTTTTTCACGGAATAAAGAAAATCTCAATTGTTAATTTACATTGGAATCAATTTGTAATTCAACAGTCTTCTATGCAAATACCACTAAGAAAGTAAAATTATATCACATTTGCTGTATTTATTGTATTCATTACATTATTAGGTGGGGATATCGTGTCTTCAAAACAATTGCACTGACAATTATGTGTAATACCTCTCATAATACATGCATGTTGATTCAGCTGAGATATCAAACAGATATCACGTTGTCATTATTCAAATTGTTAAACAAAGTGCATAATCTATGTCCAACTGAACAGAAAAAAATCATTCTGTTTTTTAGGTGTGTGTGTGTTTATGCAATAAGATGTCCAGAAAATGTAGTATATTTATCACTGTCACTGTGCACAGTGTAACTACTCTTACTTCCAACAGAAACTTTGTCTCCTTTCTGTAGATAAAATACAACATCAAATGTACCAGTCTTATAGCCTTCACCTGTTATATAACTTCCTGCTGTGTATTCATTATTGTGTTTGACAAGGAGTTGGAGGCTTTGACCATAATAATTCATAACCACTGCAGTTAAGTGATAGACACCTTGGCGCGGAGCAGTAAATATCCCGGTACTTGTATCATATCCATTACCGATGTTAGTCCAGATCTTCTCAAACTTGACATTTGTATTACGTGCTATAGCTTGTGTCCTTGTTGTATAAGCTGAAAATGCCACAATAGTCCGTTTCTCTATCAATGCCTCATAATCTGTAGAAAGAAAAATTTGAGTGTATCTGAGTGAATAATTTAAAAATGACACCATGAAATTGTAATTCAGTGAAAATGAAATCAATTTTTTTTTTATAAATGAAATCTATAAACAGTAGTATGTACAATATCATAAAAAAGAACTGATTCATTGTTTTCTGTTTACAGAATTAATGTAAAAAAAAATCTTATTGGTTATATGTTAGATATTCATTATTTTATAGTATGATATCGTTGATAAAAGTGCTGATTTTAGTTTAACCTAAAAAGAAAGGTCAAAATCAAGAAGTTGATGAAACTAAGTGAAATCAAAATACCAATTCAAGTCGTAATAACTGATTTGAACGGTTACATGTATGCTTTTGTCAATGAAATAAGTGTTTTGATATTAACGTTGTGCACGATGTTCCTACAACACGTTACACTAAAAATGTGGCGTAAGGACATAGAGTGTTTTATTGTGTTGGTTGATTCTGTTTCTGTTCTTTTTTTTGTGTCGTTTTATCATTACTTCAAGTTGTGAAAATCGATTTAAAATGTTAACCCTTAAGTTATTTCACCTAAAAATGCAGTACTGTCGCAAGTAATGTAGGAAGGAAAAATGGGACGGAAGTACATTTATACGGTTTTCCATAAAACAAAAACATTTCTTAGATGTACAAGACTTTTATCATACTTTTTAGGATGTTTAACTTTCGTTGTGCATATCATCTGTCATTGCAAAATGTCTATCTCTTAATTGAACCAAATACAAATATATCTGACACCACGGTGGGTATGGTTGTCCTGCGAGAGAACGTTCTGTGCTGGTGATTCGGTCCTGACGGGTGCTGGTGATCAATGAAAAAATGTAAACAAAGACGAAAATGATATTTTTGACGTTTTCACTCATAAAAAATGGAAAAAAACAGTTGAGATTTTTCAATTTTGTTTCTTATAGGTTAATATGGAAACCATTAAAAAGTTGTCTCTCTGAACTGTTTCAGTAAGCGTAACACAAAAATGCTCATTTTCAGAAAATCTAGAATTGAAAAAATAAAACAAAAATGCTCATAGAGTCCGCTTTCAACACTGCAATCCACACGACAAAACTATTTTGTGAAAAAACATTGCAATTTATTAAAATTTAGCATTTTCTCAATTTATTCATGTCCTGAAACTGTGCTGGTGGGTCCTGATACGGTGCTGGTGATTTTGGATAAGAAGTTGGTCATATTTGAAACAAATGTTACAAAATCAATAAAATTGGGCAGATAATTGTTGTCAATAGGATCTATGACTCCTATTGTAGCTCTTGTGCATCCATTTGGCTGTTTATTATGTGTTTTCAAATGATCGTAACTTGTATTACATAATTACATAAAAGGGCAACATCTGTCGTCCAATATCAGATAACAATATATAGTATCTAAAATAAGAATAGTTTTATTAAGATATTAAATGCCCCTTACATTGATGCTTCAAAAATGATCAAAGCCCATGCCGCATAGACATGTTTGTTAGCGCTCCGCATACCCCTCCCCACTTCTACCCAACCAACCCTCCTCATTTCCTCTTTCATTGTTTCAGTGGTGTACCAACACAACAATTTATCACATAAAATAATAACACAAAGACACACATTATTGAACAACGAATGCTCGCAGATGCTGAAAGCTAGTTCAAAGCCGCATTTTCAACTAATAGATAAACCATGTTCTCATATACAAAAATCCTAATCGTGTCGATTAAAAAAGTCTTAAAACGTAAGTTCACATTTTAATGTTTGATGAAGCAGAACTTTAAAAGTGTGCAGTGAATCTTGTGCTCACAACAGTTATTGTCATTATTATATTTACATAAGACTTATAAAGGAATTAAGAAGGTACCAAGAAATATTTTACAGTTCAATTTAATGATCATGAATGGAAGGAAATGGTACGGAAGTTTACATAGGACAAAAAGAAATTGATAGTATTTTTTGGCGAAAGACTTAAACGCTTCTTTGCATTATATAGTACAGCTCTTCTATAAAAGCATGCAAAAAAAACTTTGATTGACTTGCTTGCTATGTTTGCTTGGATGTTTTCAAACAATAGGTAGGCGGAGTTTCAATACATACTGGGATTTGATTGGACAAATACAAACTGACAGGAATTGAAGTAAATGTTTATTGTTCAAACAAATTCTAGTATATAGTAAACAGACTACTTACCTGTCGTTTACAAACATCCAAACAATCATAGCAAGCAATTTGATCAATGGTTTGCTTTGCATATATTAATAGAAGAGCTGTAAATTCTAAAAAAAAAAAATTCTTGTTGTCGTAGATGGTTAAATCCGCAACAAAATCTCAATAACTTTGTTGGAACAAATAAAGGTTTTAAATCAAATTTTCGTGGACTTTTTAGCTTCCACCCTGACGAGGCATGTTAGCTGTTCGTATGCTATTGCACCTGACACACGGAAACTTTCACATTTCCATCTTCTTTTCTGAAATATTTTACCCAGCTCATACTTGACAGGATTGTTATCCCAGTAAAAGGTGTAACCAATGAATTGAACACAAGTTTAAAAATCCGTAATACTATATAATCCATTTTATGTGTCAATTTGTTTGAAAAAAGTCGAAAAGAAGAGAGTTTTTTTAATGTCATGATTATCTGTCGCTTTCTAGATCTATGCTTAGCATTTGTTTCAGATGAAATTGGACTCCTCATCCTGGTGATCCTGCTTCCTTTCATAACTTTATCCGTATACATATATTAATAGATAAACAAAAGGCTGCAACTGGTATTTTTGTATTTAAAATGATTCGTTGTAACGAGAATATTTGTGGTGAATGGAAACTGTGAGGGTCAAAATCTTAAATTGCTTATAAATGTTGCTGGACGAGGTTTCGTTATCTGATCTGAATTTTCTGAAATGTGCACGGTAGATAGACATTGGCCTTTTGATTTTTTTTTACTCGGTAAGTTTTGCCCTAATTGCTTGAATTTTTGCAATATTAAAGCCGATTTCAATGAGTGTGTAGACAAAGGGAATATCTTTGGTTATCTTGCTTGCTGAACAGAAAAGTCATTGTTAGATTATGTAAACTAGCCTACTTTAAGAGTAGACTAGTCCGACAAATGACACATCTTTCTGTCTGTAGGACCAGGTTACTTCGAAAGGAGGGTAGTATACCTTACCTAACAATGACTTCACGGTTTAGCTAACAAGCAAGCTAACCAAAAATATTACCTTTGCCTACATACTCAATGGAATCGGCTGTAACTAAAAACTCGAATACATTTTAACAGACAGTGGTCATATTTGTTGATGAATATTGTTTTTCCTAGATTCACTCTTGAAAAATCATTTGGTAACATTTGGTCAAGTAATTTCAGAAAAGATCTTTTTTGTAATTGCGGACGCCAAGACAATACATGAACCTCACACGACCCCTCGACACACGTGAGCTTAGATATGATCTAATAGCGATTCGAGTTGATAACCAGTTGAAACTAGGCCAGTTTTTTGTGTGTGTAGATTTGTATTGTTTTAAACTGTTATGACCTTTTAAAGTTAAATGTAGGTGTTTAATCTAAGAATTTCTTTTTTAAACTTATATACTTGTGTTATACTCAATTGGTTGTATGAAGCTACGAATTATTTTAATACTTGAAATTGACATATTCTAGTCTGCCCTTTCATAAAATAGTGAATTGTTTTTTAAGTGTTCTATCGAACTTTCGAAAAAAATACCTGATAACCGTTCAGACAAAAAAATTATGTTGAAAAAATCTTACAGATACAGCAAGGGATTCTTTTAAATCTTACGGGAAACTATTCCAAGCTTAAAACTTTCACTGTAACCTCGCTCTAACTTATCCCCCATCCACCCCCAAAAAAACCCAAACAAACAAACCCGCAATACTATTGTCATTCTTATAGTCAGCACTTAATTGTTCACAAATAAATGTGTTTTAAGTTGCTAAAGACATATGATTCAAACGCTCAGAAAGTCCTTTGTTCTATATTTTTGCTCTCCATTTTTATGCAAAACCTTTTACATTTTTATTTTATGGGTTATTGTTGAAAGTCGTACGATGACGTATGGTTGTAAACACATACTTCCTTTAGTTTCTTATGGAAATTTGTCTATTGACAACAAACATACCACATCATCTACTTTATATAAGTATTGTATAAATTACAACGTATTTTGGTGATCTTGCAAAATGATCGTAATCCCGAAAATCGTAAACATATTTTCTTATCTTAAAAGGAGGCAAGAAGGGTTCCATTAACAGGCCAATAAATAAGATTACAGTTAATTTTAAAAAAATAAAAAATAGGGGTATTTTTTTCGCTCATAATAACAGTAAACAGATTCACAACAATGTCAATTTCAAGAAAGCTGACAACAGTTAATTAGTCAATAACAGTACAGCATCAATGATCTTGAATATATGCCACTTTTAACTAAAATATAAAGGCACAGAACCAGGACATAGTAGCACAGAACCAGGACTGTTTTTCTTATCACCAGCACAGCGTCAGGACAATTCCGTTTAACGAACTTGCACGACTTTTGCAATATAATATTGTTGTAATATACTTTGCATGGTTCTTATGACGCATCAGAGAAAAAATAAGCAACAAAACAGTGGTTTTATTGCCGTTCTGATACAATGTAAACAAACCCACCAGCACAGAATCAGGACCCACCCGCACCTGACAGGACCAAATTACCAGCACAGAACGTTCTCTCGCAGGACAACCATACCCACCGTGATGTGGAAAAGTTTTGATCATTGTTAATGGCAGTACAATGACAAATAGTTTGTAATTTCAATGTAGAATATATATATATATATATTATCCTTTACTATAGATAATTTAGCTGATCTGTAACAATAACATCTTCATGCCTTATATATCATGTACTGTAGTACGCCGCTAGATTAAAACTGACGAGGAAAGGTAATACACGGCCAGCGAAAGCTCTTTTATTGAGAGCCCAGGTGGTCGTGTGGTCTAGCGGGACGGCTGCAGTGCAGGCGATTTGGTGTCACGATATCACAGTAGCATGGGTTCGAATCCCGGCGAGGGAAGATTCGCAAATTTACAGATCTAACATTGTTAGGTTGATGTTTAGACGAGTTGTATATACATTATGTACACAGCCATGTATCACCATCATTGATGGCGATCCGATGGATACATCTGTTGTAGAGTTGTCACTGACTCAGACGTACTTATAAATATAATTATTTTCTGTGACTGTATATTACATTAATTTGTAGGATCCTTTACTATAGATAATTTAGCTGATCTGTAACAATAACATCTTCATGCCTTATATATCATGTACTGTAGTACGCCGCTAGATTAAAACTGACGAGGAAAGGTAACACACGGCCAGCGAAAGCTCTTTTATTGAGAGCCCAGGTGTTCGTGTGGTCTAGCGGGACGGCTGCAGTGCAGGCGATTTGGTGTCACGATATCACAGTAGCATGGATTCGAATCCGGCGAGGGAAGAACCAAAAATTTGCGAAAGCAAATTTACAGATCTAACATTGTGGGTTGATGTTTAGACGAGTTATATATATATTATATATATATATATAAGATTGAAGATGAAACCCATTTTCATCTTAACATATGCAAATCTTTACGTTATTATACCTTGAAAAAAAATATAAATAATATTCATAAAAAATGTTAAAAAAAAATATAGATTGCAACTGATTCTATCATCATTTGATAATATGCAACTTATTGTTCGTTTTATTAAATTCTGTTCATCTATTAACAAGGGTGGAAATCCACACCTGCATTGAAACGGGACGAAAGATACCAGAGGGACAGTCAAACTCATAGATTGAAAATAAACTGACAACCCCATGGCTAAAAACAGTACACAAGACATAACATTAAAGACTAAGCAACACGAACCCCACAAAAATCTGGGGGTGATCTCAGGTGATCCGGAAAGGTAAGCAGATCCTGCTCCACATGTGGCACCCGTCGTGTTGCTCATGTTATTACAAACTAGGATAATAGTCTAATTCGGTAGGTCACATTCGTGATGAAAAGGGATGTGGATTGTAGTTTCGACTTAAGAAACATATCGAATATCATCTGTGAAACGGTTATTCCATGACGGTCAACAAACTCGTGATGGCGTCCCTAAAATTTATGAAGGGATGATTTCAACTGCACCATTTGGAATTCTTGGTTAAAAAGCTTCCTTGTGAGCAGCTACCCTCTATCAAGGAAATCTTGATAGGAAATACAAGCACGGGAATATCTTTTCAATTGGGAGATATATACTCAATATGCAGCAGCTATTGGAATGTTGCTACATAGAAATGGAAAGTTGAGAATCGGGAAGCTGCAATCATCTCTTCTGTCGTTAACTTTTGTTTTCAACCGACCCTCATTGTCAATTTCTAGATGTAATTCAAGATATGAGGCTGACTTAACTGTATCTATTGTATCCTTTATCGCTAGTTCAGTTTAATATATGCGTTCAAAATAGTCACCAACATTTTGCATTATCTAGTGAGAGAACATTATCTATATAGCGGAAAGTAAAGTTAAAAGATATTGCTAATTTCTTATCTTTCTTCCTAAAAAGTTTCTATATGAAGTCACCCTCATAATAATAAAGAAACAGGGCGCAGCTTTATACGACCGCAGAGGTAGAACCATGAACAGTTGGGGCAAGTATGGACACTACATTCAAGCTTGATATAGCTCTGAATTTGGATTGTGATTAAATAGTTGACACAGCATAGGTTTCTGACACAGAATGAATGTGGTCTAATAAACTTAGTTTAGTCTTTGATGCATGATTTTTTATTAGTTGTTAGTGGCTTTGAACTAGCTGTCAGATAACTGCGAGTACTTTCAGATCTGTTCTTTGCGTCTTTTTGCGTCGGGATGTATAAGTACCCGGCCACGTCCACTTGTATTTTTGTCCATCTGATGAGTTAAGCCTTTTTCAACTGATTTTTGATAGTTCGTTCTTATATTGTACTGTTATGCCACTGTCCCAGGTTAGGGGGAGGGTTGGGATCCCGCTAACATGTTTAACCCTGACACATTATTTATGTATGTGCCTGTCCCAAGTCAGGAGCCTGTAATTCAGTGGTTGTCGTTTGTTTGTGTGTTACATATTTGTTTTTCGTTCATTTTTTTTTTATATTTAAATAAGGCCGTTAGTTTTCTCGTTTGAATTGTTTTACATAGTCTTATCGGGGCCTTCTATAGCTGACTATACGGTATGGGCTTTGCTCATCGATGAAGGTCGTACGGTGACCTATAGTTTTTAATGTCTGTGTCATTTTTGTCTCTTGTGGACAGTTGTCTCATTGGCAATCATACCACATCTTTTTTTATATTAACATTTTTTTTGGGGCTTTTGAGCAATACACTATGCTGTTGAATATTATTCGCATCAAAACAAACTTTGGAAGAAATTTTCTTTTTTAATTTCTGAAATCTGAAATGAGAAAAATTGTTACCCTTATTTTTTTTCACCTACCCCTATCCCTTATTTCAAAAATAATCTCAATTTAAATTTATATTGGAGTTTGCAACAATAACTACTCATTTAAATTCATCATAAATTATTAAAATATAAAATTTGTAAGGGTTCCGCGGAACCCAGTGTCTCGCCTACTTTTGCTGTAAATCGCAGGCTCAACAAAAAATGAGGAAAAAAATCAATAAAAAAATTCCTCTTGATACTATCTTTTGATTGTAAGAAGCTTCTGTCCAAGTTTGGTAAAAATCTAGGATAGTTAATGAATCTAATTAATGTTTTGAAAACTTAAACTGCCGACTGTATTTAATGTTAACTGGAAGAAAATCTAAGTCCATTTAAAAGTAAAATACAGAAAAATGGAGTTATCTTTTTACAATATTTACTTCTGGATACTATCTTATGGTCATAAATAAGCTTCTGTCCAAGTTTGGTACAAACCCAGGATAGTTTAAGAAAGTTATTAAAATTTTAAAAACTTTAACCACAGAGTGAATGTAATGTTTCCCCGCAGAAAAACTAAGTCCATTTAAAAGTAAAATACGGAAAAAATGGATTTATTTTTTTACAAAATTTACTTCTGGATACTATCTTATGATCATAAACAAGCTTCTGTCAAAATTTGGTTCAAACCAAGGATAGTTTAAGAAAGTTATTAAAATTCTAAAAACTTTAACCACAGAGTGAATGTAATGTTTCCCCGCAGAAAAAACTAAGTCCATTTATAAGTAAAATACAGAAAAAATGGAATTTTATTTTTACAAAATTTACTTCTGGATACTATCTTATGATCATAAACAAGCTTCTGTCCAAGTTTGGTAGAAATCCAGTATAGTTTAAGAAAGTTATTAAAATTTCAAAAACTTTAACCACAGAGTGAATATTTGTGGACGCCGCCGACGACGACGCCGACGCCGACGGAAAGTAGGATCGCTTAGTCTCGCTTTTTCGACTAAAGTCGAAGGCTCGACAAAAATGACATACAGTCATGGTTAAAATTAGTATTAATTAATTGTTATTTCTAAAAAAAAAAATTTACAGCTAATGATCTCAAGACAATAATAATTTTCTTATTTATTATATGTATTTAAATCACAGTATTTGATGTTTCTAGAAACAGTTTAAATTTTTTTTAGAACGCTATGAACTATAACTAGCTAAAAAATAGCAAAGAGTACCAACATAAAGAAACATAGCTAAAAGTAATTGTCCATTAACCAGGACACCCTTGTTTTCCCTCTTTTTTGCCCCTAATTCATAAACAGAATTACAGATTGAGTCATAACTCCTCAACTCCAATCCTAACCATCCTTTTGTGGTGTGTGTGGAAACTTGTGATACACTGGACACTAGAAAAATACTTATTTGGGCACCTTTTATACCCCTTATTCCTAAACCAAAGGCACCATAACCCCCAAAATCAATCCAAACCTTCCTTTTTGTGGTATTAAACTTTGTGTTTAAATTTCATAGATTTATATTTACCTATACTTAAGTTATTGGCAAATATCCAATTATGCTAAAATTATTGGCAATTTTTCAATTATACTTAAGTTATTGGCAAAATTCAAAATTAATGAAGTTT
Source organism: Mytilus edulis (assembly GCA_019925275.1). Taxonomy (NCBI): domain Eukaryota; kingdom Metazoa; phylum Mollusca; class Bivalvia; order Mytilida; family Mytilidae; genus Mytilus; species Mytilus edulis. The sequence goes on along the minus strand of CM034357.1, from coordinate 48,022,691 downwards.
ATTTTACTGAAGTTATTGGAAAATTTACAATGGAATTGAGAATGGAAATGGGGAATGTGCCAAAGAGACAACAACTCGACCGTAGAAAAAAACAACAGCAGAAGGTCACCAACAGGTCTTCAATGTAGCGAGAAATTCCAGCACCCGGAGGCGTCCTTCAGCTGGCCCCTAAACAAATATATACTAGTTCAGTGATAATGAACGCCATACTAATTTTCAAATTGTACACAAGAAACAAAAATTAAAATAATACAAGACTAACAAAGGCCAGAGGCTCCTGACTTGGGACAGGCGCAAAAATGCGGCTGGGTTAAACATGTTTGTGAGATCTCAACCCTCCCCCTATACCTCTAGCCAATGTAGAAAAGTAAACGCGTAACAATACGCACATTAAAATTCAGTTCAAGAGAAGTCCGAGTCTGATGTCAGAAGATGTAACCAAAGAAAATAAACAAAATGACAATAATACATAAATAACAACAGACTACTAGCAGTTAACTGACATGCCAGCTCCAGACTTCAATTAAACTGACTGAAAGATTATGATTTCATCATATGAACATCAGGCAAAATCCTTCCCGTTAGGGGTTTAGTATCATACCATCATAACATGAGAAGAACATAAACCGTGTCATGCCAACAACTGGTTTTTTAATAAATGTGTTTAGTTCCGATGCAAAGACCCTATAAGTGAATCAATATTAACGCCAAAATATGCAATCTTTAATGACCTGACAACAGTATCGTAACTATATCCCCTCTTAATAAGTCTATTCAAAGGTTTTGTTAGTTTTTGAGGTGAATACTGACACCTTTGTGCTTTATAAAGAATATTTCCATATAAAATTGGATGTGAAATACCTGAACGTATAAGAAGTCTGCATGTTGAGCTATATTTACGAATGATGTCCTTATACCGATGATAAAATTTAGTAAATGTTTTGACTAGTTTGTGATATCGAAAACCCTGGTGTAATAATTTTTCAGTAATACATAAATTTCTCTCGTTAAAATCTAAAACATTGTTACATACACCAGCGAATCGTACAAGTTGAAATATATAAACACCGTAAGATGGTGACAAGGGAACGTCACCATCTAAAAAGGGATAATTAACGATAGGCAATGAAAAATCATCTCTTTTATCATAAATTTTAGTATTCAGCTTTCCGTTAGTGATATAGATATCAAGATCGAGGAAAGGGCAGTGGTCATTGTTAGTATTAGCTTTATTTTAAGTAAGTTCAACAGGATAAATTTCTTTAATATACATACTGAAGTCGTCATTATTGAGAGCAAAAATATCATCCAAATATCTAAAAGTATTATTAAATTTGTTTATCAGATGTTGTTTCGATGGGTCTTTGCTTATTTTTGTCATAAATTGTAACTCATAGCAATACAAAAACAGGTCCGCAATAAGTGGTGCACAGTTAGTCCCCATTGGAATTCCGATAATCTGACGATATACGGAATCCCCAAAGCGAACAAAAATTATTAATACTGAAGTTATATATATTGGCAAATTTCAATTACACATATATTTGAAAGCAGTGTTCAAATAGTTCAAATATTACTTTTGGATTACCTCCCTTACACTGCTTTCAAATTGTCTTAACTGTCCTTTAACCAGAAAAAAAAACTTGTTTTTCCCCTTTTTGCCCCTAATTCATAATTGGTTTGAGTAATAACCCCCAAAAACAATCATAACCGTTCCTTAGTAGTATGGAATCTTGTTGTATAATTTCAGAAAGATTCATACACTTTTACACAAGTTATTTTCTAGAAACTACCCAAAAAAATTTGCCCCTTTTTTGCCCTTTAATCATTGACTGTTTGCCCATAACCTTTAAAATAAATTTCAACCTTCTACTTATAATATTCATCATTGTGATACAATTTCAGAGCAATTGAAATACATACACAACTTATTGTCCTGAAACTAGATAAATGCTTGTTTTGGGCCCTTTGGGCTCCTTATTCCTAAACCGTTGGGACCATAACCCCCAAAATCAATCCCAAACTTCCTTTTGTGGTTATAAACATTGTGTTAAAATTTTATTCATTTCTATTTACTTATACTAAAGTTATTATCCGGAAACCATCCGTCTTCAGACGACGCCGACGACCAAACTCCCCGGCAGTTCCAGTTCCGATCCGCATACGGGTCCGCATACTACTCTACACTAATCACTGCCTTCGGCTTTTTTTATTACGCGCTCCAAACTCCCTGGCAGTTCCAGTTCCGATCCGCATACGGGTCCTCATACAACTCTACACTAATGGGTGGAGTAAAGGAAAATAGTTCCGGAACGGAAACGATCACTGTACGGAGTTTGGCCGACGACGTGATACCAATATACGACCGCAAAAATGTTGCGGTCGTATAAAAACAGGAAAATAATGGAATTCATGCTTAAAAAACTATAATGAAATTCATGTATTTTTTCAAACAAAAGCTTATATGTCGTGAGATACTTTCCCGCCTCGATATTTGTGTCGTTGTGTTGATGTCTCATTGACTTATTACCCATATCTACCTTTTTCATAAATAAACATATATTATCTAAGCAGATCAGCCTTACCTTGTTGACAAGCTTATACAAATTGAAAAAATCTACCGTTTTGGAAGTTTTTCAATTAGAAACATACCAAAACCTAAACAAGTCTTCAATATCCTTTTTATTAATTTGACATCATATTTTTATTATATTTTTTAACAATACGTTTGCAATCCAAGAGAATCAATAATATTTTTTTGAAATAAAATTCTTCAAAAATGTTCTCTCTAAAAATGGTATTAAAATCCTAAAGTCATTAAATAAGTATCGATTTTGAATTGCGAAAAACCTGAAAAATATGTTTTCCGGTAACATCAAGGTAATTCTAGTGTTAAATGTTAGATATAAATATGTACCGACTGTTGAATAATGGTTAAATGTTTCTCAAAGATATATTCGATAATCCGTTACTGTGACATAACGAACATAACAAATGGAACATGAATGTTGATCCTTTTGGAACTCACGATTTCTTCTATGTTTTTGCCGAACCTTGTGTTGCTAGCACAATCTTTCTTTCGGAGCAATATATAGGTGTCATACCACCAATTAAAAGTCCCTATCTGTTCAACCAAATTTTGCAATTTTCACTGCTTTCTATATATTTTACCTTATGTTTAACTTCATAGAAACCAGGTATATCCTGAATAGTTCATGTATCAGCTTTCTACATGCCAATTTTCAACAAATGTTTTAAATCATACAAACAAGAAAAGGTCTTCCGAATAGAGGTACCACTTAACATATCACCTGGTTTTCTGGAAATCTTAAATTAGTATACTATGGAGTGCATTAATCCTCAATTTTTACAAACAAGTAAATTTTAGCTCAAAATGATCTTAATATATTTCTCTTTCACCAAAAATTTCATTTCTGCCAATTTATTGGTTAGTTTAAGTAAACAATGATATCAAATGCACTATTTTTGTCCGAGTAGGCCTACTTTCTAAATTAGAGGGAGTAATTGGTGGTGTGACAACTATAAGGGATACCTTGACAAATTATTCTAAATCTGTTACATAGAATAGGAAAATGTCAGATATGTGCAAAAATAAAAAAGGAAAAGTATTGATATTTAAAGTGAATCCTACCTTTCTGCTGCTGTGCAATTTGTTCGTGAACTGTTTTATTGGAGGCGAGTCTGAAGGTTTCCAAGGCCAGATCAAATGATTGGTTGAATCGCTTTTGCTCCTGGTAAAGAGTATATTGCATTGATCCAAGATTGTTTTCTCTTTTCATTTCGGCAACACTAATTTCTTCTATTTTGGAAGACAATGATTTTAACATAATATCTATCTGTTTTCCATGAATTTCGGTTACATTTTTCGATTGCATATTAAAGTGTTCGACGATTTCCAGATATGAACTATTAAGTCTTGATAGTTCTTGTAATTGAATATCCCGCATTGATTTTTCGACAATATCTGTTTGTTTCATGGATTGGCGCACGTTTATATCAAATGATTGATTGAATCGCTTTTGCTCTTGATGAAGAGTATTCTGCATTGATTCTAGAGAAGTCTCTCTTTTCTTTTCGGCGACACTGAATTCTTCTATTTTCGAAGACAAAGATTTTAACATAATATCCATCTGTTTTCCATGAATTTCAGTTACATTTTTCGATTGAATCTTGAAACGTTCGACAATTTCATGGTATGAATTATTAAGTCGCGATTGTTCCTGTAATTGGTTTTCTCGCACGGATTCTACAAATATCTCTGTTCGTTTTATTGCTTCCTCCACTTTATCCAATTTAGAAGAAAATGCGTCTTCCCACTTTTTCAATTTTTCTTCATTTAGTTCCATTTTATGTTCCAAACGTATAAGTTTTTCTAAAACCTTTTCTTCAAAATGAAATTTTGAACAGGACATTAAAGATTCAGAATCGGAACCAATTGAGATAGACCCAGACGCCAAGATCCATAGGCTTATGGAAATGATACGGAAGAGAAACATTTTCGCTATATCTCCTAAATGCATTCATAAAATGTAAACTTCAACCACAGGAACAATTTCAAAATTTGTTGTATTTATAAATTATTGTTCGAGGTCAAACGCTTCCATCTTTAATAAGTGCAAGAACTTAACTGACATTACCAGTAACAAAATGGAATTTGACAACGAATGATTAGCATGAACTATTTATTCTGATAAATAATCATTGCGTCTTATGTTTACTCTTCTGAATAAACATAACTGTTGATTTAAGATCATTTATCCATGTCCTTCAAGAACCTGTCATTACTAATGTAAAATCTTACTAGATCTCGGTCAGGGTATCACACACATGTGTTTTTTTCTGATTTTAACTTAATTTCAGCAAATCATGTAAAAAGATATAAGGCAGATATGGTATGAGTGACAATGAGATAACTTTTCATACAAGTCGCAATTTGTAAAAGTAAACCATTTTATGTCAAATTACGGCCTTCAACACGGAGCCTTGGCTCACACCGAACAGCAAGATATAAAGGGCCCCAAAAATTACTAGCGTAAAACCACTCAAACGGGAAAACCAACGGTCTAAGCTATATAAAAATTAATCGTGGGTCTATGTATATACTCAAGGTATTGAGTTCGAATCTCAGCATAGCCACTGGATTTTTCGAACTCACGACTTTTAGTATGAAGATCCACGATTCAAAACCTACACCAGGACGACTGGATACAAACTTTTGGTTAATCAAGTTTGCATATTTAAACATTGTTTCCGGGGTTCATTCAGGGTATATGTATATACTATATAGACGTTACGCACGGTATTGCGTCGCAAGACGTAACATGTATAATTGACAATTTTGACGCCTAGTACGTTGACGTTTTCTTATAAAAAGTGAATTTGCCCATCAATTTTTCAGATAATATATAGAGTAAATTATAAAGGTTGTATGGCGTTGAACTCATTTACTTTAATTCACGTGTTCATAGACATTCTTTAAAATAAAATCCTATATTTTATTTCAATTTTCAGAAATGTACTTCTATTGAATTAATGTCTTCCTGTACTATAATTCGCCGTCAGCTGTTTTTGTTGGACTTTTTTTGTTTGCAGTGACTTCTCTAATTAGAAACTCGACAAATGCACAAGTCCATGCTCCAGTGCAATCAGAGAGCCCGGAAATAAATAAAAAGTAATCAAAATTTGAAGGAAAACGGTATCAAAAAGTAAAATCACAAAAATACTGAACTTAGAGAAAAATCAATTCGGAAAGTCCATGATCACATGGGAAATCAAATAACAAAACGCATAAAAAACGAATGGATAAGAACTGTCATATTCCTGACTTGGTACAGGCATTTTCAAATGTAGACAATGATAGATTAAACCTGGTTTTATAGCGCTAACCCTCTCACTTTGATGACAGTCTCATCAAATTCCGTTATATTTATATCAAAGCATTACTCCATTAACTTTACTAGAAAAAAAAATGATAACAAATACTTCGTTTAGTTTTACTAATTGATTTAACCATAAACTTTATTTATATCAACATATAGCTAGTAATGTATCTTCTGATGATTGACAGAAGGTATATTACACTTGCATATGTCACATGATGCTGTAAAAGTTCTTATATCCAAAGTACACAGAAATTATAGCACATTTTAATATTGATAGGTTTACTACTTAGACAACTATTTGGTTTCTATGTTAACTGCTTTTAAAATGTGCTATAATTTCTGTGTACTTTGGATATAAGAACTTTTACAGCATCATGTGACATATGCAAGTGTAATATACCTTCTGTCAATCATCAGAAGATACATTACTAGCTATATGTTGATCTAACTAAAGTAAACATATGACTAATAGATTAAAAGTTGTTACTTTTTCGTCGCCTTCCGAGACGGTTGAAAAATAGTTTACAAAAATATAAACATCTGAAAAAAAATATAGCATAACATTTTTCTTACATGGAATTTTGGGTCATAGTTCATGCATATTATCAGGAAATTAGCCGCCAATTGATACACACGTTTCTTTTTATGTTTTGATATCAGCATACAACAAATAGCAGCTAAGATTTATAAATTATATCTGTATATCAAGACTTCCGGTTCCGGCGAAGACAGCAGAAGGGTTTTTTTTGGTGCCCCTAATTTTTTTAAAAATCTGAATCAATCCTGCATAAATTTGGTGTCCCTATTAACATTTTCGCCATGAAAGCTTAAACACAACATTGACATATCTTTTTAACTAACATTTCATTCAGAAAAAAACATAATGAGTAAAACAGCAACTCCAAAGACGGGCAACCACGCCGACCTCAATTAACAACGAATCTTGTGCCCAATGTGAAGAAACATTTAAGAAAAATCAAAAATGTATGAACTGTAATATATGCCGATATTGGTTCTGCATAGAGTGTAGCCACGTTTCAGCAAAATTATATGAGTTACTGAAAACCGAGTCAACCCCTAATTTGCCATTTAACTGTGATGGATGTGTCCGTGTATTACCAAAATTAAATGAGTTAGGGTTACACATTGAGAGACAAAGGGTACTTTTTGAAGAACTTGATACTAAATTGAAAGTAGTTGATTCCAGCATGGATGTTAAAATTGACCAAAGAGTTGAAAGAGCCTTTGAGTCGTTTAGGGACAGAGAAGAAAGAAAATGTAACTTAATAATTCACAATGTCCCAGAACCAGATTGTAATACTGATAATAAGAAAAGAGATGATGAAATTTCATTGAAAGATATATTGCACACTGTTCAGAGTGATGAAGTTGAAATTAAATCATTTATAAGATTGGGTAAACCAAATGAGAGTAAACCAAGACTGATGAAAGTAACTGTTGGCTCCGTTGTTAATAAGCATAAAGTTCTAGGGAACTCTAAATTGTTAAGAAGGAAAAACAGTGATGGGTATACTGTACATAAATGGAACAATATTTATATTACCCCTGACTTGACAAAAGAGGAGAGAGATATTAACACTGAGCTGAGAAAAGAGCTAGAGAGGAAGAAAAAAGCAACAAACAATGCAAACTTGGTAATTTTCCGGGGGAAAATCGTTGAAAGAAAAGACATTTCTGGTCAGTCTATTATGACAAATACAGCTAGTAGTGTTGAAAGTGGCGGTTCAGGTCAGACTGCCAATTTTCGACCGTAGACTTTCTATAGAAAAGATCAAACAACATGTAAATACGTTAATTCCAGTTGGTTTTTGTTACAGTTCAAATGTTACAGTTAATTTTTTTAATAACTTTGATAATGCAGAAAATGACAATGCAAGTACATCTAATGTTGATTCAGCAAGTGAATCTGATGATATATGCGAAAAGGGTGGTGAAATAAGATACAGTACATCTGAGAGTGCCCAAGATAGTATGCAAGATTATGCATTTTTTAATAATTTTGATGATGCAGAAAATGACAATGCAAGTGATTCTGATGATATAAGCAATGATGGTAGTGTGATAAGTGATAGTACTTCCGAAAGTACAGAAAATAACAGGCAAAATAATATTGATGATTTAGATCGAAATATTAACCCTTTAATTGTAAACAAAGTAAAGTGTATGTACACCAATGCTGATCAATTACGTAATAAAATTGATGAACTTGAAGCACAAATACAGGTCGTGAAACCAGATTTTATTTTTATAACAGAAGTTTTGCCAAAAACAAATATTGATATAGATTGCATTTCTCCATTATTTAACATTGAAGGCTATATAGCTTATCCGAGTAAAAATACAGGACGGGGAGTTATTATTTATGCAAAAAGTCATTTCTGTGTCTCACCAAATGAATATATGAATTCGCTTTATGATGATGCCTCGTGGTGTAATTGGGTAAAAGACAATAAGACTGTGTTGATAGGCTCAATATACAGAAGCCCATCAAATCAAAACTCATGTTTAAATATTATTGGACTTTTGAATGAAGCAGCTCGATTGTATAACAATATTTTAATAAAGGGAGACTTTTATATGCGTGATATTGATTGGAACTTTTGGACTACACCTCACTCTGAGGACCATTACGAACATACTTTTATTGAAGCTTTACGCGACAATTTTCTATATCAACATATAGATAAACCTACAAGATTTAGGGAAAATCAGATGTGTAAAACTCTAGATTTAGTTATTACAAAAGATGAAAGCAATATTGACAATATTAATATTGATGCTCCATTGGGACTTAGTGATCATGCTACCATTACATTTGACTTTTTGTACTCTTTCAATGAATATGAAACTGGTAAATCGAAATATAAATATTCCAAATGTGACTTTGAAAAATTTTCTGAAGACTTTAGCAATTTTGATTGGGATAGTTCTTTTGAAGATAAAGACATAAGCGAGATGTGGAAAATATTTTCTGAAAAATATAAAAAATGTGTAGAAACGTTTGTACCGAAAACTAATCCTAAACCGGGTTGTCAACCTAAACCATTATGGCTAACATTTGATTGTCTGAGCAATATAAAACGCAAACAAAAGGCCTGGTCAAGATACTTGGCTACTAGACGAGCAGTAGATTTTGATTTTTATAAAGTTGCTAGAAACAGGGCAAATGAGAACGTTCGAAAAGCAAAAAAGGAATATGAGAAGTTAGTGGCATCAAAAGCTAAAACTGAGCCAAAACATTTTTGGACATATGTCAAAAGTAAAGTGAAATCAAAATCAGCAGTATCAAACCTCATGAAACCAAATGGGAACTTAACTACCTCCGACAAGGAAAAAGCGACTGTATTAAATGACTTTTTTACCAGTGTATTTACTGCTGAAAATCCAAATAATATACCTAATATTGAAGACAGAAATTTTGAATCATCTTTAGACCACTTTGTGATCAATCAAGATACAGTTGAAAAATATCTACTTTTATTAAATGGAAGCAAGTCTATGGGTCCAGATAATATTCATCCGTTAATAGTAAAGAGTATGGCAAATACATTTTCAAAACCTTTGACTTTGATATTTCAAAAGTCCATTGACACTGGAAAAATTCCAAAAGAATGGAAAGATGCTAGAGTTACCCCACTTTTTTAAGAATAAAGGTAGTAAACTGGATGCGGGAAATTACAGACCGGTCAGTCTAACTTCAATTGTTTGTAAAACTTTGGAAAAGGTTATACGGAAGGAAATGATTGATCATTTAATAACCAATAATTTGTTATCAGACTCACAGTTTGGTTTTCGCTCTGGAAGATCATGTATATTACAATTACTTGATGTCATGGAAGACTGGTCATTATATATGGATAATAATATATCCTGGGACACATTATATCTCGATTTTGCCAAAGCTTTCGATAAAGTGCCACATAAAAGATTAGTAAAGAAACTGTATTCATACGGTATTCGTGGATCTATATTAGAATGGATAACTGACTTTTTAACTGGACGTCTACAACAAGTTGCGGTGAAAGGGGAAAAATCTGAATGGCAAAACGTAATTAGTGGAGTGCCCCAAGGCAGTGTACTTGGACCTGTTCTTTTCAGTATATTCATAAATGATTTACCAGATGTTGTGGAGTCAGTCTATAGTAAAAATTTTCGCAGACGATACTAAAATTTATGCACCTTCTTCTAAATCTGATGTCTTACAGAATGATCTAGATGCCCTCTACAATTGGTCCAAGTTATGGGACATGAAATTTAATGTGAACAAATGTAAACAAATCCATTATGGAAGAAATAATCCTGAAAATGTTTATACCATGAACAATATTGATATCATTAAAGATGAACAAGAAAAGGATCTTGGAATTATTTTTCAAAATGATCTTAAATTTTCTCAACATATATCAAGTAAAATAAATAAAGCCAATAGTATACTTGGGCTGATTAATCGAACTTTTATCCTTAAAGATCAATATACATTTTTAAGACTATACGTTGCGTTGGTACGACCACACGTGGAATATGGAAATACAATATGGTATCCGCATTTAAAGAAAGATATTAATGCTGTAGAAAAAGTGCAGATGAGAGCAACTAAATTAATTCCTGATATACGACATTTAAGCTATGAAGAAAGATTAAAAGTACTTAAACTACCTTCCCTAACTCACAGAAGGCGAAGAGGTGATATGATACAAGCTTTCAAAATAATAATAGGAATCAAAGATATATCTTATGAAAGATTTTTTACTGTCATCAGTACAAATACCCGTGGGCATAATTGGAAATTAGCAAAACCTAGATGTAACACTTCTTTTCGATTAAGACATTTCTCACAACGAATTATTAATGATTGGAATAACCTACCAGTTGAAGTTATTTCATCAAAAACTGTGGAAGCCTTTAAAATTAGTATAGACCGTCATTGGGAATCAGTCATGTATCAGTTAAGAAATTGATGAGGACACAAATAGTTTTCTATATAACTTTTTAATTGTGTGAAATATTGCACCAAATCATGCAGGATTGATGATTGTATCAGTTTTGAAAGTGTACCAAAATAGGGTGGGCTAAAAAGGATAGGATCCTTCCATATGAGCCCCACAACGATCTTACAGGATCTTACAGGTATACATAAAAAATCTTGAACTTCATCACCGAATATTCAGAGAACTTTCTCACTGTATTTATATCTATATTCTCTATTGTTGATAGAAGCTTCATAGACTTATTTTGATATTTGTATATAGTGGGACATCAAAAATGTGGCATAGAGGGACCCCCCTACCCCCCTAAAGAATATCCCCTCCATAAGACGCATAGAGAGCGCACCCTCACCCTTTGGTTGTCAACAAAAATGGGTTTTTTTTCACGATTTATATGATTTTTTAGCAACACATCGTTCATAAAAAATAGTTTTAATTGAATTATGCCTCTGTTTCGAAATTCTGTTTTCAATATTGAATTCTTATCTTTTAAAGAAAGTGTGACTTTTTAGTAACATATTTTATACAACTATTAGTAAGTTCGGTTAGTCAACGAAAAGGTTAATACTGTGAAATTTAGAGCAAGAATGAACAACCTTTTAAATAAGTGGGTTTTGTTTTTCCTTTTTCTTTGTATTTTTTCTATTATTATTATCATAACAGATATGAAAGTTGATATATTTAATTCTATTAATACTATGCATTAAACTGAACATGCATAAAGAACTTAATTACTCAATAACTCTGGAAATTCATAACGCATATTGAACATTTTAGTAATTTAAAAATCAATGAACCATGACTACTTATAAGGGGTCAAGTCCCAACATTCTGTTGAATTGTAACAACCGTAATAACAATCAACATTGACGAAATAAAAATATAACCATTCCATCATCATAACATTATTTCTCAACTCACAGTTTTATTTTAAAAATGAGCATCAAAATTAATTCAATTTCAACCCCTCACCTTTCCCCTGAAAACTTAAATAAATACTGAGAAGAAGGACTATTACATGTAAAAACGACATTCAGATTAAAAAGCAAGATCAGATGTTATGAGCCAAACTATATCCCCCTTGTTTCCGGCGGCGGCCCCACAGAATTTTTTGTTCATGCAGGGTACAAAGGTTATGTATATGATACATGCTTATACTTATTAAAAATTAATCTTCCTGATAGCCAATAATGTGAAGATGTAAAAAAAGTCGGGTTGTTGTTTCTTTGACACATTAACTATTTCCATTCTCAGTTGTATTTAGGGACAATTGTGGCACCATTAAACTTAAATTGGCAAAGAGGAACTGTTTTATTCAGCGCCTAGTTACAATCTGAACTGTCTTGTTAGAGACAGTTCCATTTACAACTACGAACGTGACTATAATTTAGAAAGAATTTTGTTTATGATAGATACTTACTTTTAGAAACCAATAAGCGACAAATAAAATTGCTCTTAATAGTGACCATTACTTTTGGTCCCATATACTTAACGCTAGGTTAAGTAAAGCAAACCTATTAAAGTAAGATTAACTAGCAACAACACGATGACCACATGAAAAGCAATTGTCATAAACTTGAACATCCCTAAAGCCTAAGCATGTACACATAGAAAGTCACATTTGTAGTTTAACAGTAAAACATACTTTTATTTTATAAATTACATTTTACCAAAGATATTTAATAATTGCAATTCTTTCGATCACACAATTTACCCTACGTTTATGATGTATGATACCTTCAAAGGGTTGACCACACACTGACCTACATGTCATAAAATATTTAGTATTCACCTTGGCCATTTGATATTACGATTAGACATGGATGAGTGTGTTTACCTTTTTCAGAATATTTGAAGATTATAATAAAATGTGGTCTTTGGCGAGAAATTGAAAACAAACGTAGAAACGTAACATATATAGCGACCCGGAATATTAAAAGAACAGTATATCAAAAGAGTGCATTTCTTTCTAACACAAACGATGCAAACGGCTAAGCGCGCACATGTTTTGATCATTTCTTTCAAACATACGTTTGCAAAGTTTGCATAAACTTTGACAAACGATGCAAACGATAAAAATGCGTCTGTAGTTTGTCGTTTGTCGTTTGTTAGTACAAACGCTACATTTGTTTCTTACTACAACCTGATTAAACGAAGTATTTGTTTTTAAGTTTGTAAAAAGTCTGTTTACCAACAGCAAGTGCAGGCAGTATTCAAAATTCAAACAGGTTCAGTAAAGACTTATTAAACGATGTATTTGTTTCTACTTTTGTAGCGTTTAGAAAACAACAACAAACGCGACACAACGTTTACAAAATTTTGGTAAGAAAAAAATGCGGCCTTAGTTTACCGGTCCTTAGTTTTTAGTTTTAACCGCAAGACAAGAACACGTTAACAAAAGATATACTGTTTGTTTTGTTACGAATTGCTGTAATTTTAGGCAAGAAATTAATACAAATGGTATACTGCTTGATATCCCTATAATAGCTCCTATTGTGGCAGATATTTGACATACATTTTGGACATAGGTGACGATGCAGAATTTCAGCAAGATTTTATGTTTATAGGTTAACATTTTGTTTAAACTATTTGAACCATGGGATACTTCAAATATTTCTCTGGACAATAAAAGATATTTATTGTCACCATTTTCAAAGTGACCCCTCTATTATATATGGGACATTTACTTATACAACTTGTTGACCCTATTTCGGACAATATATATTTTTGGTAATTTCTAATTTTATGCTGACAAAGAAAGTGACGTTGACATACCATCAATTAAATGATTGCATTATAAGTTAAAAATTCTGCTTTGAGACGTCAAAGTATGAGTTTTGAAACTTTTAGGAGAAGGTTAATTGAGAGAACCCATTTCATCGTTTTTACTCCAATACAATTACAAAAATTTCTTAGCTTAGAAATCTAAAGACTTAGATCTGTCCTAGGACATGTCTAAACAAGCAGTGCACATAGAAGCTCTATTATGTGCTCTTATCATACCTAGGATGTCCTAATCGATATCATAAATGTTGAAGTATACTTATAGATTATCGTTGATCATCTCCATCTCAATGAGATTAATTTTCTCGCTTGAGCCGGTCACGGCGAAAGCGAGAAAAATCAATCGAGTTTAGATGACCAATGATAATCTGTTTATCGATATTTTACTTATGAAGACGTTGTCAATTCCATGTCAATTTCATTAGCAACGTCACGTGCCTCCTTAGTTTCTAACGAAGATTGTCCATCTCATGCGAGTAGCATGACATGAAAAATTAACCCCAAAAAAGATCAAAGAAATTAAAAACCAATTCTTCAGAGAACAATTGAAGGTCTTTCCACCTCGATAATAAGAATGAAATTTAAAAAACGATGTTAGAAAATGTCACTCCTTGTTGATGTAATTTGGTTCTTCGAATTGATATAAAAAAAATAAGATTAATAGGTATATGCAGAAGACTTAATTGTTTTAGTATGAACAGAAAATAATTTTTAGCAAAGGTCAAAATCTAGAACGTCAAATTGACCTTTGACCTTGACCTCAATTTCAAGGTCATAGGTCAGTGATCTCAAATCAAAAGACCCCAGGTCAATCATTTGTATGGTTGTGGAGAAATACTGATTTCAAATACATAAGGGGAGAAAACTCCTATAAGGGTTAACCAAAACACTTCGACTGAAATAGGTTGAAGTTGCGTCTTTTTGTAAACAGTAATTTGGCAAACAAATCATATCATTAACTGTAACAGTTTCGTTTGAATAACGATAACAAGCAAAATTCAAAATTTATAACATGACCTTGACCTTCGACCTTGATCTCAATTTCAAGGTCATAGGTCAGTGAACTCAAAACGGAAGACCGGAGGTCAATCACTTGTATGGTTGTGGAGAAATACTGATTTGAAATACATGAGAGGAGAAAACTCCTATAAAGGTTAACCAAAACACTTTGACTGAAATAGGTTGAAGTTGCGCCTTATTGTAAACAGTTATTTGGCAAACACATCATATCATTTACTGTCACAGTTTCTGTGGAATAACGATAACAAGCAAAATTCAAAATTTAGAACATGACCTTAACCTTTGACCTTGACCTCAATTTCCTTCAAATGGACCAAGGATTTCATATCAAAAGACTGTAGGCCTCTACGACTTATAACGTATGAATTTATCCAACAAATCGCCTATCTTAAATTTTCAAAGGGAAATAACTCCCATAAGATGTCTTCCGATCACTCAAGACAAATACACCAAATCATTCTCAAGAGTAGACGAACAATTTGGTGAAAACAGTTTGCTAAAATCTTTTACGGTTTTAGAGATATAGCGATAACAAGAAAAATGGACGCGGGGAGATAACTCCTATAAGAATAAGTGTTCGGTCACACAGGGTGAGTTTTGACACCTCCATTACTGTACAACATCATTGGCCAAAAAATCCATTCGATATGTTGTAAGACAAAAAAGCATCTCAGACGGCAAAAAAAAAAAATAAAAAAAAAAAAAAAAAAAAAAAAAAAAAATAATAATAATCAGAAGAAAAACAAAAGGTCTTACCACGAAAAGTGGAAAGACCTAAAAATGCCAGAATAGCGATAATAGGTAAATAACAGGATAAAAATAATAAAGCTATTTATATAAAGATACAAGTGTATATATCAATAAACCAAATACATACCAGAATAAAATTTAGATAAGGATAACATAATTTAAAAAAAAATAATAGCAGTATTACTTTTAAAATGATTGTGAATGATTTAAAAAAAATAATGATTGTGCATTAAAATTGTACGAAACAACACAAAACCAAAAAAAAAAAATGACTACGTTTTCCTTAAAATTTGACAAATTTAAGTGCAAATATTACAACAGTAAAATTGTCAAATTAAAAATCTCAATATAATAATTCCATGGTAAAACTAATGAAATATTTTTAAGTGAGCTAAACAGGTTGGGAACAGCCCTTCAAACGAGGAATATCCCTTAAATGAGTGATCGTCCCTAAGACAAGGGCACAGTCATTTTACTTTTGCAAAAAAGAAAAAAGAAATATAAGTCCAGGAATATTACAAAATTCTTGGACATGTTTCACCATATAATACCAGATAGATGTATAGTTCTTTGGGAAAACTTTCTTCAAATTATATTAATATGTGCTCATTTGTACTAAAAAGCTGTTTTTACAAACAACACAAATATCACTTGAAATGTCACCCTCTCATTAAAGGGATAGTCAATACATTGAGGGATTATCCCTCATTTGAAGGGTAAAACTTATATTCCTATAACCCAAATAATCCAGTTGTTATACTGAACTCCGAGGAAAATTCAAAATGGAAAGTCCCTAATCAAATGGCAAAATCAAATGACAAAACACACCAAACTAATGGACAACAACTGTCGTATTCCTGACTTGGTACAGGCATTTTCAAAAATAAAAATGGTGGATTGAACCTGGTTTAAAGCGCTAAACCTCTCACTTGTATGTCAGTTGCATCAAATTCTCTTATATTTACAACGATGTGTGAACAATATATAGTTATCAAAGGTACCAGGATTATAATTTAGTACGCCAGACGCGCGTTTCGTCTACATAAGACTCATAAGTGACGCTCATGTCAAAATATTTATAAAGATAATACAAACACATTGACGGCATGTATAAATACCGAGCCACGTCAAATAGATATCACATAAAACAGACCAGACAGTAAAAGTAATATTAATAATTTAACAAAGACAAATGAAAGAACAATATAACACGTTGTTAAGATGATAAAGTACGTCAGTACGCATAATATATACATCAAGACCATCATTATTTGTAAAGATGATACGGAATATTTATCAACAAGGTCTTGGTACCTTCCAATGAACTTTTTTAGAAAAGGAACAAGACGTTCTTTGACATACCCCTGGTTCATCAACTTTCTAATCAGACACTGGTGACGCTTTACAAAGTCTGAGTAGGAGCTACAAGCTCTTGGATATCTAATGGGTTGGGAAATAAATATTCCATATGCAGGTGAAGTTGGTATATTGCTACTAAGATGGGGGGGATTGATAATTTTTAAATTGAAATCGTCTCGTTTGCCATAGATTCTGGTACTGAGATGACTGCGTATGTCGAATTCGAGGTATACGTCTAAAAATGAAGCAGAGGAAGCTGTTCTGTTGTTTCTTTAATTTCTAGTTTTGTGGGATATATTAATGGAACCCAATCAGAAAAGTTCGAATTGTAAATGGAAGGAACATCATCAATATATCTGAAAGTGAAATTAAATAATCTGGCTTCTTTGATCTTCTTGTTTTTGACAAGTGTCTGAAGGAACTACGATTCATATGAAAATTAGAAGAGGTCGGCAAGGAAAGGCGCGCAGTTCGTTCCCATAGGAATGCCGACAATTTGTTGCAAAAGTCTACCTCCATATTCAATAAATATGTTGAAGATAAGAAACTCCAGCATACTGATCACTTGTTTCTCTGGCTAGCATTTTGTTCACTTTTAACAAAATATGTCTCATGATATTCCAACGTACCTTATCCTTTAAGAAAACTTCAAGTGAGTGATTGTAGATAAAGTTGTGAAAAATACAAGAAACTTTTTTCTTAAATCATATTGTCGGAATAAATGCACAACTAATTTGTCAAAAATCAAACGTGAATCGTTATATTACATGATTAAGGATTTGTATAGTATACTATACAAATCCTTAGTTAAAATATATAAATATAATACATGTGATGTGGGTAGCGAACAATTTATATTATCAATCAAGTTTGTCAACCGTGTAGAAATGAAATGAAGTGGACATTAACAGAGACATATAATATGTCTCTCATTTTAATATCAACATAGGCCATAATATTCACATAAATGTAAAGGGTCAGATAGCCTGAGGTGTCACGTGGACGTGCATTTACCGTGTGATATTAAAGAAATAAGGCAACCATTTAACTGATTTATCTTAAATCTGATAGGTCCATCAAATTGTTAAAACTCACTCGTGACCAATTTGGGTGGGGTAAAGGTATCTTAAGTTATATTTAAATGAAATCGCACGAGACATTTGGGATTTTTGTGTGGACACGATAACAGAAATCAGTCAAATATATGTGGTAAGGTGTTAGCCTTTTTTCAGACATTTTATCAATTGATTTTAATATATATAGGATTTAGGATAAATCTGGGTTTTTTTAAATCCATTTAATGTTTAAATTTCAGCGAATACATATACTAGTATTATACTTTTCTTAAGTTTTATATGTGTATCTTTAAAATAAAACCATAGACGGTTAACTTTTAATCACAAAAGAAATTAACATGTGAGATGAAATGGAACAATTGCGATGTCCAGCTGCTAAATCCGTCTCCTGATCGAAAGACCATTATGTACATTATATAAAAGTACCAATTAATATGTCTCTCCCTGATTAAAGCGTTTCAACATTTTGTAAATAAAATTTATGTTTAGGGAGATTGCCTGTGATATATTTTGTAATATATCTCTATATTTTAATTGTATTAAACCTAAAAAAAACAATCCAAATATTTCATATTCTTATTTCATGTATAATGAAAACTAAAGGACACTGATAGATGCCATTTCAATCATCTATTGATCAGCATTTGCAAATAAAAAATTCAAATTTAACTAAATATAGCAACGCATGAAAAAAATAACATTAGAATCAATTGAGGATTAGCATTTTTATGACAGCCGAGTGCGTTAAGTGTGTAGGTAAAGGTAATATCTTTGGTTAGCTTGCTTGCTAGCTGAGCCGTGAAGTCATTATCAGGTTAGGTAAACTATTCTCTTTTAATAGTAGACTAGTCGAACAGCTAACCATTTTATCTGTCTGTATAGGACTAAGCTACTTCGAAAGGAAGGT
Source organism: Mytilus edulis (assembly GCA_019925275.1). Lineage (NCBI taxonomy): Eukaryota > Metazoa > Mollusca > Bivalvia > Mytilida > Mytilidae > Mytilus > Mytilus edulis. Next base: position 48,003,886 of record CM034357.1, on the reverse strand, counting down.
AGTGCACCTTACCTAATAATGACTTCACATGTCAGCTAGCAAGCAAGCTAACCACAAATATTACCTTTACCTAAAAACTCAATGCAATCGGCTTTAATAAGGCGAATTTGCTACAAAAAATAGCTTACTAAAAAATACACACATATGAATATACGCAATCTAATTAAAAACCGATCTCTCATCGCTCCTGTTTCTGATATGTCGAGAAAACGGGAGCGATGAGAGATCGGTTTTTAATTAGATTGAAATATACGATATTTCAACTCGCACAAATTGCTTAGGTCATGGTACATTTTATTACTTATTATGGGTTAATTGTGATCAATGACAGATCGGAATAGCATATGTCTTTATATCTGACAACGAGCAGTTTTTTTATATAAAATGGCAAAACGGTTTCTAAAATGCGTAATTTTGGGTGATTTTCGGGGATATTTTATTTCAAGGTTGTGTCAATGTATTTAAACAAATCAATAAAAATATATATCGAGACTCAAGTTATTAAAACTTATTCTGTCTTCTCTCAGAAAAAAAAATATTTAGATAATATTTAAACAAATTTAAAAACCTGAAATATCTTTAGATTATTAAAAGATTTAAATAACATTATCCCATTTAAATAAAATCATTAAAACAACAGCAATACATCTAAACAACAATAAAACATTTAAATAACATTAAATCATTTGAATAACATAAAAACATTTAAATTACATTAACATCAAAATAACATTAACATCTCAATAACAGTTAAATAAAGCTCTCATCGAAAAACTTTAAAGAATAAATATTTTCTTAAACAAATCAAATTTATTATATGAAATATGAGAAGCAAAATTCCACAGCTTTTTTTAAATTGTTCTTTTGTATTTGTAGGTTTGCTGTCTGACTGAATGTCAAGTTGGTCAACACGTGACATCATTTTAATCAGACCTTTCATTTGCCAAAATTTAGAAGCACACAACAGCACGTTGCATCTATACTATCAAGTGCAAAAAAGACGTACTGTGAACAAAATCATCACAAAATTGTTCACAGCCTATTAATGACAAATTTTTGGTTGTATAAACTGAGTGGAAAAAAGTCAAGAAACTGCAGTGTGGGACTGAAGGTTTACAAGCAAAAAAGTAGGTATATCATTTTAATGAGTATAAATATCACTGAAACTGATTAAACATTGTGATTGGTTGATTGATTGATTGATGTTTAACCGCCACTTTAAACAATCTTGTGATATTTTGTGGGGGTCTGTTTTTATTTGTGGTTGCAGGCGAAGTGCCAGGAGAGAAGCACCGACCTTCGGTAGAAAAACTAACAATACTAGCTAATAAAATTGTAGTCGAGTACACCTGTCCCATGTGATATTCGTACTTACAAACTCAGTGTTGATTGGCTATTGATACAATAGTTTGACTACTAATAGATCACTGTGTCACCGAGCCCCCTTTTTTTACTAGTATGTCGATATACAAGTTTTATCGTTTTATATGCAAAACAAAAAAAGAATATTGGAATATGATAGTCTCAACTCCAACACTTAAACCTACAAACAAACAAACCTTCAAACAAACCTACAAAAAACAAAACAGATAAAAAAAAATCATTTTTTTGTACCAGTCTTGTATTTAAAAAAAAACTTGTTAGTAAAATAAGAAGAAAATCAGATTTTTTTTCTTGGCTCAATGTGTTGTGTTTGTGTGTGTACTAGAGTGTAATAAAATACAGTGGATATATATTATGCATTTTTGTGACATTAAATCGAGAAAGACCATGATTACTGGAAGTGGTGCGGACAAGAAAATTGAAGTTAGATTCATCATTTCAATCCAGGTTCCGAACTATCAACTTAAAACTGCACACTTTGGACCATACAAACACTCTCTATACCAGCATTCGTGATTTCATGTGCCACATAAACTAAACATATATTTCATGTGCCACATAAACTAAACATATATAAAAGTTATTTAAAGTGTCACATGCATTAAACATAAATTATAGTAGCAATATCATGTGCCACGTGAATTAAACATAGTGTAATGATATCAAGTGCCGCATAAGCTAAACAGATTGAAGTGACTTCAGGCGTCACATAAACTAAACATATTGTATATATAGTGATTTCAGGTGCCACATAAACTAAACATAATTTATTGTAGGGATTTAATTTGCCACATAAATTAAACATATTGTTATGATTTCGTATGCCACATAAACTAAACATAAATATGTAAATTGTAATGAATTCAGGGGCCACTTAAAGTAAACATAATGCAGTGATAAGGATGCCAGATAAAAAAAAAACATTCTTTGTTATGATATCAGTTGCCACATAAACTATACATATTGCTGTGACTTACTTGCCACATAAACTAAACATGTTGTAGTGATTCTATGTGTCACATAGCTAAACATATTACGTTCTTAGTCATAGACTTAACATTGGAATGACACAAGCTTAAGATAAAGACAACTCAAAATGAAGAAAAGACAAACATCAACAACACTAAAAACTAAAAGTTCAAACGGTGCTTTTGCATGATTTAAAGAGTGACCCCGTTGCAGAAGACGAGGACTGGTAGCATATAGATGTCCGCTAGTCTCTGCAACAGTAACAAGTTTCCTACCTAAGCTTGTTAAAGGGTGCTTTAAAGAATGTGAAATCAGGCCTTTGAATAGACCCCTGTTTTGTTTCTAACACCTCTCCCCTTCCCGAACTTCCAATATGACCGTCTTTCGGAGAACGTTTCTTCGATAATACATGTATATATAAGCACTAATTGAAGGTCAACAGTCCGTCAACACGATTGTTAATATCAACCATTCGAAATTAAGCTTAGAAAATACTAAAGAAATGAACATATTCAGAGAATTTTAATAAGGCATAATGAACTATCGAAAAAGATTATAAATTAATAAAAAAAAAAAATAACGCTACTAATTTAAAACCACTTTAGGAAAAATAAAATTTTGCACAATAATTTTATACAATACAGAAATAAACGTTTTCTTAATATATTATCTCCCATCCAGAATTGGAACATAAATTTAATCTGAAGCCTCGTGTAGACATTCTTGCTCTCTAACGGCAAGTGTATTTTTGCGAGAGAAAAAAAAGGGCTGTGCTTTTCAAACATGCCATAATTTGCATCGGCATTTCGAATTTCCAACTTCCCCGGTCCACCTTCCTTAGAAGATATATTATATGAGTACCTTCAATACGGAGCCTTCAAGATGAGTACCTTCAATACGGAGCCTTCAAGTTGGCTCACACCGAACAGCAAGTTATAAACGGCCACAAAAAAAATACCAGTGTAAAACAATTCAAACAGGAAAAACAACAGCCTGATCTATGTGGTTAAAAATTCATTCTACTGGAACAAAATGTAACTTGATCTAAACTTCTCATTGTGTAAAGTATATTACAAATGTCAAGTCAATATCTTGAACATGACGGAACAAAAGTGTTGAACACTAATTATTTTTAAAAAAAAATTTCTAAGTACAGGACCATAAATTTGCACAAAAATCATCTGACCGGAATAAAAATTTTAATTGATCTGTTTTTTCTCCAGTTAAAACTTTTATATACTAATTTTCAAATCATTATCTGAGGAATGACGAAAAAAGTGTGGAAAAAAGATTATTTTAGTGAATTTATAAGTCCAAGGATCATAACTCTGCACAAAATCATCAGACCGAACTTGATCTGTAACTTGTCATGATAAAACAATACACCAAATATCAAATCAATATCTTCAAGCATGAAGAAAAGAGTGTGGAAAACTGATTTTGCTGGACTGACTGATGGACAAACAGACGGACGGAGTGCAAACCTAAAATCCCCTTCAACTTCGTCGATAGGGGACTAAAAACGAGAAACACTTTAAACCACATCAACAAACGACAACCACTGAACAATACGTTCCTGACTTAGGACAGTTGCAAACAAATGCAGTGGGTTTATAACGTTTTACCAAACCAAACCTTCACACTAACCTTAAATAGTTGTTAACATTTTTACATAGAAAGACATACCATAAAATATCAATTAAGATAGCTTAACTCAATCAAAAGACATATAATCAAAAACAATTAAATATACACTGAACGAAAAACGGTTATATTCACTTAACTGTTAAAAATAAACAATGCATGGGTGATTTCTTTTTTTATTATCAAAATATGAAAAACTTCAGAGTTGATTTCCAAAACAGAGAATCACAGGTCAGTTAAATCTAAATTGAATGACAAAATATTACCTCCCCTGTAAAAACTAAAACATGAGGGTTTCAATGTGTGTCCTGGTGTAGTAAGAACGCTAATAAATATTATTCCACGAGAACACATTCTGCAAAATAGTAAGAATAAAAGTGAATTAAAATTTAAAAAAAATAAAAATCTAGTATATGCTATCATTTCCCTTCTTTTTAAATAGCGATCAACGAGTAGGCTATAGGAGCTTGTGTAAAATTTGTTCAAATGTTGTAATGCGAATAAATTCCTGGTAAATCAACGTTAATTTTATACCTCTCTGAAACAGGCCAATTATCTGTATATGTATACAGATAGATCAGAGAGGACAAGGTAATGGCAAAAATTCCAGAATACGATTGATATGCAGCATTTTAAAAATTAAATTACTTAGCAAAATTAAAATCCAAACTGACCGTATTGGATATAAATCATAGATCGAGATGACCGTAGCTTGCTGTTCGATGTGAACCAAGGGCCAGTGTTGAAGACCGTACTTTGACCTATAGGTGTTTACTTTATACATTGTCACTTGGATGGAGAGTTGTCTCATTTGCACTCATACCCCATCTTCTAAAATCTATATAAATGTATATAGGGATAAAATACAAGTTTTGTCCATTATTTTCAAACCCGTAAAAATTGAGAAAATCTAAGAAGGGGAGAAATGTTCAAAATGTTGAGCTTTACCAATTGTCGGACGACTTCTCATAGAAGTTATTGCCCTTCAGTGACAGATTTGACCTTTGTGTTTGCCTTTTATCTTGTAAACTACAATAGATAGAGAAACACTTTAAGTTGCAAAAATTATCAACAAGACAAGATCTACGAAAAAGTATCCATGTTCGAAATCGTCAGTCGACTTCTTGTTACAGTTGTTTCCTATGGAGGCCGATTTTTTACCATTTTTTGCATTGTTTCTTTAATCCTGTAAATTATTAAAAAAAAAAATAGAAAGAACATTAATTTTAACAGATATCATTCAAATATTGGAAATTGAAATATTTGTCAACAAACTGGTAGCAAGCATGTATCTGACAAAAACCGTTAACCACTCGCATTTAATTACTTACTAAAAATCATCGCTGTCAAACTGCTAAATATGAAGTCGTTTGAAGTGTATGTTTGAACAATCATCAGTAGTTTTAGTACTGAACTTAAAGAGGCGGCTGTCAAATTCATGTTCACTGATTTGACTCAAATATTCTCATATTCGATTGATACGGAAGCCTTGTAGGGCCATGCTAGTCTACTTTTTACAATTGGATACAACAAATTATAAATTTGATATAACAAATTATTAATTCGATATAACAAATTATTAATTCGATATAACAAATTATCAATTTGATATAACAAATTATAAATTTTTTATAACAAATTATCAATTTGATATAACAGATTTTCGATTTTGATATAACAAATTATTTATTTGATATAACAAAAAAGGAAATTTGATATGTCAAATTACTAATGCATGGATCAGGGTTATCCCCCTTCTCTATTTGGCATAAAGTATATACAAATGTATTAATGAAACGATTAAACTGTTTGGAGATAAAGACTTAAATGTTTTTTTCTTTGCTCATGATCTGAATTCCTTCTTCTATATATACAACATTATCAAGGTGCTCAGATTATACTCGTGTGGTCTTAAATCATAATAATAATTATCATTCAACCCGAAATAAAAGTAAATATAAATAGACAGAGAATTTGTCGAGGTTTGTTTGATTTCATGCCATGTTTTAATAACTGAACACGCTGTGTTCATGTGTTTTCAAATCTTGAAAAAAGGTCAAGTTAGGGTTACACAAATACGGATTCAATTTAAGATGTTTTTTTTATCTTATTTTAACGAAGGGCAAATATATACATCCTTGTGTTGACCAAATTAAACCAAAATCACAGCTTTTAGCGGAATATATTGTTTCAATATTACGCGTTAATAAATATCAAAAAAAAAATCGGGTTTTATTTTTCTTAATCGCAGCTAATGGTCCTTTAAGTTGGTTTTTCAGTAAAATGGCAATTAAAGCATGTTTTCCTACTTTGCTCAAATGTATGATATATATTGTGATAATATGTTCAAACAAGAATGTGTGCATAGTGCACGGATGCCCCACTCGCACTATCGTTTTCCATGTTCAATAGACCGTGAAATGGGGGTACAAATTTTAATTTGGCATTTAAATTAGAAAGATCATATCATAGGGAACATGTGTTCTTAGTTTCAAGTTGATTGGACTTCAACTTCATCAAAAACTATAGTAGTTTCAGAGGAGAAGGTTTTTGTAAAGGTTAACAAACAACAACGACGACGACGGGGCCAAGCGGTGAGAAAAGCACTCACTTGACCTTTCAGGTCAGGTTTGCTAATAAAAATGAAAGATCACTGAGCTTTTTTTTTTTATCAAGCTACAAGTTGTGTAAAAATGATGCATTTTGTTTGGATTACACAGGGGAACACATTATTATATAAATAGAAGGTAAACTAAATTATTGAAATTGTGAAATAAAATTCGAAAACGTAACGTTAACATATTTCTTAGAAAATGCTAAAAGATATTGTTATAAAAGAATTTTGATCTTTATTGAAAATATTTGAAAATTAGAATAAAAGAACATTTTCTTAAACAAAATTTTATAATTAACATATTCAAAAATAGAGAAGAGAAGTTAAACATATATTTCTCATTGAAATAGATATAGATATGATTCATACGAATAACAAAAATGTACTTTGGAACAAGATAAGAAACAAAAAAAGCAAAGCTTACTAAATTAGTTATTTATAGCACGCACACGGGAGGTTAGAGGTTGCAGGACAGGTGTATCGCGAACTATCATTACATCCAAGGTTATAACCATATTCACATTGATAAGCATCAGCCTCATACATGAATATTCAATTATATGTTTAGTCACACAAGAATGTTAATAATACCAAATCAAAAAGGGGAGATAGGATGATTGACAAATCCCCAAATTATGAATAAACTAATAATCAAACATAAACAAAATTAATCTTGATTATCTTCCTATCGAAATATAATTCTATTCAATTAAAAAAAAAATCATTCTTCTTTTTTATAAAACAAATGCATGTTGCATGTTTTGAAGCAACAAATATTTTGGTTATACATTCCAACGTTTCCAAAGAGGCTCAGTCTGCCGCGGGAACTTTCAGAATGTCGGGCATTCAATTGAGATTATAAAGGCAACAATAAAACTAGTGTACGCCATCCCTTGTTCCTTACAGTAAATTGAGTTGTCTTATTTATTTCATTAAAAAAGGTAAGTTAGATTTATTTATTTAGTGTTAAGATTCATGAATTCGAACTTTACATTTAAAATGTAATTGTAAATTAAAAAGAAAATATCGTTATATAATTCAGAATTGTGTTAAGAATAGAATAGAATAATTTTATTTCTCAAACTACAGGGCCTACAGAGGGCGTAAAAAACAAGTGTATAATGATTGTACATGTAAAAATGTATATTTAGCTCGATATTTAGTGTATTAGCATTGGTCACAATCAGAATCCACACCAATGTGTTATAAATGCATAATAATGTGAAGATGATCATTCTTCTTCTTCTTTGTATAAGCTTCCTATAGACAGGAACACCTCTAATGATATTAGAGTATATATGAGGGTAATTTTGTGGATAATTTTTTTGTTTTTGTTTCTTTACAACTATGTACAGCACATTATGTGTATGTTTGTTATTATATGTACTTTTTGGTTTTGTTGTGTCTTTTAAAGTTATATATACAGATATTGCTTTTTAACTGGTTTATTATCATATGCTTATCTTATTTACATGTGTCAATGATGTGTTTTTCCTATTCATGCAAGTGACAATAAAATTACCTACATAATAGATGCTTACATGGGTGTAATTTACATAGGGAGTTTATGATGTTAAAAGAAAAAAAGAAAACTTGTTAAAATATCAACATAGTAGCCAATGCTTAAAATCTAAAACATATCTTTCATTTCATCTAAATATGATATCCAACTTTGCTCAGTATGATAAAACAAAATTCATATTAAAAATACATTATGATTTTAATATAATTATTTTGTGCTTTATTTTAAGATGTTTGTACCATTTAAAATTTCAATGGTTTATTCTGTAAAAACAAAATCCTATTCAGTTTACCTTAAAAAAAATAGGAAATTAAAATGGATAAAAGTATTAACAACGTAATATTGACTAAAGGAAATTAAAAAAAACAACAACAAAAAAACAATTAAAATTATTACAAAAAAGATTAAAAGCCATGATGGTGATGTTAAAAGTAAAGACTTTATCTGCTTCACTTGTAGTTTTAAAATTACTTTCACAAAATCATAATCATTATATATGGTTGTTGTGCTTGCAAACGGGTGATTTTCACCTTCATGTTGATATTATTATCAGAATATATCCTTCAATGTCCTTTTTCACTTTGAATATAGGCTTTTGTTTCAAACCTCTACACACGTATAACTGTCACTACATGTATATATTCATTGGCACATATTATTTGTTGTTTAATGCATCCAGTACTTCTATTCTCTTTGCGTGAAGTTGGAATAATAGATTTCTACATTTTTCTTCTATCTTGGTCATGAGTTCACTACTTATGTTCAGTGTTTCTTTGAAATTATTACAATCCAGTATCAATTGTGTTATTTCCATCTTATTGCAGCAGAAAGTATTCCATTTAATTGGATCAATATTATCCAATATTTCCATTTTCATCTCTACATAGTATTTCTCTCTTATAGTACTTAACACTGGACAAGAGGTAACCATATGAATAATGTCTTCATTTTCTGTATTGCACAGCTGACATAACGGTTCTGCTACAAAGTGTGTGAACTTGTGTTTGTCCGACTGTAAGATATATGCTCCCGTCATCATTCTGGCTTTTATAATTGCTTTTCTTAATTCAAGTCGTGGTTGATTTTGTAGATTCCATACTTGAGCTGTTTTTCCAATTTCTAAATTTTCTATGTTCATATTTTTTAAACTGGTTTTATTACGAGCTTCAGATTTTAATTGAGCATTCCAATATTGGTTTACTTTTTTCTTTATTTCTTCTTTCCATATATCTCTTTTTGGAAGATTTTTCTGCAAATAGTTGATGGAAGGAAGATCATACATCTCAAGTATATTCAGTATCCTGCTGAAAAAACTTTTCTTGTTGTCATAGTTAGTGGCAATTTGTCTAATCATAACATCTTTAATTTTGCTGTTGTCACATGATAATATAGAGTATAAAAGTGATAAATGTCTTTTATATATTTCAGCTTCTATAGGCAATGCTCCAAGTAGTAGTAGTACCACAGCATTTGATGTTCTTTCTGGTAGTGACTGTAGGTGCCTCAAGTTTTTCCTATGGAATATCTCTAGTTCCTCTATATTTGATTTTGTTAAAGGTAGTACTTCTAAATCATATGTTAATCTTGGTATTACATAGGTTTTATATATTTGGTATGAGATTGCAGGGTTAAGTCCATTTGTACCGTGCACACCAGAACCCATAAGTGCATACTTTGTTCTTCTAGCGGTTTGTATTCTTTCTTTGATGTTGAAGTTATGTTCTTTACCATCTGTTCTCTTTATTCCTAGATGCTCACTACAATCAGATGTTTTTACAACTTTGCCTCCCATTGTCCAGCTGTAGCTAGATTTACGCTTTGAACAGTCGATTATTTCTGTTTTGGTAGGATGTATTTTGTAATGATGCTCTTTAGCATATCTGTCTATTACATTCAGCATTACTTGTAGCTCATACTCGTTGTTTGAGATAAAGGCTATATCATCTGCACAAGTTGGTGCCCCTACATATATGTCTCCCAAATGATAACCCAAAGAGTTATGTTCTAGCTCTACTAATAGGTCTTGTACAAATATTTTGTATAAGTGTGTTTTAAATGGTTCACTAAGTCCATCCATCCATTTTACTTTGGAAGTAAGCCCTTCATATAGTTCTGTTAGTATTTTCCAATAAGTTGGATGCATATTTTGGTCAATAGCCTTATCCATTAAGATGATATGCTGTACGACATCAAATGCTGATTGTACGTCAAGAACAGATATAAAGAAGTTTTCAGTTGGTTTTTTTATTTCATATCGAGATTCTGATATGAGCAGGCTTGACATGATTGGTGACAGTCCTTCTGTAAATCCAAATTGTAGGAGTGTTTCTGATTTTAGATTAAGCTTTTCCAGAAAGGCATATTCAAAAGTTTTTCCAATAGTAGGTGTTACTGTTATTCCCCGGTAATTGCCCATAACAGTTGGATCTTTTTGTTTTTTCAGTACTGGTGTAAGTATGCCAAATTTAAATGATACTGGTACTGTTCTTTTCAATATTATGTTGTTAAATATTGAGGTTAGCACAGGAGAGACGCTTGATTTTGAATTTTGTAGATGCTCAGCTGTTATTCCAGATTCATCTGCACCTTTTTTTAGTATTGAGCTTGCCAATTGCCTTCATGACTTCAGACTCTGTAAACTGTTCTGGGTCTTCAGCTTTGTCTATTGCTTGTTCGTACAGTTGCTGCCTAATTTTGCAGAGATTAAGATAGCCATTTTCATATATATTCTCTTTTGGTACACTAAGATCTTCATAGTATTTGGCAAAACTTTTCCTTTGTTCTTCAGGAACATAATTATAATTTTCATCAATTTTCAAGCAATTTATTGAGGTTTGTTGATTGCTGCGATTCCTATTTATGAGTCTGTAGAAAAGTTGAGAATTTGGGTTGTCCATTATCTGCTGGTAGAGATTTTGCCGACTAAGTGCTTGTTCCATTCTTACTTTACTACGCAATTTTCTTTTCTCATTTCTTAACATTGTAGCCATAGGATGATCTTTCTGTTTACCAACTTCTTGCCATTGCTTATATAAATCTCTGCATGATCTTAGCAGTATTTGTACCTCTGGAGATGCTTTCCATTTTGGTCCCTTCAGCTGTAGTAGTTTTTTTGGGATTGTAATGTTCCCTGCTCTTATAAGGCTGTTTGTGACCATATCCATCTGAGTGTTGACATTGTTTTCTTCAATAATTGATGTAGAATCCTGCTGAATGAGGTTATTGTATTGTCTCTTATCTATTTTATCCCATTGGAGTTTGAACTTTGCTTTTTTGTTCTTAATTGCAGGTTTTGTATTTGCTGGTGTCTCAATTGTAGTTTTCACTGTCACTGAAGTATGTGCTGAAAGATTGATACTTGATTTTTCATCTATATTATATTTTGAGATAAGTTTTTTGTCATTTACCAATATATAATCAATCTGTGATGAAGATGACCAAGCATGGTGAAAAAAGGTATGTCTTTCATCTTTATCTACACCTGTAGAAAGTCCCATCTCGGACACAAAGCTTTTAAGTATCTTATCATGCTTATTGTTCCTTGAATCCAGTAACGTTCCATTTAGATCTCCACAGAGTATAATTTTATGAGATTCTTGATATTTTTGTATAATATCATATACTATGTCTAAACATTCTCTATATTCATATTGAGAGTCAGTGTTACATGTTGGCATGTATGTATTTATAATACAAATATCTTGAGACGTTGTTATTAGAATTGCTATTACTCTTTCATTGCCATCCTTTAGTTTTTTAACATTATTAGTCCATGAATTTGGCCATAATATGGAAACCCCCCCTTTTCCTTTTGGAAGTTTAAAGCTATCTCTTGGATCATTTGTGTCTGAACATCTCGTATGATTTGCTGCCCCTGAATTGGTAATTTTAAGGAAATTTTGCTGTTTTTGGTTATTATCTTGAATATTATTATAGATAGAGATAAACTGTAAACAGGAATAATGTTCAGCAAAGTAAGATTTACAAATAAGTCAACATGACGGAAATGGTCAGTTGACCCCTTTCGGAGTTATTGCCCTTTATAGTCAATTTTTAACAATTTTTCGTAAATTTTAGTAATCTTTTACAAAAATCTTCTCCTCTGAAACTACTGGGCCAAATACTTCCAAACTTTAATTGAATGTTCCTTAGGGTATGTAGTTTGTAAATTGTATCCGAAGTTATGATCTATCAACAAACATGGTCGCCATTGCTAAAAATAGAACATAGGGGTCAAATGCAGTTTTTGGCTTATAACTCAAAAACCAAAGCATTTGGAGCAAATCTGACATGGGGTAATATTGTTTATCAGGTCAAGATCTATCTGCCCTGAAATTTTCAGATGAATCAGACAACCTGTTGTTGGGTTGCTGCCACTGAATTGGTAATTTTAAGGAAATTTTGCTGTTTTTGGTTATTATCTTGAATATTATTATAGATAGAGATAAACTGTAAACAGGAATAATGTTCAGCAAAGTAAGATTTACAAATAAGTCAACATGTCGGAAATGGTCAGTTGACCCCTTTCAGAGTTATTGCCCTTTATAGTCAATTTTTAACCATTTTTCGTAAATTTTAGTAATCTTTTACAAAAATCTTCTCCTCTGAAACTACTGGGCCAAATACTTCCAAACTTTAACTGAATGTTCCTTAGGGTATCTAGTTTGTAAATTGTATCCGAAGTTATGATCTATCAACAAACATGGTCGCCATTGCTAAAAATAGAACATAGGGGTCAAATGCAGTTTTTGGCTTATAACTCAAAAACCAAAGCATTTAGAGCAAATCTGACTTGGGTAATATTGTTTATCAGGTCAATTTCTATCTGCCCTGAAATTTTCAGATGAATCAGACAACCTGTTGTTGGGTTGCTGCCCCTGAATTGATAATTTTAAGGAAATTTTGCTGTTTTTGTTTATTATCTTGAATATAATTATAGATACATGTAGAAATAAACTGTAAACAGCAATAATGTTCAGCAAAGTAAGATCTTCAATTAAGTCAATTTGACCAAAATTGTCAATTGACCCCTTAAGGAGTTATTGCCCTTTAAAGACTTTTTTCACAATTTGTTCATCATGTTGACTTACTTTAAAAAATCTTCTCCTTTGAAACTGCTGTATCAATTTCAGCCAAACTTAGGCTAAATGAGTTTCAGAGTATCTAGTATAAATTTTATATTTTATTTCCTTGTATGTCAAGAAACATAGCTCCTATGGCTAAAATAGAACATAGGAGAAAATGATTATTTTTTTTGGCTTTTGAAGAAAATAGGACGATCCAAAAAACATTTAGATAAATTGAAAAGCCAAAATAATCATTGATGAGAGATTTAACCAAAAGAATTAAGGTGAGCGATTCAGGCTCTTGAGAGCCTCTTGTTAGAATGAAGCGCTTCCGCGCTTCATACAAAATGTACTTCGGTCAACGCTTTTACACCCCAATGAAGTTACAAAAAGAAGCATTCAATTCTTAAAATACATATGATTGATCATTCGAGTTAATTATGATACTGTTCGGAAGTTAATTTAAACAGCAGAAACAAAATTGTATGAGTTATTGTCAACTGATTTTGTGCACTGTGAAATTTTATGATAAAAATAAAAGAATAAGTCCCTTCCAGAAAATTGATTTTTTTTTTAAAAGGTCGGAGTCGGGTCGGTGCGAGTCCCACTATCGTTGCCAAGCCAACTTAAAACAACGACATGTAGTCGATCCGAAGATATCCAGACACCTTTATATTTAAAAGAACCATATAAGGAGAACTTGACAAACGAGAGAAGGAAAAATACAATCATCATTAGGGTTTATCAATATAAAAATCCACTAGGACAATCGTAGTCTCATCCAGGGACTTTTTATACAAATTAGTATAGAAAGTCCATGTCCTATCACATAACAAGTGGACCCCATCACAACAATATCAAAAGAAAACTAGGGTCACTGTACTTTTTGTCCTTCTATGGCGTAATAAAGAAAATTTCATGTAGATTTATTTAGAAATCATCCTATTTCTGAGTCACCTACCCTTACTACGCAGATCAAGAAAAGAGTGGAGTAAAAGAAATACATCCTTGTAAAAAAAGAATAAGTTAAAATATTATTTATCTTTTGTGTAAATATTTATCATATCAATTTGTATTTCACACATGCTATATCTTATCTGTTGTATATTGTGATATTCTCTATGTAACTATGTATTTGGTTAATGAGAATAAAGATCATTCATTCATTCATATCCAGTTTAAATCAGAATTCGTGTTTACTCTAAATACAAAATTTAATCCTGGTATCTATAATGAGTTTATTTACAACCACTGGGTCCATGCCACTGCTGGTGGAGTTTAAATTCCCCGAGGGTATCACAAACCTATAAGTCAGCACTTTCTGACTTACACGAATTATCATTGATATGGTCATATTTATAGATTTTAAAACTGTTTACAAAAAAGAAAAATTGAATTTTTGAAATACTAAGGCTTGTCTACTTCAGGAATAGATTACCTTAGCTGTATTTGGCAAAACTTTTAGGAATTTTGGTCATCACTGTTCTTGGACTTCGTAATTTATTTGGCCTTTTAAACTTTTTTGGATTCGAGCGTCACTGATGAGTCTTTTGTAGACGAAACTCGCGTCTGGCGTAAATACAAAATTTAATCCTGGTATCTGTGATGAGTTTATTAAGTGCAACTTGCAGTATCTGCTACATGCAACATGAACTACTTAAATACATGTATAATAGCACGGATTTTGTGTTATAGTAAATATTGTATACAAATAGGCCTACTTAGTTATAGTTGAGACTATAGTTATAGTAGTCTCAAAGTCAGAGCCAACATTGGCGGATCCAAGGGGGGGGTGGTATCGGGGGTTGGAACCCCCCCTTTATTTGGACGATCAATGCATTTGAATGGGGACATGTCGTTGGAAACTCCCCCTTTTTATCCTGGGTTGGGACCCCCCCCCCCCTTTTTTTTAAATGGCTGGATCCGGGCCTGGCCAACCAACGGAGCCAACAGGCAAATGTAGGAATTTAAAAATGTCTTTAGCTGATATAATTTATGATACATTTCTGAAAGCAGTTTTAAGCATAATAAAAAAAATGAAAACTAAAATTCAGTTACTTTTTTTTTTACATAGGTTACCATATATAAGATATCATTATTCCAAACTTTAGTTGCGTTTTTCTCACGGTCTCCATTAAAAAAATATCCGGAAACTATGTTACACCGGAAACATTTTGTGTACTTAGTGTTGTTAAATCATTTCCGGTGGAAATAACCTTTTTGTTTTTGAACTATTATTAACCACTCTTATTTTTAGCGCGCTGCAATTTGCTTGTAAGTATAAAAACATTGCCATCAAGAATCGTAAAACAAGAATGTTACATAAACATAGGAAATACAAGAAATTACTCAGGTATTTAATCTTTTAAGGTTCATCATAACAATAACATACAGACAAAAATGGCTGTATAATGTATTTATAAATTCCCGTTGAGTAAAAGCCAGAATTGATGTCTTCAACGTATACCTACAGATACAGATCTACTAAATAAAAACTACCATGAGTACCATAGTACAGTCTACATGTCAACGTATATTTGTTCCACCTAACAGAAGTTCCAATGTCATAAATTTATACCTGTTCCTGTTGGAACAAATATTCTATACCATTTATACCGTTTATAGGAACATTTACTGTAATATTTATTCCAGTGGAAATAATATTCCAGAATATTGTTTCCATTTGGAACTTATATTATGAAGGAACTTCTATTCCGTGACATACAGACTTACCTGCATGTCTGGTCATGCTGGTTGGAAAAGTTTTAAGGCCTGGCATCCACTACATGTATATATGTGTGTGCGTGTTCGACTCATGTACATATTAGGGAGTGTGTGGGTTAATTAACCTGCTTCATCAAACAATTTTTTTTTAAAGAATATATAGTTGCTGCTTCTCTTCTTAACAAGCAACATCTTATTTTTAATTTAGGAGTAATACATGTAATTTGGTTTACACTTATCAAGGAATTGTTCTAACTATACAAATCCTTGTATTAATACAGTAACTTGAGTAATCCATTATTAATAACAAAGAGTGATTGGCTCCTTGACATAATACTTTTATAAACAATGTTAAATACCATGAATACTAAATGAGGTTGATTCTTTACGACTGCACATTTAAAATCTAGCTCAGTGCAGATCTCCAAAATGTACTCTATTATTGACATTGTTTCGGGTAAGCAGGTTAGGGTGAAGGTTGGTATCTAAACATCTTAACCTGCATTTGTTTGCACCTGTCCCAAGTCAGGAACCTGTGGTTCAGTAGTTGTTGTTTGTTGATGTGGTTCATAAATAAGGCATGATCAGTGTTTCCTGTTTTTATTGTTTTTTCAGATTAAATGGATTTACACTAGTCATTTTTCAGGCCCTTTATAGCTTGCTCGGAGGTGTGAGCCAAGGCTCTGTGTTGAAGACCAAACTTTGACCTATAATGGTTTTTCTTTTACATGTTTTACAAATTGTGACTTGGATTGAGAGTTCTCATTGGCACTCATACTACATCTTCTTACATGTACATGTATATCTATTTACATACATTTTTGGTATATTTTGTACAAAGGCTGATTTATCTACATTTAGTATTAACATATATTCTAGCTGAGGAACCATATAGATCTTATTATAATATATACATGTACATGATATAGATCTGCAAATAGTAAAAAAAAAAATTATAACTTAAGTATTAATATCACTATTAAGGACCTAAAAGCTTGGGTTTTGCAGCTACATATATTCTTGTCCAGATATGCATGTACTATTTGCCACTGAAACACTGAATTGATATATTTACAGAAGTACATATATGCCACTGTTAGTCTTTGATAAAGAATGCCCTCGTCCAATCATTCCTTCACAGAATAGGAAGTAGATGAAGTACGGTAGATCAAACCCAAATCAATAGGCTTGATCATAGGTATGTGTATTCAACTACATTTATCTCATGTTCATACATGTCATAATTCATTCAGTATTTCAATTCTTAGTGACATGTACAATCTATTTCAAAGAATTAACAGGCTCTAATCATGAATATAGTCGCATATTATCACATATTATATATAAACTTAAATAAATACAAAATGTAATGTACATGTATGCATTTTTCAAATATCACATTATTTTTCAAATCATGCTTATATCTCAGTCACTGCCTGGGTTACCACTTGAACAAGTTATTTTTATTTACTACTACTGGACGTGTTCAATGAGGAGATGCAACGTTGAACTCTTAGTAAAAAAATATGAGGTAATGGTTAAACCCAAGAAAAATTACTTATATTCAAAAACTCTAGAAAAATTGTTTAAGGGTTAGGCAATGCATGTTTTTACATAGTACATGTAAAAATGAGCAAGACTGTGTTAAGTTCAGAATTTTTGATATTTTACTTTTTATATATATCATGTACATGTATATAGTACTTTAGATGTACACTGAGTTAAAAAAAGGTCAACTAATCAGAGGCTTCAACAACATAACCATGATAACAATGTTCAAAGAAAATGCTTTACTATAAATTCCTTAATTTTTCAGACATAGATATATATGAAAGATAATCTGGTAACCGGACAATCTTTCATTATATGCAAAGAAGAAGGTGAATTCAAGACAATGATGAACAAAAATATACACTTACGTGCTGTGGTTTACCGTCCACACTTTCAAGTAGGTACCCGTGAACACAACTATTTATTTGTGATGGCATGTACATTGTATTATTAACACTATATCATGTAATATATATATAAATTTAGTTTTAGATTTATAATGTTTTATTAATGCATTGCCTTCTCCCCCCCCCCCCAAAAAAAAATAAAAAATAATAAATAAATGGTTTCCCCTACCATCAATGAATCATGATCATTTGACAGAATAAATTAGATACATGTAGATGTATAGTTGATAAAATTAATTTTTTTACTTCAAGAATATACATGATATATATGTATATATCGAGAAAGATATCACCTAAAGTGCTTAACTCAAAATGTCTGCAGTCTTGAACAACTTGTTTAACTTGAAATGTCAATAAAATGCAGTGACGGATCCAGCCATTTTAAAAAGAGGGGGTTCCAACTATATGTCCCCATTCAAATGCATTGATCGGCCAAATAAAAGGGGGAGTTCCAACCCCCAGAACCCCCCCCCCCCCCACTGAATTCACCAATGAAATGTGTATCCATAGCCATGCATATTTGGTTTAGTTTATTAGAAAGGAGGCAGAAACGGAACTATAATATTTGGTCTTGCAGGTGTGACAAATGTGTGATTTTGCAGGATACTGTGTTTCGAGTGCATAAGAGCATCATGCCATGTACGCAACTGTTTGATGTTTTATTTAAGCAACAATTCTTTCATGCCATGCACTTTGCACATTTTAACATTGGTAGGCATTATGTTTGTCAATATCTTTATATGGAGCAAGATGTAAATAATGACAAACCGTACTTGTTAAAAATAGCATAGAGCAAGCGTGACATGATAGAATTTGTTTTAATTCCTAACGCAAATTTTATTAACTTTTGTACTTCGAAGCATACCAGTATAATACATGTTAAAAAGCACCCATTTGATTTGATTAAGCCATAATGTTTGAGAAAATCATTTATTGATTCAACAATTTAACAAATGCTTTAAAAACTCATACTTTTTAATGATTGTATTTCATTTCATAAATTCAAAGCGTGCAACACCAAAACATTGTTTATTTTGATTTCCAGCACTGTTCAAAACACAGCTGATGTTGCAATTTCAATTGTGACTTCAATCACGTGCAGCCCATTTTGTATTGGAAATTTAAATTAGATCATGTCTATGTTTTTATAGTAAAAGAAGAACTATATATTAGAACAATTTATAACATATTTATTATTTCAGTACATGTATTATATTTGAATATTTAATTTTTTGCTTGACAGAAATATTTTTACAACCTGTTGGGAATATCAATTTGCTTGAGGGAAATACCTATTTGCTTGATGATAATGTCTTTTTGATAAACAGGTATATAGCTTTTTGATGGGTGCCAGTATGTTTTTGCTTGTCAGGAATAGTTAAAAAAAAAAATTGAAAAAAATTGTTGTATATTGGTATCACGTCGTCATCATTAGCGTTACACCTGATATGAAAGATTTCCGGATAATAACTTTAGTATAAGTGAATAGAAATCAATAAACTTTTAACACAAGGTTTATAACCACTAAAGGAAGGTTCGGATTGATTTTGTTTTTTTTTGGTCCAAACAGTTGATGAATAATTGACCGGTCAAAAGGGTCCAAAATTAAACTTTGTTTCATCAAAAATTGAATTATTTGGGTTCTTTGATATGCCAAATCTAACCGTGTATTTAGATTCTAAATTTTTGGTCCTGTTTTTATACGACCGCAAAATTTGAAAAAATTTTCGTCGTATATTGCTATCACGTTGGCGTCGTCGTCGTCCGATACTTTTAGTTTTCGCACTCTAACTTTAGTAAAAGTGAATAGAAATCTATGAAATTTTAACACAAGGTTTATGACCACAAAAGGAAGGTTGGTATTGATTTTGGGAGTTTTGGTCCCAACATTTTAGTAATTAGGGGCCAAAAAGGGCCCAAATAACTTTCTTTGTCCAGAATCAACTTAAATCTTTGTTATATACAATATACAATGTATGTTCACTTTTTACTACCAACTGATAAATTAAAATAATCTTTACCATTCAGTGATAACAAGCATTTTTTTTACATCTTAATATTTTATGATGTATTTAAATGAGTAGTTATTGTTGCAAACTCCATTAGAAATTTTAATTGAGATTAGTTTTGGAATAGGGGAAGGGGGATGTGATTAAAAAAATTGGGTTCAATTTTTCTCATTTGAAATTTCATAAATAAAAAGAAAATTTCTTCAAACATTTTTTTGAGAGGATTAATATTCAACAGCATAGTGAATTGCTCTAAGAGAAAACAAAAATTTTAAGTTCATTAGAACACATTCATTCTGTGTCAGAAACCTATGCTGTGTCAACTATTTAATCACAATCCAAATTTAGAGCTGAATCCAGCTTGAATGTTGTGTCCATACTTGCCCCAACCGTTCAGGGTTCAACCTCTGCGGTCGTATAAAGCTACGCCCTGCGGAGCATCTGGTTCAAATTGGATACATTAAGGTCCAGAGGATCCAAAATTAAACTTTGTTTGATTTTAACAAAAATTGAATTCTTGGGGTTCTTTGATATGCTGAATCTAAACATGTACTTAGATTTTTGATTATGGGCACAATTTTCAAGTTGGTCCAAATCAGGGGCCAAAATCAAACTTTGTTTGATTTAAAAAAAAAATGAATAAATTGGGTTCTTTGATAGGCTTGAATTGAACCATGTATTTAGATTATTGATATTTGGGCCCCTTTATCAAATTGGTGCACATTGAGTTCTAAAGGGTTCAAAAATTAACTTTTATTTGATTTCATCAAAAATTGAATTATTTGGGTTCTTTGATGTGCCGAATCTAACTGTGTTTTTAAATTTTAACTTTTGGTCAAGTTTTTAAATTGGTCTACATTTAACATGATTAAGGTCGAAAGGGTCTAAAATTTAATTTTGTTTAATTTTAACAAAAAATTGAATTCTTGGGGTTCTTTGATATGCTGAATCTAAACATGTATTTAGATTTTGGATATTGGACCATAATAGTTAAATGTCCAATTTAAACTTTTTAAGTTCATAGACCACATTCTTTCTTTATCAGAAACCTATTCTGTGTCAACTATTTAATCACAATCCATATTTAGAGCTATATCAAGCTTGAATGTTGTGTCCATACAGTACTTGCCCCAACTGTTCAGGGTTCGACCTCTGCGGTTTTATAAACTGCACCCTGCAGAGCATCTGGTTATGGGAATATGTTGGCCAGGAATAATTATGCTTTACAGGAGTATATGTTGGGTTGACAAGAATACCCTTTTGCTTCACTGGAATATCTATTTGCTTGATGGGAATATTCCTTTTTGTTTGACAAGAATATACAATATATTTTTGTTTGACCAGAATATTATTTTGCTGAAGGAAATGTCTTTTTGTTGGCCAAAAATATTTATGCTTTACATGAGTATTTGTTGGGTTGATGAGAATATCTTTTGCAGTCACTGGAATATCTTTTTGGTTGACAGGAAAATTTGTATTCTTGATGGGAATATCTTTGCCAGGAATATTTATGCTTAAGCTTTACAGAATTATTTGTTGGGTTGATGAAAATATATTTTTGCTTCACTGGGAATATCTTTTGATTGGTGCAAATGTCTTTTTGCTCGACGGAAATATATTTTGCTCGGTGCAAATGTCTTTTTGCTTGACAGACATATCTTTTTGTTTGACAGGAACATCTTTTTGATCGACGGACACTTTTTTTGTTGGACAGGAACCTCGTTTTGCTTGAAAAATATCTTTTTGATATCTCTTTTTTGATGATGGGAATAAGTTAATGATTGGTGCGAATATCCAGTTTTTTTTCAGAAATATCTCTTATATTTGCGTGAAAGTGATATTTATTTGCTTTATTGGAATATCTTTTTGCTTGATGAACATATTCTTTTGCTTTACAGTGATATCTTTTTGATGGATGCGAATAATGCTTATTGTTTGCTCGACTTTATCTTTTTGTTTGACCATAATATCATTTTGCTTGAAGGAAATGTCTTTTTGTTGGCCAGTAATATTTATGCTTAACAGGAGTATTTGTTGGGTTTACGCATTTTGCTTCAATGGATTATCTTTTTGTTTGAAGGAAATATATTTTTTCCTGGTGCAAATATCTTTTTGCTTAAAGTAATCGTCTTTTTGTTGGACAGGAATATTTTTTTGGGCCTGATGAGAATATTTTTTGTTTCTTTGACAAGATGTATATTTCTTTGGTGGGAATATCTCTCTTCTTGAAGAAAATGTCTCTTTGTTTGACAGAAATGTCTTTTGGCTTGACATGAATATTTTTTGGCTCGACATGAATATTTTTTTGCAGGACGGTAATATCTTTTTGTCTGGTCTTGATCTTGCTTCTGAGCATGGACAAATACAAGAAAAATCATAATTGAAATAACTCTAAACGCATATCTTTTCTGGATAAATCTACCTTTATATGTAACGACCAAAGCCAATTATGTACTTCAGGGGTCATCGTTACATGTCCACGTGACGAGTTGTGACTAAAAGGAACCTTAAAATAATAACAAAATTCATCTAATCAACCTTTCGGTAGTTTCTAAGTAGTTCCATAATGTAGTAGTATAAACTGACAGTTTTAGCAAGATATGTTATAAATGGTGTCTATACCCAGTGATATACAAATGAAACAAACATCGGCACCATCAGTTTTATGAGTTTCGATTTCTGGATTTAACTTTTCAAAGACTGTTCAAGGCTGTATAATTAAAAGCCAAAAATGTATATGACCCGAGATCAAGTTGGCCACAGGTATTTGGAACATTAGTTGTAGTCATTAACTTGCCGTATTTATCGATCGTTTGTTTATGGTTTTTATGAATGCATGACTGAAAAAAAAAGGAAATGGGTATTAAGAGCCAAACACGTTGTGGTGTGGACAATTGTCCGATTTTAAAAAATTCGTGTCAGAGTAACATGTACAATGTTCACCACCCCTTCTTTTATTGATATACACAGGAAATTTTATTGTGCAATTATCATTTTGTCAACAGACCGACGGCTCAATTACACACATGCGATTCTGTTCAATATCAACCTCAAATGAATCCCCATCACATTTCATCTTATTGAATAAACAACAAGAATTGAGTTGTCAAATTAACATCTTGGCAAACCGGAGTTTCTGTATCTTGTAGGCCCTTTTAGGCTTGTGTTAAACCTTCCACATTCGGTGCCTATTTTCCATATTATCAAAGACCACAACTCCTGAACAGCAAAATTGACTAGATGTGTCAAAGCGACACGAATGGCCTCGTCTCAAAAAGTTGAGCATCCAAGACGTCATCCAACATGCAAGTCTAGAACGTTAGATAGCAATCCAACAACGCGAGTTTTATAGAAGACATGCATACGGATAAAAAAGTATGAAAACGGTAAAGTCTATCGTCAAACAATTCCTAAATGGACAAACATCACTTATTCGTGAACAGCAGTAAATCCATACGATGCCCTGCTGTAAGAACACATTAATAATGAAAAGTTTTGATCGAGTAAATTGTTGTTAGCTGTGCCCTTCACTTACAAAGTGAACATATTAAAATGTTTTTGGACTCGAAAATCTTGAGTAATGAGAGACTCGTCCGACGAGATTTTCCCGATTTACCTTCACCATATTGTCATTAACCCTTTAATGCAATAATTTGGATGAAATCTATAAGCAATTTACCAAACAGCACAGATATTTTTTGAAGAGAACAATCCTTTTTCAAGTATTAAAGAAATAAGATTATTATACATGTAAAGACCACTGTACAAGAAGTACATAATATAATCTACATTTAGCTTTAGAAGAATCGAATTTATGAAGGGCAACTGCTGTCAAACATATTTACGTAAATTTTAAAGCAATGCCACTACATCATATGATTGCCAATCAGACTTCTATACAACAGAGATCAAATAAGTGCATAAAAGCATTATAAGCCACCATGCATACATCTTTCAACGAAAAGAGAAAAATCCATACCGTGTCGTAGATTGTTTCATTTTCGTGGAAGCAAATTTTCGGGGTTAAGGCAAACGCATTATCGTGGGTATTTAGTTCACGGGTTTTGCCAGTCTGCATAAACCTATAAAGCCTAAAAAAGTATGAAATTAAGAATATAAATTTGTGGTTTACCTGTTCACAAGAACGAAAATTGGTAGTCCACAAACAATAACAATGAACTTCAGTAGTGACTAAGTCGGCTATAAAAGGCCCAGACATGAAAAATGTTAAATAAATAACGGCAAATGAAATTGACATGAACCATGAAAAACCACTGAACTACAGGCTCCTGTATGTACAATATTTGTAATCGCTCAAACCTCCCAACATGGTACAGGATTGTAACAACATGCCATAAAAACAAATTTTTAACAATTATTTGCAATTGACTCAAATCAACAATTTATACTCTAGTATAAAAACAATATATTCAATGCATCGATTGACTAGCAGATACTGAAAGCCAGTGCAAAGTCAATTACAACAAATAAATAACCTAAGTTCTACCAGACCCAAGTATCAATCAGTACACATCCAACAGATTTAGTTTTATTAAGTGACCTTGTGCAATGCCTTAATGTCAATAAATGGTATCAATAGGGTGTAGGATCAGGAGTCGTGGTATCGATATATATAGGATGTAGGACCACGAGATTAATATACATTATATTTAGTGTAATGGTTTTTAAAACAATATTAAGATAAACGCTTCCTACAATACAGACGATGTGTACATATTTAAAGTCATATGAAACCTCAAATTAAAAAAAATATGCATATGTTTTTTAAAACTAAATGGATAGTTTTCATTATACAACTTATGTACATATACTTTTTTTCTGAGGAATATTCTTTAATTTGTCCACATTTAGAAGAAGTTTACTTATTTTTAATTGCTTGCTGCCAGGAAGCAATTCGCAGACATATTTTCCGTATGCATAGTGACCTAAGCGTGACCCTCCTCGTAAAAATCCGGTGATAGCAATACGCATGAATCTCATTAAAATAAACAATAAATTATTACCTGATTGTATATGTTAAACACGTGCTAAATACCCATGCTTTTTGTTGATTATTTACTATAAGGTGACAATCGGTAAACTTCGGCTTCAAAACACGGCATTTAATGAGTAGCCATATTTGTTAAATCATAACAGAGAGAAAAAAAAATTGACGATTATACGATATATTTACGTAAAAAATGATAAAATCGTGCACAGAGGACTAAGTTTATGATATGTACATGCATTGGTTCAAAAATTGGACTGAACATTATTTTTCACCAGACACTCGTTTCTTATTACTTTAACTAAACATGCAGATTTTTCTTAATTTAAATTGATTCAACTGAAAAACAAGTTTACACAGCTCGTGTCTAAACTAACGGGCCTTATCAACAACATAAAAAATATATGCACAAAACTGGTGTCTGTATAAGATTTATTTAAAATAAGTTTTGTTCTGCAGTTATAAATATATTATCACAGTATCGGCAAGCGTTTTTAAATTTCATCAATCAATGTTGTTAAGATTGATCTTATCAGAATTTGGTCATAAACTGATTCATAACAATACAGGAACATGTCTGCTAGGTTACAGGCGCATTTGACGTACATAGATTAAATTTGCAGCTCTATACGAGTTGCATCCATATTTATCAACGGACCATTTAATTATTTGATAAGGTACAGTTGTATTGAAGTGTAGTGTAAAGACTCGAAAATCTCAAATGTCGACCAAGTTCACGGAATGGGCCACCAAATGCTCGTAATTTATCCATGACACCAAAAGAACTCTAAAAAAATGGATTCAGTCGTAGAACACCAGAAACTGAGTATGCTGAAACGAAATCTAAACAGGTTTTTTGTATTGTTTTAGAAGCTCATACATAGTAGGGACCTTCACATAATGATTTTCTGTTCAGGCTTTAAACCGAGCTGTGATAGCAATTTACTCTATAGCGTACGGCCTTCTATGTTTTCATTCTCAAGAACTTCCACGTATATAGTATTTGCATCATATCACTACCACAAATAAGGCTACTGTGTCTGCTGCTGCGAACACAAAGGCTTTGCTAGTTCTTGATTTTTTTTTCAATTCCTCCAAATGGGTGCATTTCTTACCCTGTTATTATCGAAATAAGATATGCGAATATCCACAATATTACGATATATTTATTTCAAAACTAATCCAGACTTTTTGTCGGGTTTCTCCCATTTACACCAATTTTTACAATGGGAGAAAAAAGCATCTTTGAAATTGACACTTTTCTGTGCATTTTTTTGGTCCTTTTTTCAAACAGAGTTTATAACCTGTCGGTCTTGAACGATGTAAGGTCCTATGTAATTACATGGCCATAGGGCTTAATATACTCTATATAAACTGTGTTCCGAATAATTTTTGTTGTCAAAAATATTTCCCAAAGTTGACAGATTATATCTGAAGAAAAAAATCGTCGAACAGTCGCCATCTTGTCATGAAAAAGACATGGTTGAAACAGGCCGAAAAGATTGCAAAGCAAACGGGCTGCCGGTCTTCGGTTCATTTTACACTGCTTTCGTCTTTTCTGTATTTCAAGACGGTAACCTGATCAATTATAGTGTGGACATTTTTTCTATTCATAAAAATGGAACCACGAAAGCATGACTAATGTTTTAGTAGTAAACACAAATATGCCACAAGGAATATTTCTTGGTCAGTTTTTGGTAAACAAGCAGCATTCATAGCATTGGAAGTATTTCCTGAAACTAAACATGTATAATATATATTCAGATATTAATATTAACATGTTGAATCACTTCTTTTGCTGCTCTATGCACATGCTCTATACATGTAGTATATTTGTTTATAAATGCATTTTCCATAGTAAAGTGCATAGGAGTTTTCAAATATCTTTAATAAGTATTCCCCTTTCATGTCATGGTCTTACGATAATACTACGCGAACAGAAACTTTACTTTACATGTATAATATTGTGCGACTGTCGTGACATGCAAGATGTTTAGCTAGCTATAAAACCAGGTTTAACCCACCGGGTTTTCTGCAGAAGAAAATGCTTGTACAAAGTCAGGAATATGATAGTTGTTACTTGTACATTTGTTTGATGTGTTTGAGATTTTGATTTTGCCATTAGCTAAGGGACTTAACGTTTAAAATTTTGCTTCGAGTTCGACATTTTTAAAAAAAATTTAAACTTTTATACTGTGCATTTTCACATAACATATGAACACTTCCTTACTTTTCTTTTTTTCTATTACATACAATTAACATCAATGAGTATTATTGAAAATACAAGGAGTTCGTGTTAATTCTTGCTAAATACTTGCCTATGGAACATTTTCCATTTGTAATCGTCTATTTACGGTCTGTGCTATATCTGCAACGTGAAACTAAAAGTAAAATATAAATATTTTTAGACTAACAACATGAAAAATTCTCAAAATGGACCCTTATAATTAAGTTTGACCGAGTTATTTGATTTCTGGTTTTAATTAAAAACGTCCCAAAGCGTGCATCAGACGGTTTGTAGTATTTTTTTTCTACATGTGAATAAACATCAAATCGTGTCGTTTCATAGTTCTTCCGGTTTGATGTTTTGACACGATTCTGTGTATTGCTTACCTTAATGTAATTTCCTTTTCTTTCTGCTGCTAAAGTTCGACCAAGAGCTTCCTTCAATCTACATTTGCATGAAGCTACTTTGTTTAACGAAGACTTCCTACGTTCCTAAAAAAATTTTTACGAGAATGATGTTTCTATGTAGAATTTAAAAGTAATCTCCGATTGATTGATTGTTAGTTGCTTAACGTCCAGTGGCAAATATGTCATGCATGTTCAGTTTTCGTCGATGTAACCAACCTCCGACCGTTGAGTTGAAAAGGTGTCTAGCTCCAACTAGATAAATAACAGTGAATTAATTTTATATTTCAGAAAGATAAAATCTCTTTGGGACGTGTTTGTTGTCTTTATGCATATTGACACATGTCTTTTAGATATTGAAATAGTGTCAAGACACCAAACTGGACCCTCTCTTATCTACTTAGTTTGTAGCGATGCGTCAATTAGAGGATGCACGGCTAGTCCTACAACTTTTCATAAATGGGTGGGGGCGCCTGCTCCAGTCATGCTTCAGTGATTTATAATCATGTTATGATTATCATGATGTCCATTGCAAATAGGAATAACAACATTGGACTACTGATAGGTAACAAAAGTGGATTGGAATGGTGTTTACATTATAAATAATAGTCCAATACAAGAATGTGTCCCTAATGATTTTCTATGTTCACTGAACCTTGAAATTGGGGTCTAACTCTAATTTGGCATCAGTGGCGGATACAGAAATTTTCATAAGTGGGGGCCCGCTCCAGTCACGCTTCAGTGATTCCCTATATAAGCAACCAAGTTTTTTTTCCAAAAAGGGGGCCCCCCCCCTAAATCCGCCTCAGAATAGAGGGAACATGTGTTCTAAGTTTCAAGTTGATTGGACTTCATCAAAACCTACCTTGTCCACAAAAATTTAACATGAAACATACGGATGGACGCACGTCCTCAGACGGAAAAACATAATGCCCTTCCACTATCGTACGTAGGTGGGCACAGGCACTTGTTTCTATCCATGGGAAGACCCACTATTAACATATATAATTATTTACACGTTGATAGTGGGTCTTCTCATTGATAGAAACAAGTAGTGCCTGTTGAGTTCGGTCATAAAAACAGACAAAAATGAGCAAATAAATGGAGAACAACCGGAAATGGAATAGTGAATTATATAAGTATAAAATATACACTTATGCGTGCGGCATAAAAGTGTTCGTGCATTTTAATACCTAAATGAGCACTCACCCAATTACAGTGAAAAATAATAGTAACATCATTTTGATGAGAAATTTTCAGAATAAGCGTCTTTTTCAAAGAAAAAAAATGACCTAAAAATTAACAATATATACAGAAATATAAGACCACACTTTAGTCTGCCCATACTAATATTCGTTGACTCTTAAAAAGAAAGAAAGAAAACAAAATATATGTCCAAGTTTGTGTTGCGCGTGAATAAATAGTAACAATCGATAAAATAAAAATTCATTTATATATATGCTATGCTTATGATAAAATAGATGATATATGATATAAATGAAAAGTTTAGGAAAATTATTTTATTAAGTATATTACACTTACCTTGTTTTGTAAACTATATATAACGTTTCGTACTTAGTACGTCTGTTACCTTTTGTATCCTATGTAACAGTGATAATATTGTCCGATTTCGCGGGGAATTGACCAGCTAATCTCGTGCAAATCGTTTTCTTTTCGCGCCGAACAGAATTATAGTCAGTTTCAAACTACATTTCAAACTGTTTTCAATTATATTTTCGTTCTCGGTTTTTTTCTGTTTATTGTCTATAATAATTTATAAAGAATCATATAATACCTCTTTATTTTTTTAAATAGATTTCTAAATTCCAATGTCCTATCAAAAAGCTAAAATTATACAAACTGTACAATTGTTTGGATTTCAAATACCTGTGATATTTTTTCCTAGTATAAGGCCTCTTTTTATTATAATTATAGTCTTAAGTCTTTTTGTACTAAGTATTATTAGAGGAACAACGCTACAGACAGGTAACGTGTCTAAGTTTTTATATTTCATTTGAATAACTTGTTTATTTTAAGACGCGGCGGGAGGGTTCTCAACACTCGATTTGGGGTGTTGGTTGGATTTAGAACCCCTCTCCTCCCCCACCCGAGATTCACAGAGATTTTGTGAGAATTCCGACCCATTTCTACATTGCAAATGCCCATAAAAAATCCTTACCATTCATATTGTACATTATCTGGCAATCAACTAGACGGTGTCGCCCGAACTAGACTAAAAAATAGCCATTTCACTCGAGGAATATAGGTGCAAATGCCTGAAAAAAAACTTGACTCTTTATGATACGACTTTTTATCGGGCATCTGTGATTGGATTACAAAAAAATCCCAGTACTATTATTACTATATATATATAATTCATTAAAACTGAATGACAGACCGGCCGTGCGAGGCCAGTAAAAGTTATCAAAGGTACCAGGGTTATGATTTAGTACGCCAGACGCGTGTTTCGTCTACATAAGACTCATCAGTGACGCTCATATCAAAATATTTATAAAGCCAAACAAGTACAAAGTTGAAGAGCATTGAGGATCCAATATTCCAAAAAGTTGTGCCAAATACGGCTAAGGTAATCTATGCCAGGGAAAAGAAAATCCTTAGTTTTTCGAAAAATTATGGTTCGCTACTGACCCCCTATGGATCCATAGAGGGTTAGTAAAATCCATAGGGGGTGAGGCCGGAGGGGGTCAGTAGTTAACCGTATAACGAATTTATCGCACGTTAGACTTTTTCTGCTGCGTTTTGTTGAAAAATAAACAATGAAACACAACAGCAATAATAGATGACGTTACCATCAATGCGTCATGAACCCCCTATGAAATTTACTAACCCCCTACGGTCTCATAGAGGGTCACCACGTGACGGCGTTAAACCAATCTCAACGTGATAATTTACCCGCGGTGCAATAAAAACACTGACGTATCATCACTATTATATATTTTTTTCCATGGATTACGGGTATTCTAGATGGTTCTCCGTATACGTAGTCAAACATAGATTTTGTCAGATTCGGGAGTGTAGAGCATATGCACAGATGACGTTTTTAGGACTTGTTTGCCTGTTAATTGTCGCATACGATTATTTGTTTTGCAGATCCACAGGCTTCCCCATGGTTCTTTTATTTTTAAAATTTGTTCCTAAATCACTGCTCGAACAAAAGAAATGCGTATCTCTAGCTCATCCCCCTTTTTACAAGAAGTACTTAAAAATAGATTATGAGTTGGGTTTTTTTTTAAAGAAAGAAGGGCGTTATAATACATTTTTTTTTTGTATCATGCTCAACTTATATAATCTTTTATGAATAATCTATATTGCCAAATTACACCCATAAGTGTCGTCAGTGCAATACAAGCAAACAATGGTACAACTTAAGTTTAACTTTAAGTTAAATACAATAAAAGATACAATGTATTACATTACAATACGTGACAATACAATACAATAGAGCACATTTTAAGAAAGAGTTTAATTGCCAAATTTATGTAAAAAACACAATCATAAACTTGCCTGACATGGGTCATATCAGTTCTAATAAAGTGCGCTCGACTTTAGTGACTCACCATTATATAATTGGGATAATTTTATAGTTTAACACTCGTTTCTTGAACCATTACTGGCACATAACATGGACAAGTAAATTATCTCAGAAATTTTTGTTTAAAAATCTTTAGTTTCTGTAGTCTCTGGTTTCTGCAAGGAGAAGACCGTTTATGATTATATTTTTTTTTGGGGGGGGGGGGACTAAATAACTTGGCCTGCTCTTAGTAAGAGAAATAAAAATAAAGATATTTAAATCAGGATCAAAATAATGCAATGAAACAAAAAGTTCTACAGATCTTATATTTGTATAAATGTTCATGAAAAGCCGACTAAAAAAAAACCAAAAAAAACTTGATTTTCTGTTCTAGACAGCAACCTTATGACAGCCTTGAATAACTAGAAAGACAGCAGAATTGGTTGGTGGACTCCATTATGGCATTTTATTTTATTTTACCATGCAATAATTTTTAACAGAAGGTACTAAAAAACATCGTGCCGAGTCACTAAAATCGTGCGCAGTATTCTTGAATATACTTAGTTCAAAATGTTCAAATTATTTGTAATAAAAGTTATTTTCCAATTAATTATTAATGTTTTTAAAGGAATCTGTAAATGCATTGTATGTACTAATTTTCTATTGATTTAGAATTGTTGTTTTCAAGGATAATGCATAGATCAGTTTTCAAATGAATCGATCTGGCACTATCTTTACGTGTCCTTATTTCATTCGGGTTCGCAGGACTTAATTTTGGTTCACCATATAAACAATAAAGCGCTTATGTGATTACGAATTTAGCGGACAACTTGTGAGGATTTTGTGGTAAAAACTTACTTTTGGTTGATAAAATGTTAATTAACTTCTTGTCATGCACCTGTTTATATTTAAAAACAATATAGCTCGATGTTATTTCACTGTACGAGGTAATAGATAATGCAAAATATGCACGACTCTTCGAATTTAAAGAATATTTGTAACCCCCCTTATTTTAATGTAGGAATGAATGAGTGGAGCCACTGAAGGGGAAAAAACGTGGGTAAAAACTAAATCAAAGATATTTTTTTTCAAATTTTCAATTTATATTTCAATGAGTTTGATTCACGTCTCCTTTATAGATTAAAACCGTCTTTCCTTTCACGCTCAATTTTACTAGAGACTTGACAAATATTCGTGAATTGTGTGCAGATTTTCACTTTGTGAATATTTTTGTTTTTAAAATAAACTATTAGTGACTATTCAAGTCTCATTTAAGTTAATTTTAGCACTTTTGCTTCATTTTTTTACACTTCAATGAGTTGAAAGACGTCAATGAGAAAAGTTCCCATACTTTTTCAGTCAGAATGTTTGTTATTACCAGGAATATGACAGTCGTTACATGTTTCTTGTTTGATGTGTTGGAGCATTTGATTTTACCATTTGCTTAGGGACTTTCAGTTTTGAACTTCCCTCAGAGTTTGGTATTTTTGTTATTTTACTTTTTGTAAATCATGGTAAATAAAGCAATTTACGCAGATTGACAATAGATCAACCGACATAAATTAACACATTCTTTAAAAAAAAGGATTAGAAAATTGTCTTGAATGTAGCCATCATGCATTCAATAGAATCAGACAACACAGTACCACTTTTTTGTGTCATTGACATAATTTTATATGCTGTAACAAATTTCCTTTTACAGAAAATCTACTTTCACTTTGATAAAAGACTATAAATTACTATATAAATATGAAAGTTAAAAAGGCAATGGTAAAAAATTTGTAAATAACTGTGTGAAAATCATGCTTTTGTAACAACCTTATTTAAATTTTATCTATAAATAAATGGTCACATAAATATTTAATGATCTAATGTGATAGCTTTTGTGGTCGGGTGCATTTTTTTACACTCTTTGGCATATCACCAAGTGCTTTCTCTGAAAAGTGTTGCATATCGAAATTAAGTTTGTCATTTTTGTGGGATAGTACATGTATATTAGATGTAAGCTTTTAAACTTTTCAATAAAATTTGGTCATTTTATTCAAGCCTTTCACATGTTTCCTGAATGTTTTATTTCAAAAATGAGGTTATACATAACAAATTAAAATTATATCCTATTAGCTT